>JAGFBZ010000821.1:0-600000 GCA_018398805.1 Hirundichthys speculiger | reverse complement strand
AGTCGTTTTGTTGGTGCAGAAGGAGCTGATTGAAACAGACGTGGCCACACCGAGGCTGTGAGGAAGACTCACTGCAGCTGCTTTGAAGGCGTTCATTTCTCTTTGAATAAAATCTGCTTTATATTTAGGGGGGAAAAAGGAGCTTTCCAAAGCCAATTAGGAAACTCCTTTTCTCTTGGTGAGCCTCGAATAATAATAAAAATAAAAACGAGAAACTTGCGTAGGTGTGAGGTGGAAAGCAGCAGTGCAGGTTAGTTGTGGGAACATTTAGAGACGATAAAATGTTAATTTCCATTAAGGACACAATGATTCAATATTAATACCAGATGTAGGGTCTGATATCGTCTAAACAGCTGGACTGGCTTTGGGAGAATTCCAATTAACTGATTTTCTGTGTTGATTAAATCGTCAGCTAAGTAGCATTGATAGTGTGTTTAAGCTAATAGCACAAATCTAATTTCTCTAACCTTGATTGAGCGCTTTGTTTTCTCCAGCATTGTCAGATAGGGGTGTGAAAAAAAAAAAAATCGATTTTGGAATATATCGCGATTTTTAGCCACCCAATATAATATCGATTTTTCAGCTCCTAATATTGATTTTTTATTGGTTACTAATGGTTACTTAAATGTGCAAAAACACCAATAATAAACAATAAGTAGGTTGTTTTGAAGCAAATGTTTTGACTCAATTTGTCCTCTGAATGATCAATATCATCTGATGAACATATACAGCAACTTGATTTTTCATCTCTACTTTTAATTTTGATATTAACTGGGTAGAATATCGCAATATATCGTGATAATATCATATTGTGACCCAAGTATCATGATACATATCGTATTGAGAAGTCCTTGCCAATACTCACCCCTATTCTTCAATTTGCCTTTTTTGATGATTCACATTATCGCGATATCGTGATAATATCGTATCATAGTTAATATCGTATTATCATACCCAAGTATCATGATACATATCGTATTTTGAGAAGTCCTTGCCAATACTCAACCCCTTTTATTTCAATTTGCCTTTTTTGATGATTCACAATATCGTGATAATATCGTATCGTAATTAATATCATAATATCACATTCAAGTATCATGATACATATCATATTGTGAGGTCCTTGCCAATACTCACCCCTATCTTTCAATTTGCCCTTTTGATGATTCACAATATTGTGATATCGTGATAATATCGTATCGTAATTAATATCATAATATCACATTCAAGTATCATGATACATATCATATTGTGAGGTCCTTGCCAATGCTCACCCCTGTTTTTCAATTTGCCTTTTTTGATGATTCACAATATCGTGATAATATCGTATCGTAATTAATATCGTAATATCATACCCAAGTATCATGATAGATATCATATTGCGAGGTCCTTGCCAATACTCACCCCTATTTTTCAATTTGCCTTTTTTGATGATTCACAATATTGCAATATCGTGATAATATCGTATCGTAATTAATATCGTAATATCATACCCAAGTATCATGATACACACATTTTACATACATTATACATACATTTTGTTTTCAAAAGCCAGGAAAGACTTTTTTTCTGAACATCAGTGGCGTTGGAGCGGATCAGCCGTGCAACACCTGTGGACCGGTTCTGGAAAAGGGCCTGTAAATGGATCGGTGTGTCCCAGACGGAACCTGAAATGACAGGGTGAAATCATTTCTCTGCTTCCACGGCTGGACGCCAAACACCTCACTAGTCATTTTGTCTCAAGTTCAGGCCTGCTGCTTGTGAAACGCTCCAGAAAAAAAAAAAAAAAAAAATCCTAATCCCAGTTTTGGGAACAGAGAAGAAAAAGAAAAAAAAAAGAAAATGCTCACTGAAAAGGTCAGATTTTTGCCACAATTTGCCACAGCTTTGATCTTCTTCTGGGCTGATGGATTAAACGGTGGCACCTCTTAACCTTAAGCTGTGGTCTCATTAGACACCATGTGGTAAAAAAAAAAAAAAAAAAAAAAAAAAAAAATTAAAAAGACATGAGGGAAAATGATTAACACTTCACGACCAACAGAACTGTTTGTGCACCAGCGCCACGAGCTTCAACGCATTTCCTCTCACTAAAACAATTAAAGAGCAAAAGTATTTTTTTTTTCCTGGATGACTGCTCGACATATAACCGGTAATGTGCAAAAAAAAAACTGCGCACTGGAGATCCCTCTGTGGCCCCGAGAGCAAACCTGGGAATTTGTAGGACCCAGCAGACCACCCAGCCCTCGGCTTCACCTGTTCGCGTGCGCATTTCTTCCCCCTGTTCTCACTTGGGATCGCCTCCGCTCGCCCCGCGATGATGACCAGGAACCTCGCGCTCCCGACCATGCTGTCGTACGCCGGCTGCAGCCTGCTGATCCTGTCCGCGTCCCTGGCCGGCGCCTCCCTGGCCGAGATGGTGTTCCGCTGCCCGGGCTGCACCGCGGAGCGCCAGGCGCTCTGCCCGACGCTCACCGAGACGTGCGCGGAGATCGTGCGCGAGCCGGGCTGCGGGTGCTGCCCCGTGTGCGCCCGGCAGGAGGGCGAGGCGTGCGGCGTGTACACCCCGAGGTGCTCCACCGGTCTGCGGTGCTACCCGACGCCCGACTCGGAGCTTCCCCTGGAGCAACTGGTGCAGGGCCAGGGCCAGTGCCGGCGCAAAGTGGACGTGGAGACGGCCACTTACAGCCAGGAGCACCGGGAGCAGACCAGCGGTCAGTCGGTTCACTGGAAAGATGGTTTTCCCTAATCAATTTTTAATGACAGTGTCTAGACAGCAGCAGAGTACCAGTGTAGACATTTTTGCATTGTCATGAAGGGACCATTAGTTAAGCTTTCCTGTTTATCACACAATTATCCCCCCAGATATTTATAATATGAAACACCACTGCATGCTTTTCATGTCATCTGAATGATTATAAGGAATTTAGAACCACTTTAAAACCACTTCCCATCAGGGGGGGGGTTCCTACTTACTGACTCACTGCTGATTTGCATATGGAGATGAGCAATTTTTGTAGTCACTTTAATGATGTTGCAGGGTGGTACACACATGCAGAAAACAAAAGAAAAGGACGCCTCATCTCAGCTGTGCTCCGAGCAGCTGGCCCTCTAGTCTTTACCCAGGTCACCCTCCACAGGAACACACACAAAAAAAAAAAAAAAAAAAAAAAAAGAGGAAAAGACAGACTGCAACAGTGCACGACTCGCCTGCAAAACTCCCCGAATTTGTACTTGGATTGACAGAGAAAACATTGTAGTATTGATGTTGACATTTCTGCAGGGGAGCGGAGAGAAAAGCAACGGGGAGACAGCGGGAGGAGGAATGTTGCGCTGATTGGAAAAGCGGACTTTAAGCTTTGACCAGAAGTAACTATAAACTGCTGTTGACTTGCATGGAGCAGTTGGAGAATGAGCTGGATGTATAGATGAAGGAGGAGGAGGAGGAGGAAGGAGGCCTGGAGCCTCCTGTGTTTAAACAGGGACAGGTCACGGCGAGGAAGAAAAGTAAAAGTCAACAGCCTAATTAACTGGTTGATTCTGAAGCCGCAAACAGCCAGTGAGCCTCCAGGTGTGATTTTTTTACTCATTTCCAGACTCGACGCTTTATCAGCGTTTACCTCCACACCGACAGCTGTTTAGTTTGGCTCTGGTAGTCCGGGAACATGGGGGGGAAACTACCAGCATTCAGTGCAAGCTCTCTGTAAACCAGCATGCTGATAATAGGATGAAATAGCTTAATAATCAAACCCTTTATGTGTCAGAAAGAAAGGAAAAAGAAACGTATGTTAGAGCAAAAACAAGAGATCGCAGTGCCCGGGCAAGGAGTCAATCCCTTTTAAAGATGTGGTTGTTTTCGTTGCGTCAGGTTCGGGTCGGCCCACGCTCCGTCCTGCGGGCTGAAAGGTCTTGAGGATTAGCGAGATGCGTCCAACAGGCAGCGGAAGCTTAGAGATCGTCTCCCAAAGCTGCGAGCGGAGCTCTTTTCGGAGAAAAAAGCCCAGATGGAAGAGCGATTTCTGACAAAGGCGAAGGGGCAGGGAGCGGCCCCGAGTAGAGAGGAGACACGTTTTTAAAAACGTCCTCGATCAGAACTTACCTCACGTGTCGCTCAGGATCAACCTCATCAAACAGTTCTGGCCATTTTTTCCTTTTCTTTTCTCTCTCTTTTTTTTTTCTGTTTTTATTAGATAACTTCATAGATGTTCCAAATGGTCGCTCTCCTGCTTTCATTTGGCGCAGCGTGAGGCTATGCAGATTTGATTTCCTGAATAAATTACTCTCTGACACACAGCTAAAAGAGGAAGTAAGAAAATCCCTGATAGGAATCGGCTCAGAGGGGCCTCTGGAACATTGAAAGCAAATGTTCTGGCCGACGTCCTCCGCATCTATTCGATTCCAGGAATTAATCTGTAAATAGGAGCGGGAAAGTCTTTTTTTCTTATATAGAACAATTATGAAACTGATTGATTTAAAAAACCTTGAGGGGTGACGCTTCTGACGTCCTTGGACCCAAGCCACCGACCAGTTAACGGCCCAAAATAGGATCGATGAGTAAATTAACTTGTTCGGGACCAAAAAACCGGTGGAGTAAAGCATCCGTGTGGCGCGACTGATGACGTTATTAAAACGAACGAATCTCGAACGGCCGTGTGGCCCTTCAGAGATCCGTTCCAGGACCGTGGCGTGAGAACCGGTTCGGGCTCGAGCTGGTGAAAGGGAGCGTGACATGTCTTCAACTTCCAGAGAATCTTCGGGATGTTCTGGAGGATGCTCTGAAAGGAAATGAACGTCGTGATGCTCATTACAGGGATGCCACGGTGAACGCGTGTTTGCGTGCAGCGAGGCACGAGCTTCTCTGCAGTAAACCTGTACGTTGTACTGCAATGCCAGTTTCGGGGGGGAAAAAAAAGACATGAAACCACAGAAGAAGAAACTATTTACAGGGACGAGCCTCGCTGTCAAAGCTGAAGTTAGAGATTTTCAAAGCTTTTTTGTTCATGATCATGATCGATTGCTGCTTTGCTGCACGGCGTTGACGTCCTCTGGCGACGGGCTCGGGTTCAGTTTGCTGGATGTAAAGTGAAGCGTTTGAAGGTGAAGGCAGAGCCTTTTGTGAGAACGTGAAGGCCGGTCGCCTTGTCTGGTCCGAAACAGCGGTAAAACACAAAGGACGCGCAGGTTGTAGCGAAGAAAAACATCGCATTCCTCGCGTCACAGGAACTCTCCTGGTCGGTTTTTCTAAAGGCGCTCAAAACGAGGATCACTACAGCTGCTTCGAGGCTTCTGATCGCAGTTGTTTGCTGCAGTCATTTTATACAACAAATGCGTTTTGCTTCGGTTTAATCGCAGCATCTGGAGGAAGTCAAGTGTGCTGTTGGGCTGACGGTCCTCTCAGCAGGTGTCTACTGACACATTTCAGCCTCAAATCCAATTCGCCGCTGCATCACCGTGGGCACGTTTGGGTTTCAGGTCGGATGAAAAAGGAGATCCCAGCAGCACGGACGAGGTGGCGCGTCGGCTTTTCCCCAAAGCAAGAAAAACTTGACCCCAGGGATGCACGATAACGGTTTTTTTAAACCGATACCGATAACCGATAACTTTCAGCTCCTAAAGGCCGATACTGATAACCGATAACACACACATATACCTAATACTATGAACAAAATCAAAAACTTTTTAAATGAACAGATATTTATTTTTCCAGTGAAAAACTTTGGCAAGCCTTCAAACATTTTCGTAAAGCTATCAAACAAACCTATTCGATATCTCACATTAACTTAAATAAGGTTCATTACTGACATGATAAAAAAATAAAGGCTCCTTGAACTGATGGAAATACATGCATCGGAATGACTAACTGAAAAAGATTAACATTTCAAGGATTTTGGCTTGTGGTTCCATTTAAATTAATACCTTTAATTAAAGTAAATGAGGTTCAGCGGTTTTTTTTTTTTATTTTTTAATCTCATGGAAGCTTTAGATGAGAGGAATGAGGGAGAGGAGAGACTGCTGCTGGCTTGCGCACATTAGCATTAGCTTCCGTTAGCTCACATAGCACGATTTCAAAACTACATTGAAGCGATTGTTATGTTGTAGGTGGCCGATCGTGTTTTACGTATTAAAGCTTGTGCTTCCCTCCTCGTAGAATTCACTCGGAGGATTCGTCACAAATAACCACCAAACTATCTTCTTCTGAAACTTTAACGAAGTTCTACGCCGCCATGTTTGTTGTGATCAGCGCGCTGTCCTGCAGGCTGCATTCAAGGTGTAACGTAAATTCATCAGTTCCCTCGTTTGCTAGTCCTTCTTTCAGTCTTTTCTATTTTTTTCTTTTTTATGTGTAACATGTGGGAGAATACTGCGAATATCAATTCAAGTCAGCAACTACTAAAATTATGACCGAGTTAACGAGTTGTTTTCTGGCATGAGGGGGTATTCTTGATTTTCATTATTGAGTAATCATTTTTCTGATTATGCCGACGTCACTTGAACATAACATTTACTGCCGTGTTGACAAAAATATATGTTATCGGGACTATTCATCGTGATATCGGACCTATCGGGATGACGTCATAATTTCCTGTTATCGGCCCGATAGTTATCGTGCACCCCTCCTTGACACAGATGTTTTTGGATTTGATGTCACAGAAAAGTTGGGGTACATGAGCAGTAAAAAGCTGGAAAGTCAGTGGCGCTAAAAAGAAATGACTGGGATCATCTCGCAGCTAATTGGGAGCTAACAGGTCATTGACACAACCGGGCAGGAAAAGAGAATCTTAGACACGTAAAGTCCCTGAGAAGTAAGAATTGTTTCACAATGGCTGCGGTTACATGATGTTTTTTAATTCGGAATTAAAATTAGGAATTAAATAATTCCGAATTAAACTATTTTCCTTCGAGTTTACATGGAAATAGTGATTCCGAATTAAGGTTTACATGGAAAACACGTTAGTTCGGCTTTATCCAACTCCATTTTAGGTCTGGGGGTTGGGAAGGGTTCTGATTGGATGGGGGGGCGGACGTCTTTAAATCTACCGGAAGAAAACAAACTTAGCTAACTGGTTAGCAACAACATTCCACTTATTTTTGACCTGGGTGGCGTCTCTATCTGCAAAACCTCCTTCATTTAACCTGGCCGCTTTGAAAAGCTCACAATTTTTATGTTTCCTGCCATCTGTTCTTTTAATTATTTCCAGTTCCTCCAAGCTATTTATTAAATAAATCGTCTCTGCTCTTGAACACCGTTTACTGCGTGTTGCCAGAATATAAGCGTCATCGCGACAGACGGGCAAGAGAACGAGCATGCGCAGAAAGACGGGAATTAATTTAAACAGGAATTAGTGTATACATGACCGCGGAATTACTTAATGCGGAATTAAAATGGGAATAAACCAGCCACTTACTTCGGAATTAAGTTAATTCGGAATTGACATTTTCATATGGAATTAAGTGTTTACATGGTAACTTTTATTCGGCTTTAACTTTAATTCTGAATTAAAGAGGAATTAAACTTCCCATGTAAACGCACCCATTGGGGCAGTAATGTTCAAAGACCTTGAAGAACTCATCATATGCAGCACATAATATCATCAATAGATTCTCAGAATCTGAAGGAATCTCTGTGGGCTTGAGACAAAGTTGGAAACTAACGTTGCATTCAAAGCAAGCAGGAAACCTGCTTTATTAGATGAAGCTCTTGTGCATGTGTTTGGTTTCTCTCTCCGTGAACACTGCATGCTCCAACCTTTGGGTAACTTTGTTGGGACACCCACTCCTGGAAAGAAGAAGCCACATATAGAGGCGATCCAGCAGTGCCAGTGTCATCTCCCGCTCAAAGCTCATATGAAAGGGACTGAGGCAAAGTGGAAAAAAAGTTAAATTCTTTATAGAAAGAGGAAAGGAACCGCCCAGCTCATCGTTGTTTTGTGCCAACAAACGCAGAAACTAACTTTCATGTGATGAAGACTGAGGAAAAAGGAGGGCGAAAGCGTACGTTTGTCGTCGTCCGAGCTCCCGCCAGCGCAGAATTGTGACATCACCCGCATCAGATTCATTCCCGAATGTGTTCGTCAAGGCCCCGCGTGTCATTAAACAATTAACGTTTCATTAACCGAAACTCTAAGTCATGGCAGGAATCCTTGGCTTGTTTGTGCACAACTTTGAGCCATGGTAACAGTAAAATATACTGCTATATGTGATGGGTGTAATATAATATTATAGTATAATATCGTTAAACCACCCACAGCTGCTATAATAACACCAGAGCGAGGCAGAAAAGATGGCTGGAGGATTTATTTTTTTTAATAAAAAAGAACACAGAGCTGTAGCTCTGTGAGCTATTTTCGTCGTTGTTTGGACGACGCCTCATAAAAGTAAGCAAACACTCATTCAAGTTGAAGTGAATTGATATTTTAATGTGACCAAAAGTCCCTTTGTTTTGCTCTGAAGCTACGCTATGTAGCAGCGCCATCACTGACCACACGGGGGCATAAAAGAGTCACTGACAATAATGTGCTAATGAGTTTAAAATGAAACAATAGGGTCATGAGAGGATGGCAGCAGGTGATAACGTGGCTGGGTGAGAAAGCTGAGGACGGAGCAGAAATTCAAAGACAAGATCCAAACTCAGCATTGCCGCTTCTACCGTGCACAGATCACCTGAGGCGCCATTTGTAAGACGAGCAGCTTACGTGGCTGGAAAAACCTTTGATGAATGTGAGAGAAGAGCGCGCCTCTTGAGACGGTTCCGTGAGATATTTATTTGATTTTCCACTGACTGATCCTCCTCTAAAACTGTGATTGGCTGGAAGCTTTTCCAGGGCATGTCCCGCCTCTTACCTGGCGGCGGCTGATTGGCTCTTGGCCCGACGAACCTGGCGAACCCCCTGATCTTGCTTTGTGGTTCATCGCCAGATGTAAAATACATCAGTATGACAGGAAATAAATCCAAATTATTGTTGTCGTTATTATTATTAATACAAATGTAATTCAACCATTTATAATATAGAGCCAACCTCATTTCATTGACCTGCTAACAGTTAACATCGCTGTGAAGGCGTCAGCTTTTCCAGTCTGTTGTTGCTCCACTCACAACTTTTTTTTTAAGCATATTGTTGCCATCTTATCCAAAACGAACGTTTATTATTGAAGTTAGGGATTTCTGGATAAAGTCATGTTGGTGGCGGGTATCGTTGATGGATGGATGCGTAGAAGTCACATCTGTCGATATGTAAAACAAAACATTACAAAGGCGAAAGAAAGTTAGCTTCTCCTCAACCCTCCCTCAAGTGTTCCCCGTAAAAATACGCCTCATAATCAACTCTCCTAAGAACAACTCAATTTACTTCCAGTTTATGGAGCCGAAAAGATGTTTTGTAGACAGTTTTTTTTGTGGGCTGCTAGCTAATTATGGAATTAAAGACCAAATCTGTCAAAATGTATTTGCGGTTATTGCTTACTCTACCTTTAAAGATGAAAACTTTTTAAAAACTTCTCCGTTTCACTTTGCCACTCGCTGTTTTTTTTCTGTTATATTAAACTGAAATAAGAGTTTTAATGATTGACTTCCACTCGTGTCTGTGCACTCAGTCCCACATTTTGTTCCCAGATGTGCTGAGTCCAGTCAGCTCTCAGTTTCAGCATCTCCTTAGATATCCGTGCACCGTAGTGGCGTTTCTTTGCACATATTTTCTCTTCAGATAAGCAATCTGTTAGCTGGAGGTTTTCGCAGAGCCTTGGTTATCCTGGGATGGAATCTGCTAGTGAGAAATTTGAAGATGGTGACCGAAAGATAATTGCTGGCACTTACAAGAAACCACGCGAAGGTTAACAGATGATCTTGAATTTCATCTCCAAATGTCCGTGAGTCCATCTGGATGACATAATACACTGCTCACAAGCATGTAGCAGCAATCAGATATGAACTGCTTAAACGTTTTAGATCATACAAATGATTTGATTGGACAGAAAGTGTATTTTAAAATAACAGCAAAATTACAAAAAAAAAAAAAAAGATTCTTGGACTTTTGGCCAAAAAGTCTCCCTTTTTAAACACCCAAAAGTTTCCCAGCAGCCCGTCTGTTTATGCACAGAACCATTAGAAGTTCCATTCCCTCGGAAACCTGGACCCAAATAAAGGTTCCTTTTAATCAGATTGGATGGCCGTTTGGTTGTTTTGACTGGAGTCAAACCATAAATGATCTCAACGGAGAGCAAGTTGATTTAAAAAAAAAAAAAAAAAGGCTCCAACAGAGTCCAGTTTCTTGCTTACATGAATTAGAATACAACTTCAGCAAATTCACCGGTGCAAATGTTTAACCGTTAGATGGTATCAGGGCTCTTAAAACAGCCCTCTCTGACCCACGGCCCATTTTACGTGTTGATCAGGACAAAAGGAAAAGCCTTGGAAGTTCTGCTGGACCATTTCTGTTGTGGAGAAAGTTGTTACGGGGAGGAAAACATGAGCCCTTTTCTTTCTTTTTTTTTTTTTTTTTTTTGTTCTAAATGAGGGAGATAAAAACTGCCTGTGCCATTTTTGCTGCTGGAAAAACATTGTTAGCTCACAAGGGGCATTCCTGTGTACCTGCGGGGGTGTCTAGACGACCCCGCAGGACTGAAATAGCTCCGAGATAATCCCCCCTCCGTCCCATCCCGGCCTTCTCTGAAAACGGGCATTTGTGCCATGTTCCCCGAGGCGTCGACTTCAGGCGCATCCGTGCCAAGAATCACCTCGTGCCTATTGAGGACCAGAATAACTTCGCACCCTCCATTTTGCTCAAGGGTGATTTAAGACGGCGCAAACACTGTCTGATATGCTACTGACACTGGGCTGGGGTGGGAGGGGCTGGATTAAAACACATAAACGTGTGTTTGAACAAAAACGCCGCGTCAAATCAGAGATTTGCTCCTGCGTCCTGTTTTACGCCCGTCTTTCGGGACAGACGGGAGAATAATCGGACTCTACGGATTTCTGGGCTTTGACCCGACGTGCAGCTTTCTTAAGGTGCCACCGCATCGTTTCTGTTTGGCTCAGATCTGATGTGACCGTTCAGGCCATTCGTACCGTTGGATGATCCGGTTTCCGCCGAGCTTTAGCTGTCAGACGGAGGTATCCCAAATCCCAAATCACCACGCCTTCGTCAACGTGCTTGAAGCGTCTCTGCTGGGTTTTCGGAAACCTGTTGTTGGGTATTAAGCGTGTTTAGGATTCAGGGTCTCCCCGGTGGCTCAGTGGCAGGAGCTTTCATCTCCCAATTGGGACCTTCGGGAAGGACATCCGGCGTGAGGCTTGGACAGCTGCAGTGACCCCTAAAAAGGATGTTTTTGTCCAGTGTATTCGGCCAAACATCTTTGGTCTCATACTTCCATGGGACATCTGCTCAGAGCTCTTCTGGTTTGTTGCTTTCATGTTCTCTTCAGACAGTAGAGACCTTCTCCTGGCAGCAGTCTGTCCTTGTTCAGTCTTTTTCTAATTCTACCGTCACAGACTTTAACGTTTGACATCCTCAGTGAGGCCTGGAGGGTCTCAGATGAAGCTCTTGTGCATGTGTGTGTGTTTTCCTCTCTCTCCGCGAGCGTTGCGCGCTGCTCTGACCTTCGGGTAACTCTGTTGCTACACCCACTCCTGGAAAGATTGGCGGCAGTCTTGAATAATTTCCACTAATCTGTTTCACTGCAGTATGTCGAAGTCCAGAACGTGTGGAAACGGCTTCACAAGCCTCTTCGGACCGACGCGCAACCAAAATAGCTTTTCTGAGACTTTTGCTTATGTCTTTCCCCGTTGGTATTGTGTTAACAAACACCGGGATGCTCGAGATCAGGGAACTCCCAAAACCTCTGCTTTTACAAAGGTGCCGATGACCAGTTCACGAAGGGCTGGTGAACCCACAAGTAATAAGTTTTTGGTTTATTTTATTTTATTATGCACATATATACACAGAATGTTTTTGACCTACAGGGATTTTAGAGAAGATATCTTGCAAAGGCCCACTTACATGCCCCTGTAAGGCCCATTAGTTGTTTTTTTTTTCCTCCTCTGTGGATCCAGGATTTTGAAGATTAATTCTCAAACTTCGGTCTCTCCGGCTCTCAGGAGGATGTACACGCCTCGCTGAGCAGAATGAGAAATCTACAACTTGCTAAGGAACATTCAGAGTTATTAGAACCCTTGTGGAAGTCAGCAGAAAGAGACAAAAGTATTTTGAGTCTCGCTTTATTCTTCAAAGCTTCCAACCAGAACAACAAATCCAAATAGAATAATATAGAATGGGCGCCAAGAGTACGGTCTCTCCTCCCTCCTCGTTCTTCCTTTTCCTCTCTCACCTTCACAATAAAAGCGTACATTCACAGCTTACATTCTGGTGTGAAATATAGTAAGATTAGTGTCCGCCACACCCTGAATTTTAAGGAGCAAAATTAAGAATATCTTTTTGCAAATGCAAATGAGCCACTTCTGTAGATTTTGAATCTTCTCGGGAAATCGACAGTAAATATTCCATCGGTGTGTTGAATCTTTCTGTAAAAGAAGTACAATGAATCTAAACACCTGCGTTAACACAGAAAAGAGACGGAGACTTTGATCAGAACCATGAAGAAGAAGTTCCAGCAAAACACCTAATGACTCACTGGACAGTAATGCAGCCCCACAGCACTCAACTTTCAAATCTGCCATCACCTGATTCTCATCGCGTGTCACATGACGCCTCTATTCATCCCTAACAAAAAGGTTCATTGAACTTGATGTACAAGCAGAAGTAAAATGTAGTTTATATTTGTACTTTAGATAAATCAAAAGGATTTCTTTCCTCGTAAAATAAATAAAGAGTCGACTTTTCTCAAAGGTTGCAAATCGACGTTGTTCAGTTCTGTGTCATCCAACTTGGAGCTTTCCTCTTTTCCTCGTCTTAATCGGTGTCGTCACATTATCTTTAGACCCGATCAATAGTGACTCAGCAGCATGAAGCAAAAACAAAATAATTTCTCTCAAAAAAGAACAAAGAAAAGCAGCTCAACAGCACTTCTACAGGCCAAAATGTCTCATTTCACCATTCAACACTGTGTAACTTTAATTCAACTGAGAGATTCATCTAAAAAGGCTGTTTGCTCCTGAAAAGTTCACATCAGAGGACCGAGGTTTTTCCGTAAGTAAATCTGTGCCACAACCTTTGCCCAGCGCTGTTCCTCTCTGCGGCTCTTATCTCAGAGCGATAGTCGGTGGAGGCTGCATGTGATGCTCTTCAACTGTGGCATGTCCGAGCTTGCTGGAGTTCCTGTCCTAGTTCAGGTCTTGTGCAGCCGCCCCGGAGTTCACCCGGCGCTGGCTACGCCTGGTCTTGGATGCCGCCGTGCGCGCATACGTGCCAGAGCGTGTGCAAAAAAAACAAAAAAAACAAAAACCTGCTTTTAGAAAGCTGTTGTCGGGGCCAAAAAAGCCTGGAAGGTAAATATATCTGCACTCTGCTGAGTTTGTGTTTCTAGAAAACATTCCCACAAGGCCTTGTAATGGATTATGGATTGCAGTAAATCTACACAGTGGCTTTTGTCAGTTTCTTAAGTGGCACATGACCTATTTCACACCTCGGGGCAGATTAAGGACAGGAAATGAGAGAATTATAACTTATAAAAGTTTTCCACATCATAAAATTTAAAGAGATAGTTGGGTTTTTGTTGGATGCCACACCGACTTCCCCACGATCAGGTGGAGACTTTCTTTTTGTTCATCTTTCTCTCCCCCCACTTTTTTCTTAAACAAATACAAAAGAAATTATTATTTTTAAAATTTTTTATTTTGTACTTCTTATTAAAATATTTCCTCAATTTATACTTCAATAAATATCAATTGCCCTTTCGGTAAGCACCGCCCCCTCCCTAGTTACTGTTGCTTGGTCGGACATTCTCGCTGCTCCTCCATTAAGGACAATGTTATTTTGCCATTTTTCCGATGCCTATCAACCGTATTTACATTACACCAGAATAACGTCGTTGTAAAATATTGCTACTGGGGATCTGCAACAGTGACTCGAGGTGTCCAGAACATTTGGAGGGACATTTTTATTCCCTTTAACAAGATAAAACAAACGGTGGAAATCTTACAAAACATGCCAACATTTACTCTAAGGTAAGTTTACTTTGTTTATTAGATGATTGTTTTGACCACCGTTTAGTAAAAGAAATATGATTTAGCAGCAGGGAGGGTGATGAGTGAAAACATCTCTCCGTTAGCATTCTGGCTAACTCGCTAGCCACCTATAAGCCTGCCTCGTTGTCTACAAATATGGACCTGGATATTTATTTTGTTAGGTATAATGTGAGGCTAGTGATGTTAACAATTTTTTATTAATTATATTAATACAATGCTGCGACTGTCTGATGTTAGCATAGCTCTGGTGTGGGATAGACCAGATGGACCAGAGCTAATGCTAACGGAGAACTCATCACCCTCCTTGGTGCTAAATCATATTACTTTTACTAAACGGTGGTTAAATCAATCATCTAATAAAGTAAACTTACCTTGGAGTAAATGTTGCCGTGTTTTGAAACTTTCCCCACGTTCAGTTGATTGTGTGGACGGACACCGAAAGGTCAATTAGGGAACACAGAAGTTGCTCTGATGACCAAATACGTTTTATCGTCTTTAATGACCTTTATATCCTGGCACCAGAAACAGAGGGATGCTGTGCGGTTTGAGAGTAAACAAATAACAGTTCAAAACAAAGTAGATGATAACTGGATGCTTGAAAAGTGTCTCATCACAAGATTGTTGGGAAACATTGTGGATCATCTGCGTCATCTTCAGCTAATTCAATAGATCGATACAATAATTTTAAACACTTGAGCGTGAAAAAAATAAACAGAGAAGACAAAATAATATCACTCTCCTGTCACTGGTGTTTTCGAAGTTACGTGCAAAGCGAAAACTCTGCCAAAGATGAAAGCTCTCCATCTTTATCTCTACCAAGCTTCACATTGCGCTGCATTCGCTGCACGTTCTGGAGTGGATAGCTACGGAGCCCCACTGGTGACATTTGATAAAAAAAAAATAATAATGCGTGGCCACGAGGTAGTTAATACGTGGCCACGAGATAATTATAGTAGCCATTTCCAAGCAGAGATTGATTGTTGCTTGCTTGATTCGTAGTGTAACCAACAAACATGGACACTTTTGAGTAAATTTCATTTTATTTTAATATAGGAATTAATTCCAATGACATTCTTAAGGCACTTGCGGTTAGGCATGGAGTACTGCTTAGCAAGAGACACTTAATTCGGCTGCTCAACGTAATAACTATATCATGGCCGTGCATTATTATCTGGTGGCCACGTATTAACTATCCTGTTGCCACGATTATTATTTTTTTATCAAATGTCACCAGAGGGGCGCCGTAGATAGCACAAACGTGTAAGGACAAGTTTTAAAAAGGCGGACCCTAGGGGTGTGACAAAAAAAATCGATTTGGCAATATATCGCGATTTTTGGCCACCCAATATAATATCAATTTTTCATCTCCTAATATTGATTTTTTTTCAAATTTTTTGTTGTTTTGAAGCAAACTAGTTTTGACTCAATTTGTCCTCTGAATGATCAATATCATCTGATGAACTTGATTTTTCATATCTACTTTTAATTTTGATATTAACTGGGTAGAATATCGCAATATATCGTGATATCGCGATGTTGTGATAATATCGTATCGTGACGCAAGTATGATGCGAGGTCCTTGCCAAAACTCACCCCTAGTGCACCCTATGGGAGAGATAGGCGGGGTTCCGTGGTTGACTCCGCCCCCTAAAAACAGTTTGTTGACAGCTAAGCTGCTAAAACCTGTTGATAAATGGCTTGTTGGACTGGATGCTTCATTAGCACCTCAGGAAAGAAGCCTCCTGTGGCCCTTTTGTGTTTCTGAAAATTACAAAATGCAAGTAAAACAGGAACTCCCCCCCCCAAAAAAAAAGAAAGTCCATGACTATAAAACTGCACTTGTGTCTTTACTTTTGCAGCCATTTGTCACAATCCGGCCAAGTCTGCCATTTGCTTAGTTGACCAGAATCTGGACAACCTCTGGCCTACGTGCCACCTGGGAATTCGACGTGGATCAGATATAGAAAGGAAGCCCCTCAGACCATTGTTTGAGGATTAAGTCAAGCAGTAGACTGGATAGGAGGCCTTCTGCTCTGTTGGCACTGCTGATCCCCAGCTCACCGCTGCGCAGCGGCTCTTACCGCGGAGGCCTAGTGCCCCCTAAAAGAGGGGTCTTGACCCTCTAAGTTCATGTGTGTGCGTGTACATTCAGTAGCGAGGACCGCGGTCGGACATTGTGCATTCATGTGTGTCTGTGTGCTCAAGTGAACGTGTCGGGTTTCCTCAGAGAGAAAGTCGTACACTTGGATACTGAGGATTATGTAAAACGGCGAAACAAAAGCCACCAACGTTTCTCGAGCGCGCTTCGTGTTTGTCTGCACAGTGCGCGGACACACCTGTTTCCAGCTGGCTTTTGCTGCTTCACCTCAGCGGGTATGGCGGTAGCGTCATCCGGGGGCGCTCAGGTCCAACAACACTTCATTTGGAGTTTCCTTTTCCCCCGTTCTCTCGTAGACATTTTTCGTTATCACATTCTTACCAGGGTCCAAATTAACCCCTCGCTGGGCTCGCAGGGTGCCCACGCCGCCTACCGCCACACGCTTAGTTTTACAAGCGGGCCGTTTTACGGCTCGGCCTACATAACTTTGAACTATCCGTGTCACGGCCAGGCATTTGACCTTCTCCGCTGCTTTGGCTTTTGTCCCCTCGTTTCTTTCGGGGCGTCCGTCGGAGCCCGGCGCAGACAAATAAATGATCTCCTGCAGGGATTCGGCAGAACGAAACGGTGTCTCGGTGCGTTTATTTGTTTTCTGAAATATTACTCCTCGCAGCGAAACCGTGCTAAGCTGAGCTATGTGAGGAATTTGCGTCATGCAGGATTTTTCTTTTTTTTTTTTCATCTGAAATCACCTGGTTTGGAGAGACACTCCTCTTCCACTCCCTCTTTACGGATGCCACAGTAGGCTCTGTTGTCAGAAACAACAAGTTGAGTTGCACATGATGGCCTCTTGCTCCGTTTGCTACACTTGTGATTTTTTTTTGTGCTGGAGTCATCATGCGGCTTGGAAGTGTTGTATTTGTCCTTTCAGCAGTGGTGTCCAGACCACATGGAAGCCTCAGGGTCTGAAAAATGAAGCCAACTTGGAAAACCCCACCAAAAAACCACAGCTCCTCAGTGGCTTTAATTCGGAATTAATAATTCCGAATGAAATAATTCCGAATTAAACTATTTTCCTTCGAGTTTACACGGAAATAGTAATTCTGAATTGAGGTTTACATGGAAAACACGTTTGTTCGGCTTTATCCAACTCCGCTTTAGGTCTGGGGGTTGGGAAGGGTTCTGATTGGATGGGGGGCGGACGTCTTTACATCTACCGGAAGAAAACAAACTTAGCTAACTTGATTAGCAACAACATTTCTCTTATTTTTGACCTGGGTGGCGTCTCTATCTGCGAAACCTCCTTTATTTAACCTGGCCACTTTGAAAAGCTCACAATTTTTATGTTTCCTGCCATCTGTTCTTTTAATTATTTCCAGTTCTTCCAAGCTATTTATTAAATAAATCGTCTCTGCTCTTGAACACCGTTTACTGCGTGCTGCCATTTTGAAAACAAGCCCAGCGCGGAATATAAGCGTCATCGCGACAGACGGGCAAGAGAACGAGCATGCTCAGAAAGACGGGAATTAATTTAAACAGGAATTAGTGTTTACATGACCGCGGAATTACTTAATGCAGAATTAAAATGGGAATAAACCAGCCACTTACTTCGGAATTAAGTTTAATTCGGAATTGACATTTTGATATGGAATTAAGTGTTTACATGGTAACTTTTATTCGAACTGAGGCAACATCGCGTGATCGTTCAACCCACTCGTCCACTTTTAGATGAACGGGGGTTCAGGCAGAGTCAGCCGATGTCCCGCTTTCCACAGCAGCAACATCATCAACAACTACAAAAAGGCTTCCAACTGACTCTTGAGAAAAGCTGTGGGTGACATCACAGAGGGTTTGTCCAGTTCTTTTTAAACAGTCTCATAGGAAAGAGTTTATGGAACAGCAGTAAGGTTTCGTAAATTGTGCGAACTGTCTCTTTAAATAACCAGCGGGACTCGGTGGCACGCTGTATTTGCCGCCCGTCTGGTAGTGGGTATTTCTCGGGCACAGGATGCACGCACACACCTCCAGGAGCGAGAGGAGGAAGTGCACCATTTCTTCACAGAAAGAAACGCACGCTCATCAGCGTCTCAGGCGGAGGCTCTTAAAGTGACAGCGACGACACAAAGCCAACGGCTCATCGCCACGACTCAGCTCCCCATGCGCACTGTAACTCTCAGAGCTATGAGTAAGCATGTTACTACTGGCAGTGGGAGAGATTTCACATCAGCTCGTTTCAGTGGGTGTACCCACATTTTAGAAACCTGTTTGAGCACGCTGCCCCAGGTGTAAAAACAGTATTAGTTAATATACGAGCTGCACTGATAAACAGACGTTCGCTGGTATGGGAGGTCTCCATGCTGACATTTTTGATACAGTTTTAAGCACAAGCAGCCTGCAGCCAGGCATTTTAGAAACGTAATGCAACCATTAAAAAAAAAAAGGGAAAAATTAAATGTAGAGTTTAAATAGTTTGCAAACCTGTCTTGCAGGTATCCTCACTTTTTTTCTTTGTGCAGATGGGCTGATTAGCATGAGCTGCCTTGACCTCGCTAGACTGATTGTGATCTGGACTGAAAGCTTCAGATATCCCGATTGTCTTCGTTTTTGTGTTCGTTTATTTATTCTTTTTTCAACATCTGCCCTTGAGGCTGCGTCGTGTTGTTAGGGAAGCAGCTGCCATGGAAACCCGAGCGTGACTCAACCCTGGCAGCATCTCTCAGGCTGCGGCGCCGCCCGAGACACCATCCATCCATCCATTATCTATACGCGCTTAACCCCCCGCAGGGTCACGGCGGCCCGAGACACCAACTGATCAATGCTTGAATACACTCATTCTGGACAGTCTGCTTTGTGCATTCATGTTGCTTTATGGTTTGTCTTTTTTTTATTTAAACTAGGGATGCATGATAGCTGTTTTTTAAAACCGATAACTTTCAGCTCCTAAAGCCGATACCGATAACTGATAACACACACACATACCTTAGATCATTACATCAATACTATGAACAAAACCAAAAACAGTTTTGACTCTTTAAACGAACAGATTCAAACTATAGCCAAGCCTCTCAAACATTTTCGTAAAGCTATCAAACAAACCTATTTGATATCTCACATCAACTTGAATATAACATACATAGAAAATTAATGCACTGACCAAAGTTAGATTCAAACATTTCTACCTTCTACCCATCTCACCTTTGCCCGTGGGTCATCTTTGGCAAATTTCTTGGATTTTTCAAAAGCCTCGCTGATGTGTGTAAGTCCCGGTGAATTCTCTGCTGCTGGCTAGTTCACATTAGCATTAGCTCACGTTAGCGCGATTTCAAAACTTTCAAAAGCGATGGTTACGTTTAAGATGGCTGATCAGGATTGACATATTAAAGCTTGTGCTATTTTTCCTCCTCATGGAATTCGCTTGGAGCGTTTGACACAAATAACCTTCTTCTGAAACGTAAAAGAAGTTCCATACGATCGCCGCCATGTTTGTTTTCATGAGCACGCTGTGCTGCAGGCTGCATTCATTTGCTAGTCGTTCTTTTAGCCTTTTCTATTTTTCTATTTTTACATGTAACGTGGGTAAATACTGTGAATATCAATTCAAGTCAGCAATTACCAAAATTATGACCGAGTTAACAAGTTGTTTTCTGGCATGAGGGGGTATTCTTGATTTTCTTTATTGAGAAGTCGTTTTTCTGATTATGCCGACGTGACTTGAACATAACATTCCCTGCCGGTCATTTGGGTTTTCAGTGGCAGCGAGGCACTGCCGTGTTGACATAAAATATATATGTTATCGGCGCTGTTGTCATGACTTATCGAAATGACATCATAATTTCCTGTTAAGGAGAAGAATCAAGAGCAGGTGCGTCCGGTTCGTCCCTCATTGACGTCTTTGTGTGTCCACAGGTGAGGCTGTGGAGCTGCAGCCAGATCTGGGCGTGAGCGACGTCCCTGCCGTCAGAAAGCCCAGTAAAGAGTCCACCTGGCTGGGGCCCAAAGAGAGCGCCGTACGCCAGCACAGGCAAGAGATGAAGACCAAGATGAAGACCAACAAGGTGGAAGAGGTGAAGTCTACTCGGCCCAAACAGGTCGGTTTTTGGTTCTGTAGAAAAACTTTGGAAAAAGTCCTTGAAATGCCAATAAAGATGTTTAAAATCTTTATCTTTATTTTGACTGATCTAAGATAATTTTTTTTTGTTTTTCTTTGTTGTAATTCTTTATATGTTGCCATAAACCCAACGCCACTCTGGTAAAACACAAACTGAGGCACTGAAGTGACTCTGGACTGCTATTAAAACATTCAAATGGTCCGTTACTTGTGAATATTTATGAGAAAACACCATCCATCTGTCTGATACCTGATCTAAAGATGACGTGAAATGATCGTGTCGGTTATGGATGGGAAAAAGACGACTGCTGATTAAAGAAGCGAGTCTTATGCAAAACCTCTGCAGTGGTTTTCAGTGTGGATTAACAGCAGGAGTGAAAATGGTGAAATGCTGCAGCGCTGCCTCCCTCTGCCACAGCAGCTGCTGATTTGGTTTTATTTTTTATATTTTTTTGAAATGCAAATCGATTCATTGAAACTGTGTTGCTGCAGCCTTGTGAGATAGTTGCAGGTACAGTCGGTCCTCGAGGCTGCTGATACATAACCGAAGTGCGTTTTTCAGCTAAGGTTTTCTGACGGATTAGCCGTGGCACAAAGAAAACATTATTCATGCAGTAATGACAGGC
Source organism: Hirundichthys speculiger (assembly GCA_018398805.1). NCBI lineage: Eukaryota > Metazoa > Chordata > Actinopteri > Beloniformes > Exocoetidae > Hirundichthys > Hirundichthys speculiger. The sequence goes on along the minus strand of JAGFBZ010000821.1, from coordinate 579,031 downwards.
CTTTAAATAAAGTGCAGCTATTTACTGACCTTAAACACACCTGACCTGCTCCGTACCCCGGAGCCGGGCCTCGCCGGTGAACCCCGACCATTTCTATCCAGCGCTGTGCTATTTTCCAACCGCCATAAATGCCATTTAAAGGTTATTGCTTTAACAGAAACTTTATAACTGTCTCAACAAGACGTTTGGCACCGCTGAACGTGAGGTAAACCTGAGGTCATTGGCGAGCTTTTAGTCATTGCTGGCAAGAAGTTTAATTCAATTCCCCATAACAGGAAGCCCTTTAGCTTTATTGTGTGGATCTGTGTGCGCACGCGTGCGTGCGCACGTGTGTGTGTGTGTGTGTGCATTTTATATGGGATTTTATATTCCGTCAAAAATGTGCTGATTGCTTTGCAAACGCAGCCCCGGTGTTGATGTGTCCTGGGACGGCTCCGTCCCGCGTTCGACTGAATGAGATTTCAGATTTTATTGGAATTAAAAACAATTTAAAAACAATGTGTGAAATCCCCGCAGAGGTCGAGAGTGAAATGGAACAGCCTGTACCGAACATTTAATGCCGCTGGCCGGGAAGCGTTTCACCAACCTGACACAGAGAAACGCTGTAACGGGCCTGTGAACGTGACTGTTGTTGTTTTCTTCTTCTTCTTTTTTATTTTGCTTTTTTTCAAGACTCTGTGTCAGCAGGAGCTCGACCAGGTCCTGGAACGGATATCCAAGATGCCCTTCAGAGATAACCGTGGCCCGCTGGAAGACCTGTATGCCCTGCATATCCCCAACTGCGACAAGAGGGGGCAGTATAACCTCAAACAGGTGAGACCGGGCTCACGGGAGGAGGACTAACCATCAGAGGCGCGAGCTGAAACAGAAATCTCTTTAAAGCCCTCTGTGATAGTGACACAACTAAAAGCTACAACTAAACACTTCTCTTTCAGTGCAAGATGTCTCTCCACGGTCAGAGGGGCGAGTGCTGGTGCGTGAACCCGCACACCGGCCAGTCCATCCCGTCGGCGCCGACCGTCAGGGGCGACCCCAACTGCAGCCAGTACCTCAGGGAGCTGGAGCTCCCCGACATGGCCCAGATGTAGCGCGGCATTAAAACGTTAAAAAAAATAAAAAATAAAAAATGAAAAAACAAAGAAAAAAGAGAGAGAGAGAAAAAACTTGGGAACAAAGAACATCTCAGTAAGCTATAAGCTATTTCCTTCTGTGTTTATGTCTCTAGTTCATTTGATGACGTTTGAAATCTTAACCACCAAAAAGGATTAAATGATAGAATCCGGTCTGTTGCATAAGATGTAAGTGCAGATTCTCGTAAAGATTAGGCTCCCTTTTCCGCCGGCTTCGAAGCCGGCGTGTCAGTAACACTGCTTTAGTCATTGTAACTTTGCTTATTGTGCTGGTTTTGAGTATGAGTATTTTGTACTTTTTTTGTGTTTTAAAGTGAGAAGAAAAACAGAAACTAAAAATGTTGTTGGATGTTTTAGGTATGTCTCTCATGCTCTAGCTCGCAGGCTACTGTGGCATCTCGTGCGATGTTCTCGGCTCCGAGTGCGCCTGGCTTTTTAATGCACGGTGTTTGAAAAATGAAATGTAGTACGTGTTGGGAGTGGTGAATGTTCAGCGGGGGGGGATGCGGTGTCAGAGAGGGACACAAATGAAATAAAACTGTGCTCAACTTGTGCGTGTGCTGTCATTTTGTATTGTTACAAGATAATTAATGCAGATTTAAAGCATAGATGTAAAAAGTTTGTGTCATCATGAGGCACATCATGTGGAAATCTGCAGCTCTGCTGCCCTCTATGGGTGAGCCAGCTGCACTGAAAACTGACCTTCAAGGGCTTTTTTTTTTTTTTTTTTTTTTGCCTCTGACAGCAGGTGGATACCACCTGCATGGAGGGACACAAGCGTGTCACAAAAACACACAACAACTGAGTCAACATCCCACCGTCTCAAGAACAGGTTACACAAGTCACACACACCTGCTTGAAGGCATTTTACTGAGTACAGGAGCTTTATTTAAATAATGATTTGCCTTTACAAAAAAAACAAAAACAAAAAACGAGTACATCAATTACAAGCCTGTTAAATGTTTTCCATTAATGCTCACATTTTTTTTATTTTTTAAACTGAAAGTCTTGAGCTTTCAAAGTGTGACTGCATCGTGTATACACGCGGAACCAACGGCACAACTGGAGGTGTTTCACCGGGAAGAACAGGCGGATGCGCCACCGTCAGCGGAGGAATATCCCAGATTATATTTAACATTAAGAATATGACAACAAAAAACAGGATCTTTTTTTTTTTTCAAACCACAGAACACAAAAGCTGTCCTTTGTCATCATGAGTTTAGCAGCATTTGACTGGAAGGTCGTGATAATCTTTGTCAGTGAACCCCATCCACAACCTCAGATGTCATTTCCTTTTTTCTTTTTTTTTTTATTCCACTCGGATTTCCCTCTTCGGACGACGCAATGGGTCCACATGCAAATCAAAAATTCAAAACGGTGTGGGGCTGAAGGCACTTGAATTTACATGAAAACTCAGCGACCTTGCTCTGTGCGGGGTGAAGAGCCTGACGAGCCGTCCGGCCCGGCACATTTGCGTACGTGGCGGCGGCGGGAACCCTCCGCGTGGAAGAAGAAATAGCGCGGGACCGTTTGCATACGATTTGTGTGCAGGTTGCGAGGGGAAAAAATAAAAAATAAAATACACGGCACCGTGATTGTAGCTTGAGTTAGCTGGGCCTGCGACACTTTGGAAGTTAACGAACACACACACACACACTTACAGACACGCTCGGGGAGCGCGCGCGCGTTACCTGTACACACATTTACAGAACAGCTGATGCAGTCGCTCGGACTTGCTTTGACGTGATGACGCGTTACGGCTCCGTCTCTGAACGTGCCCGCCGTCACCGAACCCGAGCCCGCCAAAAAAAAAAAAGCGCACGAGCTGCGCCACGAGTTAAGGTGCCAAAGCTTAATATTGCTTTAAAAAGGGACCGACCGGATAGATTTTTACCTGTTCGAACTGTGAACATCTGCAATGACTCCTTTTAGTTTAGTTCAAGCTTTTCTGAAGTTTTTATTTTTATTTGTTACCGTTCCCGCCCTCCTGAATGACTTCAGCAGTCTGGCAGTCGTGCTAACTTATTACCTTTCAGTTGGGATGCTGCATTTGTTGCATTGATGCGTTTCAGAGCTGGAGAAAAGTTGAGTTTTGTAGTTCACGTAACCGCAGAGACAAACAAGCTAACATGTCATTACATCATAACTGCCAAAAGTGAGATTTTGGATCGACTACATGAGCTGCCTTCTTTTTTTTTTCTTCCGGAGGGGGGGGGTTAAAAGAAACCTGGGAAGTCACGGTTGATCACCAACTGTTACCGAAAAAAAGGAAACCGGACGTCTTGTGGCATTTTCATGAAGTAGTGAGCAAGAGGACGTCCTTTGTTCCCGAAATCCTGCCTGAGGAACTTACATGACACAGCAAAAAGCCCAAATTTAGACACCAAAACTGACAAAAGTATTTCTACATGTCCAAAATCACCCGGGCAGACATCTGAAAAGCTTTGACATTTAGCCACATTGAAAGTATGTCTTGTCAGACCTTTTTTTTTTTTTTTTTTTTGAGTAAATTTAGAAATACACTTAAGACACATCATGTTACCAGAATTAAACAAATATATATGTATATATCTCTCTACGATCTAAGATATAAAGAGTCGAGTTGACAGCTAACCTCTTATGACAGAGTGCGTGGAGACGCACGTGTGCGGACGACCTTTTCAGTTCGGCTCCTCTGAAAAACAAACTTTTAACACCGCGGTCCGTCACACGTGGCCACGCACGAAAGCGTTTGTGCTGAATTCTCTGATTGTCAGTCAAAAAAAACGTTGTGGTAGCTTTGATTGGCAGGTTTTTGTTTTTTTGAAGAGGAAACAGGGGGCCTCAAGCGAGCGGCCGGCTCTCATTCGTTGCTGTTGCTGCCGCTGTCGAGGTCCTTGCACTGCAGGTCTCCGCCGGCGTAGCTGATGCCGGGGATCTTGCCGCCGAAGCGGTCCACGCACCAGCAGATGCCTCGTTTCCGGCCCCGCGACGGCTTGCACTGCGCGTAAAAGACAAGAGGGTTAGCGCGGGGAAAGCAGACTCGCTCTTCAGATCGTGAGGAAGCGCGTCCCCGAACCTGTTTGCGCTTGAAGAAACCCTTCTTGTCGCAGTTGGGGATGTACAGAGACAGCGCCAAGACCCGAGACGTGTCCTTCATGCTCTGGATCAGATTATCCAGCCTTCGTCTGCAGGGTCCCTGCGAGAGAAAATGCAGAACTGAGAGCTGGAACGACCAACGTTGTGCAGCCATTTTGCTCCCAGAAAATGTACAGGATTTTTTTTTTTGGACGCTGCTGCTTCTCAGTCGACCAGAGATGGTTTCTGTCCACAAATAAAAAGGCTTAAAGCTGACCAGAACCAAACAGGGAACATGCATTTGCGCCAGGCATTTTGATCAAACAGGAAAGACCGCCACACCACTTACAAATTCGGGGTCGAGTTTATCCAGGCTCGGTGACGGGAAATCTCGGCTGCTGCTGCTGCTGGTGTGTCCCGGCCGGGCCAGCTGCTTCTTGCGGTTCCTGGCCTGCTTCATGGCCTGGGCCTTCAGAGTGCTGATGGGATCTCCATATAAGGGCACCTTGGTTTCTGCCGGTTCTGTGATGCATCATCGTGAGATTATCCGTTTGTTTGGGAATGCAAAAACACACAAAAGGAGAGGGGTCCCTCATTAGTTTTCTTTTCAACAAACAGTTTACAGTCAGAGTTTCCACCAAAACGCATCCAGCGTTTAAAGGCCTGACGTGTCACTCGTTGGAGTCCTTCATCTAAACCCTCGGCTGCTCTGCAGCGCTGCTCTCTCCTCTAACAGCCGAGCTGACACTTGATTTACACAGGATGACTGTTATCACAGAGAGCGCTTTGTCTTTGTTGTAGAAATGCTGGTAATTTGTACTGGGACATTACAAAATTACAGACAAAGCAACATAAAAATACCCCGATGCCGATCCTCACACGCAACTCCGATGGCCAGACGTGTAATATTAGCGCCGTGCGAGCGGGACTTCAAAGCATTTTTCCGTCTGCTTTCGTGAGACGGTTTGGAGACAGGTCAGAATCAGGAGCGCGACCAGCTGGAATCGCACCAGCCTGAGTGGCTGAAATTAAAAAGCAAAGCCGAGGGCACGGGGGGGGGGGGGCACCCGGAGACGTCACGAGGCGGCTTGATGATTTCACCGCACCAGCGACATACTTGATGGACACAGCTGGGGGGGGGGGCACCAGGCCAGCTTTGGACTGAACGTGAGAGACATCAGAGTCTGCCAGTTTAGGGTTAGGGTTAGGGTTAGGGTTAGCGCATGTAGACCAGGATTTTTTCTTTTAAACTTTTATTACGAGTGACCAAAATGAGAGATTTAGGGTGAATTCCAATTCCTCCCTTAACCCTCGATCTCAACCCTCAATCTCAAAAATGCGCGCTCCCGCTAAGTGCAAGTGCTGTCCCGATTCTAAAAACGTCAGGGCCGTAGAGGGCCGTATTGCCCTCAAAATTGAGATTCTCCGGCACCACCTTTGGAAGTAAGGGCTACCCAGAAGGCACTGGGTAATTTAGCCAAGACATCTTCGAAAAGGATGGCACCAAAAAAAGCTAGCTACAAATATAAGTATCTTCATAGTTCTTCAAGATATAAAATGTTACGAAACCATCTTATTGTCTTTGTTTGAGACTTTTTTCATTGATTAACATTGTTGTTGCGTAACATTTATTTTTTTACTTTACGATGTTTGCTGCCGGACCGGCGTTCCCGGCCGGCTTCACGTTACTTGTTTACCTTGTTGTATACCTCTGTCCCGATTCTAAGAACGTCAAATTGAGGGACAATTTTGAGAGCCGTATCAACCTCAAATTTTAGATTCTCCGGCACCACCCTTGGAAGTAAGGGCTACCCAGAAGGCATTGGGTAATTTAGCCAAGACATATTCGACAAGGATGGCGCCAAAAAAAGCTAGCTACAAATAAGTATCTTCGTAGTTCTTAAAGATATAAATGTTACGAAACCATCGCATTATCTTTGTTTGAGACTTTTTTCATGGATAAACATCGTTGTTGCGTAACATTTGCGTTCCCGGTCGGCTTCACGTTACTTGTTTACCTTGTTGTGTAGCGACGGAAGACTGAATAATGTATCCTCTATTGTGTTATTTGCTAATATTATTTGGAGAATATACAGCGCTCTTTTCAATGTTATCCCCGTGTCATTTCAGGAAATACAGAGGCAACACGGGCTCTGATACATTTCAGTCTGAACACGTAACTGCACTCGAGGGAAGTCCCTTTTCTAAGTCACGAGATAGCCCTGACACTTACTTTCGAGGGTTGTGATTGAGGGCCAAAAATTGAGGGTTAAGGGAGGAATTGGAATTGGCCGTTAGCCTCATCTTGGCACCCATGGACACCCAGCTGCAGACGGATTTTGGGGTGTCATACCACCCACCCCCACCCCCTCCATTCCCTCAGCGCCTGAGCAGCTGCAGCGCCGTTTTTCCCAAAAGCACTTCAGAGTGACATTTCACTTTGAGTCGATGGCCTTAAAAATGCATTAGCCCCCGCATGCGTCCTAAGCGGCAGCTGGCCTATTTCCACTGCTGTGTCACGCATTCCCTTCCGTTTCATTTTGGCGGATTTTGCACATTCGTCATATAAACCCCCCCTCTCCGTTTCTGCACTGACGTGATCGCTAAGCTACTAAGCTAACTGAGTGGCGAAACAAGGTCACGGCCTCGTTGCAAATGTTGCTTAAAACCTCTCAAGCCCCTCCAACCGCACTGATGGTGATGATGTCATCTATCCTCCCCCTTAATGACAGGATCATGAAAAAAAAAAAAAGGAAAATACAGCAAGAGAGATTCCCTTCAGTTTCCTGCTGACACAGATTTTTTTTTTTTCCCCCCTCCAGAGAAAGCTGCAGGCAGTGTGAGTCCAATCAAGTCTTCACTTGCTAATCCTCGAGCTGCTCTAATCTGACCTGTGCTAACTGATCTTTCAGTCTTCCTTTCCTTTCTCTCCTCCTGCTGGACATCCTGGAGATCCAGCTCCCCGCAGAAATTAAATCACCAAAAAAAGAAAAAAAAAAAAAAACTCATTTCCTCCCGATTATTTTCTTCCTCTCTCGGCTCTGGCAGGAGTTTCCTCCTTGCGACAACTGGAAAATGAGGATAAAAATCAGCCCCGGATGATATCAGGGCTCGCAAATGCTACATTTTCCCATTTTGAGCCTGAATTTAGACGTGATTGACAGCTCGAACATGCACACACATCCTCCTCTGGCTCGATCCGGAGGTCTTTCCGAGCGCCTGTAATTTCAGTACGTATTCCTCGGTGTGCGTTTTCCGGGTTCCTGTTTTGATTTCTGCGCTGACAGAGCGCCCAGCAGGAGCTAATGGAGAAGCTGGCTGACGTGCGGACAGATGGGGGGTCGGGAGCCCACGCTCAGCCTGCTTTCTGCTGAATCACTGCACAGCCGGGGCCTGCCGGCAGCGCCGAGGCGCAGAGGAGGAGGAGGAGGGGAGGGGAGATGATGAAGAGACTGAACAAAGAGCGGTGAGAGAAAGAGAAGAGGATTGTGTGGGAAAGGCGGCTACAGGGAAGGGAGTTTATTTGGAGACAATTACTCCGATGCTAAGCTGCTAATGGCTGAAATGATCTTGGTTGGACGAATGCAGCCAGAAGCTTTTTTGTGTGGATTACTGATCATTAATATGATTAATTTCAGCAACGTAACAAACTTATCTTGAAACTGAATGCATCATTGATAGGTTCGTATTAAAACATGTCAGCGTTTCCTCCTTCCTTATCTCTTTCCGTTCGCTAACGGACTTCATGCCAGCGTTACTTGGCCAAAGAAACCTTTGGTTCGTTGGCTCTGCCTTCTGAGGTTTAACGCAGCCAGTGAGATTATTTATCTTTCCACAGCGGCGCTGCTGCAATGCTGAAACTCCAGCCTGCAGGAGGAAAAAAAAAAAAAACCTGAAGCGTTAGACAGAAGCGGAAAGGGTGAATGTGGGAATGGAGGGGCGAGAAGAATAGGTTTGGAAAAGATGAAGAGGGACCGTGGCCAGGCAGGGGAAAGAAGAGAAGAGGCTGTGTGGTGGGAGAGAATGGAGCAGACAAAAACAGGTGGCTCAGGTGTGGGAAAAGGCGCAAGTGATGGATGAGGGAAAGTAGATGCAGGAGACTCACAAAGATGAAAGGAAGAAAGGCCAAATGAGAAAAAGTGAGGGGGGGGGGGGGGGGGGCAACAGATGGGGTAAAATCTGATTTCACACCTTAAAGGCACAAATCAGTCCTCCGTGCTCCCCCTGCAAACACAACGACTCCGTGGAGCCTCCTGGAGCGCCACCTGTAATCTTCCCCCATGTTTCATGTCGTCTGGGCGACCCCGAGGCTCGCACTGATTTAAGGACGGTGACCTCACAGGGGGGAGGGGCTTTAAAAACAGAGATGACAGGCTGATGGCGCCGAGTTCACGAGGTCAAGACACACGGAGCCCCTGGCGTCGCGCGCCCCGACGATGACGCTAAAAAGGGCTGTTAGCCGAGACTCTTTAAAATCAACCAATCCGACATCGATATCGGACACTGGCCCTGATGTCGTTGGGTATCCGATCGATTCACTTCGATTCCTTTTCACGCACAACGCGAATATCATGTCGGCAGTGTGGAAGAATTGGTATTTACTGGCTCTCTGCATTAACTTACCACAAAATTGGAGCTAATACAGTTATCCCTCACCAATTCGCGCTTTAAGTTCCGCGGTTTTAGCTATTCGCGGATTTTTCAGAAATATATAATATAATAAAAAAATCAAGAAAAAATCGCAGAAACATCACAGGATGTTGTGCGCTCTCTCAAAGCGAAGAAATGCTGTGAGCCAGCCTGGCTCCTTTAAGAAGATAGCCTTATGGGTAATGTAGTGTAGATTTACATTCTCTGTTAACTGACAGGAGCCCAACAATACAACCTGTGTGATGTTATAAATTCCTGCAGTGCCAGAATAAAGTGCTCGTTCCATGCCGAGAAAACCGGACTTTTTCTTTTGTTGTTGTTAGCGTGTTAGCCGCTAATTACGAGCCAAAAATAGCACAATACCAGCGGTTTCTTTACTACGGTTCAGAGACCAGAGGCTGTGAAGGTAACAGAAAGACCACAGTTGAGCCTTTGTCTTTGTCTCGCTACTTTCTTTGGGTTTTTAAACATATTTTAAACACATTATTTAGGCTCGGGGGGCTCCGGCTCCCGTTCGCGGTTTTTGATTTTCACTGGGGGGCGCCGGTCCCCATTAACCGTGAAAAATAATGGATCACTGTATTCATCAAAGTCACGATAACAAACACGATGCAATGTACTTTTTGACACAGTTTGCTTTACAAAGTTGGGAAAACCATGTTTAAGTCCAGTCTGATGCACCTGAATCTGCACATCAGTCAGTAAACTTACATAACATTAGGAAAAAAAGGAAAAAAGTGACTGAAATGCGAGATTTCAAATGCATATAAACATCTAAGTCCCACTGAAATTGTGGTAAACCTATAACGTCTGAATGTTTACATGCAGAGTTTAGTGGAGCTAAGGCTGCAGCGGCAACGAGCGTGTGAGCTGGTTTCAGTCCAGTTGCAGCTCGGCTTTGACCTTCAATTATCTGGGCGTGTTAGTCCAACTGGGGAGAAGCGCATTTTTCCATCCATCCATCATCTGTGCCCACTTATTCCCGGCGCAGGGTGACGGGGATCTGCTGGAGCCCATCCCAGCTGTCTTTGGGTTGGAGGTGGGGGCAAGGCTGCATCCTGGACGGGTCTGCCAGTCCATCACGGGGAAGAAGTGCACGAGCCAGTTCCCTGAAACTAACCTGAAACGCTCCGGGCCCTGGGCTTTAAACGCAGCAGTAACAGGAGGAGAAACCAAACCAGTGCACGCAGCCGGTGTCAGGTGCAGACGACATGCAAAACCTGGGAACGACTGGAAAAGAGGGATGATAGAAGGACAAGGTGCAATTGTTTTCTGCACTGTGTGTGCATGTAACACCCCCCCCTTCACCCCCCCCCCCCATCATTACCGAACAGTGTTGTGAGCTTAGTTAAAATTCCCGCATTAAAACAAATTGCACCCCAGCCCTTTAATCTTGCTATTAAAATGCAAGATTAATAGCTGCAGAACTGTCATCATGGCAATTTGTGAAAAGGGAAAAGGAAAGAAAAGAGACACTCCCACTATTTAATGACTCAATAAATTCAGTTAATTGATGTTCCAGTTAAGGGCCTACCTTTGGACGGATGCAGCAGTTTATACAACTTCTCGTTCTTGCACACGCCGCGCCCGTGCAGGAGCGCGTGCAGCGGCTTCTCCTCGCCGTTCTTGGGCAGGCAGCGGAGCCCGCGCATGCACGGCCCGGTGTACACGCCGCACGGCTGGCCGTCCTCGAGCGCGCACGTCAGGCAGCAGCCGCAGCCGGGCTCCTTGACCAGCTGGCAGCCCACCGGCACCGGCGGGCACATGGACATGGCCTTGGGGTCGCACGGCTCGCACGGCACGTACGACGAGCCGCAGCCGGGGAAGCTCAGCAGGGGAAGCACCAGGAAGGAGACGCTCAGCAGCATGTTGCGCTTCTCCTCTTGGAAAAAGAAAAAAAACAATCAAAACCGCAGGGGGTGCTCGGTTATCAACTGGATCTTGCGCTGAATCCTGTAAAACGTCTGAGTCCGAACATCAGGGGGCTGTCCGCTGCATCCACAGGTGCCTGGCGCGCGCAGGTCTAAATGTCACCGCATCAAATCCACGGGCAAGTCTCCCCGCCTCCCTTCCACCGCAGTCTCACGGAGTCAAAAAAAATAATTTATATTAAAAAATACATATGAAATCACGAGGTGTCTCCCTCCGCCGCTCCGTGATGCCCGGTCCCGCTTACGCGCAAAGCGGTTCGTCTCCAAGAGAGGAAAATGGAGAAGCTGGCTCCCCTCCGCGGCTCGCCCTGCAGGTTATTGTGAGCAGAATGTATAATCTGTGGCTTTGAGCTTGACTTTTAAGAAAGAAACTGCGAGAGGCGAAGCCTATAACGATGGCTCCTCTGTCAGACAGCGTGTGGAGGGGGAGGCGCACTTGTCAACTCCGTGCGCCGAGATGCTGATTTTCACAGGGGCGGGGGCTGGCAAGCCTCCAGATCCGCGAGATAGGCGGCGATGCTGCTGGAGGCGACTGCGGACTGGATGTTCGGCTGCCTCTGCTCCCAGGATTAAGAAAACCAAACTGTTATTTTGGACTTTTTTTTTTCTCATTTCAGTGTGAGATCGAGACAAATCGCTTCTTACATGATCAACGAATGTTGTGGAAAGTTTATTTAAACGGCTGACAAACCACAGAGATGACATGCAGTACTGTCCAGAAGTCCTGTATCAGTGGCATATGAATTTCCCAGCGTCCTTAGGGAACAAAGAGGAGAAACTCCAGGTCTCCAAACAGAATTCATCTCACTGCAAACATCTGCATGGGACGGTCTCCTCAAAACAGCTGGATCTGTGGTCACACATATATATATATAGATATATATCTATATATCTATATATCTATATATCTATATATATATATATTCATTTGATGTTGCCATTTCTTTGCCAACATTGTTTTGTGGTCATCTGGAGGTATCATCTGATATGGGTTTCTCTACGGCTAATGGTCAATAATGGGTCGAATATTAGTACAGCGATCCCTCGCCAATTCGCAGTTTAAGTTCTGCGGTTTTAGTTATTTGCGGATTTTTCAGAAATATATAATATAATTAAAAATATTTTTTTAATCTAAAAAATCGCGGAAACGTCACAGGATGTTGTGCGCGTTCTCTCACAGTGAAGGAATGATGTTAGCCAGCCTGGCCCAGCGTTGCCAGGTTTGAAATGTAGGATTATCGTACCGGAGACTCAAAATTATCATATTTTGAGGGAAATTATCGTACATCTGTCATAATCTGATGCGCTGTAGTTAAATATAATCACTCTAGTGATAAATAGCGTCCCACAGGCTCTCACAGCTTCGTGGCATAAGTACGGAATGGGTTACAGTTGCGTCAGACTAATGTGTCCCCCAAAAACAAATGAGAGGCGGGAACTAAGGAGCCAAATTATGAGGCCTCGAAACCATTTTGGAGACAAATTTTTTTCTCTTCTGCTTAAACTCGGTTTAAATCTCGCTCACTCTGGTCCTGACTGTCAGCGTCTCGTGGGCGCAGCTGACCATTCAGCCTATCATGCTAGTTGTTCCGAAACAAACGCTCGTATCTCATGCTCAGCAAAGCACGATTGGCTGGAAACATGTCACATGGGAACAGATGCCTTCAGGGTTCACAAAAAACTCTCCGGCAGACAGTTGCGGCAGGGAATAATTTGAAATGGTGAAATTATCGTACATTTGGCTTGGTTATTGATCGTACAGAGGGCCAAATTATCGTACAAATACGATAATTGTCGTACACATGGCAACGCTGGCCTGGCCCCTTTAAGAAGGTAGCCTTATGGGTAATGGTGTGGCCTTATGGGTAATGTAGTGTGTGTCGTGGGACGGCAGAACAAAAACGAGGTCAGATGAAAAGTGGAGTTAGCATAAACAGCAGCCCAGCGTGTATAGATTTACATTCTCTGTTAACCGACAGGAGCCCAACAATACAACCTGTGTGATGTTACAAGTTCCTGCAGTGCCAGAATAAAGTGCTTGTTCCATGCAGAGAAAACCAGACTTTTTCTTTTGTTGTTGTTAGCGTGTTAGCCGCTAATTACGAGCCAAAAATAGCACAATACCAGCGGTTTGTTTACTACGGTTCAGAGACCAGAGGCTGCGAAGGTAACAAAGACCACAGTTGAGCCTTTGTCTTGTTTCGCTACTTTTTTGGGGTTTTTAAACATATTTTAAACACATTATTAAGGCTTGGGGGGCTCCGGATTTTGATTTACGCCGGGGGGGCGCCGGTCCCCATTAACCACGAAAATAAGGAATCACTGTACTGTGTTTTTGGTCTCTATCTAGTTTGCATTTCAAAAATAAAAATGGTCGTTGAGTTCAATGTTGATAAACCAACACTGGGGATGACTAAGTCTTTTGCTGACAAGAAGGAAATTTGGACTTTCTCGCGAAGGCTTTGCTTGTAAAACAGAAACAAAGCAACTTTGCTGGGTCCACAAGCCTGGGTGACTTAAGATACACTTATTTGTAATAAACTAGAAATAGATTTTATTACAAACTTGGTTTTATGGATGAAAACTCAAAGGAAAAACAACAAGTGGTAAAAATAGTTTTGGTCCCCGTTCTCTTCAAGCAGAACAGAGTTTGCTTTTTTGCTGTTTTTAATTTTAAAAAACTTTAAATACGAGTTTCATCTGACAGGAGACTTTTGCGGTCTCCTGTCCTGGATATACCTTTGGACTCCCCTGGTCAGCACATCCTCGTTCTTCTCTTCTTTGATACAAAGGTCTGGTACAGTCTGGTTCCTGTGGTTCCCGCTCTGACACCACCAGACGGGCTTACAACCGATCAGAGGAACAAGGCGAAGGCACAGTGACAACAACAAAACACATCCAGAAGTGGAGCGGCACGGTGAACAGTGGTCAATGACTGTCGTCGGTTTTCCTTGGAGAGGGGAGTTTTAAGTGCCGTAATGACTTGATGTTGTCCTGGCCATTCAAAACAGAGGCGAGAACCAACTTTGAACATCTGCTCCATAGTTTGCTTTAAATAGTGGCTTTTGTACGGTCTACACGAGCCATGGCATAAATCCCGGCCCTGCCCCGCTGTGATTGGCTCGGTACGTTTCGTACCGACGACAGCAGTGGCTGTGAATGGGATGGGTCCCGGACTCGGTTGGCCAGGTTAACCTTGAACTCCCATCACAGTCGTCTCCTGTGATTTCACAGCGACACATCAACAGACGCTGTGGCGGATGAAACTCAGAGACTCGAGGAAGTCATGTTACAATTAGGGCTGTGCAATGATTAAAATTTCTAATCGCGATTAATGGCATGATTTTTCCCTGATTAATCACAATTAATTGTATACGGAAAATAAGATAATGAATTCAAAAGTAGTGTAAAGGTCACTTTTATTTAAATGTTCTGCTGCCATATGAACTAAAGTGTCATAACATTTGACAGAATTGTTAATATTGCTACCTGAGTTGCTACCCGAACTGTAAAGTTCACAGATTTTTACCGCTCTCGATGTCCACATGTTTACCTGCCAATTATTTTCCAGTTCGCAGCAGCCAGTAACAGACTTTTCAAAACAAAAGCACATGAGCGACATGCGTTAACGCGTGATAAAATAAATGTCGGCGTTAATAAATTAATGCGTTAACGCGATAACGCGTTAACTTGCCCTGCCCTAGTTACGATGTTACATGAAGCGTCTGTTACAATGTCAATTGTCTCTAGGTGCTTTACAGAGACCCAGAGAATGACCCCCGAGTAAATACCATTAACTAAAATTATAATATTTAATCCAAATCGAGGGTAATGGCAAGTAAAAAACTCCCACAGCGGGAGAAAAAAAAACTTTCAGCCAAACAGTGACAAGGAAAAACTCCACTTTAAGAGGAAGAAACCTTGAGCAGGACCTGGCTCATATGAGGGGGACCTTCCTGATGAAGACCAGCTGGATAAAGAAAGAAAAAAAAGAGAAGAGACAGGACAGAGAGAGGAGAGCACACAAATGACTGAATGAAATGACTATATAAACAGATGCAGGTAGCAGCACTGAGGTGAGATGGTCAGAGGACTAGGAAACTAGAAAACGAGAACAAGAGTAAATCTTGGACAGTGTTGCAAAAAGCAATTTTCTCGAGGTCTTAAACAGACTTTCAAATTCCTAATGTTCCAGCAGGCCTTAAATGACATTTTCGCAATTTCAACCCAGAATGAGACTTGATATCTGCTCTGTCCATAAAAGAAAAAGAAGCAGAAACCACAAATCTCACTGTTTCATCAAAACTCTCTGTCTTTGGAGGAATCGGGTACGTGATACGTAAAAACGCGGAGCTTTCATTAAGTTACAAGACCAAACAGATCTCGTTCTGGTCGAATTTAACTTCTAACATTACTGAAATTCTCAGTCTTCCAAGGTTAAGGGAGGGTTCCTGCATGCGAAACAAGAAAGCTTTATAATTCCCCTCAGATATCAAGTCAGTCTCTTCTTCCTGCCAAAGAAGCCGAGCTTTAAATACTTGAGAAATTCCATCTTCACCATAACAAATGATTCCCCTAAAGATGTGGAGATAGTTGCGGATCAGGCATGCAAACTGCACTGGAGAGGTCCTGTTTTATGGCCCTGCGGGGTCCAGAGAGATAAGTGGTCAGCGCTCATAATCCGCCTGGTGTTCTGGCAGATCCCAACGTACACATGAGGATTTCAGATGACGAGCGTGCTTGTGTTTGTAAACACAGTCCCGCGAACGAGATCGAGATGAACTGACCCCCGGTCACTCCGTCTTCTTGTTCTTGCTCGTCTCTCGGTTATTTGCGCTGCTTGTTTACATCCAGTTTATAAATGAAGTCTGAGTTTCACACGCGAGCAGAAGTCCGGCGTCCCTGCTCGTGGCTGAAACTGACCTTTCCCACCCACCCTGATTAAAGCCTTTATTCCTCCCCTGTGTCGGGTTTCGCTTCCTCTCTTTCTCCTCCTGTGTGAAAAACCTTTGGCGAATTTTCCTCAGATCATCCAGCACCCCCCTCCCCTTTTTATTTTTTGGCTTTCGCCCTTGACCTTTGTGGCGTATCGGGTGTCGGATGATGTCACGGGCGACGAAAAGGTCGCCTGCTGTACCTGCTCAGAGTGGAAGAAAGACTGTCATTGAGATCTGACACATCTGGGCTTCTTGGGTTCCAGAAAAATGAAAAAAAATAATAATAATAAAAAAAATCCCCCTTCAAATCACTCTGAGACTGCGCAAGTATGATTCATAAATTGATGATTTATGACCCACAGGCATATTTGCAATGCTAATATGTCTGTGCTTGTTTTGTTTCTCCAGATGTAAGTCAAGGAGGATCTGTGGTCCAAAAGTCTGCTAGGAATCATGGCCCCTCTTCAGCTACATCTGGTAAGGTGAGCTTTCCCATGTAGTTTGGGTCTGCGCTAATTAGTGTACGGTATGCGAGTCATACGATGCACAGATGTTTGCCACTGCCGGCTCGAGGTAGCGGTCCAGAGCCTGAGCTCCTCTGGCAGTCAAGCCCGGGGCTTAATACGCGCATACATGCTGACTCGCGGGGTCGTAATGCTACATAAAACCGCTGGTTCAGAGCAGAATCTGGGTTGAAATCCGCAGTTTGCCGTGCTCAACCTTAGCTCAGTAATGCTGTCATCCATTCCACCGCTCTCGGTCCAGTGTTTTAAGTCCAGAAACTCGCGGAGAAGGCGGGCGAAACGTTGCCAAATGACTCTTCCAGCTTTAGTTTTTTCCTTCGCTATATTATGGCGTTTGCCATACGAGCGATGTGCTGAAGGATTGAAGGCGCCGCATGGTTCAGGTAAGAGACGAGAGCCGACCCAGCGCCAAAGATCGTTGGGTGAAATGAAAGGCCCCACACATAGGGATGGTTCCGATTCCGTTTCCATTATCGATACTGTTTAACGATTTGATTCTTTATCGATTCTCTTATCGATTCTAATTTGGGGAAAAAGGAAGAACAAACAGTTTTATTAGCATCAATTTTTTTTTACTTAGAAGTCACGACCTTACAAACTCAACGGCGAGGTCAAAAGAAGCCCAAAGCCTGGATAACAGATTTTTCCTAATAGAAATGAAAAAAAATCTCCCTTTTAAAAGGATATATGAGCTCAGTAAGCACTCAAAAATAATAATAAAGAAAGATAAATACTATCAAATACAACGGAACAGCGCATAGTAATTTTACAAAGCAGCGCATAGGCAGCAGGATAGCTACTTACCAGAGTTGCCAGAGGTGATCTTAGCTTGGCTACTGCTGCTGGGTTGAGATCCATCAGGTCCGAAGGCGCGTCAAAAACACGACACTCGTTATCGCATGTTGTGTGCGCAAATGTTTCTGCATGTTAGCCGTGTTCCCTCCCGACGCTGTTATCTCCACTTTACAATGACTGCTAGTTGCCTTGTCGCCATCTTTCTTTGGTGAAGTGGAGCCAAACTTTGGAGCGTTTGAACCTGGTGGGCACCATTGTTGTTTACAACTGCAATGCGCGTGCTAAACCAACGTAACTTAATCACGTAAGTGCTTTCTGGAATTGACTGTGCGTAACTTGCGTAAATTACGTGAGATTCGTGCTGGTTGGAATCGATAAGAGAATCGCTAGATAAACTGGCAAACAATTCCATGGAATTGAAACACACGGAACCGGTTCTCGATTCCCAACCCTAGAAGGCACCCGCTGGTGGATCCACGCAGGTGTTTCCGTTTGCTTCGGCCAATCAGAGCTCCCCTCAGCTCCGTGCGGGCACAAACATGCTGTTTCCCGTGTTTCCCGTTCATAGGCTGGGATGGGTTGCG
This sequence comes from Hirundichthys speculiger, assembly GCA_018398805.1. Taxonomy (NCBI): domain Eukaryota; kingdom Metazoa; phylum Chordata; class Actinopteri; order Beloniformes; family Exocoetidae; genus Hirundichthys; species Hirundichthys speculiger. Next base: position 561,423 of record JAGFBZ010000821.1, on the reverse strand, counting down.
TTGATTCATGGCCTCGTCAAAGGTTCAGTTACCTCCTTCACACCTCTGAGGAGATGTAAATCAAAAAACATCTCCGCACGATAGGGCTGTAGCGAAACACTAATTTTGTGATACGATACACGATTTTCTGCTCACGATACGAAAGATTAATAAAGGGACAGAGTGATTTTGGTGACATCTTGTGAGTGTTCCAGTGACTTTATTTGAATTAATTGAACTGAAAGCATCAATTACACATTATATGGCTGACAGACAGCTTGAAAATGCTGGACAAAATGAATAAAAGACTTGTTGAGAAAAATAGTTTCATTTTTTTAAACAGTGCAAATTGTTGCTTGCAAGCTTTTAAAAGGTGGGACACGGGGGTTTTGAAAGAAGCTTAGAATATCGATACCTGTGGACAGGGCTGGACTGGGACCAAAAAATGGCCCGGGCATTTTTGATCCCTGGCGGCCCACCATACGCCGGGGATCAAAAATGCTGGTTATTTATACGATATGCGGAAGCACATGCTGCATGTTGTATACTATGTGCACATAGTGAAGTTTCAAAAATTAAAATAAAGTGCAGTAGCCTACATGAAAGAGAGTAACCATGTTACAAAAAATTGATACACTCTCCATGCCATGTCATCTGTTCTATTGAAGAGCCTCTGGACGACAGGGTTTGTAGCATCCTGTTGAGGATGAAACTCAAAGAATTCCTGCCTGTTTGTGGAATGAGGGTGGCTAAAATAGTCTAAAACTGCCTGATCTCCCTGTGACTCGCCCACTCCCATTTCAACATTCTGGCTTGACTAAACACAGAGAAAGAGAAGCAGGGGTGTTAGTGTCACTAGTGTTACTTCTGTCTACCAATTATTTATCATGCATTTCAGCAAAGCAATGTTTCACTAATATTTTAACACACTTAACACTGTAAATTGGACACCAAATCTACTCAAAGCATTATTTGACAACAAAGACTAAACCACACACACACACACACACACACAGGTGATCACCTCCAAATAGCTATTCTGACCTCAATCTCGCCCTGCTGCTGGGTCTCATCCCCTCCTCCTCCTCATCCTCCTCCTCCTCCTTCTCCCTCTCCTCGTCCGCTTCTTCTCCGACAACCACCCGTTCACTCGACGGCCCCCGCGGCCGACGGCCCCGCGGCCCCCGCCCCCGAGCTTGTGGTTGAAAACATTTCCGTGATTTTGGCACATTTTGCTGCATCCACTTTTAATTTTTTTTGTCTCCGAGCTCTGAGCTTTTCTGCTCCTCCCTTTCGCTTTTGTGCTTTTTTCTCCATTTCCATACTCATCCACGAGCCACCACACTCTCCGGCCAGGCCAAACGGCAAAGTTTGGTCAGGAGGGATGGGAAGGGCGGGCCAACGAGAGCTGAGAAATTTCATTGGACTAGCCCAATGTCCGTCAAGAAAATCAACCAATGGGCCACTTCGTGTCTTCGCAAGGCCCCGCCCCGCCTCCACCCCCTCCCTTCAGCAGAAAATAACGTTCATACTGCGTTCACATCCGCGCAGCACTGGAGCGCTTGTCTGATTAGCTGTCAGTGTCTCTTTCTTGAGTTTGTTGAGTGTGTGTCGTCGTCGTGCCCTCCCCCCCCTCCTTCCCCCCGGAGATTTTTATGAGCCGACTACCTGTCCGTTACCGTCGCGGTCAAAAAAAACTATATACTTTTTTTTTTTTTTTTTTTTTTTAATGACAGACCTGGGCCGGCCCACGATGTGCGTCGGCCCACCGGGCATTGCCCGGTACGCCCGATGGCCAGTCCATGCCTGCCTGTGGATGAAAAATCGATACTCTCTGGGGAAATAAAATATTGATATAGGTCTAGAGGTCACATGGACCTTTTTGTCTAAAGCATCTATGGACATCATTTCTGATATATTTGATAAAGCCTCCTATCTAACTGGGTTTCATTGAAATCCGGCCATCACTGAGTCTGGTTATTCAAATGATTGTTGATCTTACCCAGAATCCTCAGTCTTTTAGAGGCTAAAACAGAGACGGTCATTTTTCCACCACAGCTTTGCAATATCTTTTCTCGTTAGCTGTTCAAAATAAATAAATAAGAGTTTCCCATCATGCATTAGTCTTTAAACCGATGAGAAGCAGGACACGGTGCCAATGGTTTCCAAAAGGAATTTCTAATTTTGATTCATCTGACCACGGATCAGTTTTCCATTTTAGATGAGCTCTGGTCCAGAGAAGACGATGTCGAGGTTTCTGGATGGTGTTCACATATGGCCTCCTCTTAGCTTGATCCAGCTTTAACCTGTGTTTGTGGATTGTGGGTGAACTGTGTTCTCAGATGATGATTTCTGGAAGTCCATCAGTGATGTCCAGGAGAGATTCATGTCCATTTGTAATGAGGTGCTGCCTGAGGACCTGAAGATCACTCACAACCAGTGTTGACTAGAGGTCTTCGGAACAACCCGACAACCCAAAAACCCGAGGTTCTGACCCGACCCGAATCGGGTCTCGGGTCAGTTCAAAAGATGTGACTCCGGGTTCGGGTCGGAATCAGTACAGTTAGTCTCGGGTCCGGTTGGTGCTCTCTAACAGGCTGGGTCCGCGTTTACTCGAAAGGTAAAGATATTGGCGGTGGCAGCCAATGTCAGGACTCAGGGCAGTTTAATTAATTATTCATTAACATGGCATGTTTGTCATGCCATGTGTTGCCTGTAGCGTGTTATTAGCGGTTTGCCCGGCAGCTGTAAAGCACAATGGATCGCCAACATGACAACGTTGGATGAGAGAATATGTTCATTACACGTCCTGACCGGTGTAGGCTATTAGCGTTAGCAGTTGCTACCAATAGCATCTGTATCCACAAAGAAAATAACGATGTGGATTTATTGTTGTTTACATCACGTAGCCTATGTAGCAACTGAACCGGGAAGAAGAAGACAACTTTAGGTAAGAAACATCAAGTTTTATTCAACGCTAGACAACTTTTAACATGAGCAACTACTGTATTGTCTAGGTTCTATTCTGGTAACGCAGTTCGGTTCGTGGTCGGAAACTAAAGACTCTGGTCGGGTCGGTTCCAGCTCCAAATACTGCGGGTCCATTCGGGTTCGGACTCCTGGACATATGATAATAGCTTGGGTCGGGTCGGTTTCGGGTCGAATTTTCACGGGTCCATTCAGGTTCGGGTCCGTGAAAGTGGACCCGTGAAGACCTCTAGTGTTGACCTTCATCCTCCTCCCTCCTGATTCTCTGAATCTGTTGATGATGTCACGTACCGTAGATGGTGGGATCTTCAACATCTTGGCAATTTTACGTCGAGGAACATTTTTCTGAACTTGTTCCACCATTTTTAGATGCAGTTTGTCACAGATTGGAGAACCTCTGCCCATCTTTACACTCCTCCAGCCATGTCACTGACCTGTTGCTCATCAGCCTAATTAGCTGTCAAATCCTCCTCCGTTTCTTTTTGGATTTGTGTCAGCCACTTTTCCAAGCTTTTGCTGCCCCTGTTGAGATGCTCAAGTCTCACTTTGACCATCTGATATGCTCTTTGTGTTCCACTGGGAATTAACTGTTGGTTTCTGTTTTTATTTACATTTTGTGCAGCATCCCAGCTGTTTTGGACCTGGCGCTGTTTTTTTCGCGACCTCTCGCGTCGGTCCCCCCTGGAAGCCTCCTTGCTGGGTCTCTTCAGGCCTTCGTTTCCAGTGTTTGATGAGAGACTAAAGCTGCTTTCAGACAAGCTCTTGAAACTTTCCTGAAGATCCTAAAACTTTCCAAAAAAAAAAAAAAGAGAGATCCGGAGGAGTGGAATTTCAGAACGCAACATTTCCTTCCACATTTTCACTTCGACTGAGGTCCATTATAAAATCCCAGATCCCTTATAAAAACGCTGAAGATTGCAGCCGCTAATTTTCTGGACCGTTTGCCGTGAATGAGCGAATGCGCTCTGGTGAGTGTCGCTCCTGTCTGCTGACCCGCACGTTGTTTTTCCATTCGCTCGTTGCTGTTGTGGATACGTCCGGATACACGTGACGCTGATATAAACACTCGGAACTGTCATCGAGGAGCGCCGCTCGCCAGCCTCCGCGCACTGTAAACAAACCGTCGTGATTTTAACGGCTGCGTCTCCGGCAGAAAACCTCCAGCTCCAGCAGCCACGGATGGGCCGTCCCTGACGACCTCTGACGTTCTGGAGGTAAAAAGGCGATTCTGTGGGCTTTAGAAACTTAAGGTGATAACTAGGGCTGAGCAACGATAAAATTTTTTAATCGCGATTAATCGCATTATTTCCCTGATTAATTACGATTAATCGCACTGTATACACAAAATCAAATAATTAATTCAAAAGTAGTGTAAAATGCACTTTTATTGAAATGTTCTGCTGCCATATGAGCTAAAGTGTCAGAACATTTGTTGTTCAAACTATTTTAACATCAGCACTTGTCAGTAACACATATTTAGTGTAAATCTCAACTTAAAAAATGTCAAATAAAATAAAGCTTATTGCCACTGCCAGGGCATTAATGTCATCCTGTTTTTATAAAAAAAAAAAAAGTATACAAACAAAATCCAACAAAATGATTGTGTCTCAGGACAATCAGAACATTAAAACAGGTAATTTCTGAGGTAACAGCAGAAACTTTTAACGGGGAGTTCAACTTGTCAGTTGTTACAAATAACCTCGTTTCTGTCAAATCCTCCGTCTGGGAGAACTTTAAAATGAAAATGTCCATGTTAAAGTTCAGTAACTTTACCAATCTGTGTATCATTCATTCTTTCCATTTTCAATTGTCTATCAAAAATTTAAAATAAATTAAAAGTGACATTTTATTATGTTTTTCGTTTTTTAATCTAACACATTTTATATATATATATATATATATATATATATATATATATATATATATATAATATATATATTTCAATTTTAGACTTGGATCAAAAATACGAAATTAAAAAATGGGCCACAGAACTGAATTTGTTTTATAATGGAGGACTGGACTTTCTGTTGTCATTACACATCTGTGCCACTAGATGGAGCCGCACTGCAGTAACCAGCTAGAGAACAGCAGGACAGTGAACACATGGAGCAGATCTGATGGAACATGGAGGAATGATACGAAAGTTTTGTTGCAGTCCAGAATTTTTTTTTTTTTTAGACAGAATTGTTATTATTGCTACCTGAGTTGCTACCTGAACTGTAAAGTACACAGATTTTTACTGTTCTCCATGTCTGTTTTAGCTTTTAGCGTTAATAAATTAATGCGTTAACGCAATAATAACGCGTTAACTTGCCCAGCCCTAGAGATAACATTTTGCTGATCCTGTGGTTATCCATGATTTTAGGACAACCCCTTTGGACCAGCAGCTTTGAAACGTTTGACTTCAGAGGCTCTTGTTGACTCCTGCTGAGTCATCCGACGCGGCAGTTCAGATCCAGCCGCCCAATGCACCTTTGTCCCGCCACTAACCTCTGCAAGATGGCTACCGAGGCTGCAGCGGCGCCGACGACTGACAAAATAAGCCCCAGTAGGAAACTCCTTTCCAACATTTTGTCCGATCTTGACCTCAACTTCCATCAGAGGTGTCATTGAGGGAACGTGTCATCAACGGAAGAGTTCGGGCCGCCGGTTTCGCGGCCAGGAACGGAGGGATAGTGTGAATTAAAACACACATTCACCAGCCAAATGATGTCATGCCACTCATGCCTGCGTGCTCCCCACCCTGCAGCGCTGGTGGGCGTCCAACTCCTATGGCAGCAGTAAAAAAGTAAGAAAAAAAAAAAAAACTAGCATGTGTGTGGTAAGGAAAGTGATGTATGCATGTGTCTCAAAAATCTCAGGCACGAACATGCACGACAGCTCGGGTCTCCGGGCCTCCGCGGGGCCCTCGGGCTAGAGACGTTCAGAGATCTTAACTCTTTCCTCCTTGTGCTTTTCTCATTGCTAACCTTTGCCTGGTTCTCTTCATGTTTTTTTCTTTTTGAAGTTATGTGTCAAAAACTACAGTCAAGAGATGCCTTGACGATGAACGGAAATTAAAAAAGAAAAAAAAAAGAAATCGTACCAGAGACTCAAAATTATCGTATTTTGAGGGAAATTATCGTACATCTGTCATAACCAATATAACAAGCCCAATGATGTGCACTATAGTCAAATTTGATCACTCTAGCAGCATTGCCAGGTGTACGATAATTATTATATTTGTACGATAATTTGGCCCTTTGGCTTTGCTGAGCGTGAGATACGAATGTTTGTCTCAGAACAACGAGCACGATAGGCTGAATGGTTAGCTTCGCCCGCTATTTAACACTAGAGTGATTATATTTGACTATAGTACATCATTGGGTTTGTTATTTTGATTATGACAGATGTACGATAATTTCCCTCAAAATACGATAATTTTTTAGTCTCTGGTACGATAATCCTACATTTCCCACCGGGCAACGCTACACTCTAGTGTTAAATAGCGGGTAGAAGCTGACCATTCAGCCCATTCAGCCAATCATGCTAGTTGTTCTCTGAGACAAACATTCGTATCTCACGCTCAGCAAAGCACGACTGGCTGGAAACACGTCACATGGGAACAGATCGCCATCAGGGTTCCACAAAAAAACTCTCCAGTAAGACAGTTGCGGCTGGCAATAATTTGAAATAGTCAAATTATCGTACATTTGTCTTTTTTTTTTGGATTATTGATTGTACATCGTACAAAGGGCTAAATTATCGTACAAATACGATAATTATCGTACACCTGGCAACGCTGCTCAAGGTTTCTTCCTCTTAAAGTGGAGTTTTTCCTTGCCACTGTTTGGCTTAAAGTTTTTTTTCTCCCTCTGGGGAGTTTTTTACCTGCCATTATCTTTGTTTAAGATTCAATATTATAATTTTAGTGAATGATATTTGCTCGGAGGTCATGATCTGGGTCTCTGTAAAGCGCCTAGAGACAACTGACGTTGTAACAGACGCTATACAAATAAAATTAAAATTGAATTGGTGCGTCCGTTTGGGCTCCGTGTCCTACGGGGGTGCACGGCCCTCTTGGGGTAATAATGTGGGTGTAGGGGTCCGGGGTTCTGGGCCCATCCTTTCCTGTCGACTCTGTGGTTTGGTGGGCTCGTCGCCTTGGTCGTACGTTCTGATGATCTGCCCACCTGGTCACAGGATGAATTCTGAGATGAACAGGTACTAGCGAGCCTTTCAAGCCTTTTTGAAAGCAAAAATTACAGGGAATATTCTTCAGTGGCCGAGTCAAATACTTTATTTCAACCCAAGTAGAGCTTGGTTTTCCGTTCACCAAGACAGAACCTGAAGGTAGAAAGGTCCCACAAAGGCAGGGAAACTCCAGACCTCTTGAGTTAAAGTTAAAAGTCTCTACGCTTTGATCACTCCTCAACAAAGTTCTTTCGCCTTCTCCTTCTTCGGTAATAGAGACGTTGGCACAAAACACGCAGCAAAGTTAGAGATATTTAAGTTTTTTAAACCTCCAACAAAAGCTTTTCTGTACAGTTCCAGGAGCTTCAGTGGCATCCAAGCCATCCACCTCATCTTTGACTCCCTCCTCTTTCTCTACCATTGTTCATCATCTTCTGTCTGCAGCTTGGCTTTCATATCCTGACCTACTTTGCTATCTGTCAAGAGGCGCTGAAGCTGCAGCGACACTCGCTCGGCGAGGGAGAGGGAGCGTGAGTCAACTTGAACGCCGTCTGAATGGGGGGGGGGAATTATCAAAAGCAGAGAAAAGAGGCAGCCTCGTCACAAAACGGTTCAGAGAAGTGATACAATCTATGGGAAACAGCACACAAGTGTCGTATTTCTCTCATTCCCCTGGACTTCGGGCCAACATGCAGCTTAAAAAAAAAAAAAAAAAAAAAAAAAGAGAGACTGTGAAAAAAAAAAAGTATTCCAGACAATGGAATAATCCCTGTGAAAGGGATACCTTAAGAGCCTGCATTTTCAGGGGTTGGAAGCAGTTTTTCGTGCCCCAACATCTAAACCTGGCCACAAATCAAACACCAGGTTAGTCAAAATACACTTTTATTTTATAGCCAGAATCAGCACATATTTTCTGTTCGATCCAAACGTTTCAGTTCCAAGTCTTTCTTACTGCTATAAAACAAACTGGCCCATGGATGTTTCTGAATCCCTCCGACAATTTTATTAAGATTTCCAAACAATTATGACTTAAAAAGAAAAAAAGCAGTCAGTAGATTTTCCTAAATATGTCCTGAAAGCAGAGAAATAAAACCCAAATAAATGAAATAAGAACTTAATGAGTCAATCCTTCATTAGGGACAATGAGACGATTCTGAGTGTCTGTACACAGCAAACACTTGGAAGCTATTGATCTACTGATCGGTCCCTCGCATCAGCTTCAGTCTCTAAAAAAACATGATTCCATTTGTTTTCCTGAAAATTGGGAACACCTGAAATGTGTCGGTACTGAAAAAAAAAATCGATTTGGCAATATATCGCGATTTTCAGCCGCCCAATAATATCGCCCAATTTTTCAGCTCCTAATATCGATTTTTTTTACAATGCTGTCAGTATGTTGTAATAGTTACTTAAATGTGCAAAACACTAATAAAAAACAATAAATAGGTTGTTTTGAACCAAATAGTTTTGACTCAATTTGTCAATATCACCTGATGAACATATACAGCACCTTGAATTTTTCATCTCTACTTTTAATTTTGATATTAACTGGGTAGAATATCGCAATATATCGTGATATCATGATAATATTGTGTCATGACCCAAGTATCATGATACATATCGTATTGCCAGGTCCTTGCCAATCCTCACCCCTAGTCGGTACCACGTATTTGACTGGCTGGTGGTCAGAATATTCTCCGATTCTACGTACCACTGGTGCAAATATGGAAGCTGAAGGAGATTATTTGAAGATTAAATTTGTTGGTGGGATGTGGGTGGTTTCCACATTTCTGATGGATTAAAAGTGCTCCACTCCTGTTTTCTTAAAAAATAACCATTTAGTGTGGCTCGTGTGTGTCAGCTTGTCGTGTCCCTGCATGCCTCCAGAATTTGCTGGTATAATTGTAAATTTATTTCAGCTATTGATAGTGTCTCGCGTATTTTCCAGACCCAGATGGACCCCAAACCATGATTCTCCCGCCACCGTGTTTTCACAGAGAGGACGAGCGGCTGATTCCTGAATGAAGAAGCCGTCAGTCGTTCCAAACTGTCAGACATTTGGATCAACGTGACGATGACGACGCCCTTTTTGTTTCATTTCCCTGCCGCGTGCGCCGTCGTTCAACCCATAAACCTCGGCGTTAACCAGCATCAGATAGGTCTTTATTTGTTTGGGCGCTACTCCGAGTTTCCTGGTAACCGCCACTTCCTGGAGAGGATGACTGCGGTCTTCATTTGCCTACATCTCGCCGACTCATGCTCAGCGGAGCCTGAGCCCTTTAGAGATGTTTCGGACATTTAATGTCATGATAAATGTTTCGTTTTGCATGTGTGCCATTATGCTGTTTTGAAACACTTGAAAGCAAAGTTTGTTTTCCTTCTACGGAGTCAACCGGAGGGTGTGTTCTCTACAAAGAGTTTGGTCCACATTGGATGCACCTGGTTACTGATTCTGTTCATAACTTCTTTTGGACACGACGCCGAGGGGTGGAGGGAGTGGAGGGATCGGAGATAAGTGGTGCTGTTTTTTTTCCTCGCCGGCTGACGTGGTCCTACGGGCGTCATCCCATGACGATCTCCAGCTGCCACTGGGATGGGCTGCCATCGAGTGTGAAGTGGCGGCGACGAGAACCAGCGCCTCTTAACGCGAAACCGTGGTTCTCAAGGGGGGAGGGGGGGGGGGGTGTTACGGTCGCGTTAACAAGTGACGGACTCTTTACTGGTCTGTTGCGAGCCAAAAGGCGAGACTCTCCGCTCGCCGGTCGATCAGTTTTCCGACGGGTAGCAACCAAATAAGAGCCGGATCAAAATGACCGTTTCACGAGACTGCGCCGCCTTTGGCGCTTCGTTGCCAGAACTGGAGCCATTTTTATGATACTTCACAGAAAAACTGACTGTAACAGAACAAAGATCTGGAAAATGAGTTCCTTGGCACGGTTTTAGGACGCTCATCATATGCTTGAGGCGAAAAGAAACTGTTTATTCTTGGTGCTGAAAAGTGCCAGCTGAAGCCGTTTTAGCCCCTTTACGTAACCCTCCGAGGCTCGCTGAAAGGAGATGACGGAACATATAGGACTCGTTGCCTCTAGTGCAACAAAGCAACTCCATCTCCTGTCAATGCCTGGTGGGTTTTTTTTTTCTCAGCTAAGTACACTGGAACTGCTTGAAATCCCCCCGTTAGTTATTAAAACATCTGTTTCGAGCTGACCGAGGATCAGAAGATGACGACTCGTGTGTGTGTGACGGATGTGCTCATGACAGGAGTCAGAGCTTTACTGTAAGCGACAAAGCCGGTAAACTGCTGGAAATGTGCTGAGGCAGCACCTCCCCCCCCCGACTCTGCTCGGAGATAGAGTCAATTCCCAGAATACAGTAAGCACTTGATTTTCAGAGGGAATTAGAGGTGTCCATGCAGGAATGAATGAAGGCTGAACTTCCAGGCAAGGACGTGCGTGTTTGCGTGGCTCGAGGATAACGGAGGCCAGGCGGTGATTTTTTCCCCCCACAAGTTTAGAGGGAAAGCTCGTTAATAAGGCTCACATTTTCACATGAATATTTATTCAAGTCCGCCGTCCGCTCGCCACAGAAACACGTCCCCCCCCCCTCGGCAGCTGCGTTGATGCGCGACGGCAGCTGCAGAGCTCGTCCGAGCTCGGTGGAAGAAGAGCCGGGTAAATCCCGCGAGGAGCGATTAAACCCGGTGCCACCTACGGAAGCTCAATCTCCATCAGTGGGGAAATTCCCAGGCAAAAAACATTTTGGGGTCACGGCCGTTTTACTACAGACGGCCAGCACGAGCGCACCACATCAATAGCCCCCGAAGCATCAGCGGACGTCGCTGTTTACGCGCCACGGTGCAGACGGACACCGACTCTCAAAAAAACAAAAAAACAATCACCTTTTACCGTAAACCGTCTGGATGTGGTTTCTCTGATTCACAGACTTCTAAAGGTGACAAGGCACTTTTGTTTCCATGACACAGCAGCAAAACGGCCTGTTTGGGAAAACGTCCGCCGCAAATCAACAAAGGTGCTTGGATCTGCCCGACCAAAAACAAAACAACCAAAAAAAAAAAAAAAAAACTGCAGGCAGCTGGCAGGAAAGCGAGCGCGAAGGGCTGCATCTGGAGCGCTGCGCCGGCTGCGGGGCTCGGTGAGGTAAGGACGAGGAGTGGATGAAGCAGTAAGTGAGACGGCGGATTGGCTGAAACCCTGTCAGCACATCTGTGTGGCCCTGGCGACTGCGATCCGAACAGAGACGGGTCATTGGATCCAGATGTTGGAAAAGCTTTTGGCGCTCCTGTGCCATGGCGATCCCGTTAAAAGAACAAGTGCCTTTTTTTTCCCCCCCTCTTATTTCACAGAAATCCAAATATTCAAAATCTGTCGGCAAATCGTTTGTCTTCTGTAAAGTGAACTGCACTTAAACGGCGTGCGGCGAAGACAAGTTATGTCAGGTGGTCTTTTTCTCAGGAGGAGATGGTTCCCTTTGATCCGAACCCTCGGCAAGGGCTTTTATTTTTCATTTCTGAGCTGTTCTTTTAGGAATTTCCAAAAACTCCGAAGTGAAATCGGCTCTTCCTGCGAGCAGCGGGGGGGACGAGCGCGCCGACAGAGAATAAATCACGGCCGGGTCACCGTGCTCCGTGACCCGGCCGTGGCACCTGCGAAGCACAAGGTCAGGAAACGGCAAAACATTTCTTGGAAAACAGACTTCGCTGGCTCGCGCTCCCAGCGCCATCACTCATCTGAAAATGCTTTCTCAGAATTTGCGGTTTCTGCTCATCTGCGGTGCGGTATGCAGAAGAAGATCTCCCAAGGAACTATGGATGAGTTTGGCCCGGGCGCGCTCTCGGAGGAATCGCCTTGATTTACGACGCTGCGACTCTTCAGTCCTCGTTGTCAGCCTGCACAGTTTGAAGCGGCGGTTACTGGCGTTGGAGCTCAAAGCGCTGAGTGATGGCTAACCTTTTGCAAAGAGTCTTTCCCAGAATAAGTCCAGGGGATATATTAAATTTTGTCTTGTTTAATGACTAAACTGTGTGACTAAGACAGATACATGTAGACACGACGCCCCTTTTTCCACCAAAATTTCCATGTAAATAGGAATTTCTTATCCACTAAAACAAGGTGATTTAATATTTTCTGCTGCGAGGACCAGCGTGTTTACCTCCGAGGGCCGCTCACAATTTATGACCAGTATAGGGTTGGGAATCGAGAACTGGTTCCTGTAGAGAACCGGTTCCGTGTGTTTATCTAGCGATTCTCTTATCGATTCCAACCAGCACGAATCTCACGTAATTTACGCAAGTTACGCACAGTCAATTCCAGAAAGCACTTACGTGATTAAGTTGCGTTGGTTTAGCATTGGAGTTGTAAACAACAATGGCGCCCACCAGGTTCAAACGCTCCAAAGTTTGGCTTCACTTCACCAAAGAAAGATGGCAACAAGGCAGCTAGCAGTCATTGTAAAGTGGAGATAACAGCGTCGGGAGGGAACACGGCTAACATGCAGAAACATTTGCGCACACAACATGCGATAACGAGTGTCGTGTTTTTGATGCTTCGGACTGATGGATCTCAACCCAGCGGCAGTAGCCAAGCTAAGATCGCCTCTGCGGTTACTACGGAAGGCAACTCTGATAAGTAGCTATTAGTGCTGGGCGGTATACCGGTTCATAACGAATACCGGTGTTTATTTTTCTTATGATACCGGTGAGTATGTACTGTAGCGTACACAACGTTGGGAACGCCGCACGGCGGAACGTAATTGCTGCAGAACGTTGTTTGACAGGGGACTGTTTTGCAGTTGCACTGGAGGCACAAGCGCTACTAGTTCGGGACAGCGAAAGTCCCGAAGTGTAAGCTCCAGAACGGCAACATGAGACTGAGGAACTTCTTCCTAAACAAGGAGCCGTGTCTGTCGTGTGGAAGTTCTTTGGATTTAAAAAAGACGACGTCCAACAAACTACAATAATTTGCTAATGTTACCGAGCTAAAGTTGTAGCCGCGTATTAATACTAGTGTAGATATGAATGTTGCCAGTCGTCGTCCAGAGCGGCAAAACCGGGTAAACACATATGGCATCTTCTAATTATTTGGCAAAAATTAAGCCTAACGTGCAGAAGCAGTGTGTGAAAGACTAATTGAGGCAACCCCCCCGGGAACCGGTTCAGGCAGCCAGTCTCGAGCAGTGTTTTATGCTTCGCTTTCACCCCTCTGCATGGTTTATTGCCAATTACCCCATTTTGTTCATAAGTTTGTTTAAGGAGCCGGAGGTTCTCGCCGTTCACATGCCTTCGGCTTTGTTGTCTGTCCTTAAAATCTCACCCCCAACCCAGGTCCCACCTGTCAGCTCTGGCGCTTTATTTGGGGATTGAATGACGCTCATTATTTCTGCGTATTCCTTGTGATTGGGGATTGATTAGATCGGAGCCTGGACGCCGTAAGTCAAGTGTTTTTAGCATCAGACGTCCGTGAATGCTGCTTCGGTCCACTGCGCTCAGTCTTTATGTGATATTAGTGAGACATTACTCTCTTTTGCAAACACTGTTGGGTTTGGATCTATCATCTGGCTGCACTCATTATTTCTTCTCAGCGAGAGTCTCTCCTGCTGTTTTGCTGCCTTCCTTCTGCTCGGCTGCATCTTTAGGCATGTGCGTGCTCTTCAGTTGTTTCCTGTTACCGTAAGTGCAGTAAAAGCTTCCCAGGACTTCTGAATTCATAAAAATCACAGCTAATGGATGAGCTTTTATGACGATCTCCCTCGTACGCTCCCGAGAATATTTTTTTTTGTGTTTCAGCTTTATTTTTCATTTTCTAATCATTGCTCTGGTTTCCGTTCTGCCGTTTGTTTGTGGAACTCAAAAATAACCAGAAGTATCAGCCAAATTGAAAGGCTTCTGGCTATTTTTTATTTATTTATTTTTTGCAGAAAACAGTGCTAGAGAGGCCTTTCTGCTGAGATCTTCATCAAAGAGTTGGACAAAGCCTCTGAGACCTCGTCCCACAGTAGGTTTTGGACCGCAGGACACTGCTGCAAGACGTAGCAGCCAATGAACTAGTGGCCATCCAACCATCAGTCTGGTTAGCAGCCTCGCTGCTTCTGGATGCTTAGCTTATCTTTGCCCAAAGACCCCCCCCAGGCCAGCCCAGAGCCGGTTGCAATGATTTGTTAGCACACTTAGGAAGCCCTTATTCTCTTTAAAATGAGAATGATTGTGCTTTGTGAGGTCTCTATTCACAGGTCAGAGGTCAAGTTCAACAAAAGAGCTGAGTAGGTCTGACACCGTGGACTGCAAAACAGCTGTCATTCAGAAAAAAAAACACACCTCTGATCATGCATACATTTTTGGCTTTATAACATTTTACCCGATGAGGTACACAAAAAGTCGTCATGGATGGGAAATCTAGCTATGGAGGCCAAAACGGCTTCTTGAAGCAGGCTGTAAATACAAGAGATGAGTATTGGCAAGGACCTCGCAATACGATATGTATCATGATACTTGGGTCATGATATGATATTATCACGATATTGCGAAATCACGATATATTGCGATATTCTAACCCAGTTAAAATCAAAATTAACTGAAGTTATGAACAGAATCAGTAACCAGGTGCATTCAATGTGGACCAAACTCCTGCAAAAAGGGAGTTTTACATGATGGTTTGTGTTGGGTTTTCATTGCTCCTATTTGGAGGGATTCACACCCTCGGCTTGACTCCGTAGAAGGAAAACAAACTTTGCTTTCAAGTGTTACAAAACAGCATAATGGCACACATGCAAAACAAAACATTTATCATGACATTAAACATCTCTAAAGGGCTCAGGCTCCGCAGAGCAAGAGTCGGCGAGATTGTATGCAAATGTAGGGGGACTGAAGACCGCAGTCATCCTCTCCAGGAAGTGAGGACCAACCCAACTCAAGGTTACCAGGAAACTCGGAGTACCTCCTAAACAAATAAAGACCTATCTGATGCTAGTCGACGCGGAGATTTATGGGTTGAACGACGGTGAACGCAGGGAAATGAAACAAAAAGGGCGTCGTCATCGTCACGTTGATCCAAATGTCGGACAGTTTTACTGAGAAGTGGAAACGACTGACAGCTTTTCACTCGGGTATCAGCTGCTCGTCCTCTCTGTGAAACACGGTGGCGGGAGAATCATGGTTTGGGGTCCGTTGTGCTCCATCTGGGAGACACTATAAATAGCTAAATAAATATACAATTATACCAGCAAATTCTGGAGGCGTTTGACATACAGGTGACACGACAAGCTGACACACACGAGCCACACTAAAAGCTTATTTTTTAAGAAAACAGGAGTAGAGGACTTTAATCCAGCAGAAATGTGGAAACCACCCACATCCCACTTAAAATTAATCTTCAATAATCTCCTTCAGCTTCCATATTTGCACCCTTGGTACGTAGGTACTCGGAGAATATTCTGCTAAAACTGACTATGGCTGGGAAATGAACTAGGTACCGACTAGGGGTGAGTATTGGAAAGGACCTGGCAATACGATATGTATCATGATACTTGGGTCGCGATACGATATTATCATGATATCACAATATATTGCGATATTCTAGCCAGTTAATTTTAAAACGAAAAGTAGAGATGAAAAATCAAGTTGCTGTATATGTTCATCTGATGATATTGATCATTCAGAGGACAAATTGAGTCAAAACTATTTGCTTCAAAAAAAACTATTTATTGTTTATTAATTATGTTTTTGCACATTTAAGTAACCATTACAACATACTGACAGCATTGTAAAAAAATCGATATTAGGAGCTGAAAAATTGATATTATATTGGGAGGCCGAAAATCGCGATATATTGCCAATTTGGATTTTTTTTCACCCCCCCCTAGTAAATACGTTGCTCGGTGGAGATTGACTCGCTTTTAGGGTCAGGCCCTAGTGGTCGTTTGGAGAACTGCACGCTCGCTCCTGCCTGAAGCATCACTGTCGCTGCACGGATCCCGTATAGTAAAAATGTACGAACCTTCTTATTTTAATCAATTCTATTTGTTACTGCCTATTGGCGATAACAGTCGCGTCAACAACTGACAGCATTAATGCCGTCAAACTGGGTTAAACTGCGGTGAGACATGAAATGGTGGATGGATACGGTACTCCTTAATAGCATTAATCCTTAAAGTAAGTCACTCAGAGATTATTCCCATGCAAGAGAGATACTTAAAGATTTAATGGTGCAAAGGAGAAGGACCTTTAAGTCCATCAGGGGACAATAGTGCATCAACAGCAGTCACATGTGTGAATACAGCCGTCTAAACATGATGCAGATAGAGGGTGACGTGGAATGCAAAACTGTCCAGGGTAACATGTTGAAACCGAGGACACGTGTCGTCAACAATCAAATACCTCTAAAAATGGGGAGTCGTCCACCGTTCTGACAGTCAGCAGCCAGAAACACATCTGCAGTCAGGACCCGAAGCCACAGTGAACCTTCAGGTTAGACACCGAAAACTTCATTGACATTTTCAGGTAATTAAATAGCTTTTGCCCAGTTGTTGTTGTTGGAGAGAACTTTTTCTTTTTTTTTTTTTTTTCTTTTTCCTCCCACTGAGTTGATGTTAGTTCAACATTTCTACTAGTATCAGTCAACGCTCGGTTGTGGCTGTTTCCAAGACGTGCAGGACTGGTGAATCACCGCGACTTGAGGTTAGAGGGGTGGACTTTGGAGGGGAGAGGGGGGGCCGAGGCTGGTTTTATTTTTCTGCAGCATGTTAAGCTTTCAGCAAGTATAATAACACCGAAAGAGAGATGTTCAAACTGTTTTTTTTTTTTTCCTGAACAAAAACCTTGGAATGACTCCACTGCATCTGCGAGTTTAAATATGTACTTTTTGTGGGTGAAACAGGCTTTTGATGAACCGTTTTTTCTTAAAAACAAACAGCCTCAGTGACAAAAGCTCAATGAGCATGATTGGGCATAAAAAGGCAGAGTCTCTCTTTCCACCAAGCTGCAAATAAAAAAAAGGTTATTTAATTTGCAGAAGGTCTGAAGCAATTTCAGAAAAATGCTCCTCAGCTTATTATTGCATCAACTTTGAATGTCTCATCATCTACAGGACATAATGTCATCAAAAGATTCAGAGGATGAGGAGGAATCTCTGGGCGCCGGGGTCAAAAATCATGACTGACTGCAACTGCATTAAAAAACAGACACAACTCTGTTGTGGAAATCACCGCACGGGTTCAGGGAGACTTCCAGAAATCACTGTCTAAGAAAGTTCACAGTGCCATCCACAAATGTGGGTTAAAGCTCTGTAGCGAGAAAAAAAAAGCCACATGTGAAGATGATTCAGAAATGCCACCCCGTCCTCTCCGGGCCAGAGCTCGTTTAAAACTGCCTGGGATAAAGAGGAAAACTGTCCTGCGGTCGGATGAATCAAAAAGTGAAATTTTTCCAAAACCTGGACAGAAGAGGAGACGGACCGCCCGGGCTTCTTAGGAGCGCTCAGTCCAAACGCCTGCATCTCTGTAGGTGTGGTGGTGCGTTAGAGCCGAGCTAATGAGGAAAGGAAAAAAATAAATCAATGCTGGAAGGTAAACACGGGTATGAAAGCAGGGGCGGACCGGTAATCTGTGGATTCTGGAAAAGTCCAGAACAGCCGTCCGGTCTACGGCCGTCGGTCCTGTTCAATAACCAAAAATGTTCATTCTATCAACTAACAACAGGGGGCGCTAAGACGATTATTTATCATTTACCAATAAAGCAAGACTAACGTTATTGTCTATCAACAGAAAGATGGTGAACAGAAACCGCAAGGGGAAAGGTGGATGGGAAAAATTAAAACTAAAGAAAGCCAAGTAAATTTGAGGAGAAGTGTTTTTCATTTTGGCACAATTTGTCGTTGTCTTTTTCTTTCGTGGTGCGTGGTGGTGCAATGTCTGTGGAATAAGTTATAAATGTTGTTTGAAGGATGATTGGTTGAATGAAACCCTAACTAATCTCAGCAGCACTGCATGGGGCAATTTAATTTGAAAATAGAGTATAATGTCAACGTCCTACAATAGTATTTGATAGGTAGTCTAGTGGTTTGGGGGTTCAATTCAGTGTTGTAATATGTTGTGTCCCTTTTTAGTCATTGCTTTCTCTCCACCCAATAAAGTCCACTAGAAAATCTTTTAAAAAGATGCTGATATGACATATAAAACATAATCTGCTAACTACTGCTGACTAATGGTGAATAATCTACTCTGTTGGGTTCATACATGTGTATATCTAATTCTGATGGAGTCAGTGCCACATGTCACTGTTTATGAGGCATTATTTAGGTTTACATATCAGAAAAGGTTCATTTCAAACAGAAAATGGATGTTTTAAATAAATGTGTGGTTAATAAAGCTACTTTGTCATCTTTGACTATCTTTGAGTATTTTTGCAGCATCAACAAGAGGCCGGTAGGGTGTCCGCTTTTTGGGTTTTTGGATTACCCTAGCATAATATTAAAACTATAAAAGGTGTCAAGCAGGTTGATTCTGACACAGAATAGACCTAAAAGGCTAAAAATGTAATGAGATTTAGGAAAAACAAATCTGTTTTATTCTTCTCGTCTGTAGTCTAGGTTTTAAATAATGTGTTTATCCAAAGCGTTTGAATTTTAGAGGTATAAGTGCAGGTTTAATGGCTGTCACTCCAAGTAATGCTAACAAAAAAATGTTAATTAAGCATATGTGATATAGATATAGATTTTTTTTTTCTGTTTAAAATGCAAGCATACAAGTAACTGTAAAATAGACAGTATAAAAGACAATGTTTATGTTCATTTTTGTGTGTTTAGTGATGTTGGTCGTTCTTTGATGTTAGCATTTTTGATCATAAATAGTTTGTATGTGTAGATGTTGTCATGACAATGACAACATATCACCATATGCACCTTTTCTGCAAGACAACGCTAAAACACATCCTCCGACTGTTACAGGAGCACGTTGTCGTGGGAGACGAGTCGGATGCTGGACAGGACGAGGACTGGAGAACACTTGTTTGAAGGAGAGGGGACACATGTCCCTCTGATCTGGGTTCACGACATCAGATTCGTCCGATACGTTTGAACGGACAGCTCAAGGACACAGTTTCAGACTCTTATAAACATAAACTCTCAAGCAAAGAAAGATGTTTTTTTTGTTTCCATACATGTCCCCTTCAGTCTACCAGCCCCAACCGTCAGTAGCCAGAGGCTCCGTCTTCACAACGTTGGAGCTCCCACCCTCCATTTTTGTGCAATAAATCAGCCTTGAAGGCAGATTAATCAGGTTTGTTCCTGTCTTGATTGAGCACGGGCAATTTGATTCAAAACAGCTGAATCACACACCTCAGTGCAACCTTCAATCAAGCAGTAAATATGTCAGCTTCGAAAGCTTATAAAGAAACACCCCTAATTTAGCCGTGTTTGACGATAGTAATGTATAATATATGGGGGTCTTAATTCTGTTGACTCAACGAAAAGAATGTGCCTGACAGTAAAAAGCATGTGCGGTCCATGCAAATGAAACCATGACTTCGCCTCAGCACACCCTCATGCATGCACATGCACATTTGACATGGATTTTATTACCCCCCCCCCCGCAAAAAAAACAAATCTTCATTTACTTCACTTTGTCATCTAACCTCAGGGATGTCATATCAGCTCCGCTGTGAGCGTGGGCTTGTATAAACACCTTCTTAACACCCTTCATTATTCCTGCTGCCTGTGTCAAGTATCGCGGCGGGATGTTCGGGGGAGCGCGACCCCGAGAGCGCCGAGTCCGGGCCGCTCGGCGTCCTTGAGGATCCCGAGGATCCTGAAAGTGTGTGAGAGGTCGAGGAGACCAGCATGACAGTGGAGAGAGTTTCCACAAGCGCTGCAGATTCCTTATCGGGCATGCTGAGCTTGTTAGTTTAGCATTTTTTGGGCGCCAAGATGATGAGACGGCACACTGATGAGATAGTTCACACGTGCGCGATAAGCCATGTCGACTGAAAGAAAAAAAAAAAAGAAAGAAAAACTACCTGTGCATTTGATATGACTAACCCTTGAAATTTGTCAAGCGTCAGGACGGTTGCACAAATCAGCTGGATTGCTCTCGTTCACGTGTCTTCGTGATCTCTGAGCAGCTGCCAGTATTCATGCGATACTGTAACAGGACGGCATTGTCAGGCGGGAATGTGTCGGAGCTTGTTGTCTTATGTCCACATCCCCGAGCGCCGTCGCGTATTCAGAGCTTACCTGCAGACATTTGTTTTCTTGACAGAGTGATTGCGTTGCCGCTTAAGGACCAGAGAGTGGATCTCTTGAGCGCTGAATTCGGTTTAATTGACTAATACTTTTTTTTTTTTAAACGCCCAGAGGGAAATTATCCTGTTGAAATCTGCATTACTTAACGAGCTTGGAAAGTTGGAATTAGCGTAGCATGGGAAAGAGGCATGCTTGAAACGGTCTGTCTGCGGAGATCACGAAAGCACTGAGGTGTTATGTTTGTAGCCCAGCAACAGCTGAGCCGTTGGGCTCACGTGCGCAATCAGCAAGTGCCGCCGGCGAACGTTCTCAGCAGAAAATATGGAGCAGAGCTCAAGACCAGGAGTTCGATATCCGGGACGCTCCTTCACAGTATCTGACGTTAGCAAGCGCTGCAGTCCCTCCTCCTCTTCGGCTACGCTCACACTCCCAGTCCGCTTTTGGTTCTGGGGCATATTTGCCCTGTTTGAGATCTCCTTGCGTATGTGGTAGAGGTCTTCACACAATATTTGGACCTGGAACCGACCCGACCCGAGTCTTTAGTTTCCGACCACGAACCGAACTGCGTTACCCAAATAGAACCGAGACAATCCAGCCCATAGTTGCTCATGTTAAAGTTGTCTAGTGTTGAATAAAACTTGATTTTCTTACCTTAGTTTGTCTTCTTCTACCCGGTTCAGTTGCTACATAGGCTACGTGATGTAAACAACAATAAATCCACGTCGTTATTTTCTTTGTGGATACAGATGCTATTGGTAGCAACTGCTAACGCTAATAGCCTACACGGGTCAGGACGTGTCGTGAATATGTTCTCTCATCCAGCGTTGTCATGTTGGCGATCCGTTGTGCTTTACAGCTGCCGGGCAAACCAGTAATAACACGCTACGGCAACACGATTGTTTCATGACAAACACGCCAAGTAAATGAATAATCATTTAACTGCCCAGAGTCCTGACATTGGCTGCCACCGCCAATATCTTTACCTCTCGAGCAAACGTGGACCCAGCCTGTCAGAGAGCACCGACCGGACCCGAGACTAACTATACCGATTCCGACCCGAACCCGGAGTCACGTCTTTTGGAAGGACCCAAGACCCGATTCGGGTCGGGTAGGAACCTCAGGCTGTCAGGTTGTTCCGAAGATCTCTAGTATGTGGTTTAAATTAGATTAGAAGGATTGGCTGCATCTCCCAATGCAGTCTGGATAGTAGAGCTGGGCGATACTGGGAATTTTGGCATCGATCCAATACTAAGTAAATACAGGACCAGTATCGCCGATACCGATACCAATACCAATACCAATACCGATACTTTTTCATATTAAACTTAATCTATCATGAACTTTTGTGATTTTTGTCTTTGGATTATTTTGTTAAAGCTAAGAATAGAATTTCGTCAAACTTTATGTCTTCAACATTTTTGTGTAAATATTCCTTGGAATTTAATTTCTGTTCATAATGTGTTCTTTCTAGTCCACCTTTTATTACCCTCCGCTAAGGAGGTTATGTTTTTGTCTGTCTGTCTGTGTTCAAGATAACTCAAAAAGGTATGGATGGATTTTGATGAAATTTTCAGGAGTTGTCAGAAATGTGAAATTCTGGCTGTGATCCGGAAGAAATCCTGGATTCTGGATCACTTTCAAATTTTCGATAACATTTGGGCCAAAAATTTCTCAATATCTCCGTTAATTATTGCCCAAAACGCAGGGATTGACAATGGGAACCTCTATCAAATTTCTAAGGCTGATCCGGATCTGATCCAGAATGCGGATTTTATCGCAATCTGTAAATCGCTATATGGAAGAACTGTTTGTTGCACTTGGCGGAGGTCTGCGCTCTCCGAGTGCTTTTCTAGTTTTATATCTTTCAATATTTGTGTAATTTTGTTTGCACTGTGTGAACCATTCCGGTTGCTTTAACTCTAAAAATTTCCCCGTCGTGGGATAAATAAAGGATTATCTAATGTTATTTTATCTTAGATGACACCTTTCAATGGGATACATGACATGTACTGAGTTATTTCAAGGTCGTAACTATATATATTTTTTTAGTTGAGTGGAGTAACATATGACTTAAGTAACACGTAAGTTAATGAGTTGATGCTGAAGGTGACCACTCTTGGAAAGGAAAAAAAAGAAAATAAAAAAAAGCTTGAGTATCGATCTTTTTACATGAGTATCGTTCGATATATTTGGATCGATCCAGCCCCCTCTAGTGGATAGGCTAAAAGTCCGATGTGGGGTTGGCAGTGTGAACACAGCCTTGCTGGTCTGTTTGTAGTCTCTCTCTCTCTGTATCAAAGCCAGGTAAGGAGGCGTTGCTCCCCAGGCGGTCCCAATTCGTCTTCATCGGCGTTCGAGGCACTTCTGTTTTATGTTCCAGGGATGTTAAATTCTCATCACAGCTCTGAGGAGAAATGATTTAAACCTCCTCTTTCTAGCTCCTCATTTGACTCCTGCTCAGTTTCCCCAACGACAACATAAAATCAGCGGTCTGGGCTGGAATCAGAGCGAGGCCTACAGCAGCAAAGACTTAGAGCCTCCTGAGATGAACATTAATAAAACTCATTGAGATGTTTTAAGGTCGTTTGTTCCACACACACACGAACACACGTGAACACACGTGAACACACTGACATTTAGGGTTTCATTTTAAGCTTTATTTACACTCCTCCCTCCGCCGAGTATTGGCAAGGACCTCGCAATACGAAATGTATTGTAATACTTGGGTCATGATATGATATTATCGCGATATCACGATATATTGCGATATTCTACCCAGTTAATATCAAAATTGAAAGCAGAGATGAAAAATCAAGTTGCTGTATATGTTCAACAGATGATATTGATCATTCAGGGGACAAATTGAGTCAAAACTATTTGCTTCAAAACAACCTATTTATTGTTTATTATTAGTGTTTTTGCACATTTAAGTGAAAGAATTAATTTTCCTAAAAAAATCGATATTAGGAGCTAAAAAAGTTAGCCGAATATCGCGATATATCGCCAAATCGATTTTTTTTCACACCCCTATTGGAGACTAGATGTAAATGGTTAACATTTTTCACGTGTGACACTTTTTCAAGTGTGCACAAGCTTCTCAAACCGTCAAACAATCGGTTTTTATTTCCGTCTAATGTAAAATCGGGTTTCTCTCGCTCACAAACTTTTTCTCACCACTTGACCCAGTTGAACGCGGCGCAGCATGCTCAGCCTGCACTCGTCTGACAAGAAAAAAAAAAAAAAAGAAGAGCTAAACAAACCTTTCACTAAGCTGTCACTAACACGTCTTAATACCCACTACGGTCTTGATTTAATGACATGTCAGAAGCGGGGCCTGAGTCACGCTTCTTGGCGGAGACGAGGCTCTTACAATCACACACGGGAGATGATAGAAACGTGTCAGAGGCTTGCACCTTTTTTTTTTTCTCTTTACTGCACAGATAGAGGCACTCTTGTTTTTTGGCCGTTATCGGAAGCGCTCCACGTGCATTTAAAAGTCTGGCGGCTGAGCAAATCTTCCCAATCTTTTCGTTTTGACTGAGGGCCAAATCAGCATCATGGTTGCCCTCGAAGGGCCAGATTGACAGCATGAATGTAACAAAATGCAATGAAAATCGAAATAAAATTAAACTACACCTTATAATAAATGTTAAATAATGGTTTCTGTATTTATTATGTATTCAAGTTTCAAATATTTAAGTCATTATTATATTAAACTCAGGGTTTGTGGTTTGTAAGAATATCCATTACCTTGGTTTTAGAAGTGGAAGCGGTTCTTTGTTTTTCTTGCAGGCTAAATTTAGCATACTTAGCTCCATGTTTGCTGTCAAAATAGATTAAACTCTTTCACGACTGACACACATTACACAAAAGTTATACTTTTGCGCATCAATTTCTCTTTTCTTGGACATGTTGGAGGTTAGTTGGTAAAAGGTTTTTCTTAAGTCCATCATATCTGAAAAATTGTCTTGCTCATAGCTACCGTTATCATTGTGGTAATGACAAAATGCATGATGGGAGATGTAGTTTATTGTCAATATGCGCTTTAAAGCGGTGCGAGCTTATTTTAAGTTTTAAAATATTGGTTTAAAATGTAAGCCAATAATGCCCAAGCTCTCGAAGGCCACATAAAATGACGTGACGGGCCACATTTGGCCCGCGGGCCTTGTATTTGACACATGTGGTTTAACCGACTCTTCTACGCTGCACCGGTGAAATTACTTCACGAGTGGCATCTCCACTCCGGGTCCTGCAAGTGTGCATCCGTTGCATGTAGGGTTCAACTTAAATCCCTCTCACTTAGAATATTTACAAGACTTAAGGCTTTCCAAGATTATGGCTTTAGACAGTGGCATTTCTCAGGGATTATGCTGCTTGCACTCTTCTTGATGCCAATGGAAGTAGCGCACAAGCCCGGTTAATAAACCCTCTCACATTAGCTGAGATTACAGACACAAGAGCAGAAGGCAGTTTAAAACTTATTTTATTCCTTGTGTGACCATCTCTTCATGGACACCTTGCAAGGTTTGACGTAACGGCTTTTCTTTCCGGCTACGTGTTGCAAAGCTTTTCGTAAACGGGTATTTTGCAGGGCTCGTCCTCGCCGAACCTGAGTTTTCACGGTCGAGAGGTGCTCTCCTTGCCGCTCTCATCCATCTGATCCCACGCAACCGGGGCCGGCGAAGGAGCAAAGTTTCCGTCTCTCGCTGCCTGAAAAACCAGCTTCCTTCCACCGCCAAAAAGACGGAACAGGCTGCTATTAATTACGGAGAAATATTATCCTTTCGCTCGAGGTTCGCAGCAACACCAGTATCCAAAGCAAACACACATACTGTACGGTGTTCTTGTAAGCTCGGTGCCTTGTACAGCTGCCACGCCAAATCCAGGCCCACAGATCCTCTTACAGCAGATCAGAGAGCGGGAGGAGGGGGGGGTTTGTTATCATGCACGCTGCAGCATCATAATTCCCGTTTCGTCTTCACTTCGCGACTTCACAAACACACGCGAAAGCGGCTTTGAAAAGGGGGATTTCGTCGCGTCCTGCGTCGGGCTTCGTGCTTCGTAACTCTCACGACCTCGCCTCGTGAGAAGTTGTTTGAACAATCTTATTGCTGGGTCAGAGGAATCTTGATGTGCAAGACGGCGTGATGCATACTTTCCAACACGCAGCGTGATAGCAGATGGTTGTGTGGGAGAGTTCTGAGTTTAAAACATGCATAACACATATCAACCCTGGAAAACGGCGTGGGCGGGAGGAGGAAATGGCTTTCATTTCCCTCTAGATGTAACAGTTTGTTGTAGGAAGCCTTTCCGAGGTCAAGGATGACTAAGATCGGATGATGAAGCTTCACATGGTCCCTGTCCTAAACTGAATGAAAGCGCCGACGGGCTATTTTTCACCTTCTTCAGGGGGGTTTTGATGGTTCAAACAGTCAAAAGGAGAGAAGCAGGCCACTTTTGGCTCCCAGGGCTATCTAAAACTATCAATTCACGGTTGGAACTCTAAAGCTCCGGGGCCCCTGACAGCATCCCACATCATAAATAGCCATTATTCCTTTAATAGTACCTGCAACCTGTGCGGAGAGGACATCCTGTGCAGTCAGACGGGGAACACTCGGTGTCAGATTGATGGATGGGGACGGACTGTGTTGTCCTGACGGACGGATGTGGAGGCAGATCTGCTGCAGCGCACGTGTTAAGAAGTCGCCCAGCGGGCCGTTTGAGTGACGGCGGCGGTGCTACCTACACACCGCTGCAGTTTTAATGAGAGCGCCGGATTTACGCTCCCCCAGGCGCCAACTGACACTTCAGAATTTGTTGCATAAGATGACGGTTCAACTCGTCGTTTATGCACGTTAACTTTCAGGCAATCATGCGGCTGAGCGCGTTGCATTAAAGCAATATTTCTTTTAAATCTTTCCTAGAGTTTTTTTCCTGGAAGTGAGAAGGCTGAGGATTGGGTTTTGTGGAAGGTACGCGCACGCATGCCAAAGGTTTGATGCTAGCTGAAGTTCATGGCCGCGTTCCCAACAGTCATTATTGTGGTTTTTCTCCTGCACGGTGCACATTACACCGTCGTGTTTCCGCAGCAACTTTTTTTTTGTTCTTTTGGCTCCTTAAGTGGACGTGAAGGATGTAAACACATCTCCATTTAATTATCTTTCCTGGCGTTTTAGGCCATGTTCCTACTGACAGTCCAAATATGATTTCTATCATGTCCAGATTGTATCTCGATAGACTTTCTGACAATCTGAACGGCCACAGACCACATGAAATTGGATTTTTTTTCCACAGTCGGACCCGAAGCGCATATGGAGGTGGTTTTAAATGTGATTACAGTTTACGTGTTTATACGCAACATCACAGAGAAGCGGCAGACAACTGAGACAACGCGGACTGAGTCGTCGCGTTTCACTGACCTGGACATGTTCATTTTGTTTGTCTTAAATGAAACACCTCCCAGAACAACATTGTTCGTGTGCGTAATGCCTGTCAAAACCTCTGAGTATCTCCAGAAAATTCAGAACTGCAGGCGTTTATCCCTAAAACTCTGGGAAATAATATCATTGAGCTTTAATAAGCATTTTTCTGCTCCTGTGAGCTCATCTCTGAGCTTTCACAACAGTCACAGGTTCAGAGGTTCATGAAGCTATCAAGCTGGTTGACTTTAGTGAAATCAGCAGGTCTGGATTATCAGGAGGCGTACTTAAAACCGCACTGCAAAGCTGGAGTTTTATTTTTATTGCACCACATCTCTTTAATCTCTTGTTGGTCTCAAATTAAATTCCTCCTGTACGGAAATCTGCTTTTATTCTTCCATGATTTATATAGAGGCGGCCTAAAGATCTGCAGACGTTGGTAAACTTCTCAGATCTCTTGCGGTTGAAGAACTATTCTATCTTGACTTGTAACTTATCAAAATGCAAATCAGGCTTTATATACATTAAAAAAAAAGGCCTCTCCTTTATATATCTTTTAACTTTTAACACTGCAGATCCTGCAGCAGGCAGCTAAACTACATATTTATTGTACTGTATATAACATATTTAATAGCTAACATCTTACTGCATAAAAAGCAGAAGGTATTATTTCTCGCTACTTAATTGTGATCAGGGGTGTTCCTCATGGATCGGTCCTCGGACCCCTCCGCTGTATACTGTTATACTGTATATAACTTATTTAATAGCCAACATCTCACTGCATAAAGAGCAGAAGGTATTATTTCTCGCTACTTCCCTGTGATCAGGGGTGTTCTCATGGATCGATCCTCGGACCCCTTCATGTTCATAAAATCAGTAATCTCAATCTAAGTGTATGGAAATGCTAAATTCAGCTTTTATGCTGGCGATGCTGTCCTGCTCTCTGCCACAACATTTAAATAATGTCTGGTGTGCCTATTGTGTTATTTAAAACATGTTCTTAACACCAACAAAACAAAGTTCATGTTGACTTCCAAATGCTGCAGAGCAACATGGTAAAAGTGAGAGATAAAAATGAAATGAGAAGACGTTTGACCTCTAACTTGTATGTGGAACCAATTAAAATGTAATTATTTGACCACATTATACACAGAAATGTGGCCTCTGTGTCCAGTTTCACTGTCCGATGCTTCGATTGTGAAAAGCATCTACACTTTTCTCGACGCTAGCATTGTTCCCGTAACTTTCATGTCTCAGCTGGGTTTTTGGCTGCATTATGCATTAATGGCACTCTAAACCTGACACACCACTTCACACTGTACTCTTGGGTTGCTTTGTCCTCACATGTTCGTGTTCGTGTTCACATGGCCGTGCAAAGACGTGCATGTCTACTGGAAATTCATTTAAATCTGTCGCTTGCTGAGCAAACTCAAGGCGACGTTATGATCGATGCAGGTGATTTAATACCTGCATGTTTCGATTGACATGTAAATATAATGGGGAAACTTTTAACCTCTCTATAACATTTGGGATCTGTCCACTAGCGAGAAAGAAACGCCATCACTGAAAGGCTGGTTGGCCGCCCAAAGAACTGGTAGCAAAAATGGCCTTGGACTTTTTTTTTATTTGTTTTTTAAAGCCACATAAGTAAATCTGTAGTCACTTTAGTCGAATGAGCCAGTTTAACTGCTCATGAAACCTCTGAATGAAAAGCAGACAGTATATCAGGAAAAGACATATTCTAGCGGAACATTTTAAGGTTCATTTTGTCTTAAAAACGGCCTCCTAAAACATGTGTATGTGTGTTTGCTGCAACACGGTCATCAAATCCTCCATCAACAGCCTCTTTATACAAGAGGCTCAGGGGAAGACAAAAACAGCCATTTGCTCATATTGTCAGGGAGCCGCTGCGGCGAGGCCTGTGATTTAGCGCCTCCCTTTCGCCTCACACGACGCTCGCTGGACGCCGAGGGAATCTGCGACGTCCCCCTGCAATTACCAAACGATGATCTGATGGGTTGAAAATAACAAGCGCTGTCAGAAACAGTTTACCCGTCTACGCTTTTCCGACCGGTAACGATTACTCACGCCGGTTTCGTCACGTAAGCAAAAACTTCATGACGCCGTGCTTTTTCACACGTCGGACATTTGTCGACCTTGTGTTTATACCAACGTCTTCATGCGAGCCGTATCTGATTCCTGTATTTACGCCGGAACTTCTTGTGTTTACACTGCAAACAGCTTGTGTGCGTAAGTGACTTCACAGATGTGGTTGTAATCAACTATATAACCGAACGGGGAGCTTAGTCTGGGCAGCTTTTTACAGCTAAACCAACATTTGTAATTGGCAGAAACGAGGAAGAAATAACAATTCGAGCTCATGTTGTATGGAAACAAACTCCCCGGGTTTGTGGGGAAGATGGAGCAGGAAAGCCCCCGTTGCGGCCAAGATTGTTCAGTGACAAGCAGACGCTGACGGTCTGTACCTCCAGGTTGGGGTTTGATTTAGAGTGGATTGTTCCACCACGCTACAGCAGAGGTGATTTCAGTTATGTTACAATTCTCACAGAGCAGGCAGATTTTTAAAAAAGCTGCACTTTTCCATATTTTCATTTGAACAAGAGATAAAATGACCACGATGTTTGGGGCTTGTCCCGAGTAACAGCCCCAAACAGAGCATTTAGCAACAGGCAGCAAAAACAAAAACACGTCAAAGGCTCAAGGGTGACAACAAAATACTTCCTTTTGCTTTGTCAACTGAATTATTGGATTTTTTTTCCTTCAGAAACGATACTTTTGTGCCTGAAATGTCTCTAACACGGACCCTTGGTCCCATTGTCATAGTAAACCAGTAAATGGAGGAGAAGCTTCGTTGAGAAGTCAGTATTTTCACTATGCTGTTTTTTTAGTGGTTTTGCTTGTTCAGGGTGAACTAATGGCTAAACAAACAGGAACACTAAGAAAACTCAAAATTGTAAGACTGGATCCATTTTTACCTCCGCCAAGGAGTTTATGTTTTTGCCGGCGTTTATCTGTCTGTCTGTCTGTGTACAAGATAACTCAAAAAGTTATGGATGGATATTAATTAAATTTTCAGGAGTTGTCAGAAATGTGAAAAGGAAGAACTGATTTCATTTTGTGTGTGATCCGGAAGAAATCCTGGATTCTGGATCACTTTCAAATTTTCAAAAAACATTGCGGTCAATGGGGCCAAAAATTCAATATCTCCGATAATTGTTGCCCAAAACTGATGAAATTTGACTCAGGGATTGACAATGGGAACCTCTATCAAATTTCAAAGGCTGATCCAGATCTGATCCAGAACACGGATTTTATCGCAATCTGTAAATCGCTATATGGGGGAATTGTTGCGCTTGGTGGGGGTCTGCGCTCTCCAAGTGCTTTTCTAATTAAAAAAGTTATGGATAGATTTTGGTGAAATTTTCAGGACTTGTCAGAAATGTGAAAAGGAAGAACTGATTTCATTTTGGGTGTGATCCGGAATAAATCCTGGATTCTGGATCACTTTCAAATTTTCCATAACATTGCGGTCAATGGGGCCGAACATTTTGTTTCTCAGTATCTCCGTTAATTATTGCCCAAAACTCATGAAATTTGACTCAGGGATTGACAATGGGAACCTCTATCAAATTCTAAAGGCTTATCTGGATCTGATCCAGAAGGCAGATTTTATCACAATCGCTATATGGAGGAATTGTTGAGCTTGGCGGAGGTCTGAGCTCTCAGAGTGCTTTTCTAGTTTTTTCCTTTTTGGCTCTTTGGGTACTTGTTCCTGGCTCGCTACGTGTTGTAAAACACCTGGGGACGAATTAGCGTATATAAAAAAGTAGGGATGCACTTTTTAACTGTTTTTTAAAACTGATACCGATAACCGATAACACTCACATATACCTAAGATCATTACATCAATACTATGAACAAAATCAAAAATAGTTTGGACTCTTTAAATGAACAGATATTTATTTTTTTCCAATGAAAAACTATTGGCAAGCCTCTCAAACATTTTCGTAAAGCTATCAAACAAACCTATTTGATATCTCACATCAACTTAAAAGGTGCATTACTGACTGATATAAAAAATAAAGGTTCCTCGAACTGATGGAAATACATGCATCAGAATCACAAACTGAAAAAGATTTACATTTAAAGGATTTTGACTTGTGGTTCCATTTAAATTAATACCTTTAATTAAAGTAAATGAGGTTCAGTGATTTTTTTTTTTTTTTTTTTTTACCTCATAGAAGCTTTAGATGAGAGAGATGAGGGGAGGGCAGACTGCTGTTGGCGTTAGCATTAGCTCGCATTAGCGCAATTTCAAAACTCCATGAAAGCGATTGTTATGTTGTAGGTGGCTGATCAGGTTTTACGTATTGAAGCTTGTGCTTCCCTCCTCGTAGAATTCGCTTGGAGGATTCGTCACAAATAACCACCAAACTATCTTCTTCTGAAACTTTAACGAAGTTCCACGCCGCCATGTTTGTTGTGATCAGCGCTGTCCTGCAGGCTGCATTCAAGGTGTAACGTAAAGTGCGACGTTCCCTTCGTTTGCTAGTCGTTCTTTCAGCCTTTTCTATTTTTTTTTCTTTTTTATGTGTAACATGAGGGGAAATACTGCGAAAAGTGATTTAAGTCAGCAACTACTAAAATTATGACCGACTTAACAAGTAGCTTTCTGGCATGAGGGGGTATTCTTGATTTTCCTTATTGAGAAATCGTTTTTCTGATTATGCCGACGTTACTTGAACATAACATTCACTGCTGGTCATTTAAGACTCAGAGGGAGCGAGGCACTGCTGTGTTGACAAAAATATATACAGTCATGGAAAAAATTATTAGACCACCCTTGTTTTCTTCAGTTTCTTGTTCATTTTAATGCCTGGTACAACTAAAGGTACATTTGTTTGGACAAACATAACGATAACCACAAAGATTGCTCATAAGAGTTTTATTTAAGAGCTGATATCTTACCATTTTCCATGGTTTTCTTGATTATAACCTAAATCACTTAAGTTTTTACATCAATAGCTATGGCGTTGTACTGCCAAAAACACTGCTTTTATGCATTCAATGTTTTCTTTTCTGTCTTTTTTAGTCACATGATGACGTTTAGTGGTACCAGGTATTAAAATGAACAAGAAAGTGAAGAAAAAATGGTGGTCTAATAATTTTTTCCATGACTGTATGTTATCGGGGCTATTCATCATGATATCGGACTTATTGGAATGATGTCATAATTTCCTGTTATCGCCCCGATAGTTATCGTGAACCCCTATAAATAAGTGTCCTCAAAACAAAAAAAGAGTTTTACACGAGTAAAACATGGAATACTCATTTCAAATCTTCTAAAACTCTCCAAGCAGGGGCCCGGCATGGAGGCGGGATAGATTAGCGCTTTAATCCTCTGATACATGACGTTAAAGCAGGGTTACCCGGAGTCATGAAATGTGATCCCCCCCCCCCAGGGGGGCTTTTTACACAATCACCAACATCAGTCATCAATCTCTCAGTTCTTTTCTCCTCACTCCAAACTTACAAAATGAGCACAAAATGAGTATTTTAGGTTTTCGTCGCTGCCTCCATCCTGAGTTGACTGACAGCAAAACGTTTTGCCCCCCAGACGGATTTCAGCCAGCTGCTGATGGAGACGTCGCCTGCTGCCAGCATCTAAAATCTTCTCGGCTCACACAGACACAGCCCAAAAATGCCGCCGGCCGCCTTCAAACACGGCAAATTCCTCTTCTTTGTTGGGTAAGGCGAGAAAGAAGGGATTTAGCCAGCAACGTAATTAAACCACCGCCCCCCCAAAGCCCAAAAAAAAAAAGAGCTCAGTTCAGAGAGTTCAGCGGTGGACCAGTGATGCGTTGAACAGAAGAGATGAAGTGAGTCATTCGTTTCTCTTTCTGAACTTTTCTCACCCTGCACGGTTTTGCTGAGCGGGCAACGCTCTCCTCTTCGTATCTCGTGAAACTACAGTCGGCTGCCGAGCGGCTCCACACGTGCAGGTCTGGGCTGAGTGTTTCGCTCAAGGGCATGGCCGCGGGAACATGTTCTCAGCAGGGGGTGCTGCACCCGTACTGTACGGTTCTGCTCAAGGGTACCTGTGACAGGTGCCGTTGAGAGAATTATGCTCTCTCGCTTCCTTTACGCAGCGTTTTCCAGGCAGACCTGGGATTTAAAGCGCCTGATTGTTACAGCCTCGGGCCTCTCCGTGCACGTGTGTGTGTGTGTGTTTGGTTTCCAGGCTACAGTAGAAGTTTGTATCATGTATCTTTAGAGGATTGACAGGCTCGGTGACCAATGCCAGTGGTTCATCAATTACTTTGGCAGGTGCTGAGGTTGCTGGCTGGATCCCGCCCCGGTCGGCTCTGGAAACATGACTGCTTCTCTCCTGAAGAAAATGAATCCGCATCGAGAAATGTTATGTTTTCTCGGTGCACGTGTGACGGATCAACGTGAACTGCAGGAGTCCCGATAAAAACTATCCGTCAGAGCTGCGACGGTGGATTGTGGATTTTGGATTTGTGTTGCTTCCTGAGAAACGACACGGATCGTTTTGCAAAAACATGCCACATCATGTGTCCTTACAACACATTCTTTGCCTTTTCTGTCCCTTTTTTTTTGCATCATGTGTGGTCACGTGCATCATCTGAACATCATGCAAGTTTTTATTTCCACTGTGTCATTATTTGTGCAGCAAAAATGAACCAAAGATCATGTGGCTAATGCTAAATACCCGCTTCAATGAGAGGGCAAGTTGTAGCTTGCAGCTGCTGATCGTCAGCTGTTTTGATGAACTGATCATTTGTCGGGCAGATGTGATTGTAGCTAGCTGGTCTGGAGTGATCAGATGTGTGTTAACACAATGCTAAAAGGGAAAGACATAAACGATGGTCTTAGAGAAGCAATTTTTGCTTCACGTCAATCTGAAAATGGCTTTAAAGTCATATATAATCTCACTCCAAATGAGTCTTTCCTGGAGTGGACTCACCAGCAGATCTACCCTAAGGCCCGAGCGTATCATGCTCACAGAAATACAAAAAGAGACTCAGACCCGACGGGCCTCACAGAGCATCTTAAACGTTAAAATCCGTGATAGAAATAGAAGACGAAACCCTCCTCTGTCCAATAAGAACGTGGAAGCACAACTGAGGGTAACAAAGCAGCCGAGTTGCTCAGCCTTCACATCCAGGCGTAGATCCGAGCAGAAACGCCTCACGCCCACCGTCGAGCGCAGCGCTGGACAGGTGATGATCTGGGACTGTTTCATTATTATTTTTTTAACCCCGACCACGACTTCCTCCGTAGCATTCTGGAGGCGCTTTTGCCCGGTCGTAACTGGGTCACGGAGTGGGACGAGCCCACCAGAAAACCCCAAGCAAAATATTTCGCAGCGGCCCAGCCAGAGTCCAAACCTCAAACCAGTGGAAATGCTGCGGCGGGACCCCGAGAGGACTGTGCATGACAGAATGTTCAAGAACCTTAATGGACTGAAGCAGTTTCGTCGAGAGAAACGAGCCAACATTCCTCCGCGGCCGTCCGAGCGACAGATGCGGCCGTCCAGCGACGAACCGCTGCTACCGCCGGAGTTAGGACGCCAAGTTCTTGTTCCCAAAAGGTGGATGTACAAGACACTGAATCACGGGGGTACTTGGTATTTCCCACATTTTTTAAAATCTTCTTTTTTGACTTGATTCTGTTAAGTAAATGACGGCACATTAAAAAAGTTGTACGCCGTTATTCTTCTGAGGTTGTTTTGATCTTTGCACACACACACAGACGGGAGGAAAGTCTGAACTTTTGCAAGACCGGAAATCCAAAGAGGACACCTCTTTATTTCCACTTTTAATAACGTTAAATGACAGGCGAAGCGCTGGCTGCAGGCAGAAATCACTGCGGCTGGACATTTGCAATCTTTTTTTTTTTTTCCTGTTTTACATTGAGTGAAAAGAGTTGACTGTGACAGAACGAAGCCACGCCTAAATCCGTTTAACCGAAGGTCCAGTCGTCAGATGTCGCTCGGCTCCAACGGCGGCTCGTTCGTATTTGCATTCACGTCAGCAGCGTCGTTTGTCTCTCCTTTGTCTTCTCCAGGTTCGATGCGTTTGGCTGCAGCTGTGTTGCTTTAAGTCTGCTATCAATTTTACGATTCTGACACTGGATTTCTTCTCCTTTTTACCCCCCCCTCCTCTTGCTCCGACATGTCACGTTGCCACAGAGACGTCGGCCAAACAAGCAAGGCCGCGGTTGCACAAAACATACCTGCAGCAGCTGGCGGCGGCTGAAGATGTTGTCTTTCACCGTGTTTAAGCTTGCTGAAGAGGGGGCTCGATGAAAGAGCTCTTTTTTTTTTTTTTTTTCTAGCACATACGGTGAAATGCATCCCTCCTGAGTTTAGCGGCCGCTCCGCCGGGGTCTCCGTGAGTGCACGTCAGACACGCATTTATTCAGTTTTCCTGCTCATCTGGCTCGAGCGCTATGAGGAAAAGGGCTTAATAAGTCATGCATGACGCAGCTGAAAACCAGCTTCATCCTCCGAGCCTCACTGGAGGATTACAGTGATCCCTTGCCAATTTGCGCTTTAAGTTCTGTGGTTTTAGTTATTTGCGGATTTTTCCGAAATATATAATACTTAAAAAAATCAAGAAAAAATTGCGGAAACGTCACAGGATGTTGTTCACGTTCTCTCACAGTGAAAAAATGTTGTGAGCCAGCCTGGCCCCTTTAAGAAGGTGGCCTTATGGGTATTGTTAATACATTCTCTGTTAACCGTCAGGAGCCCAACAATACAACCTGTGTGATGTTACAAGTTCCTGCAGTGCCAGAATAAAGTGCCTGTTTCATGCAGAGAAAACCGGACTTTTTCTTTTGTTGTTGTTAGCGTGTTAGCCGCTAATTACGAGCCAAAAATAGCACAATACCAGCGGTTTCTTTACTACGGTTCAGAGACCAGAGGCTGTGAAGGTAACAGAAAGACCACAGTTGAGCCTTTGTCTTGTTTCACTACTTTTTTGGGGTTTTTAAACATCTTTTAAACACTTCATTGAGGCTCGGGGGGCTCCGGCTCCAGTTTGCGGATTTTGATTTTCGCTAGGGGGTACCAATCCCCATTAACCGCAAAAAATAAGGGATCACTGTACTAATCAAAGCTCTTCTATCGTACCATAAGACCGTCCATACCTCACGACAGAGTGCTGCTTCTGTTTGCTGAAATGTGTTTTTTTCTTTTTTCCAGCTTTTATTTCTGAAGTTGATCTCATATCTCTCCGTTTCTGTTTCGAGAGACCTGTCGTCTAACTCGAGTTGAATTTTGTCAATAAAGCAGCGAGCGAGGCTTGAACTGACCCGCTTTGATCATCCAGTGACGGGATGGTCGCGTGCCAAATTAAGAGTGACTAAAAAGGTGAGTCACTCAGAGAAACTAAATCAAAACCAAAAGTGAAACTTAACTTGGATTTAACACGCTTCCACCCGTTACAGAAGAGTTCAGGACGGATCATTTCAGCTGATTATCACTGACGGTTCACACAAACGCCCGTCAAGTAATTCGAAGACGTCCAGTTTTCAACACCTCCAGCGTTCCTTCTGATTTGGCTGATCAGCCTGCGGTTGTTGACATTCCTGATCCCAGAAATCCGTCTCCAGGACCTCACGCTCCAGCGCCTTTCCATGTGGTGACGTCAAGACGGCAATCTTTGTGGTTTTAAACTGCATGGATGTTCACCTGATTTGGCATGTCACGACAACAATGTCGCTAATAACACCAATCTGATCAGTTCGCGCCTTCGTCATGACGATCCTGATATTATTGGTAATGAGTCCAGGTTTCATTTTGCTAGGCGCTCATGTGAGGAGAGAGAGAGACCAAAGCAGGGGCAGAGACAGGATTTTTCAAACCAGGGGGCCATCGAGGGGCCACGTTTCTCCCAGCGGGGCCAAGCATTTATCCAACGCAACGGACGCACAAAGGGCCTCGTTCATGGAACTAATTTGTGTTCTTTCCTGTGACGTTTAGTTTTAGTCAGAGAAATTGCTTTGGGGAATTTAACACATTTATCGTAATCAAAAAGGCATTTTTGCAGGTTTAAGCTTCATCTCCCGGCTGACGTCAAGAGAATAAGCTCACAGACGGAGCCGCTGCCTCCGGGTCTGATTCCTGATGAGGAGCTCTCTGCTCTCCATCAGGTTTTCCTCCCCCAGGACGGTCGAGCCCAAACGAGAAAAAGCTGTCCTCGGTGGAGCCATCCGAGTTCGCTCGTGACCTGCCTGAACGAACGCAGCCGGAGCGTCTCCGCATCCGTCAGTCGCTGTAAAATATCGGAAAGATCTCGTCTCCTGTTTGAAGACGCGGATTGATACGAATGTGATAAATGTGTCCCCATGATGGCGTTTAATCAGGACGCTGGAGGAAACGCTCTTCATCACAGACGCAACAGAGCAAAACAAAATATTTCACTTTTCTCCAACTTCAGTTAAAAAATGACCTCCATAGCTGCCAGTGAAAGTCGTTTCAAGGCGAGTTCATTTCTACTGCTCCTACCAGATGTCTTTACTTTGAAGCACGTGTGCCAAATATGAATGCATCACTTTTCTGATTTGTAAAGTTAAAATTCCTCCGTGAAGGTCAGTCGACCCTAAACTCTGGGGTGTAATGAGTGGCTGTTCTTTACGACTTTTATGATATCCATCACTGAGTAGGGATGGGAATTGATAAGATTTTTCCGATTCCATTATGGATACTGTTTAACGATTCGATTCTTTATCGATTCTCTTATCGATTCCAATTTGGGAGAAAAGGAGAACTAACAGTTTTATTAGCATTAATTTTTTTTTACTTAGAAGTCACAACTATACAAACTCAACAGCGAGGTCAAAAGAGGCCCAAAGATAATGTGTTAACTTTTGTAATATGTAACTGTGCAAATACACAAGAATGTGTTAACATTTTACTAACACATTTTTCCTAATAGAAATGAAAAAAATCTCCCTTTTAACCCTTCAAGCGCCAAAGTTGCAATATTGCGACAAGCAACATTGCTGAATAAAACGGGCTGTATCTATAAATGTGAAGCCGAATCTTGTTACTACTTTTCACCAGGAGATGGCGGACATGTATGATGTAATCTGAGAACCATTTTTGGTGGTGGCACTATTCAAAGTTTTAGCGTAAAATGAGTTTGAAAAACACCCTCCGGCACAGAGATGGGTGGTGCAGGAGTGGTAGAAATGCTGAATCGAGCGAGAGCAGAACAGAGCGAAAGTGTTTTTTCATTTACTCACGATGCCGAGAGGCTAGTTTAGCATCCACGAAGTACTTCATCAGGTTCTGGCTAACTCCGATTCCGAGGAGGAAGACATGCAGTTGTCCAGTGAAGCAGAAACTGACATTGTAGTGACGGCGAGTCCGCGCATCATAGTCCACAATCAGCACATTGTATGTCAGATGCTTCACCTCAGCGTGACCGGGGTGGAAGCATTCTGCGATCACCAAGCAGGTCGAGGTGTCAGGGGGGCTCATAACACTGCAAATATGGAAAATGTATGTGGGGATGAAAACAACCGCGGTTGTCCTGGCAACGTGGGAGAAGCCGCGGGAAAAAAAAAAACACAGCTAATGGCGCACCAGAAATCACGGTGATTAAGATGATGATGACGAAGATGGTGGCGGCTGAGAGTTCTTGAGAGAAGAGGAAGAGTATCGAAAGTGGAGCCTAAATTTTGATGGAGAAATTCTGAGCCCATTGATTTCATCCCTTTTCCAAATGATGAATTCTGGAGCCTCATCACCAATCAATCAGATATGGCCACCAGTTCTTTGAAAGGGAAATATTGAAACTAAACTCCAGATTTCATGACTTTATGATGTGATTGTTCCTGATATGAAAGCTTTCATTGTGCATGGGGTCTTGAGGAAAAATCTGAAATTGAGGACTACTGGGCAAGTCTGGGCAGGTGATGTCACAATAATCAAATTAGATGACAAATCTACTTCCATTCCAAATTTTGGTTCATACTGAAGATATTTCTCATTTACAGTATGCCTTTATCTCAAACCACTTTAAAGTTATAGCCTTTTGAAACCTTGATATTAAAATTGCACATTTTCCAATATGGCCGCAACCTTGTGATGTCATAATATGTAAATTATATGAATAATTTTACTCCTATCAGAGACTTTGAGTCATACTGAACAATTTTCTCATTGACAGTATACATTTATCTCAAACTGCTTTCAAGTTATATCCTTTTGAAATCTTGATATCAAAATTGTATATTTTCTTGAAAAAACTCCAGCACCTAATGGGTTAAAAGGATATATGAGCTCACTAAGCACTCAAAAATAATAATATAGAAAGATAAATACTATCAAATACAACAGAACAGTGCATAGTGTAAATCTGCAAATACTATGAAGAATTAACAATTCTTTAGCAGTAAAATAATCATGTCTTCCAGCCTCTGAACCAGACAGACTCTCTCTCTCATCACGGTCATCTTCTAAATGTAATGCAGAAGGCATTCGTTTAATAGCATAGCGTTAATGTTGTAGCGTGTTTTACAAAGAAGCACATAGGCAGCGGGATAGCTACTTACAAGAGTTACCAGAGGTGATCTTAACTTGGCTACTGCCGCTGGGTTGAGATCCATCAGTCGCGTCAAAAACACGACACTCGTTATCACATGTTGTGTTGGCAACTGTCTCTGCATGTTAGCCGTGTTCCCTCCTGACGCTGTTATCTTTACAATGACTGCAAGTTGCCTTGTTGCCATCTTTCTTTGGTGAAGTGAAGCCAAACTTTGGAGCGTTTGAACCTGGTGGGCGCCATTGTTGTTTACAACTGCAATGTGCGTGCTAAACCGACGTAACTTAATCACGTAAGTGCTTTCTGGAATTGACTGTGCGTAACTTGCGTAAATTACGTGAGATTCGTGCTGGTTGGAATCGATAAGAGAATCGCTAGATAAACTGCTAAACAAGTCGATGGAATTGAAACACACGGAACCGGTTCTCTACAGGAACCGGTTCTCTACAGGAACCGGTTCTCGATTCCCAATCCTAAGCAGCACTGAAACCTTCTTCTTCTGCAGATATCATCCAGGTCATTCTCATTTGGCCCATTGGTGCCACTATGTGGCAGGATAGGGGCGCTTCATGGGGCCGACGCCCCTGTGGCCCCGGGGCCCCTCATGCACTGGAGTCAAAAAAGGTTTGTTAGAAAGGTCATCATGATATGTGCAATTAAAAAGAAAAAAAATTATCCTTTGAGAGCCACTTGACTTGGAAAGGAACCAGCATCAATCTGAGATGCTGGAAAAAAAATAAAGTTTGATGCTCTGAGAAGGGATTGAAAGGTGTGTTCAGATGGACAATTTTTGAATCACGATCACCTCTAAATGATCGTGTTGAAGGGTATATGTTCCACCGTGAAGGAGATTGTCTCGATTTTTATTGCCGTTGGCGTGACTCATAGACTAAATAATGATTGAGTAATGGAATCGCTGCTGCCTTAAACACAGGAAATTAATGCTGGTGGTCATGTTCATTCATGCTGGTAATTATCTCTGCCTTTTCAGGAAAAAAAAAAAAAAGGGCAAAACCCCCTCAAAGAAATGAAAGTATTAACTTTGGAAATCCTCTCGCTGCGTTGCATCGATCCAGAATTACGACTGTTGGTGTGTGTCTGTCTGGTGCAGTCAGAGCTTTGAAACTGGGCAACCACCGGAGAGGAACTGGTCCCAGTCTGAGAGCATGTTCTTGTTTCAGCCCGGAG
The DNA here is from genome assembly GCA_018398805.1 of Hirundichthys speculiger. NCBI lineage: Eukaryota > Metazoa > Chordata > Actinopteri > Beloniformes > Exocoetidae > Hirundichthys > Hirundichthys speculiger. Next base: position 520,827 of record JAGFBZ010000821.1, on the reverse strand, counting down.
TTTCCAGCCAGATGATTCTTTCAGAAAAAAAAAAAAGGGTTTCTTTTCCTCCTCTGCGCTCTGGAAAGACTTTCACTAATAAGATCACAGAAAACGGTTTGATGACCAAAAAGGTGTCTAATATGCAGGACATGTGAAAAACACCGCTTCAGACAGCCGGACGGGAACATCTGAAACTAATTAGGCTGGTTAAACCCTGTATGTTTTGGACTCTTTTGGACATCCTGGCTCTTAATAACTGACCCAAGGACTGGCCTTTGCTGCCCCAAGGACCCTCAAGGGCCACGTCGTAAAAAGAAACACTTACGCCCCGACATGACTCATGTTTGGGAGTATTCACACTTATGACAATTTGTGTTTTCTCTTAAAAGGCATTCAAAGCAGAGCATTCTGTGTTTCTTTCATCATTTCTGTGTCGACGACAGTCCAAATAAAATCATGTGCATATCGGGATTAAAATCGTGTATTTTCATCGATGAATAAATCGAGCTTGAAGCAGTCGGGATGATGAAAAAAACCTCTCCAGTTGTAAAGCATGGCAGAGGACCTGTCATGCTGTGGGCTTATGTTGCAGGCAGAAGCTCAGGGAGCATTTCACAGGTAGAGCGAGGAATGGATTTGATTTCCAGGAAGACTTGGAAGAAAATGACACATTGCTTGTAAAAGAAAAAAAATAATGATAAAAGTATGTGCATGTAAAAAACAAAGTTATAGATTCTCGCCTGTTGCATTATGTAGAGACTGATCACTACCGCTGCGTTTGGGGCTTCTAGAGAATGACAAAAAAAAATTATAGTTTTGAAAAACCCAACTTTTGGGAGGAGCCATCGCTGTTGACGCGATGCACAGAACTTACAGTTTGCTTCGGGACGTACCCCCCCGTTCAAAGTAGCCGCTAGCGCGAGGGCGAGGACAAAAACGAGGTCAGGACGTCGATACGCTAACCTCACAGGAAAATCCAGGCCATGTTTCGTAAACTCCGGTGAGGACAGTGATGCCAGATGTACGATATTTATTGTATTTGTATGATAATTTAGCCCTTTGTACAATGTACGATCAATAATAGTAAAAAAAACCCCAAATGTAGGATAATTTCGACCTTTCCATGAAACACCTGTTTAGCTATTTCAAATGAAAACCTTTTAAGCAACAAAATGATGGGGTACTTTTATTGTGAAGCGGCCTTAGGAAGTTAAATGTGTTCATGTCGTGTCACTTGTGAGCGTAAGTGGAAGGTGGCGATAGAGCGCCAAAACTGGGAAGCCAACAACCGTAATGCTAATGCAAAGAAGAAGAACTTCTATCACAGCCAAAGTGCATGCAACCTTAGCAGCTTCCTCGTTACATCACGCCAATAACATAAAATAAGTATAACATCAAAGTCTCTGGTAACTCACGCAGAGCAGTTCTAGGTGCGTGGGAATCAACTGATATTATCTGTTAAAAGCTTTCTTTTTCTTGGAAGTCGTCGGCTGTTCTTCTTTCTCTTTACTCTGCATTTTCCCCTTCACAAGGAAACTTTCCAAAGACGTCTGTTTCTTACTCATTTTGCTAGCTGGGTTAAATTTTTGGCGCTCAAGTGACCGACATGTAACCGAGAGAATACGGCTATTTTTCAAAATAAAGGATTTTTCAAAATAAAAGCTCGTTCAGACTCATATAATAGATCAAATTTAAATACAGTGGTACCTCTACTTGCAAAATTAATTGGTTCTGGAAGTAGTTTCGTGACCTGAAAATTTCTTAAGTAGAGACAGGTTTTCCATGTAAATGCCCTAATCCGTTCCAAGCCCCCCAAAATTCGAACATTTTTTTTCATAAATTATAAATAATACATGAAATGACATAAAAACCTGTAAGAAATACATGTTAGAACTAGAAAAGCACTCAGAGAGCGCAGACCTCCACCAAGCGCAACAATTATCGAAAATTTGAAAGTGATCCAGAATCCAGGATTTCTTCTGGATCTCACCCAAAATGAAATCAGTTCCTCTTTTTCACATTTCCGACAACTCCTGAAAATTTAGTCAAAATCCTTCAAAAACGTTTTTGAGTTATCTTGAAAACAGACAGACAGACAGAAAAATGTCAGCAAAAACATAACCTCCTTGGCGGAGGTAAAAATTATTTATTTATCTGGGTTGCTGGGTTACACTCATACAGACAAGGGGCCCTCCTAACCAATGGGATGCCAGAAAGATGCTTAGCGATAGCCAATGGCAGAGCAGCTCGAACGCACCGCTTTCAAACCGCGATACAGAGCCGACAAGTACGTTTACGTTCAGTAAACTCTGGGAGCTGCGAGTAGCAGCGCTACTGTATTTTTGCCTTTCGTATCCTGAAATTTCTTTCGTAACAAGAGGCAATATTTTTCCATTGAGGCGTTTCGTAACCTGAAAATTTCGTATGTAGAAACGTTCGCAAGTAGAGGTACCACTGTAACTAATTTTTTTTTGCGAGGCCCGGTATCAATTGATCCATGGCCCGGTACTGGTCTGCGGCCCGGGGGTTGGGGACCACTGCTGTAAAGCATGGTGGAGGATCTATCATGCTTTGGGGTCATCGCATGACTGAAGACGGATGGTTTCTACAGTGGGATAATGTAGATCAGGGGTGTTAGACTCATTTTCACTGAGGGCTCATTTTCATCAGTATCATGGTGGCCCTCGAAGGGCCAGATTGACAGCATGAATGTAACAAAATGCAATGAAAATCAAAATCAATTAAACTACACCTTATTATAAATGTTAAATAATGGTTTCTGTATCTATTATGTATTCAAGTTTCAAATATTTAAGTAATTATTATATTAAACTCAGGGTTTGTGTTTGTAAGAGTATCCATTACCTTGGTTTTAGAAGCGGAAGCGGTTCTTTGTTTTTCTTGCAGGCTAAATTTAGCATACATACATACTCCGTGTTTGCTGTCAAAATGCCGACGTAGATTAAACTCTTTCACAACTGACACACGTTACACAAAAGTTATACATTTGTTCATCAGTTTTTCTTTTCTTGGACATGTTGGGGTTAGTTAGTAAAAGGTTTTTCTTAAGTCCATGAGTTCTGAAAAATGGTCTTGCTCATAGCTGCCGTTATCGTTGTGGATAACGACGAAATGCATGATGGGAGATGTAGTTTATTGTCAATATGCACTTTCAAGCAGTGTAAGCTTATTTTAAGCTTTAAAATATTGGTTTAAAATTTAAGCCAATAATGTCCAAGCTCTCAAGGGCCACATAAAATGACGTGAAGGGCCACAATTGGCCCGCGGGCCTTGTGTTTGACACTTGTGATGTAGAAGCTTTGCCGATTACCTTCACAGTCCCTGGTCCTAAACGTCCGTAACCCACAAGAACTCCTGAATTTTCCCCAGACAAATCTTCCAACGTGAAATCTTAGTACTATAAAGCATAGGTTTAATTTTTTTATAATATAACTGGATGCTTGAGGAGACTGTGACCTCATTTGCTTCGCTACTAGACAGTCATAGCCTGTCCATCATCACAAACACTGAAATGACAAGGCAGGAGCAACGAGCCCATGCAGAGCAGAGGCGTTCTCTCCCTGATCCGGGTTCAACTTCCCACCTCCGGTTGGAAACGTGCGTGGATGTGACCTCTCACGCAGGATCACTGTTCTGGAGAGATTTCACACGAGCGTGAAGCTAGAAGGGAAGTCAGTGAGCTGTTGCAGGGACTCGGTGAGCCTGTTCTTGTGTTTTGGCTGCAGGACAGCTGGCCCGTCTCAGACCAGAGCGCTCAGACGGCCTCTTCCTGACCAGCGTGGATGTGAGGAGGAACCCGCCGTCGTAGAAGCCCAGCTTTCCCCCCCGTAATTACCCCGAACCCTGTGCTTTTATCTGCAGGAGCCCCTCAGGAGCTGCGAGTCGGTCAGACCGCGGATGTGACAGCAGCGAGGAGTGTTTTCCTAAGCAAATGGGCTAAATCACAGCTTCTCCTGAGAAGATTATCCCTGGCAGTAACGGCTCCCTTACATCACTGATGAGCTTTTAACAATTTCCTCAAAGATTCCTGTTCATCATCAGCCGGTGCACCAACAACATCACCAGCCAATAAAATGTTCACAAGGTGGCAAAAAAAAAAAAAAAAAAAAAAAAAGCAGGACAGCTTTTAATTAGCTCCTGCTGCTCTAAAAGATCAAAAAAGTATCAGTCTCGTTTAATCTACTTTTGATCAAATAGGCAACGAGTCTCTTTAGGAAGCAGAAAAAAAACAGCAGATGTAGGAGGTGGAGAGCGAACCAAAACAAGCAGGTTGATTTTTCCATTTGATAAGGCCGCAGTGGGAATTTTCCCTTGTTTGAATATTTACAGTCCAGTGGCGTCTGCGTGTTCAGGGGTCGGGTTTTTCCAAAACGACGCAGCCTCTCTGTGTGGGAAGGTCACACCTGGGTGAGGTGCGTTTACGCGGCGTGAGAAGCTCCCGCTCATCTTCTGGCCAGATGTTTCACGACGGTGACAGAAACACGAAAACAGGTACGATTTCACCGTGCTCGCTTCGACTTCAACGATTCAGCCATTTTTTTTCCCCTTTTTTTTTATCGTGCGTTGCAGAACAGTTATTTAGACACGCACAATTTAAAAATAAATCTGCTGTAAAGGATTTAAACGGCTGAAATATGGAGGAAAAAAAAGTCAATGGACCTTTTTTTTTTTTTTTTACCCACTAAGGAAGAAAAACATGCAGCTGATCTCACTTTTCCTAATCCAAACAACCGATTTTAAATGTCTAAACCAAACCAAGCAGTGCAGTTTAAAAGATCCAGTCTGGATCTCGAATACAGTGATCCCTTATTTTCCGCGGTTAATGGGGACCGGCACACCCCCGCGTAAATCAAAATCCGCAAACTGGAGCCGGAACCTCCCAAGCCTTAATAAGTAAATAAATAAATTGTGTTTAAAAACCACAAAAAAAGTAGCGAGATACTGCAGCGAAACAAGACAAAGGCTCAACTGTGGTCTTTCTGTTACCTTCACAGCCTCTGGTCTCTGAACCGTAGTAGTAAACAAAACCGCTAGCTATTTTTGGCTCGTAATTAGCGGCTAACAACAACAACAAAAGAAAAAGTCCGGTTTTCTCTGCATGGAACGAGCGCTTTATTCTGGCACTGCAGGAACTTGTAACATCACACAGGTTGTATTGTTGGGCTCCTGTCGGTTAACAGAGAGTCAATGCCTTTACATGGGAAGTTTAATTCCTCTTTAATTCAGAATTAAAGTTAAATCCAAATAAAAATTACCATGTAAACACCAAATTCCATATGAAAATGTCAATTCCAAATCAATTCCGCTTAAAGCCACTTACTTAATTCGGAAGTAAGTGGCTGGTTTATTCTGATTTTAAATCCGAATTAAATAATTCCGCGGTCATGTAAACACTCATTCCACTTTAAATGAATTCCCGTCTTTCTGCGCATGCTCGTTCTCTTGCCCGTCTGTCGCGATGACGCTTATATTCCGCGCTGGGGTTGTTTTCAAAACAAAGTTTCAAGATGGCAGCACGCAGTAAACGGTGTTCAAGAGCAGAGACGATTTATTTAATAAATAGCTTGGAGGAACTGGAAATAATTAAAAGAACAGATGGCAGGAAACATAAAAATTGTGAGCTTTTCAAAGTTGTAGCGGCTAGGTTAAATGAAGGAGGTTTCGCAGATAGAGACGCCACCCAGGTCAAAAATAAGTGGAATGTTGTTGCTAACAGAGTTGTTGCTAAGTTTGTTTTCTTCCGGTAGATGTAAAGACGTCCGGCCCCCCCCATCCAATCAGAACCCTTCCCAACCCCCAGACCTTAAACAGAATTGGATAAAGCCAAACAAACGGGTTTTCCACGAAAACCTCGATTCGGAATTACTATTTCCAAGTAAAGGAAAATAGTTTAATTTGGAATTATTTAATTCCGAATTAAAAAACATCATGTAACCGTGGCCAATGTAAATCTATACACGCTGGGCTGCTGTTGATGCTCACTCCACTTTTCATCTAACCTCGTTTTCATTCTGCCATCCCACGACACACACACACTACATTACCCATAAGGCCACCTTCTTAAAGGGGCCAGGCTGGCTCACAACATTTCTTCACTGTGAGAGAACGCGCACAACATCCTGTGATGTTTTTTAAATGTTTAAAAAATTTTTAAAATTTATTATATATATATATATATATATATATATATATATATCAGCGAATAACTAAAACCGCGGAACTGAAACCGCGTGAATTGGCGAGGGATCACTGTACTCCTGTGTCAGAGGTCCTGTTCTGGCTGCTGTGAGGTCCGCGGTCCTGCCTGGAAAGCAGAACTGTCTGGGTGGGAGCCTGTGTGGCTCTAAATCCTGATATTTCAGCGTTGCAGCTGCCAGTGTCGTGGACAGTAACGCTCGCTGGACGCTCCCTTCTTCCCTTCAGTCCCCGAGGACTCGGCGTCAGTGGTTCTGAGAATTAATTTCATTGACGAATGATCGCAGCTGTCCTTCTGAAACCAGCTTTGTCCCGGAGACCAGGATCACGTTCACACGTGGCTTCTGCTTTGCAATGAAAGACTTTTAACCGGCGTTTATTGACTGCGTTCTTATGTTCAGAAGTTTTCTCGGGTTCACACCTGTTGTTAATGCAGTGCTTCTGGCAGGGTTTCCGGTACTGAGGTTTATTTTTTTTGGCCCAGTCCGCCTGAACACAGAGATTTTTCCAGATTCAGTATCTTAAATGACGAGATATCCAAATTTTTTCACAGACTGATGAACTTCTGCACGTGTCCTTCTCAGAGACTCTCTGTTTATTTCCCATCATGCCCCTGCACTGCTGCCAGTTAACTTAATTAGTTGCAAGATGTTCCTCCATGTGTTTCTTTTTAGGTCCACTTACTTTCCCAGGCCCCCCCTCCCCTCCCCCCCCAATATCCCTACTAAAAAAAAGAAAAAAAAAATCATAGCTGCCATTAAATTCAAAATGAGCTAATGCTTTTCGTGCAATGGTAAAAAATGTCTCATTTTCAACATTTGATACGTTTTTTTTCTGTTCTGTTGTGGGAAAATATGGTTCCGTGAGATTTGCAGATCATTAAATTCTGTTTCAAATTTACATTTGACCCGACCTTTTCGGAAACGGAGCTGACGCTTAATCCCCTTAATCCAAGGGTTTGATTTCAGGGGATTTAATGTTTAGCCCCACATATAGATTGCATGAAGAGAACTGGACAAACTCCTCCGTGACGTCACCGCCCAGCCACCTTCTTCCATATCATCTTTAAAATAGAACGATTACGGAGTTCAAGTTCACCTAAAAGCAGCTAAAGTGATGACATTTATCCGTTTGATCACCACAGAAAGTTCTGCAGCTGCCAGTCATAAAACCCACGTCCCTTAATTATGAATACATGTGTGGTTTGATTGATTGACTTGTAATTGATGTAATTTTCTGTGCACCAGAAAAGAGGAAACACTGTTTCGGTCCGCTACCTCCCGCACGCGTTAGCGGCGGTGAGCCGAGCCAGGACACACACAGCAGAGAGAGAGAGACACCCATGATGCACTTGGTGTGAGCGAGCGCCTCCCTACCAGCTCATAATGTGACACAGTGAAGCCCAGAGCCGGCGCCTACGTAACCCGTCAGGAGGGAAGTGCGTCATGCATATTTGTGAGTTTGAACACCGTCTGCAGCCATGAGAAAAATCAAGAGTTCTGATCGTGTTTCTTTACAGACTTTCTCCATTTCACACGTCTGGAGCCCTACGTCGGTCGAGTTGATTAACTCTGGGTGATTTTATTTATTTTTCCTCTCCCAGCTTCCTGCTCTCTCCACAAATGTGCTAAAATTCAAATAATAATTGATGTTTCAGTAAAACATCATGAGGTTTGAGGCTTCACGTGTGAGAAGAAGATGTTCAGGTTATTTCTACCTGAAAGAGCTTTCGCTGCAGCACAGACTCTTTTAACGACCGTCCTCCAGGTGCTGCGTGTTAAAGCTAACGAGATGAGATGACGGGGAGGGTCGGGAAAGAAATAAACCATAAAAAAAATCAGACATTTGGCAGGAAAAATGGACAAAAATCCTAAAAAATAAACACCCACATAGCTTTGATGTAACTGATCTGTATTGCTTTAATGTTTTTTTTTTCTCCTTAGGAACAGGTAAGCCATGACAATATAATGTAAATCATAAGCGCAAACAAAATCTGAGACCCCCGTTGTACAACCCTGGCAGCACATTCACGCGACAGACCGATCCCACCTGTACAAGGGTCACAGAAACGTTCTTTTTTAATTCTTTTTTTTTTTCAATCACACAAGGTAACTCTTGACTCAAAGCAAACAGGTACAATGCATCTTCTGATTTTTTTAAAAAATTATTATTTTTTTTTTAGATATATATTCTGGCAACATGTAAGTATATTTTTATTCTCCGAATGACTACAAATGGCATGAAGCTTGTTAGTAGTCAGATTAAGCGCTCTGTACCTCTTCGCTTTCAATAAAGCGCCACCGTACATTCCTAAAATAGTTAACACTGTTAAAACTACATTTAAAAAAAAAAGGTGACAAAGAAACATGATTAAAAAAAAATGTCAGGAAATAAAAGAATAAATAAGAATAAATAAAGACACCTTAAGCAGTCTGACACGGCCGCAGCTTCAGCGTCTGACTGTATTTACCTGCGACACCGACAGCCGTGTGAAGTTCAGCTCACTCCTCTTGTGGTTTATGTGAAATAAGTGCTTCGACGATGGAGGCGGAGATCGTTTTGGAGCGTTAAAATTTAGAAAAAGAAAAAAAAAACCTTTTTGTCACGTGCAGCTGGATGAGTACGAGGGCTCCCCCTGGTGGATTTTACAGCCTATAACACCCACATCCACCTGCGCCTGCCTGCTTCAGATTCCTTTTAAAGCCACCCTATGTAGTAATACTGATTATTGTCACTTGGGGGTTGCGTGTCTGCCTTATTTTTAATTACTGGCTTAAGACAACCGTAGACTAGTTGACCCACGATGCAAAACTAAAGTTACCTTACATCGACTGACTGAATCTGTCTTCTTTCAAGATGCTGTTTTAGTAACGACATCCAATCGGCGTTAACGTAGCGTAGGACAGCAGCGGCGGTTGGACTGAAACCACCACCTGTGCTGTTCCAGGTTGGTTTTGAATGGCGTGGGGGCGAAATGGGGGGGGCGATGAGCCCAGATCACGCAGCTCAGGAAACTAAAATGATGACGGTGAGCTTAGTACTGATTTAACAATCCTATTTATACATAAACTTGTGACATTTTCTAATTTCACCTGTTGAGCTACGTAAAAATTCAACAATTTAACGTCACGGATGTAAAAATCTAGTTATGGAGACCAAAATCTCTCTTTTTTTTTTTAAACAAGGCTGCATATATGCTTCTGTCTTAGGGGTGTGAAAAAAAAAATCGATTTGGCAATATATCACGATTTTTGGCCACCCAATATAATCGATTTTTCAGCTCCTAATATCATCTTAAATGTGCAAAAACACTAATAATAATAATAAATAGGTTGTTGTGAAGCAAATAGTTTTGACTCAATTTGTCCTCTGAATGATCAATATCATCTGATGAACATATACAGCAACTTGATTTTTCATCTCTGCTTTTAATTTTGATATTAACTGGGTAGAATATCGCAATATATCGTGATATCGCAATAATATCGTATCGTGACCCAAGTATCATGATACATATCGTATTGGGAGGTCCTTATTACCCTATTCTGACTGCAGAAAACTTGGACGATTTATCATGGAGATTAATGGAGACCGCTATTATCGTGATATCGTGATAATATTCTATCATGACCCAATTATCATGATACATATCGTACTGTGAGGTCCTTATTACCCTATTCTGTCTGCAGAAAACGTAAACGATTCATCATGGAGATTAATGGAAACCGATATTATTGTGATATCGTGATAATATCATATCATGACCCAAGTATCATGATACATATCATATTGCGAGGTCCTTATTACCCTATTCTGTCTGCAGAAAACGTAAACGATTCATCATGGAGATTAATGGAAACCGATATTATCGTGATATCGTGATAATATCGTATCATGACCCAAGTATCATGATACATATCATATTGCGAGGTCCTTATTACCCTATTCTGTCTGCAGAAAACTTAAACGATTCATCATGGAGATTAATGGAGACCGATATTATCGTGATATCGTGATGAATTGCATATTTTTCATACGACGGCTCCCTGATGACATGACCTGGTGGCTCACAGATGACAGATCTGCTCCCCCATGTGGTCAGAAGTGGTATTGCCACATGGAGTGGTTTTAAAGTCCCTGCTTTCACCGAGCCACTCGTAATGTTGAAATTGATGAAAAAAAAAAAAGCAACATGCAGCCTGCAGTCAGCACACGTGTGAATCTTTGGCAAAATTATAACTGGAACTACTATGGGTGCAAACAGCGGTTTTTCATATTGCGTTGTAACATCTGCGCTTCCCTTTCATTCGCTTATTTTCTCAAATCTAAATTCTACCGGCTAAAGTTCTTCGGAGAGCGCGTCTCGGCAGCCGGAAACGCGCTCGGATGCTTCCGTCCATGCAGGTCAGACTCACGGCCTCTCCGTCTCGAGTCAAACGCAAAAAATGAAAAAACGCGACGAGCCGAAAAAACAAACAAACACATACATGTACAAAGTAATGTACACCTTATATTCAAACACATTTCAAAATCGTCAGACTTTGAAATCATTAGCCAAAATAAGTTTTGTTTTTTTTTGTTGTTGGTTTTTTTTTTTCTCAACCCATTATTCTTTATCTAGACTGTACAATATATGTATATATGAGTAATCATGAGGGACCAAAGCAACAAAAATAAATACTTTTTTGCTATGTCACCTTTCAAAGAAGTATATCTATGTACATTTATATCAATATCAGTTCTCCTTAGCTTATTGTGAATGGTTGAGCATGTGTTAAACAAGCAGGCATTGAGCACAGTGTGTTTTTTTTAACTTTTTTTTTTTTTTTTTTTAGCTTTCCTTTGCTCTAAAAGTGATCTAAATGTAAATTTTAACAACACTGTGGAACCAAAAAAAAAAAAAAAAAGAGAGAGAGAGAGAGAGAGAGCAAACTCCTCATGATACAGTGAAAGGTAACCCCGGCTCAAACGGACCAAAGGAAGGAAAAGTTAAAACATAGCGTCTTGCCATCTTGTGACTACTTCAAGGATGTGTTTGTCTACTTCTTTTTTTTAAGGGCTCTGAAGAGTAAAAAAATGTCGTCTATCTCATGCAGTCTCTCGACAAGTCGTTCAGCATCAGTGAACGTGTCTGAAGGTTGTTTTTTTTTTCTGTATTTTTAAGCACACAGCGTAGAATGTTTTCAGTGGTGGTGAATGTGCGGGAGGTGTGAGTTTCGGGACAACAACATGCATAAAGAACAGTGCATAGGTCCAGGTCATTGGGCCGGTCCCCTCCCCCACCCATCCCCACCCCACCCCACCCCCCCCCCTCCCCCCCGGTGGCGTCCAGTGTTTCGGCGGCAGCGTCCTTCAACAAAGATCCACGACTGCAAGCAGGTGCTGATGGGGGGGAAAGTCTGACCGGGTGGCGCCACCTCGTGGACGGGCAGCCTCCTTCATCCCCCCCCCCCCCCCTCCCCCCCCCGCCTTCTGCTGCCCGAGAGTCGATCCAGGAAGGTTTCTAGGCCTGTGATGCAGATGTGGCGCCGCCGGTACCGCGGGTGGTGATCCAAGCATGGAGTTTTTTTTTTTTTTTTTTTTTGTTCTTTAATTTTTGAGTCAGGTCTGCTATGCGGCGTTTAGATCAGTTGTTGTTTCACTGCAGAGCCCTTTCCAGCACACAGCAGACCCAGAAATGACCTCTCTAAGGGTTTTTCACAATGACGTTTTGCAGAAAGAAGAAGAAGAACCGAGCTCAAAGATCAAGCTGACATGCAGAATGTCTCCAGACATTGTTTTGCTAAAAGCCATCAAGGCCAACTTTTTTTTTTTTTTTTTTCCTGAAGTTCAAGAAGAAACTAGATTTCTTTTACTTTTTTCTTTTTTGTGTGTTTTGTTCGACACTTCATCTTTTAAAAAGAGGAAATAATAATGGCTTAATAGCTACATCATTCTTGCACTTGTATTGCAACTACCTTTGGTAAATCAATCAACAACAAAAAACCCCTGAAACATACGAGTCCTTACATGTTCCCCTCACATAGTCTTTTAGCTAGCTTTTTTTTTTTTTTTTTTTTTTTTTTTTTCACCCCTGTGAGTAACATCTTCTCCCTCCATGTTTGTCACGTGCACGGCTCCACACCACCACATCCTCCGTCCCCCCCTCTGGATCCACAGCAAAGCCTTCGAACAGAGACGACCTCGAAAAAAGACAAACCAGCAAGGCAGGGAGGAAGAAGAACGGACAGGAAAAAAAAGACGAAGAAGAAGAAAACATCATCAAGTCCTGGCGAAAAAAAGACACCAACGACGACGACGGGAAGGTTGCAGAGCGGCCGCTGCCGCTGGCGGAGTTGGAGGGTTTCACCGGTTCATCGTTTTGGAGACGAAGCTGACGATGGCGGAGGCCGGCTGGTCCGGGTCCAGCTCGGCGAACAGGTGGCTGACGTTGTCTGTTGTGCTTCCTTGTTTCCTCGCGACGAATCCGAACAGCCTGAAAGTGAGGAAAACACATCTGTGTTCAGCTTCTACTTTAGTTCAGTTAACAACAGGAAAAGATAGGGATGCCCGATAACTGTTTTTTTAAAACCGATACCGATAACCGATAACACACACATATACCTAAGATCATTACATCAATACTATGAACAAAACCAAAAACAGTTTTGACTCTTTAAATGAACAGATATTTATTTTTTCCAATGAAAAACTATTGGCAAGCCTTAAACATTTTCGTAAAGCTATCAAACAAACCTATTTGATATCTCACATTAACTTAAATAAGGTTCATTACTGACTGATATAAAAAATAAAGGCTCCTTGAACTGATGGAAATACATGAGACATACATACATACATGAGAATTACAACTGAAAAAATCCACTCTTAAGTGATAATAAAAAATAATTACACATAATGTACTGACACAAGTTAGACTTGTCTGTGTAAATAAACTGAAAAAGTGCACTCCATAGTAACAAAGAAATTACATTTAAATGATTTTGGCTTGTGGTTCCATTCAAATGAATGCCTTTAATTAAAGTAAATGAGGTTTAGAAGTTGTTTTTTTAATCTCATGGAAGCTTTAGATGAGAGAGATGATGGTGATGAGCAGAGAGGAGCGGAGGGGGGAGACTTGCTGCTGGTTTGCTCATGTTAGCTCATGTTAGCTCATGTTAGCGTGATTTCAAAACTCCATGGAAGCGATGGTTATGTTTCAGGTGGATGATCAGGTTGGCGTATTAAAGCTTGTGCTACTTTTCCCTCCTTTGCTTGGAGCATTTGTCACAAATAACCAGCGAACTATCTTCTTCTAAAACTTTAACGAAGTTCTACACCATCACCGCCATGGTTTTTTTTTTCCTTTCAGCGGAATGTTCCGCAATGCTGCATTCAAGGTGTAACGTAAATTCCTCCGTTCCCTCGTTTGCTCGTCATTCTTTCAGCCTTATCTATTTTTTCTATTTTTTATGTGTAACATGTCGGAAAATATTGCGAATATCAAATAAAGTCAGCAAATACCAAAATAACGGCCGAGTTAACGAGTTGTTTTCTGGCATGAGGGGGTATTCTTGATTTTCCTTACTGAGAAATCGTTTTTCTGATTATGCCGACGTCACTTAAACATAACATTCAGTGCCGGTCATTCAAGACTCAGAGGGAGCGAGGCACTGCCGTGTTAAAAAAAAAGGGCTATCGGGGCTATTCGTCATGATATCGGACTTATCGGGATGATGTCATAATTTCCTGTTATCGGCCCGATAGTTATCGTGCACCCCTAGGAAAAGAGCAACCTGAGTTTATCTACAACACATGTCCACTTACTTCACTGAGCCCCCTCCTTCTTTGCCCCATCTATTAAAGGACACAAGAAAGATTAGTTTCCTTTTAATGAATATATCAACAAAACTGGTTTTGCTTGTATTTTTGCAGAAGAAAGAGGTTCTTACTTTCGGTTCTGGGGGTCAGTGTCACAGTAGGTTACCGTGTTGATGGGGTAATGTCTCCTGAAGAAAATCCTGCAACAACAATCACATTTTAATAAAATAAAATGAAATAATAAGATAATGTGTTGCTGTCAGTGCTGCAGTCTACCACTCCACCACTAGGGGGCATCAAAATAACAATAAATCAGCTTCCATGCGGAACAGAATACGAGTTAACAGGAGAAATTTGGGCCTTTTTTTTCCTCTTTAACGAAAAAAAAAAAGGACCTGTTGGAGTAAAACAGATCGATGATGTCATGCCGGTCGTGCGTGAGCTGACTCACTTCCTCTGGCTGTCGGTGAGCGTGATGCCCTGCGCCGACACTTTGAAGTGGACCGTGGTGGCGTCAGGGAGGGGGTTGGTCGCCAGCGTCTGACTGATGGCCTTGGCGATCGCCTGCGGCCCCGTGAGCGACTCCATGTCCACGGAGTTGATGTAAAGGACGTTGCACGCTGGAAAAGAGACAACGCAGGGCCACGGTCAAAGAAGAGCAGGCGTCGGGGGAGGAGAGACGCTCGGGCGGGGGGGTCAGTGAGGGGCGATGCAGGTTTCAGGAAGCAAACGGAGAAAATCATGCACTGCATGGCAGGTGACATGCTAAACACGCACATACAAAAAAAAAAGGTGGGATTTCACATTTAGACGTGCCTCTGATGTCCTGCGGCTCCCAGTCGCAATCTTTTCTTCATGCATTTACGTTCTGATTTTTCCAAGTTTGCGTTTGAAAAGCAAAAACACATTCAGTCAGTGCAGACGAGTATTTACCGTGCGCTTCCTCTGGAGCCCTCTGAACTGTAAAGGAAGGGCAACAGCGTTGGAGAAAATGAGCCGATGATGTGAAAGGTCACAAACTCTGGACTTCTGGTAAAAGTTTTCTTTTATAAAATCAGAGACTTGAGAGCTTTTGTGCCCTGGTACACAGCGTGTCAGTCCCGGAAAAAACCTATATTTCAGAACTTCCAGCACTGATGGGCAGCTGAAGATGCTCGGACGCAACTTTCTTTGTTTCAAGCTTTAAGCAAAAGTCACGTGGAAAAGCCTGGACGTTTTTCAGGAAGGGTTTCTGTTGAGCTTCATTTTGTGAGCATCACGTTGAATTATCCATTTCCACCTGACTCATCTGTCCTCTGTATCTACGACAACCAGTAGGGGCTACCTGAGTACCGTGAAAGTCATATCCTCTAGATCAGTGCCCCCCCCCCCACCCCCGGGCCATGGACCAGGACCGGGCCGTGCAAGAAAATATTAGCTATTTAAGTTTTATTACTGTAATTATGAGTCTGAACAAGCTTTTATTTTGAAAGATCTTTTATTTTGAAAAATGACCGGATTCTCTCGGTTACATCTTGGTCACTTTGAGCGCCAAAATTCAACCCAGCTAGCAAAATGAGTAAGAAACAAAGGTATTTGGAAAGTTTCCTTGTAAAGGAGAAAATGCACAGTGAAGAGAAAGAAGAACAGGCAACAACTTCCAAGAAAAAGAAAACTTTTAACAGACAAGTCCTACTGAAATATGGATTTCTACCAACAGGTGATTTCCACGTACCAAGCCCGCTCTGCATTTTTCTTTTTTAATGGGTACAGAGGATGTTACCAGAAACTTCAATGTTATACTCATGTCATGTTATTGCCAGCTGTGGCAATAACACAGCTGGCAAAGCCCCCCCCCCCCACCGGTCCGCAGTAAAATTGTCAAGTGTTGACCGGTCTGCAGTTACAAAAAGGTTAGGGACCACTGCTCTAGATGGCAGCACCAGACGAACCCACTCTTTACTGCTGCATTCAGGGCTTTAAAGAGACATAAAAACCTCCAGCCTTGAAAAAAAAAATAATCTGGAAGTCTTGCTGATTCAGAAGGCAGTGATTCAGCACGAGATTACGGACGACACGGGTACGAATATCAACGTGCTGAACCTCTTGAGAAATTCCAGGTGATGTTCCCGTCTTTTCTGCAGGGGGAAGATCATCCCTGACAGCGAGACGAGTGGTGATCCTGACTACTTTACCAGGAACAACTGGAGGAAACCACTTTCCCAGAAAGGCCCGGGTCTACAAAGACCCAGAAGGATGTCAGTTGGGTCGACCCGACCGTGTCCCCTCCGTCACCACATCCAGAAATCTCCTCTTTGGCTTTTCCCTGCTTGCAGCTCCATCTCCAACATCCCAATACTAATGCATTCATTCTTCCTTTATGTCTCTAAAACAGTGCCTCTCAATTATTTTCTGCTGCGCTCCCGCCTCAGAAGAAAACATTTCTGGTGACTTTCGTTTGTCTCATTATCTCCATCTCTCTCTGTCTTTCTTTACATCCCTGTTAAATATTTTTCCGTGGTGTCTCTTGAGGGTTTGTTAACTTCATATCTACTGCTTTGTGCAGTGTGCGTGCATGCCTGTGCAAAAAAACCCAACAGAATAAAGCTAATACTCCCTGCATACACTGTGACAATAGAGCGCCACTGCCCCCTTCTGGAGTATATGTGAAATTACACTTTATTCTAGTACAGCAAAAAAAAAAAAAGCATCTTCCCCAAGGTCACAAGGTCACCTGACATCGCACTCACTATTGGAGAAGGACTGGTCTAAACCATCTCTGTGCCCTTTTTCCTCTGATATCCTGTTGGTTAACCATGCCGGCGTTAGTTAACCTGGGCGCTAATCCAGCGTGGACACAATAACTCTTTGCACCCTGGACTTTGAGCTTTAACTGCAGGTTTTTCACAGTCATTAAAAACTATATCGCACATTGAAACGAATAAAAATACCCACAAACAGTTTTAAAAGAGCATCTCTCCACAGGTGAACTGCAGTAAGTCTTACCTGCTCCCTGTTTGAGAAGTTCAGCAACCGGATCAGTAGGTGTCGCGAGTTCTAGTGCTTCTTCATTTGGGTCTGAGTGACAGGATGGAAATGTTGTTAGATGTTTGCATCAGAACACTGTTTAGCAAAATACTGTAAATTACAAATACATGCAGTAATCCATTTCAGGAGTGTAAAGTAAAACATGTTTGTATTCCAGCTGACCTTTGGTGGGGATCATCAGCTTACAGGGCAGAGCCAGTGGAGTCATTGAGTGTTGGTACACAAGAGCAGAGAGACATCCTGCAACGGCAAATCAAACCCACTGAACTGGGAAGACTTTTGTGACCAATCATGTGTCAAACTCAAGGCCAAAACTGGCCCAACACTTCACTTTATCTGGTCGCCAAGAGCGTGCAGCTGCCTGTTTGATTAAGGACTGATGTCTAAAGCCTGATTTATACTCGAATGTCAGGTCGCCTGCATCACCTACGCAGACGATGCAGAGATGCCCCTATGCAGACACTCCGACACTACGCAGACACTCCAGTGTACCTATCCAAAATTGTAGCTCGACGCAGAGAGTGTCGCAGAGAGGAGAGAAAGGAGGCCTCTGATTGGTCAATTCTACATCCGCATAGAAAAGACCGCGTCATTGAAGAAATGAGAAGTACCCACATCTGTACGATTCTGGTTCTCCACACCACAAAGACAGCACATATTCTAGTAATTCATGGAGGGAGATTGCGATGAATGTGGGTCTGGATACGGCTGAGATGGCGAGGAAGTGGAAAAACGCAAGAGATACGTTTTGTAAGTTTAGTTAGTTCGTGATTGTCCCTCTTGTGTTGTGGCGTGGAATAACATAGCGGAGACTGCGCGAGTATAAATCAAAAGTGACGGCGGCATCTCTGCGACAAGCTGACGGCGACACATAGCCACGAGAGTATACACGGCCCTTAATACGGGATAAACTGAGGTGAAGAGAGCAACAAGGAGCCTGTGAAGCTGCTAGCTTAAGTTAAAAAGTAGTAATTTTATTTTAAAAAAAAAACAAAAAAATCCCAAATTTGAAAACGTGATTTGACAACAAAAATACCCATTTCTACATCAGTCACATTTTTAAAATTTATTTTTGTCAAAAAGTTCCAATTTTGGAAAAATTTATGTCGAAGTTGACAACTACGACAAAGTCTGAATTTTGAGTATAAAAGTTACAATTTTTAATTTTTTTTTTTTTTTTTTTTGTGGTTTTCTGGCAAAAAAATTGTGATTGTACAATAAAAGTCTTGGCTTTGGAACAAAAAAAATCTAAATTGTGCAGAATTTGCTTTTTTGTTAAAAAAAAAAAAGTCACAACTTTTGAAATTTGCGGTTCCAGGAAAAAAATCCACAATTTTTTTTTTTTTTACAACAAAAATTTGTGATTTGTACTGAATGAATATGAGCATGTTTGTCTTGACCAGAAACGGTAAAAGTGGTGAAGCTGTGGCCCTGGGATCGAGGAGCCTCTTACATGCCACGATCTTAAAAGTTCGGCTCTCACACTCACCAAAGTACGGCTCGTTGGGGCAACCCTTCAGGCGGACGCCCTTGGGGCTCGTCTCAATCAGGAAGTGCCTCACCAGCTCGTTTGTCATGTCACCAACTGGAAATACGAGTAAAAGTTACTTTGTACAAGTAGCGCATGTTTAGACCGTGAGGTCTGTGGTGTAACGGAAAAGGTGAACGGTGAATTTACCCTTTTTGTTCTGCTGGATGGTCGGTGGCGGGCAGGCCACCTTCATTGCGAGGCCATAGGCCCCGCGGAAGGAATGGCTGTCCCTCACGATGAACGCCCCGGGCTCCCTGTCCTTCAACAGACTGATGGCTAACAGAAGAGGAAGAAGAGGAAGAGAATTGGAGTTAGGGTTAGGGTTTGGGTTAGGGTTAGGGTTAGGTAAACTGTTGTGTTGGGTCAATGCTCACCTTGCTCTCTGGAGATGTCTGGCTTGTACCAGAACTTGGAGGTGTCCTGTACAAACTTAACATTCATCTTAATGTCAGGATAGCCATCTGTTTGGATTAAAATGAACAAACAAACAAAGAAAGATTTATATTTAGGACGTAAACCCTCTGTGAGTTGATAAAAAACATCTTCTGAGTCTCACCATAAATGGACTTGGAGACGTCTGGGAGCGTGTGCGTGCCGGACAGGTTCGGCGTGCTGCTCCCGCTGACAGGTGTGTGCGTCAGGTTCTTGTTGTCCATCCTCTCTGCGTCTCCGCTGGACATGTGTCTCTTCTCGGGCAGCTGCGGGGAGACGGGGAAGGCGGGCGTGGGAGGCGGCTGGGCGCTCCCCTGGACGGGAGGCGGCGCCCAGCTCGTCGGGCGTGCTGCAGCCGCTCCCGGTCGGGCGGCGCCCCATCAGCGGGCTCGGCGGAACGACGCCCCCTGCCGTCTTTGGGTTTCCGGCCGATCAGGGGGCTGGAGGGGACGCCGGAAGGAGACGGGTGTCTGCCCAGCGAGGGGCTGGCTTGGCCCAGGCGTCTTTGGAGGGCGGGGCTTGGCGGGGTGTTGGTGGCCACTGTGCGGTGGAGAGTGTTGGGGCTGCCGGGGACGGTGTGCACGCCCATGATGTTGACCTGAGAGCCTTCTGGGGAGGCGGGTCTGTGGGTGTACATGGGGGAGGGACTGTGTGGGGCCCCCTCTAAGGAACCACTCCTCCTTCTAGAGACGGAAAGGCAATAATTACTCGTCTTTATAAAAAGTCTTCAAAATACATATCACATTTCAATACCGTTGCCGCCCTTACAGCTATCTGAAAGTCACTTTATGTAGTAATACCACTTCCGACCACATGGGGGCAGCATGTCACAGCAAGTCTCTATCACAGTGGTTTTTAACCTGGGTTCGATCGAACCCTAGGGGTTCGGTGAGTCAGTCTCAGGGGTTCGGCGAAGGTCAAGACATGCACCTGACTCATATGACTCATGATGACACGCCCCACTTGGCCATCACTGGCTACAGGTGATCACGTTACATTGCTTAGCCAATCAGGGAATTTGGTGCGCTTAGTAGTCGACTAGTAGCATGACTGTAATGATGGTACATCGTGCATCCATACTAACTATGACGAGCAAGAGAAGAAAGTGGTCGGATAAAGCAGGTTCAGAAAATTAATGATAAATAGAATAAATAATCAGTAAGGTATGCAATTCATGCAGGTCATGGTTCATTGGTTCAATCCTCCTCAAACCTCCAACAAGGTTAAGAACCACTGCTCTAGCATAAGACACAATGAAGAACGCCTCTAGTGGGACAAAGCGGTTTTACAAGACGTGTCAGACCGTCCCTACGGAGCCACATGCAACCATGTGGTCAGAGGAGGTGTTACTACATAGAGTGGCTTTAAAGCAGTGACAGCATTAGATGGCCGACAACGTGTGGCATATAACACTGTTTCATTTATTCAACAAAAACTAAGCAAAGCGGTGTGTAAAACATTAAGGACGCTCCAGGATTCAGTAGCTCAGAGAGCCACATTCGGCAACGATAACTTGAGGTAATCATGCTTTATTTTTTGCTAAAAAATGCTTTTACTAAATGTGGCGCTGTGGATTATGACCAAACATCTCCAGGACTACTTTCTTTTTTTTTAAATGCCATGTTGCATTATAGCCAATAAATAACACAGAGTGTTGAGTAAAAAAGTAACAATATCCTGGCCTACTTATCTTAAAGAAGTAGAATTAAAAGACTCACCCATCCATCGTGTTGATGGGACTGCTGGAGGAGATGGGAGCATTGAATGGTTGTCCTCTGGAGTCTCCAAAACCACGATTATCTGAGGTCAACAAAGACGCAACACACACATAAATACAGACGCACACAAACCTTCTAAAACAGAAACAACTCCTGGAAAGCTGGATGCAGAACCGAAGAGGAACAATAAAAAATCTCAAAGGGGAAACAATGATCTGGTCATCTGTTTCATCTCAGAGGTGACCTTACCTTTCTCTGCATCTTTAGGATCAGACTCTGACAGCCAGAAAACACAGAATGCAAAGGGGAAGAAGAAGAAGAGAGAGAAAGGAAATGTGGAAGAGGAAGATGCCAATAGAACAGATACAGCTCTAGGTGCATGAAAAGCTTTGAGCAGCAGGGGGCAGCAGAGACCAACTAGGTTAAAGCTGCAGCGTCAGCTCCAGACGACACTATGACATAATGCAGTGATGCTGACCAAAATGAGGATCGGAGAAAATTCAGAGCATCTGCATATGAGGTAGAAGACGGCTTACAGCAATCTAACAAGCTGTAAAACGCCCGTATTTTTCAAAATACTCAAACTCCTGACTTACAGCTGACCATCTCATCAGATGGAAATAATGTGAATTTGCTGACTGTTATTTTAACATGTGTTTGGTTCAAATGATTTGGTATCTTCCACTGTCGTTTCCACACCCAGACGGAGGATAAACAAGGCCGGAGGTACTGACCTGATCCACCCTGTGACTGAGACCTCAATCCCAACGCTGACTGAGGCGTCTTAGTGAAACCAGGCGAAGAGCGAGCTGATGAAATGAAAGGACAGAGACAGCTGTAAAAGCCAGACTGAAATGATGAGAGGAAGACGTGAAGGACGGCCACTGCAGTGCATGAAAACAAGAAACAAAAATTCAGCTCTCTGCAAACAGTATGATGCAGCGCAGAGACACATGAGATGACTTTATGTGGCTGTTCGGAGATAAATGTGCAACGAAAATGTGCTAAAGCTGCCCTGTAGAGTGAAGGGCAGGTGCATAAAAACTGATATTTTATGCCACGAAACAAGTTCAAGACTGGCAGCAAAAAAACATACTTGTTAACAGACACTGCTGGTCAGTCACAACTTTGTTTTTGCAATTAAACACCTCAAAACTCCTGTTTAAAGTCCCCCCGTGTGCAAATTTGCTTTCCCGGGAAAACAACTGCCATGATGAAAAAATAAGATTTGCAGGCACCTGTCCTGAGCTTTTGTTTGCTGTGCAGTCAGCCAGCACATTTCTGCCGAAAGCAAATGCAAAATTTGTTTAGAGTGATGTGAAAAGTGCCTTCGCAGACGTGGGGTTTGTATGTGCGCTGTATCGTTTCCAAAGTGTTCCTTGAACCAAAACTACAGTCATTTGGCTGCTCTTCAGCGGTTATCACAAGCTCAAATGCTCTTTTTTTTTCCGTTTAGAAACCAAACCAATGTCAATTTTCATATTAGATGAAAATCTTTTAGGTTTTTCCAAATTCTGGAGGGTTTTTGGTTTGACGTGCCTCATATGAGAGATCTGTTTTAAATATGACCACAATCACAGCAATGACAATTACAGTCGCGGAACAGCTGTAAAGACGTCAGTCAAAACAGCAGCTTTTAAAATGAAAGTTGTTGAGATTGCTGAGAAAAATGGAAAGCATTTTACTGCGAAGATGTTTCAAGTTGACAGGAATCGGGCCCTCTGGGAGCATTTATTAGAGGAAATACGGTAGCTGACGTTTAATTTCTATTGTTGGAGTAAAATTACAGCAAAGTAACATGAAGTATCCATTTTCTCTATCCTGTTAACGCTTCAAATATGTTTAAAATATTGATACATATCAAATATCAATAGATGTGATGATGTCTAGAAATTGCTTACCCTACCTTTAGTGATGCACTGTGAGGCTCCTGACTATGGATGATCCTCTGAACGATTTATGTACATTTCTTTTTGACTGGAAAAACTCTTGTCAGTTTCATTCCTTCAGAGTGAACCTACCAGTGTTGGCGTAAGGAGTCTGCGGCGACACGGGGAAGCGGGGGGTCAGGGGGGGGTTCTCGCCACCGCCTCCAAAGGTGGGACTGTTGGCAAACCGGCTCGCTTCATCCTCCTCAAAAGCCTCCCGATAGCTGTGCACATGACCCTGGAAACAAATAAGTTTCACATTTAACCTCCCAAAACAAAAGCAGACAAGATCTCAAAGGTAATAATTATATATACATAAAAAACATTTATACCACATAACATCTGTATGAGTTTCTGCTGAAGAAGATGCTTAAAATTCATGCTTAAAAATTGTCCATCATTGGGACGAGACAAACTTCAGACAAAACTCATTAAAAGTATTAAGTTCTCTATTGTGTCTGTTTCCAAAATCTGCTTAAAACCTAATGTAAATCTACATCATGCTCCGCCCACTCAGGACCTTTCAAATCTCTAGGAAAACCCCCCCCCTCCGAGAAGCAGGAGCCCCTGAACCGCACCTCTCTGGGTCGTCCTCCGGGGTTGAGGGCCAGGTTGTTGGTGAAGTCTGGCGTCTGTGATGCCGACATGTTGTCGTGGCTGCTCTGGTACTGGCCCTCGCTGGTCGTCCGACGCCTGCCCGACTCCTGCATCACCTCCGGGGTCATTCCTCTGGAACGAACTCCTGAAACCCCCCCAAAAAAATATTCACAGTATGAACTATTCTAAAAAAAACGACCCCAAAATCAGTCAGTATAACCCGACTTAGCCTGGCCAGACATCCCAAAGAATTAGTCTGGTTTCTCTGGACGCCGTTGGACAGGTGTACAATCAGGTAAATGGGCGTGGCTGGCCAAGCTAAACCCAACTGCCGCCATTAAAACGAAGTGAGTGAAGAAAGTTTAATGAGCTGCGCGGAGTAAAAGCACTCGTGAGAAAAGATCAGAGAGGAAGTGATTAAAAGTCATGAAGGAGAGCAATAAACATAAATGGAAAAAAACATATATATGACTGAGAGAAAAAAAAATTCAACAAATGCAGGAACACAAAAGAAAGTGAGGGAAAGTGGACAAACCAGAGAAGGAATAGGAGCGATGGCGGTCGGATTGCTGAGGCGTCATGCTTTCACTGATGCCCCGGATACGAGCGTTGTACTCTGTTCCAGGGGAGGGAAGTCAGGTGGAGGAGGAGGAAGAGGAGGAGGAGGAGGATGAGAGAGGTGCAGAGGAGGAAGCAATGGCAGGAGGGGGTTTCCATAGAGATGGATTAAACATAAAAGGAGAGGAAAAAGTCATAACAGAAATGATTTAAATGGAGGAATTTTGTAAACGTGTTAAATGGTACAGGGCTGTGAATTACAAGATGTTAAAAAAAAAAAACTAAAAAGAGCATTTCTGTTCCAACGGTTTTAACCTTTTAAAAAGGAACATACACTTTTTCTCCACCGGGAGGCACCTGGGAGCTTCAGTACGCCGCATGAAGGTGCAGCCTGAATGCGGACAATGCATGGAAGTTGGAGCCTCTGAATGCTCAGCTATTCTTACTCTCGTCCCATCTCTGCTCTCAGCAGCTCTGCTTCGGTTCGGCGGCGGAGCTAAATTTACGAGCGCGGGTCATTCCTCTGGTGAGGCGCTGCTGAAAGCTACACTGCTCACGTTCTGCTTGGTGGTTAAAACTACAGCTTTTTTTTTTTTTTTTTTTTCTGTTGGTCCCTGCCAGCTTTCTGGATGCATGCAAGTTAGAGCTGAGCGATTTTATCGGTTCTGCGATATATATCGATATTTTATCGAGTATCGATTGTTCAGCGGCGAGTATCGATATTCTAAGCTTCTTTCAAAACCCCTGTGTCCCACCTTTAAAAGCTTGCAAGTGACAATTTGCAGTGTTTAAATAAATGAAACTATTTTTCTTAACAAATCTTTTGCAAGCTGCCTGTCATCATCATTTTACATGTAAATTTATTGTAAGATGAATATTGATATATATCGTATTGTGAGCCGAATATTGTGTATCGTATCGCGAGATTAGTGTATCACTACAGCCCTAATGCAAGTATCCTTCCGTATCATTTTAAGAATAAGTGTTTCTGCAAAAAGCCTTACCGGCAATGCGGTGAGCGACGAGGCCTTCCAAGTTCAGCGTCTCCTCCTCCGCCTCTTGCTCTTTGGGCAGGGGCGAAGGAGATACATCCTTGGGCAGCGGGGTGAAGGCGGGAAGGGGTGAAGAAGAGGCGCTGTAGCCTGGGTACGGGGATGAGCCCTGCAGGTCTGGGGAGTGTGAAACGCCGCTGCCTGTATGCGAGTTGACGGCCTTCTGTGGTGCGTGCTGGTTGAAACTAGCGAAGGAGTCGGCGGAGTAGTTGTGGGGCGCTTGCCGCGAGTGGAGGTAGGGCTCGGGGGTGTGCGTCGGGGTGGTGTTTCTGTTGTTGGTGGCCAGCGTTGGACCTCTGGGGAGAGTACGCCGGAGACTCCATAACTGGGCTCTGGTTCGCCCTCCCGGTTGACCGCAGGGGCTGGTGATACGCGTTGTTGACCGACCCGGAGTTGTTGTAGCCGTGAATGGCGGAGTCCGCTTGGTACGAGGGCCTGGTCAGCGTCTGAGAGAAGGGAACCTGGGACGAACTGAGGGTGTTCTCCCCGGGTGGCGCACTGTGGGACTTGGACATGTGGGAGTTGATCGGGTCCAGATCAAGCATCAGCATGTTTAACGCCTCAATGGACTGCTCGATGTCTCGCTGCGAGGCCGAGGTTGGGAAGTGCGGGAGGCTGTGGGTTGACTGAAGAGGAGGGCCGAAGGGATCGTCTGGAAGACTGTGCTGGTGCCAGGCACTGAGACCTCTCTGAACAGCATCCCTGCTACTGGTGCTCCTCTCTGGAGCTCTGGGCATCATTTTAGGGTTGGTTTCAGGACTACTGGCGGGCGGATTCCCGAAGGACTGTGACCGGTACATCCCTCCTCCGTTCTGGTAGTTGTTGTAACCCCCTTGAGGTGACGATGAGTCCACAGATCTCTCTTGCATCGCCGTAGGCGTTCTTACTCCGTGCACAGGCATTTCTTTCAGCTTTTCCCCGAGGACGTTTCTTTCGAGGTACGGGCCGTCGTTCTGTCCAGCGACAGGGGTCTGTGACTGGTAATACTGGTCACCTGGCGTCGCCTGGCCCTCTAAGGAGGAGAGCGTTCCCAAACTGTCCACGCTATTGCCCTCTTGGCTGTTAGGCAGTTCGTCGTCGAGAATATCCGTCTCGCGTTCGTCTGCCGAAGGTGCCCCGACTAGCCTGTTGTGGCCCCCGTTGACGTGCACCTGCGCGGGGACCAGGTGTCGGACCCCTCCTCCTGGACTGGTGGACGTCGACAGGTACGCTTGCCGCTGAGCCGGTGCCTCGAGGCCACTCAGAAGATGGTCGAGCTCTCTTTTCTCCTGCGGGCTAAGTGCCGGGTGGGCTGTCGTTGGATTGCTGTGGCTCACGACGCTCTGCAAGGGATGGCTGTGCTCGTCAGTACGATCAGTTTTAATTGATGCTGTTGAGTTGCCTGAGTCACTACTCACAGAGAGCGTGTGGTCGACAGCGGGGAGGGAGGTGTGGCCTGTCACGGGAAGGGTATGCTCGGCAGTTTGCAGGGGATGGTTGGCCTGTGGCAACGAGTTCTCTGCATTTGTTAAGGGGTTTTCACAGACTGGGAGGCCGTTGATGGTGACAACTCCCTCCAGGGAGTCTTTCTTGCGGACCCTGGCATATAGACTTCCGTCAAGCGGACCTTGGGTGTGACCAACATCTGAAAGAGGCAGCAGGAGACATGCAAAGTTTATTATACTGCTTCGAGGTTATTTATGCAGGTTCACGTATCAGGACAGAGAGTAAAATCAAACATAAACTTTTTGGGGTTTCGTCAAGACCTGCATTGATAGTAACATCAAACCACAAGCACACTGACATCAATGGCTGTAGCGATACACTAATCTCGTGATACAATAGGATACATGATATGGAGCCCCGTTTGGGTCATAATTCAATGAATAAATTAGTCCAATATTATGAAATACCGGTGTTTATTATTATGAAATAATAATTTAATATGAATGATTTGTGTGTCAATCACAGCAGACAGGGCGGAGCCATTTATGTGATTGGCTGCTCTTTCATTCAGGCATAAGCAACAGAACAGTGAATATCGATAGTGGGCGAGAGGTGCAATGTATATACTCCAGGTCAGTAGGTGGCAGAATGCACCTCAGTTTATGGTTAAAAGTTGACATCGACTAAGAAACGTCAAGGTTTCCCGTAGCTCAGTCCAAGCTGCCATAGCTACAATCGGACTAGGAACGCACCTTGATGACGCCACAGCCCGCTGCTAACGGGACCTCACTGCCAAAACTAGTCGATGTCAGAGCGTAGAATGGAGATGGATCAGCCAATGAGCATACAGGTCAACCACTGGCCCCGCCCAGTGGCAAAATGTCATTATTATGTAAAAGCTCATTCTTATGAAAAAGGAAGCAATTGTAAAAACTAATTCTTGGATTAAAAAGCCATTCTGAAATAAACTATTATGCATTAAACTAAGATTAAATAATAATAAAAAATATTTTTCATAATAATTACATTTTTTTTATAATAATGGGAAAGATTCCATAATAATAAACATATTTTTTTATAACAATGGGAAATATTTAATAATAATAAACATGTATTTCATAATAATGGCAAACATTTTATAATAATGGATACGTATTTCATAATAATAGACTCATTTATTAATTGAATTATGACCCAAACGGAGCTCCATAATATATCGATATTCATCTTACAATACATTTACATAATTTTCCGAAAGATTTTAAAGGGAAGTGATTTTGGTGACATCTTATGAGTGTTCCAATGACTTTGTTTGAATTTATTGAACTGAAAGCATCAATTACACATTATATGGCTGACAGGCAGCTTGCAAATGCTTGACAAAATGAATAAAAGATTTGTTGAGAAAAATAGTTTTATTTATTCAAACTTTTAAAGGTGGAACATGGTGGTTTTGAAAGAAGCTTAGAATATCGATACCCACAGCTGAAAAATCGATACTCGATAAAATATCGATATATATCGCAGAATCGATAAAATCGCTCCGCTCTACTGACATCCTTTGCACTTGATTCTT
Source organism: Hirundichthys speculiger (assembly GCA_018398805.1). Lineage (NCBI taxonomy): Eukaryota > Metazoa > Chordata > Actinopteri > Beloniformes > Exocoetidae > Hirundichthys > Hirundichthys speculiger. Next base: position 492,985 of record JAGFBZ010000821.1, on the reverse strand, counting down.
ATGAGCACAAAGTTCAGCACGAGCTCTGTATACCAACAACACAACCCTTCAGCTCTATTAATAGACAGTTTGCAGGAATAAAGCCCCTGTCACGTTGCATCCGTGCAGGCCCGCATAGTCTGACGTGGACCGGGGTGGTTCTGCCCAGTACTCTCAAACAGCTGGTCCCCGTGACCCAAAGAAAGGAGGAGCGGCGCCAATATGAAAGCCCAGAACTGGACCGGGAAGGGACGAGCTGTCTTTACTCAGACTGAATCATGTCAGCAATGTCACACTTCATGAAACGTCAATAAAAACATACTCCGGTAAGTTTCACAGAAATTTGGCTCACAACATATGGAGCTTAGCTTGCTCCTTTCTGGTGTAACTTGGTCATTGGACCCGGGAACAGTTTACGAAGACCACATGAGATACAGCGATCACACATGCACCCAGTCTGTGGTAACACAAGGAACGAGGTAAAAGCACAGTCGCCGGCTTCCCTCATGTAGGGCAAAGTGATACACAACATACACTCGGCCGGTTTCACATGTGGATGTTCCAAAGAAGTGAGCGACCCCCCCCCCCTCGGGGACAGATGGCGGATCGCTCGGACCGCAGCTATTTCAAAGCCCATGTCAACAACAACTCTCTGGCGCACAGGCAACAAGAATGAGAGGGCAGGCGAGGAAGCTGTAAACACAGTTTGTTCCCGCGGTTGTTCTAAATGTTGACACATTATGAGGGTATAAATCAAGGTTTAGAATTACAGCCAGTTTGGGAGCGATGGGACGAGTCCGATACCTTATAACAAAGGTATGACAAATTTGTAGGCATAATAAGTTGATCCGATACCTTATAACAAAGGTATGACATATTTGTAGGCATAATAAGTTCAAGTTGAGCACAAGTTGAAATGCAGCTTCATTCTAAAGATATACACTAAATATTACATATTTGATTCTTATATTTTGATATATAAATTCATAAACTATTACTGGATAGTATCAAAATGAGGGAAACATCCTTACCTGTTCAGGAAGTCAGCCTTTTAAACTGTTATATCATTATTACCAGCAAACCTAAGTGAAAGATGCCTCATTTTAGTCCTGGTCACCCAACTTTATACCTCTGGGTGTCTTCACTAAATCTTCCCGTCCTCTGTGATTCACGCCCTCCTGTCATGCAACATGTGCTCTACTGGAACGAGGCAGGGTCGTACCACCGGAGCTGCTCAGAGGGGTGAGCTGGCCTGTTTCCCGGCAGCGGGGTGGGGGTGGGGGGGGACTCCACAGCCGTCATCACCTCCACTTCCACCCAGGCTGCCACTGGGAAGATAAGCCGTTTCAGATAAACTACAACTCCCGCGCCATCTGTCTGCAGCCACCCCCCCCCGTGACGTCACTGAGGGGATCCCTTGACTGTGCGCCCCCTCCCCTCCCTGACACCCAGAGTCCCTGTGAAATCTCTCTTCTACATTTTGAAGCCTCAGGTCGTTATGTGGCTTATTGTGACCTTCAGCAGAGGAGAAAGTGCCCTTGCTGCTACTCCTAAAATGTGACCTTTGAGGTTGGCCCACGTACGGAGACTTTCTTCCTGCAGAGGTCGCAGGTTTGCCTCCCGGCCTCCGATCCTTTTCTACGTGTCTCTCTTGGCCCACTTTCCTGCCCCCTCGTCACCATGAATAAAGGCCACTCGTGCCTTTTTTTTTCGCCCTCGCAGTTCTTTCTCGCGGATCATTGCTTATGTCTTTCCCTCTTGGCATTGTCTAACCAGCAAGCTTCCAAAACACCTGTTCAAACATCAATTCACCTGATTCGTGATGATTAGGAGCACCTGACTGCAACCTTCTTAAATCCTTTGGAAGCAGAAAGAGGGTACGTGGTATTGCCCACAATAGGGATGTAATGATATGGAAAATTTGATATCTCAATTATAGTGACTAAATTATCACGGTTTACGATATTATCGCAATATTCTTAATTGCTGTACAAATGTCTAAAAAACACAGACATTTTAATATTTTAACAAAACATCAGAAGCCAAAATCTTATCAAAATGAAACCTTCACATTAAAAGGGCAAACAACTGGCACAGAAAGAGGTTATATTTTAAATGAACAAAATAAGTAACAGGAACAAAGCTGATTTGTCTGGTGCAAATTTAAATAAACACCTTAACAACCATAGTAAACAATTATCAGGAACAAAAATTATAGTGCAAGTTCAAATAAAATAAACTTTGAACTTTAAGCTGAACCTTAAATACATATAAATATGCAAATAAAGAAACAGTTGTATAGGAGCCAAATATGTTGTTCTGAATTGTAGTTCACTCTGTGTGTCTGTGGGTGTCGCTGTGTTGTTACCTGGTATAAAGGTAGCTGCCTGTTATTGGTTGGGTGTTTGACCCGGAAGAGCAAAAGGTTTTTGACTGCTGTGGCGCTAACTGCTAGCGTAATGGTTGTCGGATCAGTTAATGGAATAAATTAATATTTTAACTGCATCAGAAGAACATCGTTCCGGTCCTTTTTCGATGTCATTTTTTCAATGTCCTGCGTGCTAACACCAGTTTCCGCCATTCTCACGTTACGATGCTGATGTTACAAGCTACAAATTCACGCGAGGACACAGTCACGAGTCACTAGCGGACTTGAACGAAGCCGATATCACATATCCCGGTAATCGACCGCAACAATGAAATTAAGTCAAACAGAAACGGTAATCGTTATCACGTAAAATTTTACCGCGCTTTACTGTAATACCGGTAACTGTTCCGCCCTCTAGCCCACATTCATTTCTTTTTTCTCTTTTAGGTTTATTTTTGTTAAAACAAATAGCATCATGATGAAAAAAAGTTTCTCTGATCATTTGCAAACAGTGAATCTAGCAGTTTTTTTTGCTAGCACACGCTCAACTAAGCTGCCTCTCAGCTTGAAGATAAACACCGGGGCCCACTTGGGTGGGAAACAACTCGCGACAAGCAGGTACACAGCCGTCCAGCTGCGCTAACGGTCGCACATCATGTCCAAACATGGTGCCTGTTGTACAGTGGCACGGGAGCAAGCGGCGCTCCAGCCTGGCATTAATGTCTCACGGTTGCAGTCATGAATGACATAAACCAGCAGCTCTCCGTCTAAATAGAACAAATAGCTTTCTTCTGGTGTCAACACATAGCTGCAGCAGAGCTCAAATTAGCCGGGTTGACTCACTGAGGCTTGGCTAATGTAAACAGTGAGCAGCTCTTTTCCTATTCTGGCAGATGAGCGGAACATGCCACGTTCGCCACTGCTCAGTTTAATATTCACTAAAATCCAAACTGGCTTAAAGAGCTATCTGTAATTATAACTTCTCCAGTTGCTCTTTTTTTTTTTTTCCATTTTTTTGTTCCCCACACACCTGTGAGCACTTTTCTGTCACGTGACAGGTGCTTCCATTTCTTGTAAAAGTTCCAGAGATCGTTTCGTAACCCGCCATCACAATTAAAGGAGCCGTTTTAACCCCCAGCGCCCGACGGTTCATTATAAATAGACAATGTGCTACAAACGCTCTTATTGCCGTATCGGATGGACAGACTGCGGTGAGGATTGTATCCGCGGCACATTTGAGATTAACAGACAGGGACGACTGGAGCGGCCCATTTGTCAGCATCCCCGCGGAGGAATGAGAACATATATAATTAGTGTATCACCTGATACCGGACCCTGTCAATAAACGTGTCACATGTGCTTGATAAATATACCCTAATATGTCACGTCACACTGTTATAATCCCTGCTGTGTGTGAAAAAAGCCATTTCATAATATATTTAACCGAACAGCACCTGATTTTGGTCATTTGGTCAGTCGTGATTTAGACACTTTTCAGTGAGTTTGGCGAGTTGGGCGTGGCTCTCTTGAAAGGGACATGATGACCTCATGAAAAGGGGCCAATAACAATTTTTACACATACACGTATAAATATAGAAACAGACTGAACTTTTACACGCGGGATCATATGGACTACTCCTGTTAGGAATGGTGTAAGAGTTCATGGATACATTCATGTTTGTAAATGCAAATGTGAGGCAGATGCATGTCTCCAGTTCGCTCCATCTGGAGCGGAAAGGTCATCCTGGTGCAGACAGTTCTGTAACTGGGAAGTCACACGGAAGTAAAACAAAGAGGCCCATGGGATGGCAGAGAAGAACTGAAATATCATCCATAGACTCTTTTTTTTTCAGTTGAATGATGTAAGTTAATTAAAAAATGATTTCTGCGTTCAAGGACAGTTGCAAAATGGCATCAAAACAAATGACTCTGCTGTGCAGCTGCATGCAGTACATACTGCAGTATGTACGTCAGAAGTACCTGGATGGTTTGCTATTTCTAGAAAAATTTGCAGAGTCCGGTTGCCCCGTCTGCCGCGCATACTATATCCCATAATGCAATGTGCTATTGAAAGCCATACGATGTATTAACAACATCTGCCAGACCAGTAACCAGTACATACTGTATACTACATTTAGAGTGCAGCATGCTAGACTGCTAGGGGACCTCCCATGATGCATTGGGCTATTTCATCATTCTATTTTCTTGACTCTTGTATGTATATGTCATGTCAGATCTCCATCCTCCATCTGCCCTGAGTCTGCTTTTGTTGGCAGGTTCTTTCCATAGATTGTATTAAAAGAACTGGACAAATCCCCGGAGATGTCACCACGGGTCATCTGAGGACCTATCAACAGTGTCACACTGGCTGGAAATGACTCTACCCAACCCAGTTTAAATCTAAACGGGCAGAACAAGCCTCCAGGAACACTCCCACCTCAGCACCGCTACCTTGACTTCATCTTAGCTCATGCTAACCAATGCTAACCTTACAGTACATCTTACATTCATTCTGATCAAATCTCTCCGCCTGTCCTGATTTCAGATGTTTGCTACCTAAGCAACATCCAAAACAAGACGTCCTGGAGACTCTGGGACCTCGCTGGGTCGCTTAGTTGCAGCTGCCTTGCAGCTTTGGCACTTGAACAAGCAGCCCAGGTGACCGAGCTCGTGACCAGCGGCAAGCGGCTCCGTTATTCAGCCTGGAAAGGTTCCTGAAACGGTCCAAGACGATGGAGATTGATTCTTTTTTTGGAGCCTCCTATCATCTGTAACCTGCGAGGCGTTTCGTGACAGTTGAGTGAGGGACTGGCGGCAATGTGCGACGTCGTCCCGAGTCCTGCGGGTTGAAGGGAGGAGCCGCCGTCCCTCACATTTCACGCTGAAGTCCGGTTATCCTGGAGACGGGCTGACATGTGCCGTCTGTCATCACTTGTCACAGGTTGGTTTTTCTGTTCAGGCAGGACTGAACTCGCACAAACATGCTGTAATGTCAGCGAGTCCCTCACAGCGGGACGTCGTCTCTGTCACCGCTACCATAACCGACTTGACGTCGACCAGTCTGGCTGCCAGCGGACGGTAACTGGGTGGTCTTAACCGCCTGTCTCTGTGAGAGAAACAGCAATAATGCCCCCCCTTCCTTTAATTAGTTTGTTTGGTTTAAATATCCCCTCTTGGGGTATTTAGTACTTTTCCGACATGAAATGTCTGAAAAAAAGCTCTGGATCTTTGGCTATTTTATTTTTTCGCAGCAGCGCCTGAAAGAATGTGAGACACCCTTTCAGGGGGAGGTGTGACAGCCCATCAGCCAAAAAGGTGTCATGGTTGGTGTATCAGTGACTGGCTCAAGTAAAACTGTTTATATTTGCCCCGTCTGCCTCCCCGCCCGTCTAACGCTCCCCGGCTGTCGCGGTTTGAGGTGACGTGATGCGACTGTATCAGCGTCTGTCCCTGAGATTGCTTTCAGGGTGATGTCACCCATCTGAGTGACCATCATAAAAAGCTACCTGGCCGTCCTCCAGTCATTTTGACTTCCAGCCATGTCTGATTCATGCCAACTCTCTCCCCCCCCCCACCGTGGGCGATCAGGCTGCAGACTGGGATCTTGTGCTAGGATGAGGTCTGAGAGATTTTTGTGCTTTTGTGCGCTTTATGTCAAACGGAGACGAATAACATTGTTTGCGTTGAAGCACATGAGGATGTAGGTGTCGCAGGTTGACAATCCATGAATCTTTGCTGTATCAAATAAAACGTCGTGATCGAAAACAATGAATGTTTTAGGGAAACGGTGAATTAAATGGACTTGTTGTCATTTCGAAACCCATCTTGGTCTAGTTTGCCTCCTTGCATATGAACAAGGACTAAAAGTGGACTAACTGGATCCCGTCGGGGTATCTGGTCTGCATGTCTGCCTCTGGCTCCTGATGACCGACTGGAGGTTTTATTTTCCGTGCATCTGTCCATCCATCCGTCTTTGACGTACGAGGATCAGCAGCTGTCATAACGGTGCATCTGCCTGCCGTCTACCTCAGTGTCTGTCTGTCAGTCCGTCTGGGAGCGTCTACTGTTTCTATCTGGGCTGAACTTCAACACAAAAGCCAGATTGCTCCAGGAACCAGTACTTGGCTTCCTGATTACATTTCTGAATCCACCTAAAATGCACTACAGCCTTTCCAGGTGAGCTGAGCTTAGTTTGACCTCCTCTAAACTTTTGAATCCACATGTCCAGCTGGTCAGTGCTTCAGTACTTTATTGCATAATGTGCTGTTTTCTAGCAAGGCTCATTTTGACATCATGAGACCAAGATGACGGTCGATCAACAGTACCTGGTCAAGTTCCCACTGAACTGAGATCATCATCAGCAGGTTAGGATTTAGGGTTAGGGGTTAGGGGTTAGGGAGACAGAGACAGAGAGACTTAAAGAGTCAGAGAAAGGCATAGAAGTGGACGTGCTTTGCCTCCATGCCATGACGATGATCAGTGCCCTGCAGACTGCGTGCCGTTGTTGTAAGTTTTATATATTGTTCGAGATGAACTGATCACCACTACGTGCTTCTAGACATATCCATGTAATATCACTGCGGTGGCAGCACGGTGGCTTAGTGGTTAGCACTGTTGCCTCACAGCTAGAAGGTTCCTGGTTCGAACCTTGGCAGGGGGGGGTCCTGGATTGAACCTTGGGGCCTTTCTGTGTGGAGTTTGCATGTTCTCCCCGTGCTTGCGTGGGTTTCCTCCGGGTACTCCGGCTTCCTCCCACAGTCCAAAGACATGCATGTTAGGTTAATTGATAATTCTAAATTGCCCGTAGGAGTGAATGTGAGTGTGAATGGTTGTTTGTCTGTATGTGGCCCTGCGATGGACTGGCGACCTGTCCAGGGTGGACCCCTGCCTTTCGCCCGTAGACGGCTGGGATAGGCTCCAGCAGATCCCCGTGACCCTTCAAGGATAAAACGGGTATAGAAAATGGATGGATCACTGCGGTGTGAACGTTTTACATTTTACAGAAATTTCCTGAAAGTCAAATATACCCAGCTTTTTGTGAGGAGTGCACTTAAGTTCCACTTGGAACATTTCTGAGGTCACATCTTCCACAGGAAGTTGCATCATTTAGATCTTCTGAAGGTCACGGGAAGCAAGTTCAAAAGCAAAAGGAAGTTCTCCCTTTTTTCTCATCGTATAATCATATTTCATGATTATGAAACCCTAACTAACAGGGTTGATCTGAGTTTACTGTTCTGTTACCCAAATTATTTTTGATGTTTGTTTTTTTTAAAAAAATACATATATATGTAAATATATATTTATTTGCAAATCAGTAGAATATGCTCAGTATCCTCATGTTACTACTATGCTAAAAACTCAGTCCTGTTACTTTCAATGCTGTTAGTACCATGAGTTTTGGTAACAGGACTGAGTTTTTAGCATAGTAGTAACATGAGGATACTGAGCATATTCTACTAATTTGCAAATACATATATATTTACATATGTATGTTTTTTTTTAAACAAATAACATCAAAAATGTGGGAGTTTTTTACCTGCCATTATCCTTGTTTAGGATTTAATATTATAATTTTAGTCAATGATATTTGCTCGGGCGTCATGATCTGGAGACAATTAACATTGTAACAGACGCCATACAAATAAAATTGAGTTGAATTGAAAGAAGTTTCCAAATATGACGAGCGTGCGAAACGCAGGCGGAAAGACAAAAAGGCGGGAGGACAGAAAGAGAAGCGACATGGAGACATCTTGACAGACAGTAGGAGAAAGGAGGAATTAAGAGATGAGGAGGCAGGCGGCAGGGATTCCAGTGTTGGGATTTGAACCTGCTGCTGCAGCTCACTGCGCCTGTCAGCGAGAGGCCTGACTCTAAGCATTATGGGATCACGCAGGACACACACCGGCTGCTTTTAAAATAGCTGACTGTGCTCCATTTTTATGGACATGCCTCCAGAAAATAACATCATATTGGCCACATGTGATGTGCAGTCCTTCTCTTAAATACGGCACACTGACGGACGCAATTCAATCTGGTCAGTTAGACCACAAGCCACTTGTTTTAACGTATTTCACACAGAGTTTCAACAAAAAAATCAAACCTATCCAGGACGTTTTGTAAGACAAATGTGAAATGTACTGTGTCCCAGTCCAGGCCCTCCAAAGCACACATGAAGTTACCAATCAAAGTCCGAAATAGTTTTGGTGTACCCAAATTGCAGGCCGCTCATAAAATGTTCCACACACAAATTGCTCGCTCCATGACTCACTTTGTACCATATAGGCGCCAAACACGCAGGATGCATCAGTGTTGACATGGAAACGCAATAAACAGACAAACAGAGTCTTGTCTGTGAGGACTGAATGAACAGAAAGTTGGGTTTTTTTTTTTGTCGTTTTGTTTGAAAAGAACACAAAATAAAATCTCAAGAAGCCATAGAGGCAGAAATAGAGCTACTTTATTTGAGGACATTTGAGCATGCTTTATGCTACAGGCAATCATCTAACTGAACTTAATCTGAATTAAAGAGAAGTTTAAACTGGTAAAGGAAGTTTCTGGATGTAAATCAAAGGCCTGACACTCACCAGTCAGTGCTGTTCAGCAGCTCTTCTGCTCCTTGTTTTTATCTCACTCTTTAATCTCTCCTTAACCTCAACAAATCTGAAAAAACTTGAAAAAAAAAAGAAAGAAGAAGAAGAAGCCTGCTCTCCCCCGTTCAGCCTCCCCCGTGTCCGTCTCACTATCTGTCTCCGCCTGTCTCTCTCCAGCTATTCCAGACATGTTTGAGGGCTCGGCCCCAGCCAAATATGGGAGGAGGGGGGACGGCCTGCGCTGTCGCTGGGCCGGCCGCTCTACTGTACAGCTCGCCACGCTCGCGGGGAGGCACCCGCACGCTCCGTCTCTTGTGGTGAGACGCTACTTTTAGTGGTGGTTGTCATTTCCCGGAGATCGGGGGGCCGTTACAGTAAAAACTCTGGATGCACTCATCGTTCCGTTCTTATTTATCACCCTTTAATTGTGATATTCTCATTTAATTAGCATTTGCTGTCATCCATTGCATATGTGAAGACGCTTTAAACACATGAAACTTTATGCAAAATACACACGTACAAAGGAAATGTCTTCACTGACCAGCTTCATTTTAATTTAAAAAAATTACCCCTTTCATGCAAAAAAAATAATAGTGTGGACAGAGGCAAAAAAAGATAAATATTAGTCTACTTAAGGAACTATTTGGGTGCAGGTGTGGGTGCCAGGACTGGATATAAAAGGAGCATCCATCCAATCACACCGCCAGCTGGTTTAGCTTCTGCTAGGGGTGCACGATACTTATCAACCCGATAACTAGTGGGCCGATAACAGGAAATTACGACGTCATCCCGATAAGTACGATATCATGACGAATAGCCCCGATAACATATATATTTTTGTCAACACAGCAGTGCCTCGCTCCCTCTGAGGCTTGAATGACCGGCAGTGAATGTTGTGTTCAAGTGACGTCGGCATAATCAGAAAAACGATTTCTCAGTAAATAAAATCAAGAATACCCCCTCATGCCAGAAAACAACTCGTTAACTCGGTCATAGTTTTGGTAGTTGCTGAATTTGATTGATATTCGCAGTATTTTCCCACATGTTACACATAAAAAATAGAAAAAATTGATAAGGCCTAAAGAATGACTAGCAAATGAGGGAACGGAGGAATTTACGTTACACCTTGAATGCAGCATTGTGGCACAGTGCGCTGATAAAGAAAAAACATGGAGGCGACTGTATGGAACTTCGTTAAAGTTTCAGAAGAAGATAGTTAGCTGGTTATTTGTGTTAAATGCTCCAAGCAAAGGAGGGAAAATAGCACAAGCTTTAGTACGTCAAACCATTTCAACCACCTGAAACATAACCATCGCTTCCATGGAGTTTTGAAATCACGCTAACGTGAGCTAACATAACATGAACTAGCCAGGAGCAAGTCTCCCCTCCCCTCCCCTCTCCTCGCCATTATCTCTCTCATCTAAAGCTTCCATGAGATTAAAAAAAAACCCCAAAAAACTACTAAACCTCATTTACTTTAATTAAAGGCATTCATTTGAATGGAACCACAAGTCAAAATCCTTTAAATGTAATTTTATGTTACTATGGAGTGCTCTTTTTCAGTTTATTTACACGGACAAGTCTAACTTGTGTCAGTACATTATGCACTGTGCATTATTTTTTATTGTCATTGAGGAATGCATTTTTTTTTCAGTTTAGTGATTCTGATGCATGTATTTCCATCAGTTCAAGGAGCCTTTATTTTTTATATCAGTCAGTAATGAACCTTATTTAAGTTGACGTGAGATATCAAATGGGTTTGTTTGATAGCTTTACGAAAATGTTTGAGAGGCTTGCCAATAGTTTTTCATTGGAAAAAATAAATATCTGTCCATTTAAAGACTTAAAACCTGCTTTTGGTTTTGTTCATAGTATTGATGAACGGTATTAAAGTCATGGTATATGTTGTGTTATAGGTTATCGGTATCGGTATCGGCCTTTAGGAGCTGAAAGTTATCGGAAATCGTATCGGTTTTAAAAAACAGTTATCGTGCATCCCTAGCTTCTGCAGCAACTTTATTCCACCCTGTTGTGCCTTGGTAGGTTGTCCCAGAGGCGTAATGGGGGGGAACTCCACGCAGAGTCCACTACGTCAACAAGATGGCGACCGTTGAGCGCACAAAACGTCCCGGTTCTGACTGATAAGTAGCCAGTGTGAGAAAACGTGACACCGCTGGGTGAACTCAATCGTTCCTTGTGTGATTCCACGAAACCGCCAGGTGCCACCGGATTCACACACCTCTAAAAGGCATATATGTTTGTAGTGGCACCCCCCCACCCCCACCCCCAAAGGCCTAAATGGTGGCCTTGTGACTCTTCTGACCTCTGGGTCTCGACAGCTGCTCCCAGACCACAGAGCTGCTGGAGGTGCAAAAGCGACACACACAAGGTGCACTGCATGGACCCCCCCCCCCCCCCCCACCCCACCCCACTGTGCATTAAAAAAAAACAAACTCCACATGCTAAAGACACGTCTCCTCCTGCTCCCCGTGTTGCTCGTGCATGAAATTCCCACAGCTTCACGCTCCCCGGACCTGCCCGCTCTTTTAAGACGCCCCCATCTTTCACCGAGTCCTCTCAGAGGGGTTTCCAAGGTCAGTGGATAAAAATGGCAGCAGGGATGAGTCCTCGGACGCATGAAAGGATGGATGAAACGCGTTTAACGCCCAGACAAATAAACAGGTCCGGAGCTTTAAAATGATACCCGACGAGTGATTTGTGTCCGCGAGCCTATCGTGTATGAAAATAAACCGCTCCCTCGTCGACGCTCGTTCATTAGCGTTGGCGTATTTTACACTTCCAATACGTAAAGCTGCCCGCCAATTGTTATAAAGTACTTTTCCATAAAACGAAACGCATTTCCCAATTCCTGATCGTCAATTAAGACCCTCCGGATCCACGGAGAGCTTGTAAAAACAGACCCCGCGTTCCCGCGACTGCCTCGTCTCAACGTCCAGATTCACACGTCCAAGAATAAGAGCGAAGGCTGCAATTAGAGGAAGGAATAAAACCGGCCGGGAGCTTTTTCTGCTGAGCGCTGAGAACGCGGCCGTCCATTCAATTAGGATCAAACTTGCAATCCTGGCGATTCCCGCTGACCTTCTTGCAACACAGCAATTACTGCGATGGTTCTCTGGGGACGTGCATAAAAATGAAATGGATCTTTGCCATAAAAAAAAAAAAAAAAGAAAAAAGTCCCGTACATAAAAGTGGATGCAGCAGCGGAGCGACTGCCAAGTCCTGACTCAACTCAGAGGGAGTACATCTTCGTTTCTGTGCGGTTTATAGCTGTAATCATTGATCTCATCATCACTGAGAGGATCCATGGGACTCTTCCTCCTCCTAATCCTCACTTATTTTTCCGACAAGAGGAACCAATTCATTTAATTTTCTTTACAGTGTGAATAAAAATACTATGCAAATTATGAAGAATATGTGATAAGAAGAGTTTATTTATTTTTTGTCTTTGGACAGACGTGGTTCACTTTTGGCACAGAAGCAATGGAGGTGGGCTCTGACACTGGTGGGTGTTTCAGATTACAGCACCCCCCCCCCCCCCCCCCCCGGGGAGGGGGCAGCCAGTAACAAGGCGACTGACGCCCCCCCTATTTCTGCAGCGGCTATTTAAAGGCCGAACTGACGGGTCAAAGGAGGTCGAGGGCCTCGCGGAGAGAAGAAACCCGAAGGTCAAACCATGATTGAGTAATTTCACTTCCTGCACGTGAAACTCGAATCTTCAGCTGTGTTCGCGGTCGTACCGTGCTCGCCGTCCACGGCGTCCTCGCTGCGCTGGCTGAAGTTCTCGTACGAATCCCAGCGGATCAGGGGATCCTGGGTGTTGTAGTCCACAGAAACGCTCGGCCCGTTCTCCAGGTGGCCCAGACCTGAGGAGGACATGGAAGCAACAGAGATTAACTCTCCTTTCAGTTACAAGGAAAAAAAAAAAAAGAAAGTTTCAGCGGCTTACCTCTGATTTTTTCTGGCCCATATGAGAAAACAAACTCCACCTTCCCATATTCTGGAAACCTTTCATCTGTGCAAAGACAGAAAATCACTTTTATAAAAGAAAACCGACACGAAATGCAGGAGTTTTTGCATCTGAACGTGCTCCGATTTTCCACTTTAACGTCAGTTCTGCTTGTTTGATCTGCAGTCTTTGGTGGTGCATTGCTGTGAACGAACAGTGAGCTGCCTTCACCACCAGAGGGCGCTGTTCACTGCCTTTTGAGGCAGAACCTAACAGCCTCTTCTCACTGAGTAGATAACCCGAGACTTCACTTCTTCAACATATCAGCTGATCGTGGCAACGCGAGGCACAAAAACTAGAACCTGGGGCCGGTCACAAGGAGAGCGGTTACCGTTGAAGGTCTCGTCGAGCTCGTTCTTGCCGAAAACCACGCCGAGGTCGTGGATGGCGCAGGTGTGGAACTGCACCCTGAACATCATGTCTCTGATCGCGCTCCTGTACCTCTTGTGGTAACACTTCAGCTGCGGCGAACGGGAAAAGGAAATTCGATGTGACCCTGCACACGTCAACCCCCCTGAGACTTTCAAAAAGTTCCTGTCGAGACCTCACCAAGATGTCCCCCTTCAGAAGGAGCCCCTGGCTCGATGGTGATGCAGATACTGGTGTTGCTGTCGCCTTGGACATTGCTGCCGCAAGCAAAGACAATGAACAATCTTTAAAACCTCAAACCAAAGGATTCAAACCCATGAACCACACTGAACTGGAATAAAAGTTTCCGTACTATATTCCTGACGTGTAGACCGGCTGCATCGCCTGGTAGATCTTCAGGAAGGGACGGCAGCCTGCGAAGCGACAGCAAACAAAGGTGTCGAAACAAACTCAAGACAACCAGGAAACGGGCTTCTCTCCCTGCTGGTTCTGGCTCACCTCCTTTGGACTCAAAGTTGGGTATGCCGTGCATGATGACGTGGTGCAGGAACAGGGGCTTGTTGTTGATCTTTATGTGCCCAGACAGGAGGCCGTTGAAGTATCGCACATACCTGCAGAAAGAGAGAGTAGAGGGAACGAATGACGGAATCGTCATCAAGAGTGGAAAATGTCTGCAAGAGAAACTCGACAGTGAAAATCTGATTCATGCTGGTTGTACCAGAAAACATCCCAACGGCTTTTATCAGAGCATGATCTTTTTAGGCAAAACTGCTTTTGATTATTCAGCTTCATGGAAACCTGGAATCCGTTGGAATCCTTCATCATGTGAACCACCACACCTCCATCTTTACCTGGCCTACTCAAAGCCAGGAATCCGGCTGGTTCCTCTGGATTTAACTTTGATTTCAAGGCAGCAGTATCGACGAACACTTCCTGTGGACGCCCCTGGACTGGGATGCAACCAGTTAGACCAGTGTTCCTCAGTCCTGGTCGTCAAGTACCACCATGTTTTAGATGTTTCCCTGCTCCAGCACCCCGAGCTCAAACTACGCACACCTTAATGCCAAGCAGACAAAGTGATCTGTTCATTTGAATCAGGTGTTCTGGCGGAGGGAAGCATCCAAAACACACAAGACAGGAACCAGGACTAAAACACTGAGTTAGACAAACAAAGCGCGTGACTGGCAGAGAAACAACCAGACGAGCATCAATGAAAGACGTCCAAAATGGCTGTGGAGAAGGAACACCAGTGAATGACTGTTGTTGATCCAATGTAACATGTGCAGATATGCACATAACAAAGACATCGGTCAAGTCTCCTCATATAAATATCTAGGGGTGCATATTGATAAGGATTTGAGCTGGAACACTCATGTAACATCTTGTTGTGCAAAGATACATCAACGGTTACACTTCCTTCGTAGACTGAGGCTGTTTGGAGTCAGTGTGAATATAATGCTGATCTTCTATAGGGCGAGCATAGACTCGATGCTAAGATACGGCATCGCCAGCTGGTTTGGCAACCTGACTGTCAAATATAAGTCTCAGATCGAACAAGCAGTAATTAGACAGGCTTCAAACATCATCTCTGACCCTTCACATGTTCTCAATTTTGAGTATGTGATGATGCGAACTGGTAGGAGATACAGAGCTCCACCACAGAGATACAACAGGTAGAAACGCTCGTTTGTCCCTCTTTGAATTAAGCTTCTCAATGGCGACTAGACGCACCTTCCAAAGGAAGTGAATGCACTAGGGTGTATATGTGATGTGTATTTGTATTTTCTGTGTTTGTGTCTCTCTGCTGGTGTGAACTCTATGTGCAGCTCTGATCTGTGACTCCAAGACAAATTTTTCCCATGGGAGACAAATAAAGTTAACCTTGAACCTTAAATGCAGCCTTCTTGGTTCGGTACATTCTGTACCGGGAAAAAAAATGTCCGTAAACGGTTGTGACTTGGCCGATAAATTGAAGAAAATTATAGATTAAGCAGCGCTTTGAGGATGATAATGAGGGTCAAGGAATGCACCCAAAATCAACACCAGCCTCCACAGAAACAAATGAATCTTTAATAGCTGTTTAATCATGAAACATTCTGGCGAGAGAAACGCCACAAAGCCCCGTGAACGGACTAGCACTGAATATTAAGTGATCTCTATCCACCACAGGACCTGTCAGAGTGAGCCGGCGTCCACGGAGGCCGGTCGGGGGTCTGTTAAGTTAGTGTGGTCTGGTTGTTAATGATGATAACGATGATGGTACCAAACGTAACCTTGACCGCGGGGTCGCCGTGCTGCAGACGCTGCTCTTGCTCCGCTGTCAGCGAGCAGATGGTTTGGCCTCCGTGAGATTCAATTAACCCGACCTGGGATGTCGTGTTAGAAGCTCCGGGAGGAGCGAGGGCTTGCAGCTGCAGCGCATGCGTCGTAGTCTGTCTTTTATCAGCTATTCTCATTTGTACTCTTTCTTTCTTAAGAGTTCACATTAAAATTGTCGTCTTGTCTTTTTTTTTTATACTTCCTGACTGAAATACTGCCCCTCTTGACGTTTGACGCGGGTCGGGGTAAATCAAATCAAAGCGCTTCACATCATGTCACATCTCTGATAACCTGTCAGTCATCCGCGTGGCGTGATGGAACAGCGAGAGCTAACTGGCGCCGGCAGAAATATGTGCCGAGGAAGCTGAGGAGCAGACACAAAAAAAATCAAGCAAAACCGGTCAGGAAACCTCGCTTCAATTATTCAAATGAGCGAGTAGAGCTGGCGAATCTGCGTTACGAGAGGAGGAGCTGACTCTTCTGCTCCTGTTCGTCACGTTAATGTCACAAATTCCAGAAGATTATACTTGCAGACTCGAGGGGCAGAGATAATTATACCTAAAGCAGGAAATAGCAGCGAGCGGAGGGCGAGCCTCCAGACCTGCTAAAGAGCGGCTGGTTGCCGAATTCACATATGCATGAAGCGGATTTGTTGTTAAAGCCTCCAAAAAGTTCAGACCCTTTCACGGGGAAACTGTGAAAGGGTCAGGCCTTTAAACATCTATGAACTGAGAGGGAGCTAATAATATGTTACAAGTAGATTTACGACTCGGTGATGACCGAGAAAACAGCCGTCCCCGGATGAACTGCACGCAGAATAAAAGATTGCTTTGAATCTGGTCTGGCTTGGCCCACTCTGCTATGGGATTCACAGCTCTTCACGGCTTTTCTCTCAAATCAGGGAAAGCAGTCAAAGCGCTGGCTATTAAAACTGTGAGAAATCGAAGGAAAACGTGCTCTCATGTGCTTAAAAGTCAGACCAAACTCCCAACGCGTCCTGCAGCCTCCCCGGAGACGCCGGTGGAATCTGTCCGGCGGACAAGACAGATTGCTCCTCTCTGTTGTGCAACATTTTTCACAATTATCTCAATTAGAACCGAGTTGGGGACGAGCACCGACAAACAGAAGAGAGATTTCCACTGTTAAATGCTTCAGAATCTAAATGGGGAGGACGGATTTGGGCCGTACACATCTCTTTCAAGTTATAGCAGCATGCATGGGGCTGTAGAGGGAGCTAATGTTAGGGTTAGGGTTAGCAGAAAAAAAAAACTATAGCATCTTAGCTAGCTAAGAGATGGCCTAGCATTAACATTAACTTCTGAACTGTGAATAAAAACTTCACAGATAATAGTCATATTTTAAACAGAATATTTTTTTAGTGTTATTGTGTGTTTTCATTGTACTCTGTGACTGGGCGTTGTTGGCCTCAGCTAAGCAGCTGTGCTAACCGAGCGTCAGCTACAAGAAGCAGTCATTTCTGATGTTTCCACCTAAAACAGTGTTTGAAACGGGAGGCCCTGCTGAAGGCAGCTCCTTAGCTCCTCCAGCGCAGCTTTGATGAAGGAGCCGGGAGCCTACAGCAGATGTATGCAGAAAACTGCTGGGACCTGCAGTCGTTCATCCCCTGACAGATCACCGTTACAGTTCTCATTTCAGCTCCGGCAGCGCTTCGGATGTCCCTTTCTGCAGTGGCTCTTGAACAACGAAGTTTGGACGGATTTGGACGGATTGGACGGATTTGGTCAAAGTGAATGTAAAGTTACATTAATTATCACCCTGGGTTAACTGTGGCCTTCAGAAACCTACAGATCATCTGCCCATTTACATGTACAGTCAACGATTCAAACTAGGCAAGACTGATTTTAAATCTTGGGCAATAACGCACAACAAATCTCACACGTCACAAGGATTACCTTTTGTCAGAGAAGCGTTTGCGTGCTGTAGCTTTGGCCTTCTGGCACAATAACATCTAAACCAACGCATGAAAAATAAGCTACCCCTTTGTTTTGAAGATTTCAAGGACTAGTTCTTTTTTCCTTTGAAGCATCGACGTTGCATGAACGTACTTACGACTAATCACCAGGTGACTGTGGTTGCAGAAACATTGTTCTGCAAATTAGGGAGGATTTTTGAGGGCAATTTTCACCATCTAACACAAATCATTCCATTATCTATACCCGTTTAATCCTCTGCAGGGTCACGGGGATCTGCTGGAGCCTATCCCAGCTCACTTTGGGCTAAAGGCAGGTTCATCACAGGGCCACATGTAGACGAACAACCACAGACACTCACAATCACTCCTACGGGCAATTTAGAACCACCATTAACCTGACATCCATGTCTTTGGACTGTGGGAGGAAGCCGGAGTACCCGGAGGAAAACCCGCGGAACGGACGGGGAGAACATACAAACTCCAGACAGAAAGGCCCCTGCTGAGATTCGCACCAGGAACCTTCTAGCTGTGAGGCAACACTGCTAACCACAAAGCCACCGTGCTGCCTAACTCAACTCACATGTTGCAAGATTTCAAAGTGGTGAGAATAGACACTTGTGGCTTTTTACATCAAATCACTTTGGCATCGGACTTATGACATTTAAGTTGTTTTCGATGTTGAAAAGGGGCTCTTCTACTCAGAAGTACTTCAACCAGCCTTGCTTCAAATTTTTTCAGACACTTACAGTCAGTTCTGGTAAAGAAAGCAACAATCCAAAACAAGCGACAGATCAATCACTTTACGTGTGGTGTACAATTGGGAGTGGCTGTAGCTCAGTTGGTAGAGCGGGTCGTCCAACTGTCCAACTGTCCAACTGTCAAAGTGTCCTTGGGCAAAACACTGTACCCTTACTTGTCCCCAGTGGGTCTGGCAGCACCTTGCATGGTAGCGGCCGCCCACTGGTGTATGAATGTGTGAAATAGCGGCCAATGTAAATAGAAAGCAAAGAAGCTACACATCTGTCCCTTCATGGCTGACATGACGTGGGTAAAGTGGTTGAAAGATCTCTGCACAGAAAAGATGGAAGGCACCGATTTGGCACCGAGAGGAAGGAACAGGGAACAAGGAAGAGCGAGAACTCACAAGAAATTCCAGGCCTCACTGTTGATGTGTCGTTATGAAATTCAGAACGCAGTTTAAGGCGGTCTATTGGGGACATGCCAGGAACAGGAAGTGAGGTGATGACTGACCTTTCTCTGTGACGGCTGGACCCGCGGCTTTGTCTTCATAGAAGCGTCTCATGGCAAACCGGTCCAACGCCTGGTCGGCACTGCACGACAAAAGAAACCAGACAGGTGGTGCTGTTGTTGACCATACCAGGAATGACTCTTTGAGGTATCAACAACAGTCTTCATTCATTTTGGACAACCTGCACAACTTTCACAGATTTTGAAATGTCATCTGGTCTTTATTATTAATGAATTACATTTAAGTCTTTAAGTCATTTAAGTTCCTTCCGGCCTAAAAACTAACTTTGATGAACTGCTGTTCCGATCTTTACAAAACCTTGGAGAGAAAACTTCAAAGATCACAGCACCTGAATAACACTTTATCCATTCGTGAAAGCTTAAAATCTTCTGCTGATCTGTGTGGTTTAAGCTACACAACCAGTTTCAATCAGCGCATGGATCACAACGTGTCCGATACCTTCCAGATATGTTGCTGTAGTGCATGTATGCGGCCACCACGACCCCCGTTCGACCTCGGTTTCCCTGCGAACAGAGAACGAGACCCAGTTGAAACACCGTCACGTTCCAAGACGTGGCAACTGAAACGTTTATTTGAAACGGGAATCATTTCAAAGGAATCGACAATATTTGCGTTGATCAAACAAATTCACTTTGAATGTGATACTGGTGAGTGGGTTACCCGATTTATGTTTTAATACCCACAAGCTGAAGCTATAAATAACATGAAATATTCTTGAACCCCCTGATTGTTTGCAGAGATCAGCCGGGCTCTGAAAGGCAGCAAGATTTGTTCCAGAGTAAATCTATTTTTGTGTTTTTGTCTTGAACGAAACAGCAAACGAAAATTCTGTGCGGCAACGCATATTTCAACCAGAAAGAATGAAATCCATAACTATATGAATCGAACATCGATTATTTGCACCTTTTAAGGTCAGCAGCCAAAAATAATGAGATGAAAAGATAAGTTTGGCTCGTATTTAGTTATTTTTTTAATTTTTTTTCCCCTATGGCGAGTTTCTGGCAGAGTGTTAGCTTCACCTTGTTGTGCAGCACCACCACGTTGCGTGCATCCGCGCTGAGCCACGTGTCGATAGCCTTGCACATGCTGCATATCTTGTCGAGCGCTGGAGCGTGCCCGTCTGGCCAGTCAAACTCGAGAACCTGAGGATTATACAGACAAATATCTCACTGCACGTGACGGGCAACAAAACGATGCATGTGGCTCCGTATCATTGGAGCACTCAGCACTGAGGGTTATCGTGAAAACATCTTCACGTGTTCGTACCTTGTGATTTAACTTCGACAGGTCGCTCCTCCACTCGCTCAGGTTGAGCACCTGGAATCAGACAGAGAAAAAATATTTCCAAAAACCAACCTTTTGCTGGACCACCTTCAGCTTCAGCTACAGCACACAGTACACACAGATGCAGTTACGGCATTTATTTCTGTCGGGAGGTGCATCAATTTTTCATCAGGTTCTTTTACTTGAGATGAGAGTCATAAAGCTTTCCCCTGCAACGCCTCTCAGCGGACTTGTAGTCTGGACTTTGTAGAGGTTGATCCATGTGTGAAACTGATGTCACCAAACTTGATCTGAGCATACTCTGTTGGTCAGCTTACGTCACTTTTTTTTATTCATTTGGCACATAACACTGCTGAAGCTAGACCTGTCCAACTGAAGCAATCCCAGATCACAACACTGCCCCCGCTAGGGGTGTGAAAAAAAATCGGTTTGGCAATATATCGCGATTCTCGGCCGGCCAATACAATATCAATTTTTCAGCTCCTAATATTGATTTTTTAGGAAAAAAAATTTACAGTGGTTATAATGCTGTCAGTATGTTGTAATGGTTACTTAAATGTGCAAAAACACTAATAATAAACAATAAATAGGTTGTTTTGAAGCAAATAGTTTTGACTCAATTTGTTCTCTGAATGATCAATATCATCTGATGAACATATATAGCAACTTGATTTTTCATCTCTACTTTTAATTTTGATATTAACTGGGTAAAATATCGCAATATATCGTGATTGCTGATGCACATTTTGGATTTTTTTATGACCGTTAACCGACGCCCTTTAACGATTAATAACCGTTAACCGATAAGTCCTGGAGGGTTGGATTCCGTGATGTTGCGCGCGTTGTCGTGGACGCATGCGGACACTTCCCCGTGTAAACTCTCGCGGCAATGTGTCGCCGTCAGCTTGTCGCAGAGATGCCGCCGTCACTTTTGATTTATACTAGCGCGGTCTCCGCTATGTTATTCCACGCCACAACGCAAGAGCGACAATCACGAACTAGCTAAACTTACTAAACGTATCTCTTGCATTTTTCCACGTCCTCACCGTCTCGGCTGTATCCAGACCCACATTCATCGCTATCTCCCTCCATGAATTACTAGAATATGTGCTGTCTTTGTAGTGTGGAGAACCAGAATCGTACAGATGTGGGTACTTCCTCATTTTTTTCGATGACGCGCTCTTTTCTATGCGGATGTAGAATTGACCAATCAGAGGCCTGTTGAGCCTGTCGACACGCCCCCATGAGTTGATTGAATTACGTAGCTTAAAAACAAAATTGACCGTTAGTATTAATCGGCAGGTACTGTTATCGGTTAACAGTTAAACGGTTAACCATGTGCATCCCTAATCGTGATATCGTGATAATATCGCATCGTGACCCAAGTATCGTAATACATATCGTATTGCGAGGTCCTTGCCTATACTCACCCCTAGGCCCCCGCAGGTTTGTGTGGTCAGCAAAACCCGAACTTATGAGATCACGTGACCATCTTTCCGATCTCTATAGACGCTGGAAAATTAGAGCCTAAAGACCGGCGACATCGGCCCACTCTCCGAACATCTCTCACCATGTAGTGTTCGCCGTGCTTGGACCGCAGCATCGTCGCCACCTCCTTGAGGTTGTTGGTGTAGCTGCGCTCCTCGGCGCCGGCGGGGAAAGAGACGGAGATGATCCTCTCTGTGATGTAGACCAGGTCCACCTCATAGCTCTCCTCCATGGTTTGGACCACACTCTGACTCCTGGGGGGAGGGGGAGGGGGGAGGACAGATGGCATTTCCGTCACACTTGACTGGGATACAGAGGCTTTTATTAGTGGCATAAATGTTATGCAAACTGGAACAAAGCGTAAAAGCAGCAGAGATGATGGAAAGTGATCAGAAGAACATCATCCAAGACATCTGACAGTGTGTTTGTTATTAAATGTGCCACAAGTAGATTACAAGAGGGCGAATTGTACCAAAAGTCCATCTAAAATGGAGGAATCCTCTCTCGAACTGAAGCACTGAGCTCCCTGAGTGAAGTCAAGTGTTACTTAAATGCTGCAGGCTCTGGGAAAAGGCGGCGTGCCCTTCACAATGTTCACTTTGGGTCGCTCCAAACAGCATTTCACTTTTCAGTGATTACCAACCGCTGTTAGTCGCTTTTTCAGCTGGGGTGAGAACATTTTTACAACTCTCGGATTTCTCTCAGGGACTAACAGACAGAGCTGATCGCAAACATCCACTTGATCAAATGTAAACTCCTGCAGTTCAGCCATATATTTCTTGGAAGGCCAAAGATTTACATTCCTCCCCTGACTGTTGACATGACCTCTGCTGATATTATGCAACCTGTTTCCGCGGCCAAACAGCGATTAGCTTTATTGACTGGCAGGGAAGAGAAACAGACGCGCTTACAGAATCGAGGATTACTGGAGGTTTGCAGAACTTAATAACGTTTGAACAGTCATTTAGTCGTTCTTATACGCTGCATATTTTCCATGTGTGGGTATGTTTGTGCATCTGCGTGCAACATGGATGGATGAAGATTCTGCCTTACCGTGACGGCTTTCGCCTTATCTCCACACTTCTGCAGGACCTCGCGGATCCCTGCAGAACAAACACACACAAAGTTTCAGAGGAATTTTCTATTTCTTGGTTGTATTTAGTGAAATGTCTTGCTTTTTTTATTCAGTTCTTCTTTTCTGAAATGTCACGAATATAAAATACAAACTTGCATGTGAGACGTCTGTTAGTGCATTCATTCCCATGGCGGTCGGTGGATTCTCTGCCTATATGTCATGTTTGCTAACACGGTCGATTTCATTGAGCCGACCTATTCATAAAGAACTGCACTTCCTTGCATTGTTCTGTATTTCATATGGATCAGTCTGAGCACTTTATTCCAGCAGATTCTGGTGCGGTTCACTTGAACACGTGGAAACACTGCCACCCGCACCTTCCTGCACACCAACAAGACTAACTCCACCCTCAGACGTACATGTCGGCAGCCCGGTACTCCCCTAGTTTCAATAACTTGTAGAGCCACCTTCAACAGCCATGCTTCTTCACAACATTTCTTCACACAGGGGAAGATTTCTCCTTGCAATCATCCAAACATCTGTTTTTGTACTTCTCTGAGCTTCTCTGACTCTGGGTAACATTTACTGGGATGTCCACTTCTGGGAAGTCTGGCAACTGTCTTTAATACTTAATACTCCACCTATAAACAAGCTTTCTCGCTATAGAAAACTGAGCTCCAAGTTGCTCGGAGTTGTTTAGACCATTGCTTATTGTCTTAATAATAAACTATGAACTTAGAGGTTATTGCTTATGTCTTTCCCTCTTGACAGTGTGTAAACATACATCTGTATGCTTCAGACCACCAAACCACCTAAACATCTTCATTTTACAGAAATCTATACAGTGAACACCTGAGACATATTTAAAGCCCATTGTAGATTTGACTATGGGTTGTTTATTTTGTTAAATTAATGTGTCAGGTTTATTCTTGTGGGATAAATGATGGTAATTAATTCACAACTGTCATGCAAAGAGTTACGAGAAAATGGACTGCATTTATTAATCTTTAAGAGACTGTTTCCGTGAGTTTGTGCCTCACGTATTATACCAGCTGTTCAAACTGATACAGCAAATGTGTGATTTAATATAAAACAACATACAGTATATATTCATATATATATATATGAATATATACTGTATATATCCATATGCATCATTTGAATCACAATCAGCTTCATTCCGGAACCTCTGAGTTCCCTGATGATGTCATACAGGTGTTTTGGAATGCCCAAACCAACTGCCCCAGAATTCTTTGCCATTCTAGCTTTGACTTCGAGACAGAACAGTCACAAATCATCGCTGGGTCCAAGAATTTGGAGAAAGACTTGAAGACGAATTATCAAACGGAACTACAACGGAACAAACAACTTCTGAGACTAACAAAATGACTTCGAATCAGGAGTTACAACAGCTGGACATCAGCTTGAAAGATTTCTTGGAGCGCAGAACAACCTCCCATCTTCAGCTGAAAGAGATCCGTCCATTTTTATACCAGGTGGCTACAGCTTTGAGCGTCCCTCAGAACTCAGGGATTGCTCATGTTAGTCTGACCCCTGAGACTATAAAACTGGTGGATCACGTGCTTGAGCCGGCAAAGGTGGAACTCATCGATTTGAGCTCCATCGAGAAATCACGTTGTGGATCAAGAATAGAGTCCAGGTGGTACAGGGCTCCAGAGGTTTTTCTGGACCTCCCCTCGAAGAACAACACAGACATTTGGTCCCTGGGCTGCATTGCAGCTGAACTTTTTCTGGGATTTTCACTCTACTTTGGGTGCTGCGATTACGATATGATCTGGAATGTGACGCAGACTCACGGTCCGTTTCCAGAACATCTTCTCAGTGCTGGACTCCTAACGAGCAGGTTTTATCTGAGAAACCCTTCAAACCAGTGGAAACTTATGACACCAGAAGAATTCGGGGCCAAGCCTCTGATCGACGGCGCGTTTGGTTCCCTAGATGACATCAAGAAATTCCACCGTTTCAGTTATGCGTCAGGAGCAAACGCTGCAGCGGAACAGACTGACCTGGAGAACTTTGTGGACCTGATCAAGCAGATGCTAAAGCTGGATCCTGATGAGAGAATTACACCCAGTCAGGTGCTGCAGCACCCTTTCATCACAATGGACCATCTCATGGACCTCTGGGACGCCAGCTCGCATGTACAGTCCTGCTTTGACATGATGGATGAATTTATTCTTCAGGATTCAGGCTCAGAGGAGGATGAAGAAACTTCTGAAGATCAGGTTTTGATCCAGAACAGTCCTTCAGGAGTGGGTTCAGGCTCGGAGCAGGATGAGGCCAAATCCACTCCAGAAGAAGCTTCTGAAGATCAGGTTTTGATCCAGAACCCACCTTCAGGAGTGAATTCAGGCTCGGAGCAGGAAGAGGCCAAATCCACTCCAGAAGAAGCTTCTGAAGGTCAGGTTTCGATCCAGAACCCACCTTCAGGAGCTGAGGAGTCTGTCATGCAACGTGCAGACTCAGAAATACAGACGCCAGAGGAACTTCAATCAGTGTTTGAGGATAATTGTTGCACAAACAACAAGAAGCCTCCACTGAAAAGAAAAATGGATGACATGATAAGTAGCTGCAGGATTCGTAAGAGCAGCTCCCCACCGAGAAAAAGGAGGAGAATTTGTGAAGAAGAAACACCTTTTAAAAGGCCCTTCAGTGAAATTTCAACTGACACTGGAGACATCACAGAGACTGTAGCCCCACAACCGAAAAAGATAAGGAGGGAAGAGGAAATTAAATTGGCACCAGTGAGCACCTCTGTGCCTCTGCCCACCTCTACTGAGGTCTCCTCCTCAAAGAGAAAGAGGACAGAAGAGGAAAAGGATGCAAGCGCCTCTAAGGATGTCCCTTCAACCAACAGGCGATTGATCCGGCTCAAACGCCCAAGGATAGAAGAGAAATCAGCTTCATGATGTGACAGCAGAAATCCAACGAGCGTGACACCACAAACAAGACAGGACAAGCCACAACCCAACGTCTGGATCATCGGGTCCAGTTACATCAGACGAGGAGAGGACGCAGCGCTTCAGATGTTTGGAGAAAACTTTGGTCTTGATGCCAGAGTACGGTGGTTTGGAAAAGGCGGCATGCGCTGGAATGACGTCCTTCCTCGTTTTCATGCGGAGGTCTCCACACAGGGCCCCCCGGACATTTTGTATATCCACGCTGGAGGTAACAATCTGGGACTAGTACCTGCACCGGAGCTTGCATCTGCGATGGAGAAAGACTTGAGGCAGCTCCGCAAAGACTTTCCCCAAATGGTCGTTGCACTTTCAGCCATTAACGAACGGCAAATGTGGAGGTACGGAAACCCCATGAAAGTTTATAAAGACAGGACAACAGTCAACTCGATCATGAAGAAGGCTGTTGGATGCCTTGGAGGTACGGTGATTGAGCATCCTCTGGTGAGATACTACGACAAAACCCTGTATCTGCCAGATGGAGTGCACTTCACCAAAAAAGGAAACAACGTTTTCCTGAGTAGCATCCATTCGGCTATCAAGAAGATTCTCCTGACAATGACTCCAAGAATGAACATTTAAGCCATAAGATTTAATAAATGTACATATGTGATGTAAATATGAACTTGTAAACTGTTGTGCATGTAATTAATTGTGAAAACTTTTTTTCCCAACTGATTCCCTAATCTGTGTTGATTTTACGTGTTGATTTTATGTTTTTCTTGTATATATTTTGGTGTTCTCAATGTAAAAAAATAAACCCCCCTCAAAAAAAAATTGTCAGTGTAAGAGTAATTAATGATCGGGAATGAGTATGAGCTTCTAAAAGGGATCGATAAATATCAGCTTAGTTATATGTATGTAGGGTTGAGTTACTGTGAATTTAAAAAGCGAGGGTGTTACCAAAAAAAGTAGCAGGGGTAAATATAATTTACCTGAAGCAGCACCATGGGGTGACCTCTGGCCTGAGGGAACATGCAGTTCCTCTAATGACCACTAGAGGATGGCTCCAAAAGCAAGTCAGTCTCCATTGATGCCTTTATTAAAATGTTTAAATTACAATTTTGTTTTTGTACGTCATCTGGTAAAATGATAATAACCCTCAAGTGCATGGTAATTAGGGGCATGGTTCATTTGAGTGACAGCTGGCTCGCTGTCCTCACTTTAGCTCCTGTGAGTTAACTTGTGAGCTCCAAGATCTAACAGTGCATTCGTATTTTAACGATTATATGTGTGCTGTTGTGTTTTTAATTGCAGTCTGCTGTCAGTCTGTTGTGTGAGACAGCACTGTGAAGCTACAGGCTTTGGGTCATTTTTCCCAACTTTAGGGACAGGAAGCCACGAAAACCAGATGACACTTTGCTAAAAATAATCAAATATTCTTTCAAATGAAACTGAAACTGATATTTCAACATGAATTGCTCCTTCTTGCTGCTCCAAGTCAGTGTGAGTTGAAGGACATTTCAAAATAAAAGCATAAAGCAGCTCAGTAACTCGCAGAAAAGTTAACTTTTTTTTCATTTTTGTGCTACAAAGCTAGAGGAATAACTACACGTACAGTGATCCCTTATTTTTCGCAGTTAATGGGGACCGGCGCCCCCTTGCAAAATCAAAATCTGCGAACTGGAGCCAGACACCCCCCGAGCCTAAATAATGACTTTAAAATATGTTTAAAAACCACAAAAAAGTAGCGAGGCATTGCAGCAAAACAAGACAAAGGCTCAACTGTGGTCTTTCTGTTACCTTCACAGCCTCTGGTCTCTGAACCGTAGTAAACAAACCGCTAGTAACACAATTTTTGGCTCGTAATTAGCGGCTAACACGCTAACAACAACAAAACAAAAAGTCTGGTTTTCTCTGCAGGAACAGGCACTTTATTCTGGCACTGCAGGAACTGTGAGAGAACGTGCACAACATCCTGTGATGCTTCTGTGATTTTTTAATTTTTTTTAAATTATATTATATATTTCTGAAAAATCTGCGAATAACTAAAACCGTGGAACTTAAACCGCCAATTGGTGAGGGATCACTGTATATTTAAAAGTTAAAACTAATATATTTAACAAGGGTTTAAAGCTAATCAACAAAGTCATTTATAACAAATCACATCTGAATCACTGATGTTTGTCATCTTGCAGATCAAATACTGAATAATGGCACAGTGTAATATATGAAGTGTTATTTTTCATCTGAGGGTGAATTTATCTAGTTTTCAGACCCGGTGATGACTCTAATGTCGTCACGCAGGATCGTGCACAGACACCTTTGGTAGCAGGTGCTCAAGTGCAGCTGGTTAAATTATTTAAAGTGTGATATAATTAAACAGTCACTGGTTTCAAACACCATACAGTCACAGAGATAAATATTCAGATTTGTTCCTGGAAAGTATGACTAAAATATTATATGTATTATAAATAATATTAGTTCTGCAAGAGTTGTAAAATTGCAACTTTTTTTTTTTAAAAAAATCTGTGACTGCTGTTTTTAAGTGTCAAATTGCTGCTCATCATTCTGCACAAAGGCTTTATTGTGTAAACCCTGAGAGTTTCCGTTTTCACGTTTCACAAATGCCTGCACACTGGAAAAAAGGCCACTCAAAAAATAAGTAAAAAAACTTATTACAGACAAGATATTTTTGCTTGTAATAAGCAAAAGAATCTTCCAATGGAACAAGTGAAAATTCGCTTAATAAGATTTCATGAAATAAGACATTATATTTAAGCCTGACAAGATCTTGAAATTAGCTAAAAAATCTTATGACATGTCAAGTCAAGTCAAAAAAACTTGTTTCATCTGAGATATGACTCAAAACAAGATGTTTTCAAGACTATTTCACTTAACAAGATATTCAAGATGCACTGTCTTAAAACAAGCTCCTATATCTCACTGGAATGTTACGCTTTAGGTGATTTTGTCTTATATTAAGTGTGATTAGATATTTTGACTAGAAATTAGAAAAATACACTTGGTAAGATTTTGAGTTTTTGCAGTGCAACAATAAAATCCCCACTGATGGAGGAAGGGATGCACGCAGACATTTCAGGGAGCTCCTGCTCCAACCTGAAAATCCAGTGACGTCTCTAATCAGCACCAGAGCTGAGGAGCTCCTCACAGATGAAGCTATCCCGGCCCCCATGAGGCATCACTGGGGGCATAATTCTTCACCATCTGATGGGAACCAGGTGCTAGGCAGACCAACGAAGCAGCCTGTTCACGCAGAGCTTCAGGGGCGTTCACGCCAGCATGCGCTCGTAGCAACACGGGGGGGGGCATCAACACCAGTCAGTCAGTGTGATGACGCCTCATTCATGCTCTCTATTAATAAACATGCCTGGCAATCCTGAATGCTGCTGCTGTAAATACCCTACGTCATACATAAAAGATACAACAACAGGAATGACGGTCTCCTGTCAGTCGCGCTGGCTCACCTTGACAAACGGGTACCCGGCGCTCCACCTCCAGGAGGATCGCAGGCGGGCGAAATGCCTTCGGATGGAGCTGGCGAGATGCATGCCGACGACTGAACTTACAGTGAAAATGCTGTTAAATGAATCTTCTGAATTTTATGATGTCCATCCAGTTTTATCCCCCTTAGATACCCAGGCATTGTCCAGGTGGCCAAGCCTTTGTGACAAAGCATCCAAGTATTATTGTCACGAATCAAAAAATAAAAAATAAAGAAAAAGACGCCGCAGTCCCTGTCGTTTGAGCCAAATCTCGTCAGCGATTATGCAACATGCCATGTTGCACCTTCTGTTTCTTCTCTCATTTCAGCTGCTGTCTCCTCTCTTCCTTGTCCTCTCCCGCCTGCCCTCCCCTCCCCCTCCGTGGTCTGCTGTGTCATTATCTCTCATTATTGTTTGACTACCCTCCCCTGTGTCTCTTTTACAGATTCCTGCTCTTCCCATGCCTCGCGCTTCGTGTGCTTGACCCAAATTATCCCTCAGGATGGAGCAACAGGTTGCAAAACACACAGAATGAGAAATAGAAACAATATTTAAGAACAAAACCAATGTTTTCTCAGTGTCTGTCAACTTTATTTTTCTTCGTCTGCACAGATGAGAAAAAAAAAAAAATCCCCATATTGCACTTGGATTACTCTCAACAGGCCCCACACTGATACAATTATGGTTACAATGGGGCATTTTGACTCCAAACCACCATGGATATATCCTGAATGGACTAACCAAACAAGCATTCCACCGACACTTCTGTCTTCTATCCGCACACCGCAAACAGACGCACACACAGACGGACAAATTTGTGGAAAACCCCTCTTGGAGATGACACCTGGAATGAAGAATGGAGCCAGCGAGTAGGGGGAAACCTGGGTAATCTAAGAATGTAAAGATTCCTGACAAGTATGAAACCGGAGACTCTGAATGAAACATGCCACAAAAGCAGCTTTATATAAAGGGATGACACAAGAGACACATTCATAAATGGCAACAACCGTTTTTGGAAACACAGGATTATCAACTTGAAGTTGATAATCTTAAATTGAGCTGATGTGAAGGTGAAATGTCAGGATAAAAGGGGACTTTTATTTACCACAAACATTAATATTGATTGTAACTGTCCCATTGTTTGCAACAGCTTTCTATCCAAGAAAAAAAAAACTTGTCTGTTCACAATATTGGTACTTTTATCAACTCTAAATACATTTAATTATTGTTGCTGTTGTTCAGATTCTGCATTCTGCTAAATAAAATCATGAAACCTCACCTCTGAGACCATGGGGGGGAAAAAAAATCTGCAATATTATGATTTAAACATCAAAATGAACTCAGCACTACTTAAGACAATAATACAAAAAAGGTTCAGCTGAAAGTAAATGTTTTACTACCGTATATTTAATTCTCTCAGGCTTGAAATATTGACTTTGGAGATCTCGTGGCTTGTGTTCTTGTGGACAAGCTAAAGTTAGCGACATGCTGGAAAAGCAAGCTAATGTCACAATGACAAAGAGCGACCATAAAGTCTCAAAGCATTCCAGCAAAATCTACTTCTTCTCTGTTTATTTTCTTATGGTCAATATATTCCAGGACTCATTTTTCTGACAAAACTGCCGTTAAACTGTTCGGGTCATTTCACCGAACTGGCGCCATTTGCTTATTGTAAAACATCAAAATTAAACTCAGTTTTTCAACTTTCTTTCAACGCTTGAAATAATAACAAAGACATTTTACTATTTAAATTGTAGTACCGGCTATTATTGCTCTTTTTATTATCTTCTAGGCAGAAGACTGCATTTTACTCAGTCCTGTTGCCAGAAACCATGCCACTGTAAAACAGCATGGGAAAAAAGTATACGAGTAGCAGTAGTAAAAGTAACAGGACTGAGTTTTTAGCATAGCATTAGCAAATGCATGAACATAGCATCTATGCTAATAACTTGAGGATGCTGAGCACATTCTGCTGATTTACAAAAATCTGTATTTTTTACATTAGTACCATATGAAAAATAATTTATAATACAGGATCGTAAGTTCAGATCGACGTCGCGAGTCATAGTTTCAAAATAATGAAATGTACAGACAGCAAAAAGGGAGAATTTAATTTTGTCACAATGACAAAGAAGCCTGTTTTCTTGTGGACAAGCTAAAGTTAGCTAGATATTGTAACAACAAGCTAATATTGCATGAATAAAGTCCCCTGTGTTCTTTTGTACTTGTGAAATGTCATCAGTGTCATTTCTGCTTCAATCCTTGCTGGTGTAACTGCACCTGTTGACACTTTTGAGAGAGGAGTTCATGGTCCATTCTGAGTCGCATTAAAGTGTTTATTTTAAGGTTAGAATAAATCGTTAATGTTTTCGGATGTGTGTTAGCCTACTAGCTGAACTGTGATGCTGTCAAGCACAGTGTTGTTTCAAAAGCAGACTGAAATGCATCCTCCAACATACGTTCTCCCGAGTCGTACTTGCCAAGTACGAATTTTCTTGGTGTCCTTGCACTGCATTAAACCATGAAGTCTTGAAGCATTCCAGCATAATCTACTTCTTCTGGGTTTATTTATACGCTCAGTATGTTCCAGGACTCACAGTTCTGACAAATTTGCTGTTAAGTACTTAAGACAAAATACAATCGTAACAACTTTAGCTCGACGCTTGTTTTCTCATGCACAAGCTCCAGTTAGCTAGATTCACATGACACGTAGACGCTGGAACAACCAGCTAATGTCACAATGACAAAGAACAACAAGAAAGTCTCAAAGCATTCCAGCATAATCCACTTCCTCTGTGTTTATTGTTATCTTCAGTATGTTCCAGTACTCATATTTCTGACAAATTGGCCTCAAATACTTGAGACGAAATACAACTGTAAGCACTTAAGTTGGTTGGTAGCGCAGTTAGCTGTGGACCTGCATCGCCTGGTCCTTCATTGTTTAAAAACAGCAAAAGAAAACAGGTAACAAAAAAATATGGACGACAAACTGAAACTGTGTTTTGGGACAGAAAACTACTGCAGCCCTTATCGGGAACAACTCGTCAAGATTATTAGGAACTAGTACAGAATGGAAGAGGAGGTTTTTTTTTTGTTTTTTTTTTTTTTTGCACAGAATGCCCATTAATCTCCAAACGATCTGGTGTACACAAGCTGATCTGTGTTTATAATCTGACTCTGAGTCACGCTCTTACTTCTGCAGCCGATCTAAACATTTGGGAGATGTCTGACGCAAACGGCGACTAACGAAAAGGAAGGGGAGAAAAAAAAAACCAGGGATGCACAGCATCATTGTCGCTTTTATCTTTGGAGTAGATGTTGCCTCTGGTTTCAAGAAAAGGAAAATAAAGATGAAGGAGTTCCTTTTAATCTCAAACAAATTTTAACAAGCTCGCAAATTAGCCTTTCTTCTGCCTGGCGGCTTAAATAAACTGTTGTCTTTATACGTTAGCAGCAGCTGTCTTCCCTGTTATTTCTCTGGAATCCCGTTGGATGCCCACCGTTCACGCCCACACCCTTCACAGTTTAGCAACGTCAAGAAAAATATGCACACCTGGTCTCAGGCCAGTCCTTGGCATTGATTTCTGGCAGTGAACTGGCAGCAACATATGTCTCTTCAGTTTTTATGCCTCAATATGTTCTGCACCAAACAGCTACATGAACTAGCAGAGAGCAGAGTAGGGGAGTAAACAGCCTGTGTAACCTGGACGACCTCTTTCATAACTGTATTTTTGATAGTAGCCAGTAAACAAGTGGCTCTGTAAGCCTTGCTGGCAACATGGCTGTTGCAGCCACCAATAATGCACTGACTGGTGCTGCCACCTGCCTGGCAAACCATCCTGATTATGTTCCTCTTTGATATAAAGAAGTGAGCTGGTTCCTCTGAATTCCACATTGAAATCCAGGAGGCGGCACCAACAGATGCAGAAGATGTGAGCAGAGCGACAGCAAGACCCATGTCACCAAACATGGTAGGAGTGTCGGTGAATGACTGTTGTCTGTTTTGCAGCAAAAACTTGTTGATCCAAGATCTTATTAGCAACTTTGCTGCCAGATTTGTTGTTTTGAATAGTGGGTCTTGTGTGGTCCTGTCTGTGCCATTGCATTAAACCTGCCCCCGCCCCATTGCAACTGGGACCACCTGAGTATTGTTAAAATTCTATCCACTAGGTGGCAGCACCGGTGGAAACCCGTTCTTACCGCTGCATCTGGGGTGCTCTAAAGACACAAGAACTATGCTACAATGACAAAAGTCCCACTGATAGGGAAAGCACTGATTTGGCACAGGGGTAAGGACAAAACGGGGAAGGATGTCGACGTGCTGAACCAAACATAAATTCCAGGCTACGTTCCCGTCATTTCAGCGAGAAAAAGCTCAACACTGACGGCCACATGAGCGGTGATCCTGCCGGCTTTGCCTGGAGGAAGCCATAATGGAGAAAGACGCAGGTCTGCAAAGCCCCTGGAAGACTGTGAGTTCTCAGGTAGCCCCTATTGGTCCGGTACGTTCTGTGCCAGTGGACATGGCTATGACTGGCAGGGGTACCAGACCCATGTCACGAGAGATTATTTCTTTCTTGAAGTGAACGGGCGCGATGAGCCAGGCTAGTCAGTGTTAGCGAGGTTGGTGTTAGATGGAGCTCTGCATTCTTCTACTAAAATGGGTGGGCCACAAATTGTATCTGAAGGAATATGTCAAATACACTTTTTGGCATATTCTGTGCCACAAAGTGTATGTAATTATTGGAAGTGCAAAACTGAAATAGGCTGATAAGTGCAGTTTAAAGCCCTTTTTTTGTGATTTGATAAAAAAATGAGGCGCTACTCACCGGCGTATCTACATGCTTTAGCGGCAGCTGAGGAGTTGGAGGCTGAAGGGAGAGACAAAGGCAGAGTCAATGGGTGAGTCAACATGGTGAGGAAAATGACCAATCAGATACACAGAGTTATACGTAGGCAGTGCGCTACTTAAGACTTAAAATATAGTATTTATGTAGAAGAACTTTAACCATTCT
The DNA here is from genome assembly GCA_018398805.1 of Hirundichthys speculiger. Classification (NCBI taxonomy): domain Eukaryota; kingdom Metazoa; phylum Chordata; class Actinopteri; order Beloniformes; family Exocoetidae; genus Hirundichthys; species Hirundichthys speculiger. The sequence continues at coordinate 458,844 of JAGFBZ010000821.1, read as the reverse complement.
TCTGTAGAAGGTTGTGTTCTCGGACATTTGATCAACTTTGTGTTGGGATTCCAGAAACTAAACATCCTGAAATGTGCCTTCAAAGCCTCAGTTGTTCCAGATCATGATACCGCCACCACCACGGTGGACGAATGTTCAATGTTCAGAATTTGCTTTATTGTCAGTTCAGCCACATGTTAGAACATTGTATACAGAACCGAAATTGTGATTCTCTCTTACCCAACTCAAAGAAAAAAAGGAAGCAAGATAGAAATATGAAAAAACACTGGTCAGTTTCCAGTGTTCAAGTGTGCAGGAGGCGAGAGGGGGAAGGGGGGGGGGGGGGGGGGCGTAACTGGCATGCAGTCATAGGTCAGCAATGTGAAAAGTAGGGAGCTCAGCACACATTCTTGGGGGACCCCCGTGTTCAGGGCGATGGTGCTGCATGTCTTGCTGCCGACCCGAGCTGCTTGTGGTCTTCCTGTTGGGAAGTCCAGTATCCAGTTGCAGACCGAGGTAGTGAGTCCGTGCTGGTCCAGTTTGTGAGTAAGCTGCTGGGGGATGATGGTGTTGAAGGCTGAACTAGAGTCTATGAACAGCAGTCTCACTAACAGTTTCTATTGTCCAGGTGAGTGAGGGCTCAGTGGAGGGAAACTACATCCTTGGTCAAACGGTGGGACCCATATGCAAACTGGTAAAGGTTTTCATATCGGGGTAGGAGGAGGGACTTGATGAGGTCCATGACTCACAGCACTTCTTCAGGATAGGAGTCAGAGCAACTGGGCGATAGTCATTAAAGCTGGAGGGAGGTGACTTCTTCCAAACTGGGACAATGGTGGTGGTTTTGGCGGAGGACAATGGCAGACAATGGCGCCATCTGGAACATATTTTTGTTGAGCCATGTTTCCGTAAAGACAAAAACACAGCACTCTCTCAGAGCAGATGGATGTCGTACAACTTGCTGTCCAAAGCACCTTTATCCCTTCTTTGCTTCCTCTCACGCTGCTTCCACATTTGGCGAGTTGCAGGCGTGGGTTTCGGTGAGGGCGCTTTGGGCGCCTGGACTGGACCGTGGCTCTGTAGTTCCTCAGTGTCCGTGGGGTTTAACTTCAAAGTTGCTGTTCTGCCAACTTTGAGGAGAGACTCACGGCTGTGTGTTCGCCTGGCATCAGATAGGAGCGACAAAAAAATCCACAAAATCTTTGAGACCCGTGAGACAAAACACACAAAAACAAGCCGCAGCGTCTGAACGTGACGCCCTCTTGATCGCCAGTAAGTTCATATGCTGGAACGCAGTTTTTCTCTTTCCCCAAGTATATCGTCTGTCCCGTAAATCGGTGTACAATCATTTAAGCCTCGTTGTGATCCAGTCCAGCAGCATGTGAGGTGCTGAAAATGTCATGACTTAAATTGAGAGAGTTTTGCAGAAGCACGGAGCAAAAGCAAATCATAAACGCGTATACAGGATGTGACACAGAGCTTGACGAGGATCCAAGGAAATCTCTGAACTGAGACGACGGCAGGATTTTAGGCTCAGGGGAACTCTAAACAAGTCTGAGGGGTTATGTAACGTCCTGCAGTGGTGATTTCAAAAGGCATGAGCCTTAAATAAATACGTGAAGTTACTGTAGCTCGGAGCGCTTCTAATTTAGTCCCATAATTCACTGTTAATCTTGAGGATATTGATCAGGACAGACCGGACTACTTTTTATTTAACGCTTTAGAGTAGAAATCTGGAGAATCATTAAACCGCTATCCCTGCTGGTCTCCTAATCGTGGCCAACTTCTGCTGAGCTTTCACTCTTTATGGAAGCGGATGAAAAAACTCCAATTTCAAGCTCATTAAAATGAAAATGAACCAAGTCTTCGTGTCGCAGTGCATAAATCACATTTTGTCCTGTGAAGCAGCAACCCTTGGAGGAAACGGGAGTAATCACTTTGACTGCAGCACGTCTTTTCTTTTCTTCTCTGTGTTGCAATCAAAGTCTCAGATTTTTTTTATTTATTTTTTTATTACTGGTTTAAAATCACAGTGGGTTGCCTTGTTTACCCCGAGCTGTAAAACTGTTTTGAATGTTATTCAATCCCCTTAAATAAAGTCATAATCTCCTTTTTTTCCCTACTACTGTACATGCAATAAAAGCTCACCACATTTTACTGCTAAATAGACGTGCAGTTACACCAAAGGGAAAAGTCGTACATGAATCCGGATTGTGTTCTTAATCAAAGTACAAACAATGATGTTGCATCAAGTTTTAAGGGGAATTTTTCAAAGCCATTTTTGGTATTTTGTGTGGATTCTCTGATTTCAGTTTTTTCAGCTCTTTGAGCTGTCGTAACAGTTTCTGGGTAACTCAAACGTGTGATTAATCTCCATAAACCGCCTTGCCGTCATCTCCATGAAGATGGGATTTGCACTCCGGCAGGAACCTCTTTGAGGTCTACGCGTGGGGCCCTGCGGCAGTTCCAGGAAGACCCCTTACATTAAAAGGTCAACGAGATCTTTAAGCGTTTCCTCTGAACAAATAGACACACACTCTGCGTACTCACCGGATCACAACTGGTGGCCGTCTGACATGATGTCGTAACCTGTGGGGGCAGAAAGAGAGATCATGAGACCAGCCGAGGAGAGCTACAACATCCCATCTTTAAGGAAGTCACATCAACAAGAGCAAAGGGACAGCGTCTGAGGGATATAAAACCCGTGACATCCTGCGTTTTCTAAACTACTCCAGACCAGGACTGAATGTTCCCTGACTGTGTAAGTATTCCCCAACAGGACAGAAATAACCACTGACTCCGTGGGAAACGTCTAATTTAAGGAAACTGAACTGTTTCCCGGTGGCAATCAAAGAGCAACTGCCATGCACTCAGCTCAGACATGGATGAAACATTATAACACGCAACGGCTTCATGAGTTTGTATGTGAGATTTCAGTGTAGTTTAAAATGGAAGAGTTCCCTTGTGTTCCTGAATGTCCTCTGAGGAATCCTGTTTATCCTTCATGCAGCAGGTCGTTGCAGAGGAAGGAAGTAACACCTTGATGTTGTCCTGACCTGCACTTGCCCTCTGCAAGATATTACTGCTTCATAAAGAGGCATCAGATACAACCGTCCCCTGCTGTACCACATGTTGCTTCATTAAGCAGATAATTCTGCATAATTCCAGAGCGAATGTGTCGTCCTTACAACACTGAAAACAAGTTCACGCCCCTAAAACTGTCTGTCGTCTCGTCGGGACTTCAGGACATCTCCCAGCCAGTCCCAACAACATTCAGATATGGAGCATGACTTACATCAGGGGTCGTCGGAGACCCCGCGTCCAAGCCGGGGTCGGGTCACGTTAAGGAAGCGGAACGGGCGAAGGTAGAAAGAGGCGCCGCAACAAGACATGAGTGTTTCTCCGTCCAAGGTTATTATCGTTAACGAAAACGAACAAAATAACGAAAACTAGAATTGAAAAAACATTTTCGTCAACCGAAATAAAATAAAAACGAGTTTTTTAAAAAACGATAACTAACTGAAACTGTATTTTGTGTTTATAAAACAAACTAAAATGAACTACAATAATGTCAAGAACGTCCTTCGTTTTCGTATTTGTAATTTTGTTTTCGCATAAACGTTTGAAATCTATTAACTTCGCTCCGCCGTACAACAACAACCGAAAAAAAAAAAAAAAAAAAAAGTGATCAGCAGTGATGGCTGCGACAAAAGTTGGGAGAAAGCGGCACAGTCCTATTTGGGATTTCTTTGACTATGACTGTGTTAACGATAAAAATAAGTGCCTTGTTGTAGAAGCAGGTGATACACTGTGTGGAATACTTCTTAAAGGGAAAAAAAACCCACGAATCTGAAAGTCCATTTGAAAAGCTCGCACAAGAAGGCTAACCAAGACTAGCTGGATAAGCTAGCCTAAGCTAGCCCCCTGGAAAGAATGCTAACCAAGACTACCTGGATAAGCTAGCCTAAGCTAGCTGCCTGGAAAGAGAAGCTACAGCTGCAGGCCAGTCCGCGTTGGGAAGGAACGGGAGAAACCAGCAACTATAATGGACTGTTTCCACCGGAGACCAGATAGCTGCTGGTCAGTAAATACACAGGAACACCACAAGCGGGAAGACGCATTGATAAATAAGTTTATTGAGACCAGAATGTAAACACGACTATGTGATTCGATAGCCTTCAAAAAGTTCAGTGCTTCACTCAAACCAAAATTACAACCCTAATTTACAAAATTAAACTAAAACTAACACTGAAACTAATAAAAACTAAACTAAAACTAAGTATTTCAAAATGAAAACGAATAAAAACTAGCAAAACTGCTCTAAAAACGATTTAAAACTAACTACCTGAAAGACTAAATAAAGACTAAAACTAATGGAAAATCCAAAACTTTTATAACCCTGTCTCTGTCGCTTCTAGCCAAGCTGCATCGGCTATATTGTGCCAGTGGATTTATTTATTTTAGTAGCCACAAATGTCTGCATTCGTCCGCTTCTTAGCCACGTTAGTTTGTTTTTCTTCAGCTGTTGTTGTTGAAGATGCTATTATGAGTTGTGTGCAGTGCTTTTGCCTAATTTGACCGCAGCATTGCCAAACCATTTTCTCCTGAGTGCATACGAGGCTACATGACAGCTATTTATTTACAGCTCTAACCCTAACGCTGGCAGCTGGCATTTCACCACCTGTTGTTTCCTCTGTTAGAACAGACTGGAACAGAATTTTTTTTTTTGTCATTTTTAAGTGTACAACATTATTTTAAAAAAGCGCTAACCAGTCAGTGCATCACTCAGAGTGTTATAAAATAAAAGGAGCATAAAACAATAGCTAAGAGAAATAAAATAAGGAGCGTCCAGACAGTACTCCATGTGTTGCACAATCCCTTCTTGCACTTGCTGCATGTGATGTTCTGGTTCTAGTGAGCGGGGTTTTTGCTGTTGGATAGAAGCTGTATTTAAATTGGTTTGTCCCTGTTTTTATTGATCAGTACCGTCTACCTGAAGGCAGAAGTTCAAACAAATGGAGTCCAGGATGCTCTTTTTGAGACAGTGGGAACCGTGCAGTTCTTCCAGAGTGAGGAGAGGGGAGCCGAAGATCCTCTGGGGGTCCCTCTTTGCTGGACGGTGAGTTGTGCTGTAGCTGCCCCAGGTGGCTCCACCTCATGGTGGGCTAAGAGGAAGTTCGGCGTCACCTTCAGCAGCTCCGAGGTTGGCCCTGCAGATGGAGAGATGCTGGACACCTTCCCACACCTGTCTGCTGTTGTTCCTGTTCCGGTCATCCTCAACCCCCCCGCAGTTCTTGAACACCTCAAGGTCTGGACGTCCGAAAACGTCCCAGTTGGTCCTGTCGAAGCAGAACCTGAGAGGCAGCACCTGCCACAGATCCGTCGCAGTCCCAGCGATGGAGCAGTTGTTTCTGGTGGTTCCATCTCTTTGTCTGCTGGTTATACTGGGCTTCAGCTGGTTATACTGGGCTTCAGCTGGTTGTACTGGGCTTCAGCTGGTAAACACATCCTCTGGTGGGCTACCCCTGGATGTGGGTGGGGCCTCCGTTTGTATTTACAACAGTGCTGGACCACACCTGAACTTCCACACTTGAAATTCATAAATTACAATTAGTGGTGAGTATTGGCAAGGACCTCGCAATACGATACGTATCGTGATACTTGAGTCACGGTACAATGTTATCACGATATCGTGATATCACAATATATTGCGATATTCTACCCAGTTAATATCAAAATTAAAAGTAGATATGAAAAAGTTGCTGTATATGTCCATCAGATGATATTGATCATTCAGAGGACAAATTGAGTCAAAGCTATTTGCTTCAAAACAACTATTTATTGTTTATTATTAGTGTTTGTGCACATTTAAGTATCTATTAAAAAATACTGACGGCATTCTAACCACTGTAAAAAAAAATCAATATTAGGAGCTGAAAAATCGAAATTATAATATCATATTGGGCGGCCGAAAATCGCGATATATTTTTCACACCCCTAATTACAATCATTTAAAAAAAAAAAAAATTTAAAAAACAAACAAATACATTTCAAGGTACAATTACAAGTAGAACTTACTTTGTTTTCACCACTTGCATAAACAAATAAAACCAGCAGCTGGGACGTTACCTGGTGCTAAAAGAGAGCTCGTTTTAAAACCATGTTCTCCTCTTGCTGCTCCCAGCTGACAGTTATTCTTCTCATTGCAGCTTTCAACATTTTTCTTTTCTTTCTGCTCCTTTAGCAAGCGGCATGCTCTCTTTCCATTTCGGTCCGCGTCGTGTTTTTGGGTAAACAGAAGTGTCATCCCCCGTGCACGCGGAGCGGAGGTCCAGTACCTGCTGCCAGCAGCGGTATCACTGGTGCTCTAATTATAATGCCACCTCGAGATTAGAGGGGTGTTTATTTCCTGCTGTTGCTTATAACATCTTTAAATAGCACGTGAGGACGTCACGGGCAGTTTTGGGTCTCAAAACATTTCGCAGGCGAGAGAGTGGCTCCTAATAGTCTGCATCACCCGCCGCGCCGCAAATCACTGATTACAGCGCAGAAACAGGCGCAAGCTGCTGCCTCCATCTGATTGGGTTTACTTTGGTGCGTACACGTGAGAAATGCATGCATGCAAGCATGAGGGGAAGGTACGTAGCCGCCGCGATCCCAACCTGCTAACGGATGTTTACGAGGCGGGATGAGAGCGCGCGCTATCAGCGGACAACAGGCGCCGGCGGGAAGGAAGCGGCCGTGATTAGTTTGCTCCGGGAAAACAAAAGACCCCGTCGACTCTGCGATGCGATCATCAAACATATCGGAGTACAGTCACACACACCCCCCACCCCCCCCCCCCCACCAGTCGTTGCTGGCGCGCTGACAGAAGTGACAAAAGGAGATGAGCATGCAACCCTCCCCAATCTTAATTGTAAAAACTAGGGCTTGGCAACGATTAAAAATTTTAATCGCGATTAATCGTATGATTTCCCTGATTAATCACGATTAATCGCATTGTATTCTCAGAATTAAATAATGAATTAGTGTAGTGAAGTAGTGTAAAGGTCACTTTTATTTAAATGTTCTGCTGCCATGTGAACTAAAGTGTCATAACATTTGTTGTTCAAACACTTTTAACATCAGCACTTGTCAGTAACACATATTTAGTGTAAATCTAGAGACAGTTCCCTTGTGAAGACAAACGCCCCAAACAAAAAACGAAACAACTGTATCGATTCAGCCCCTGAATCGGACTTGCACACCAACATCTGGACAAACCACAAGACTCTTGGACCAATGTCCTATTGACAGATGAGACCAGAGTGGCTCATATCCACTGTCAGGCACGGTAGTGGTGGAGTAATGATCCGGGGTTGATTTGCAGTGATAAGACCTCGTGGTCACTGAGTCAATTACGAGCAGACAGCTCAGGCGTGGTCAAAAGTGGATCACGCAACAGGAGAACGACCTGAAGCACATCCGCAAACATCCGAATGACAGAAAAAACAGAATCGAGGCTTTGGAAAGGCCGGAAACACCACTCTGTAACGATGTCTGGCATTCAGGGAGACGTTTTCATGTTTGTCCTTTGCCGTTCGACAGTACTCGAGGACATTCATTTATCAGTGTTGGCGGTCCCAGAGAGCCTCACTGCGAGTGGATCTTTATTAACAGCTCACAGGAGATGCCACACCGTAGCGAGTACCTGCAAACGTCCCCTCAACTGCTTCCTCCGGTGTGAGTTAAGTTGCAAGGCTGTGATTTCACGCATCCATTCGAGCAAGTCCCAAAAAAAAACATTTTCAGGGAACCTGAGCACAAACACGCCGCGACTCCTGACAGCGTGAGAGGAAACTGAGATGCAGATGCAGATGCTTCGGAAGCAGACCCCTTGCATTCCTTCGAGCACGGCGCTGAACATCCTCAACACATCACCGTGCAGTAAACTGAGAGGACAGCGTCCACCAGGACCTCCAAATAAGGCCGTCGCCGCTGGAAGCAGAGACGAACGAAGGCTTCGCACGGCTTCCACCAGCTCAGACGGATAAAAGCGCAGGAAGCTTCATGCATGTCCACGACTGAACTTCATCCATCAGGATCTGAGCGGGATGAATGATTGAAATTCCTCATTGCTAAAGACATGAAGTGATATCGATGCTTTGCATTTTTTACTCTTTGTTCCTCAGGACTGGCATTAGCTGAGAAACACTTACATGCGCTAATGACAGCTCGATCTCTGAGCTTGTACCGGCTTCATCTAAAACAATCCTTTGACCTCTGCGTGAGCTCCCCCGATCACTTCCCGGCAAACGGGCAATGAGGTGACCAGCAGACCACAAAGAAAACTCGAACAGCAGGAGAAGGAGAGTCAAAGTGAGTTTACTCTCTTAAAACAGGGAGCTTTTAATCTCATCGAGTCACGAGGGGCGTCTGAGAAGCCAATGAACTGGAACAAGGAGTCAACCGAGCCACCTGGGGAGGGGGGCAGGGGGGGTCTCAACCCGGCCAAGAGGCCTCATTAGGGGGTAAACGGTGGGAGCTGAGGGCATCCATTGTTAAATTGTAAAGGTCAAAAGTGTCAGGTGTGACTCTACAGCATCATGGTTGCCCTCGAAGGGCCAGATTGTCAGCATGAACGTAACAAAATGCAAAACAATTTAAAATAAATTAAACTACACCTTATTATATTGTTAAATAACTGTTTCTGTATTTATTATGTATTCAAGTTTCAAAAATGTACCTCATTATTATATTAAACTTGGTTTCAGAACCAAACTGAACCCTCTTGCTTGGAGTTAAGTCACCTCGCTTCGTGAAACAGAAGACTCAGTTTCTATGGAACAGCTGGCACATCTGCAAAGGAAGCACCACAGCTAGCAATGAAGCTAGCTTTCAATGCTGCATCATTTTTGGCGGTAAACTTTTGTGAACACATTCTGGTGCAACTGCAGTCTGCTGTGATACTTTGTTTTTCTTCTAGGCTAAATTTAGCATACTTAGCTCACCGTAAGTTGTCAAAATGCCGATTATACTTTTTCACGACTGAGACTGCCTTATAACAAAAAAGAGATACTGTTTTTTCTTCTAACTTGTCTTTGTTTTCCAGTCGTTCATGAAACTTCCTTCCTTGTGCATCAATTTTTCTTCTCTTGGACACGTTGGGGTTAGTTTGTTTTTCTTCAGTCCATCACTTCTGAAAACTGTTGTGGGTAATGATGAAATGCATTATGGGAGATGCAGTTTAGGGTCAATATGTGATTTAAAGCTTTAGAAGCTTGTTTTGAGTCTTAAAATATTGGTTTAAAATTTTAGACAATCACCACGGTCACATGATATTTTTTTATTCGGAATTAATAATTCCGAATTAAATTATTCTGAATTAAATAATCCCGAATTAAACTATTTTCCCAATGAGTTTACATGGATATAGTAATTCCGAATTGAGGTTTACATGGAAAACACGTTTGTTCGGCTTTATCCAACTCCGCTTTAGGTCTGGGGGTTGGGAAGGGTTCTGATTGGATAGGGGGGCGGACATCTTTACATCTACCAGAAGAAAACAAACTTAGCAACAACTCGATTAGCAACAACATTCCACTTATTTTTGCCCTGGGTGGCGTCTCTATCTGCGAAACCTCCTTCATTTAACCTGGCCACTAGAACTTTGAAAAGCTCACAATTTTTATGTTTCCTGCCATCTGTTCCTTTAATTATTTCCAGTTCCTCCAAGCTATTTATTAAATAAATCATCTCTGCTCTTGACCACCGTTTACTGCGTGCCGCCATCTTGAAACTTTGTTTTGAAAACAAGCCCAGCATGGAATATAAGCGTCATCGCGACGGGCGGGCAAGGGAACTAGCATGCGCAGAAAGACGGGAATTAATTTAAAGCAGAATGAGTGTATACATGACCGCAGAATTAGAAATGAGAATAAACCAGCCACTTACTAATTAAGTTTAATTCGGAATTGACATTTTCTTATGGAATTAGGTGTTTACAAGGTAACTTTTATTCAGATTTAACTTTAATTCTGAATTAAAGAGGAATTAAACTTCCCATGTAAATGCACTGAATAATGCAACAAGCTCTCGAGGGACCACATAAAATGATGTGGCGGGCCACATTTGGCCCACGGGCCTCATGTTTGACACGTGTGCTCTACAGCTTCAGGAAGGTACCCTCCACTTCTGCTTCACACATATAAGAGCTTTAGTGATTTAAAAAACTAAAATAGTGCAGAAGTTTGCCTCTGGAGTCGGGTCCACCGAGTTCAGTCACTGTATAATGAGTTAGCATGCAGCAGCTTCAGCTGCATAATCATTAACTAATTTTAATTCACCAACTTCAAACAGGGATGAACAGGCATCCTCTGATCTGAGACCGCTTGCACAGCAGCCCTTTCACTCTCCGCCTGCATCAAAAACAGTGGGGGGGGGGGGGTGTCTCTCAGATTTTCAGCACATTCATCGTGTCAGTTTTGTCTCTCGCGTCCTCTCCCTCCAATTTCTGCATCGCATTCAGCTTGGCAACGCCGCTGCGTCTTCGTCCTCCCAGCTCGATCGTTGACTCTGATCTCGGCGCTTCGGCTTCATCCGAGCTGATGGGGGAAAGCATGTGTTTGCCACTGTGCATAAATCATCTCCCTGGCTCCGCTAAGCAAGCCCTGCCATTGGTCCGGCCACAGTCGAAATTCCTCAAGCACTCGTCCTGCCCACACAAGAGCCGCCGCCGCACCGATGGCAGCCTGCCCGAGAAAGTAAATTCTTCACTTTCCAAACCGGGGCCAAATAAGGACTGGAGCTCAAACAGCCCCTTCGGAGGGATTTTTTTTTTTTTATATATCGGCTGGGTTTCTGTTTTGCTTGGAGGGCTAATAAATCCACTAAGTGCTGATGGTGGAGAGCGTGTTTCTTCCCGCTTTGACGTCTTGACATGATGTCAAGTGCGTAATGTTCGACAGGGGGGCAGTGTGTCGCTGGCAGTGTCGAATAATATCTGATCTAGAGGCAATCTGATGGTGAATTAAACGACTCGCGCTGAATCCTGCCAAAGCACAATGCTGCGTGGGAACGTTTTACAACCGAAGCGCTATCTGGAGCATCAATCTCGTGAATCAATACCCTTTTGAATCAGAAAACATTTTATTTTGTCTACTGCTACTCGGTGGATATCTAAATCTGTCCGCTACTTCACAGGAGACCTAAACAGGATGTAAAAGGACAGAAAATCTAAATAACCGCTTTCATAAAGTGAAGCACGTGGCGTCCGCCAGCTGTCTCAGCTGGCGCCGATTCACGGCTGATACCGTCTGACGGCACGTGAGGTCCGAGCGAATGACCGGGACGAGGGAAATGAAAATAGAAATAAAAATGGAAGAGCATCTTTGGCGGTTCCCAGCATGTTCATGAGGAGTCTGCTTGTCAAAAACACGAGAACAAAATGGGCGACGCGCCATAAGCTTAAATATCATCCGGCAGGCGCAAGTGTTTCGCTTCTCCTTCGCCGCAACACATCTACCACCAGCTCCACCGTCATGGCCGTGGCTTTCGACGGCCAGCTGGCTCAGTTTTGCGTCAATTGCTTCGCCTCAAAAACCAGCACGGCAGTGTTTCAGTTCGAGGCAAAGAAGAGCTCCGCGAGGTGGACGTTGCAAGACGCCAAATACTACGGACCACTGAGGAATCAGCTATTTGGTCACGGTCAGGCCACAGCGAGTGGTGAGCGGGCTCCAGCTTGGCTGCACCCCCCCCTCCCAGTTGCAACTCGAATCACCACGAGCTGCAGACAACAAAATACCCCATTAAAGAAGGAAATGATGAATATCAGATGTGGGATTGTGGTTCGCTTTGGATGCAGGTTGGAAACCTCCGAGATTCTGAAAGACCGCCTCCGAGTTTGAGTCTGCAAGAGGGGCGTGACCGTGCGTCAGAGACGTGAGGTCACCGGGCCGCGAGACGGGGTCGGACAAACTCGCTTCAGTCTCAAGATCTACAATAAACACAAAAAAAACCCACAAAACCGCTGCTGGCGGGGGGGACACTTTAAATAACAAGCATGTTTTCATCATTACTGGATAGACCTTCGCCGATCAGTTCCTGTTTCACCAGGGGTTAGAGGTTAGAGGTTAGGATTAACCCTAACCCCTAACCCAGTGGTGCGCAAACTGTGGTACGCTTACCACTGGTGGTACGCGAGCGCTCTCTGGTGGTACACAGGGGAACGTCGTGACTTGTCAATGCATGACAATGCATTATAAATATAACGTTTCAAATGAAATTCAGGTAACAATAAATAACCACAATAAGGAATAAACATATCTCCTGTGTGTTTAAAGCTAATTGATAAGGCATATATGGCTATATTTTAAAAATTGGTCATCATGTTGGTACTCGGAGAGCTCAATAGTTTCTCAGGTGGTACGCAGCATTAAAAGTTTGAGAACCACTGCCCTAACCCCTAACCCCTAACCCTAACCCCTAACCCCTAACCCCTAACCCCTAACCCCTAACCCCTAACCCTAACTCTAACCCCTAACCCCTAACTCTAACCCCTAACCCCTAACCCTAACCCCTAACCCCAACCCCAACCCTAACCCTAAATCTAACCCTAACCCCTAACCCTAACTCTAACCCCTAACTCCTAACCCCTAACCCTAACTCCAAAGGTGCAGAAATCCTGGTCTCACCAACAAGTGCAAAGCCTCGCCGTGACTCGGGGTGAAATTAATCCAAATGTTTTTCCTTTCCCAGCGTGTAACTCATTGACAGAAATAAGTTAGTAGTCTGTTAATTTATGTTAAACGCGTTGCCCCCCCACGGTCTCTGCCGCTTGCATAACACTTCCCAGATCGTGTTTCAGAGTCCAGCATGCTCTACATCTTCAATATGTCTTCACAAAAGAAGAATAAAATAATAATAAAAATGCGAGAGGAATGCACGCTGACTGCAACAGGTTCAGCGCTACATCGTCGTCACATGTGTCACATGTCAAAAAAAAAGGGGGGGCTGCAGACCGACAAGTGTTTAATTTTTAAACAGTTATAAGGCTGCATTCCTTTCTTGTTTTAGCTCCTTAGTGGGGGACCGGAGCCATGCGACCTCTTGACCATGTCATGTTTAATCGCTGCCCCCGTGTTAGCTCGAGGTCAAAGGTGAACGACTTTCATCCTCCCTCAGATCAAGTGCAAGAGTGGGAGGAAATAAAAAAAAAGATAACAAGAAGAAAGAAACGGATGAAAAAACAAAGGACAGGGAGGTATTCTTCTCCACCAGCATGCCTCGTAACGCAGATTCAGGTAACGCCGAGAGAGAGCGAGAGAGAGAGAGAGAGAGAGAGAGAGAGAAAAGCACGTGCTCGCCCGCTGTGCACACCAGTTGCTCCTGGTCTCTCACTGACTCTGCCGCCACAAATCACTGCTCGTCGGGTCACGAAAGAAGGCTCCGGAGCCCGAAACGGCAGCTTAAATGAACCCTCGTGGTCTCATTCCCATGGGAGCCACTTTCCCAGGCGACCCTGCATCCAAAGTATCCAAGGAGGGGGGGGATGACATGGAGAAACCCCCTCACTGTCACAGCTGTGCAACTCGTACTCCAAAGCAGGTTTCTTCAGAGTTCCAAAAGCTTCAAAAATTCAGCTGGACATCCTCCCTCTGATGAGCCGTTCTGAGCGTTAAATGCAACATTCAATGGGGCGAAAAGAAAAGCTTCCGGAGAAATCCGCTCTTACCTGCACACTGGTGCTGCTCTTTCTCACGCGCTCCGCTCTGCCTTGTTTCTACCTCTGCATTTCCCCCTCTCTCACACCCCCTCTAGGAGGGAAGCAAGGCGAGAGAGAGGGAGTACCAAATTCAGACACTTTCCTCCTCCTCCTCCCCCCTCCTCCCCCCCCTCCTCTCGCTCAAAACAACAGCAGTAATCCCAGACGCGTGCCAGAGAGCTACTGAACTTGATTCTGTGTATATGCATGCATGTCTGCGCAGCCTCCGGACCGGACCGGGACGCACTCTTTTATATCGTTGGCTCCGCTCCCTCCCGACAACTGCCAAGAAATTTTGAAACACGCTATATAAGGCCAAGAGAGCGTCTCGGGGCTCCTTGTGATCCCGGTGCCCAAAACGAGAGGAGCAAAAAGGCATTCAGGGGCAGACAGTAACTGTATCCCTCCCTCTGCTCACCCCTTCTGTCTGTCCAGCTTCTCTCCTTCCTCCTCCTCCCTCTTTTGACTCGTCGTCCTCTCCGGTGCTGCTGACACATGCTTGACAGTGCCATCGAGAGCGTTTACAGGGAGAACATAGACTATTAAAAAACAAAAAAACGCTGGACAAAACCTGCAACGTCATCCATGGGTTTTCTGAAGTTGTTGGTAGGATCCGAAGTTAGCGATTTAAGCTCAGCAGGTCAGGACGGTTATGACAGTTGGCCCTAATCATGTCATATCTAACCATGAGGACGAAAACTCCTTTTTAAACTAGACTGTATATTTTATGCTTATTTCAGTTGAGGGAATCCAGTTTTTCTCCCTTTCTGCACCAGAATAACAAACCGGATGTAGCCCCTCGGGCGAAGAACAGAAAGATTTCTGCTCCAGTTTCATCTTCTTTTTTTTTTCTTTGTCTGCATTTACATTCATGGTTAATGCCATGGTCTCTCTCTGGCAGTAAATTCTAACATCCTTTATTAACATCCTAAATCCTGATTTTGTCAGAGAGGACTAAAAAACACCAGCAGTGAAACATTTAAGGACAAGACAGTTAAAGAGACACGACAGTGAGTGTGTGGTGTGTGCTGGGTTGTGAAGTGTGAGGGGGTGTTGTGTAATGGAGAATTGATGTAAGCATTATCAATTGATTGTGTTGACAGTGGGGGGGGGGTGTTGGGCGAGGGGTGTAAAGCATAAATGTGTCTGTGCTCATATACACTTAAATGTAAGTTACCAAAGTACCAAGGAAGCTGTCACCACCATTATCATCACCATTCTCCTTATCTTAGTCCATCTCGAGTCCTCCCTCGGGTGTGAAAATGCCAGCTAACTCCCATCAGCCCAGGGTTAGGGGTTAGGGGTTAGGGTTAGGGTTAAGAGGGCCCAAGAGGGCCCTTTGCCCCGCCGTTCCAGTTTCATCACTGCCGATTCCTTTTTTTTCCCTACATTTGTTGATAATAATGAAACAAATATACCGGATGAATCGAAAAGTAGAAAGAAAAGACAATTTCTGTAAAAGAGTAGAAAATGATATCGTTCTCACATGTGTGGTTCAACTGAATGGCAAAATACTGAACCTGTCCTGGCTCAAACACAGCAAACAAGCGGGCCCAGACCATGATACTCCCACCACCGTGCTTCACAGGTGAGACGAGTGTTCCTTCCTCCAAACATAGTGTTTCTTATCTGAACCAAACTCTTTGGAAGCGGTCCAGTCTGGTCCACAAAGCTCAGGCAAACTGAAGACGACTGGCCCTCTGCAGCCATCAAGACTAAAAGTTTTAGTTGCACCTTTAAGCAAGACATGCACATCCACCTCGACGTGCCCTTTTTCTTACTCGCTGGAAGGGAAATATTTGCCTGGCGCTCGCTGGGGTTTAAGTTTTCGGCGTGAACTCCGCTCTTGACCCCCCCCCCCCCCCCTCCCAGATGAGTACTGAGGTAAATTGGGCCATCAGTCATCTGCTAGCACCCAGTTATTAGATCGTCCGTACCATTTGTCTGCCAACACGATCTCCCGACTACTGTGCTGCATCTATACCGCTGAAGGGTGTCGCCATGGAGACGTGCCGTGATGGCTCTTTGATGTGACGTGTTTGCGCCGGGGAAACAGAGTTTCTTCTGTGAAGGGCTGCTGAGGAATGAGGGTGGGATGGGGGGGGGGGGGGGGGGGGCTTGGCCTGCTGAATATGAGTGTGCGCATGAGTGTGGCTAATGATTTTCCTTCTCCCTCGCTCTCGTACCTTTTTCACTTTCATGCTTGGATGGCCACTTTCTTTTCCGTGCCAACATTCTTCATCCCTGCGCATGTCTTACTGTGTTTTTTGGTCTTGCTCCACTTTGCTCTGACTTTTTACGAGAGATGAACCAGATAAAGAAGAAGAAGAAGAAAAAACCCAAAACAACTGAACGTGTCCTGAAAGCCTGTTCAGAGCAAAATCCTCACAAGAGATTTGGAGGGATGTTGAATTTTTTTGTTCTTTTATAGAAGAAAGTTTTTTTTTTCTTACTTCATCCTCCAAACTTATAAGGGGGACAGGTTTTGGGAGTGTTTGGATGACCACTAAGCCAGTAGGGCGCCAGATTCTGTCTAAATAAACGTGAGCTCGTAACCTTGGGGAGCACCGTGACTCGGGGGTAAAAATGCCAGCCGTCTTTAGTTTGTATATTTGCTGGAGAGCTTTGTCGTGTCTCAAGGTGTTTTCACATATAAACTCCAGAACATGTCCTGCAGAATCAGGTGCAGATGAAGCATCACAGGCAGTACTTGGACTGTTGACTGTTGAGGATAAGAGTGAAGACATGATGCGATGGACCATCCCGCCAAAATGCTTTTTGCTGCGCTGCCTCTAATGTGTGTGTGATGGCAGTCGCAGCATCAGAGAAAGCATTAAAAGATCAGGCGCAGATTACTGGTCAGCAGAGAAGGTTCAAAACAGAAAACATTACCTATATCAACTTCTGTTTTATATAGGGGAAACAGATGGCAGAAACAGACAGCGAAAACATTTCAGTCCTGGATCTCAGTGCTGGATTTGACACGGTCGGCCATAAGATCTTCCTACACAGGCTGAAAAACTGGGTAGGACTTTCTGGCACTGCAATAAATTGGTTTAAGTCCTATCTAAAAGACAGGGACTACTAAAATAACTTGCGGAGTTCCCCAAGGCTCCATCTTGGGGCCACTGTTGTTCAACATCTACATGCCACTTGCCCAAATTATGAAAAACAACAAAATATGTTACCACAACTCTGCTGATGACACACAAATCTACATAACCATCTCACCAGGAGACCACAGTCCGATCCAAACACTGACCAGATGCATTGATCAAATTAGAAGAAGAAGAAGGAAGAAGAAGTCAGCAAAGACCACAAAATAAAAAAAGAAAATATTTCTCAAATGACGAGACAAACACTAGAGGTCCTGTGATGATTGTTGCTTTTCTTTTTGCCGTTTGTATGATGCATGATGGTGGTGCTGAATGACAAGAGACGCCTGATACGCAAAGGGGTCATCAGTCGGCTGAATGATGTCATCTCCTGCCCAGAGCATAGCCGGTCAGCGACCTCAACACCACGACCAGAATTAACAGGGAGGCTCTTTTGGGGCCGCTCTTTGTGCAAACTGAGAAACGGCTTTTCATAAAACTCCCTCACCTGTGGTTAACACCTCTTTATTTGTCTTCCGTGTGCGGATTTAACACGGCGCTCGCTCTTTCTCCAGAGCAAACCTTTAGCTTCTGAGATGTAGAAAAACAATTCACACATGGTGGGTTGCGTAAAAAGCCTAACGTTTTCCTGCCGGTGATGAAATGTGAAGCCCGAGCGTCTGGGCTGCGTTTCATGGAGCGTGTCATTTGCCAGGAGTCTAATTAAACGTCGCTCCCAGTTTTCGCACGTCGCAACATTTTAGGACGCGGATTGAAATGTCATGTCTCAAAACCTTTGACCTTGGAATTTGCACCGGAGACGCCCAAGTTCAGCTTAACTCAGGCTTTGCTGAGTTTGTAATGTGCATGAGGGATCAGTGAGGAAAGTCTATCGGCTTTAATGCGCTTCGTGACAGTAAAAGTACTAATGTGTGAGAGATAATGATCTTGAGCTTTCTGATATCGATATAAAGTCTCTGAAATGCTGAGCTCTTTCTTCCACAGCGGTTGTGTTCTGTCAGCAGTGAGCTGGGCTGGCTGGCAGGGACTTCAGGAGATGAAACAGGACCGTCCGAGTCTCCCTGCAGCAACGATATCCCCTGGATTTTGTTGTGCATGACAAAGGAGCTATTAGAACTTCTAAAAATAGCAATATCGTACGTGACTGGATTCCCAGATCTGCTTCCAGATCTTAACAGCTCAAAGACGAGGCTGTACTTCAAACGCTTGAAAGTGTTGCCACTTTTTGCCGGAGCCTCTTTTTTAAATGATTTGGTACAACAACAAAGTGTCTCGTCTGTCACTGTCTCTCAAGATCACATCAAAGAGCACGTATGACGCTGATAAACTCCTTACCGACTGCCGGACCGTGAAATAGCAACATATGTTGACATATCAACAGCAACATGTTGCACTGGTTGATTGTTTCATATCCTTTTTCGGGTTTTATTCTTGGACTGCAACCATGACTCACTTCTCAGTTATTCTTTTTCACCCCTGCTGCGACTCGGAATATGATTGTCTGCAAGTACAGGAAGTGGGAAAGGCTGAATGTGACAGCACCAGCTGACAGCCGCCGTAAGCAAACAATTGCTAACACGTACGTGAACTCGGTATCGTTAAAGATCAGTTCAGATGGATAGTCGCTGGTCAGAAATGGCGCCTTGGCCCTTAGAAGAACCTGGGTTATACACTGGCAGCTCCTGTAGTGGTCCAGGACCTTCAGCGTTATAACCAGAAATTGCCAGAACGTTCCACTGTAAACCATTATATACTGATATGATAGACATTGCCCGGTCCCACTCTTGCTTTTGTCTTGCCACGAAAGAATCTGCCTTAAACAGCCATAAACCAGCTACCAGTTTGGGTTAAGGAGGCTGACACCACCTCCATCTTTAAAACTAAATTGAAAACATTTCTGTTCAGTAAAGCCTACAGTTAGTCTAAACTATAGTGTGTAGGGGCTAGTAGTTATAGCCATAGTTGTAGGAGCTCAGTTAGGCTCATCTTAATCACAGCTTCATCATAGCTTTGCTGCTATAGGCCTACACTGCAGGGGGAAGCCAACATGATCTGCTGCTACCCACATGATCATGTACTGCTACCTGCATCTGTTTATACAGTCATTTCATTCAGTCATTTGTGTGCTCTCCTCTCTCTGTCTCTCTGTCCTCCATCCTCTCTCTGTCCTGTCTCCCCTCTCTTTTTCTGTCTTTACCTGGCTGGCCATCAGGAGGAAGGTCCCCCCATATGATCCAGGTCCTGCTCAAGGTTTCTTCCTCTTAAAGTGGAGTTTTTCCTTGCCACTGTTTGGCTTAAAGGTTTTTTTTTTCTCCCTCTGTGGGAGTTTTTTACTTTAATATTTGCTCGGGGGTCATGCTCTGGGTCTCTGTAAAGCGCCTAGAGACAATTTACATTGTAACAGACGCTATACAAATAAAATTGAATTGAATAAACTAAACTGCAGACCAAAGAAATGTAAGATCTTTTCTTCACCCAAAGCTCATTGGTCTCTTTTAACAGCCTTCAAACTGGAGAACCAAACTTGCTCCTGAATGATTATCCCAAATGAGAAAAGCTGAGGTAAGAAATGTTTCACTCTAAATGTACATAATTTGAAGCACGTTTAGCTGAGTTTTTAAGAAGGCAGTGAGATGTCGTCAACTCAGTCCTGCTGAATCTCTTGATGTCAAAGTAAAACTTCAGTTCAGACATACAGAAATATATTAAAACTCCTTGGTTATTTGAACTAATTGGATTTGCGGCTGAGGTGGAAATGCAGCAATAACATACGTAAAATGTCAGACAGAACCACATGAATTTAGTGAAAAAGCACTATATAAAATTAAGCAGAACGAAATCACTCCCCGGCTTTGCTGTTTACATGAGAAATAATCAAACTTCTTGTATTCTCGCTCGTCTCGCCCGGCCCCTTTCCCATCATTCCTCTCTACCCCTACCTTTCCCTGCCAAACCTCGCCTGTGTTTTCCAACCCACCAGCCCATCGAACACTACAAACCACTGCAGCGGCATTCCAGGAGGATCGTCCAAGACATGGCAGGAATAAATTATAAGGAATAGCAAGTACTTCTTTCCACGGAGCGTGAGACGGAGCAGGCAGATGACTGATGCTGTGCAAGAATAAGCAGATGCACACAGGCTCACTGATGGTATGCTGATGGGTGGATCTGTTGGCATATTTCTGTCGTATCGGTGCCAAACAGAAATCAAGAGGAGAGTACTGGGTTTATCGACCCGGGCTGCTGAAAGACCCAATTCAGCTTTGGACAGAACTGGTGAGAACGTCAATAAAATACTGCTATAGCAGCAGACACACTGTTGGGCTTGACATAAACTACAGGTGAGGATCTTTGAGAGGAAACCTGAAGTCTCTCAGGATAAATCTGAAGGGGCCAGAAAGGGCCCTTGTAGACACTGGGGGGCCGCCAAGCTACAAGGTCACTCAATGTGTGGAGTTAAAATGATCTCGTCTTCATTCGTATTCACCAAAATAAGCACATCCAAGTGCTTTTGTAATGCCTCAGACGTGCATCACAAATTTGAAAATTTATAAAATCCCAATTTTTGAAATTTCTCATGCATATTTATGATTTTATGCAGTCATACATTCTGAATTTTCTCCTGGAATATTGCAAGTTTTTAATGTTTTTTCCCCTTGGATTTGTAACCCTATTTGACCAACAACTTTTTATATTTTTAAAAAACATATTTTTTAAATTTACTTTGATATTTTATTTTATTTTATTTTATTTTATTACTTTTAGTTCAGCTCAACCTCAGTATTAACTGTGGATTCTCAAATCTAGCTAACTCCTTTAAAGTGATTCACGTGATTCATATCCCAGAGGACTTGTGAGTACACTGTTTAAAAATAAAATAAAATAAAAAATAAATAAATGAAAAATAATTAAATAAAAACTTCTTTAGGGGTACTTGAGCAGCAGGGAGAGGGAGGGCTACCTCAACACCGGAAATTCCTTACCCTACCTTTAAAGTAAAACAGATTAATGCATCAGTACAGATCTTCTTAAATGGTTTTAACTCCCCCATCACACCAGAACAGGGCCCACCAAACAGAATCTCAAATGGAGTTTTTAAAAGCTAAAAACATCCCTCCTTTTTACTAAAACATCTACACAGAAAGTAACAAAAGACGCCGGACCAAACAGTCTTAAGAGGATATACAAACTGTAAAAACTTCATTTCATGGTTTTTTCGTATAAAAGTTCGGACTCTGCCGATGCACTCGTGGTTCTATTCATAGTACCTTTTTCCACTTTTTGCCTACTGTTTCAGATCTTCACTAATTCTGCTCTGGTACATGTTTTCCCACAGCAGACAACAAAGTACAGGGGCACAAAATTCTGAAATTCCCCTGGAGAAACTCCATCCTGGACGTCAGGTAAAAGGAACCAGCGCAGCAGAGACCCTCATCTGACAAAGAGGCCCCTGTTGTGTGCTGAGCCAACGTCACGACTCCAGTCACAGTCCAAACGGGCCTCTACCTCAACAAAGACATGCAAAACAAGCGAACACCAGATCACCAAATTCTGCATCCTCGACAGTTACAAGAAGTCGTGGCTGTCTGGAGCGTACTCAGCGTACTCAACAAGAAAATGAAGGACGGCCAGAAAGATGAGCCTCTCTTCATCACGTTTGAACTGATATCTTAATACACTTTTCGGTTACAGCTTTGGAGACTGCAACTTTTTTCGTTCTGCTGACAACAAGAACGGTTTCTCAGAAGCAATCAGTCAGCTTCTTTTGCTGGCAAGTCGAATGAAGCTCAAACTGTGCTTCAGATGCAAACACTTCACCTCCTGCAGTAAGAACAGCCAGCCACAAAACTCTGAGACCTCGGAGTAATTAAGAGAATGAGAAGGTAACTGACTTGGCAGGGTGAGAAACAGCGTAACACAGCGATAAATATTTCTTAAAGTCAATTACATTTGCTTTGATGGGCCAGCTTTGTGTCGTCGCGATTTCTCAGATCACCAACAGAGGTAAGAAAAGGTCACAAACTCATTTAGTGAGAGGTTTTTCTTCCGTTCAAGCAAGGGTCTGCTTTCATTTTGAAACCTTCAGTTTTCCATTCTCAAACACTTAAATGAATATAAACATGCGTAATATCCCTGTGTTTTCTGTAAACAACAAAAGATAAAGTCTAATTATTGCATAACTGTAACAGCTTTTATGCAACTCAATAAGGTTGGC
The DNA here is from genome assembly GCA_018398805.1 of Hirundichthys speculiger. NCBI lineage: Eukaryota > Metazoa > Chordata > Actinopteri > Beloniformes > Exocoetidae > Hirundichthys > Hirundichthys speculiger. Next base: position 436,793 of record JAGFBZ010000821.1, on the reverse strand, counting down.
TCCAACAAGCTGACTTTGGGCATGACTCTTGTGGCATTTGTCCAGTTTGTCCAACTATGTCATCAGCAGTCAATCATTATGTTATATTTTGGACAAAGTACATCATTTTCCATTACCGGTATTTGAGCTTCAAAAAAAGTTGAGTCATGAGTCAAAAGCTGTAAGGGCCCGATCTTCCGCCGCAGCGTTCCCCTAAAGCTCTATCCCAGCTACCCGCCATATTATCCATAGGAGTGGTTAGGGCGTTCCACCTGTTAAACTAATCAGTGCGTCAGTAGCCATTGCCTTTAAGAGCAGGTTGTGCTACCTGCAAACCACTACCCGCAAGCCGCTACCCACAAGCCGCTACCCGCAAACCGCTATGTAGGGCATCTTTTCATTCTCTGCCATTTTCTCAGTGGTTCAACTGAGGCCAAATCAAGCTTTTATACAAGAGTTAATTCCAGAGGTAGAGTCGTTTGTGCATGTCCACATGTGACCAGGTAGAGGCACATTGATGCCATTTGGACGCGCTCTTGGTATACCCCGACATGCGGGTAGCAGGTGGTCAGACCACCTGCTACCGGCAACCCGCGATCGCAAGATATCGAGTTTGCGGAAAGGGCAAAAGACACGCCCATTGCCACACCTACAATGTGAGTAAGGGAGTTGGCATAATGGGTAGCGGCTTTAGGGAGCGGAAGATTGCATTAGCGGTTAGCGGAGGTTCCTAAACCCGTAATTTGCGGGTAGCGGTTAGTGGGTCGCGGCTAGCGGGAAGTGTACGATAGGGGCCTGGGCGTATAATGTGGAAACATTTTACGCCCAGGTCTAAAGCGTGGTTCATACTTCTACGTAACAACTTTTCATGTGCAGGCTTCCTGCGGGACCTGCACTGTAGCTGGCATTTATACCCGTTCGTTGCTGTTTCCGTCACTGGAATTACACAACCAACTTTGAGGTGACTGCGTGGTTCTCTTCTGCAACACTGTAGCTGGCAGCACTGAACTTCCTCTTGTTTCCTGCTTTTATGTAGCTCAGACGCAGCAACGGAGCAACTCAAGTCCATCCAATGTGACTTGAAGCGGATAAATGTAGAGGCTGCAGCTGACCTTGCTTGAAAATGCTATGAAATTTAAGGACATAAAGCTATACAGAGGGCTGACCCAGCCTCGCGGCCTATGTGACTACACAACAGGTAGCTAAGTGCGAAAGAGTGCGTTTGTCTATCTGTTTGCTCGTTGGTAAACTGTAAAAGCGTCCTGACATGATTAGATGGAGGTCATCAGACAGGAGGGCCTATCTGCTACAAGAGCTAAAAGCTGTTTTCTGGTTAGCCCTGGACAGCAGCCTTCAGCCTGAGGATGAAAACATGGCTGCTTCAGACTGCTTTGCTAAGCTTCACCCCCAAACTCCTCCAGACCAGAAGTCATGTCAAGACAAAGCTAAGCAGCTAAAATGATACCAGCTAGTCTTTAACCACAGCCAGGCCATCAGTCAAGGAGATGGAGTGGATAACAACATAGACTGACTCGCTGCCTAAGTCAGCCCCTAGTGGTCTGGGGATGAACTGTATATTTCTTCACCTATTAGTTCGATGGTGGATGCAGGTTTATGTTAGAAATACTTTGAAGGGAATATAACGCCACCGAGCAGAGATCCGATATCCGTTCACATTTCTGGTAGATGTTACCTACGACGGGTTCCCCTCTAGGATGAGCACACGTCGTTGGCTTGATGTAGAAGCATAAACCATCTTTATCACTAAACCCATGGTGAGAGAAGCTGTGCTATCTCACAGCTTATCGCAGCCCCGGTAAAGCCAACGTAAATTCCATTAACAGCCATAAAAACACAGATATGCTGCAGACGGCACGAGCACACAGCCAATAAATTGTTTCAGAAAATAACAATAAAGTAAGTGAGGGGAGAAGTAGCACACAAGAACCGATATCAGCAGTTGCCTCCATGTCCAGTGAACTGCGAATGCTGACGACAACCTCGTTGTGCTTTGGACAAATCGACTAATCAAGGCTAGAACAGAGTCTGCCGAGAAAATCAGTCTCTTGGCTACAATCTACACACAAACTGCGGTTTTCTCCACAAGAGAGACTGACACAGCCACACTGAATCCCATTTACTTTCACTGAACAGAGGTTTGGCCTCAAGTAAACCAATTTTAGGATCAGCACATTAGCCATTAAGGATTAGGAAAATTAAATTTCGCATTTTCGACAAAATTCGCTGCTTCTCCGTCGTGATTTTAAAATGATCAGCCGTTAAAAACGTCTCCGCGAACACTCGCTAACCTCCATGTCCTCCCCTCTCATTTAAATTCTTGTCCGATGTCTGTCACAACCTGAATGAATGGGCCATGATGCTATCCTGATTATTCCCCACACTGCCGCCACAAATTGCTTTTCCTGGTTTCGGAGGTATTTGGCAGATTTCTTTTTTTTTTTTTTTTTTTCTTCTCGGATGCCTTGCAAACATGCAGCTTTTGTTCCTACAGTAATATTTGGTTAGACGGGCGGTTGAGAGATATGAATCAGGGCAAAACGGAGAGGAGAAGGAAGGAGCGATTCTCCCCACCAGTCACAACTAAAAACCACTAAAAGTAGCCTCTTCCCCTTCTGCTCTTTCCCTCCCTTCGCTCCGTCATTCATTCCTCCCCTCCCTTCCTTTTCATTTGCTCTCCCCGAGCATTCTTTCCCCTTTCCACTGCAGACTGGGATCAAATGTGGTGAGTGTGATTTTGAGGAGGTAAAAAACGGGGAACATGTTATTTGAAGTGGGGAGGCGGAGACGCTGCACCGCACGGCTTCATTTCCTCCCCTGTAGGTCTGACATTATTTTGTTTTCAGAACCTCCCGGGCCTCAGAATATCACCAATATATGGGATGTAAAGGGAGTTTATTGCAAGATAATGGATGAATTATGACAGCTACACATCCAACAGCTTGACATCCGCTTCAAAAAGAATGCTGCAGATTTAGGAATTGCAGCGTTGAGCTACATCGTTTCATATTAAAGAAAACCCGGGAGCTCCGGGTATCTGCACGCATTTGATTGGCCGGTGGAGGGATTTAGATGACATCATGGTGCGATGCGGCAGAAGTCGAGCTGTGTTCAATGTTTTTGCTGAATCTCTGTATCTTATAGGGTCCTGCTGCAAAGCTCTCTCCTCAGGCGCGTCCCATGCAGGTACCGCCGTTCGCCCGCGGGCCGGGGAACTCGCAGATTCGTGCGTCTCGTGTTACTTTGCTGCTTAACTGCAAGAACTTTAGAAGGGCTGAGGTGGGAATGAGGCGAAAATAGTAATGAAATTCTGTGTTGAAGCCGGTGAAGAGCTCTGACAGCTGGAGGTGGAGTTACTGGAGATGGAGTACAAATGCAGCAGCGAACCGGTCGGTCTAGAACAGCCTTTCTCAACCGGGCTGCTTCACTGGGGTGTCGTCATAAAAATGACCTATTCTGACATTTCATGTACAGTGGTATCTCTACTTACAAATGTTTCTACATATGAAATTTTCAGGTTACGAAACGCATCAACGGGAAAATATTGTCTCTTGTTACGAAAGAAATTTCAGGATACGAAAGGCAAAAATACAGTAGCGCTGCTACTCGCAGCTCCCAGAGTTTACCGAACGTAAACATAGCTGTCGGCTCTGTATCTCGAGCTGCTCTGCCATTGGCTATCGCTTAGCATCTTCCTGGCATCCCATTGGCTAGGAGGGCTCCTTGTCTGTATGAGCGTAACCCAGCAACCCAGGTAAACAAACAATTTTTACCTCCGCCAAGGAGGTTATGTTTTTGCCAGCGTTTATCTGTTTGTCTGTCTGCCTGTGTTCAAGATAACTCAAAAAGTTATGGATGGATTTTTATGAAATTTTCAGGAGTTGTCAAAAATGTGAAAAGGAAGAACTGATTTCATTTTGGGTGTGATCCGTAAGAAATCCTGGATTCCAGATCACTTTCAAATTTTTGATAATTGTTGCGTTTAGTGGAGGTCTGCGCTCTCTGAGTGCTTTTCTAGTTCTAACATGTATTTCTTACAGGTTTTTATGTCATTTCATGTATTATTTATAATTTATTTAAAAAAATAACGTTCGAATTTTGGGGGGCTTGGAACAGATTAGGGCATTTACATGAAATTTTCAGGATACGAAACTACTTCCAGAACCAATTAATTTCGTAAGTAGAGGTAGCACTGTATAAATATATGAATGCACACATAAATACATGCTTTTTGCCTATGAATGAATGAATAAATAAATAAATAAATAAGATACATAATTGGACATGAAATGAATAATAAAAACATGTCTCACATGCCCATTTCCCAATGTTAACAACGTCAGTACGGGGTCAGCGTAAGGTCAACGTGACTGCCCAGTTAGCTTACGTCGTAATATCATTTAACCAGATAGCAAAGAGAACTTTTTAGCAGCATCATGGATCGTTTTCTAAAAAGAAAAGCCCCACAGGAACGGAACATCACAAAGGAGCCGACTTCTTCATCAAGCGTTCATCCACCAGCTCTGAATCTGCACCATAGGTACCAAAGGTAGTTGCTAGCGATAAGGCTAAAAAGGATGGATGGAAGCAAGCACATCACGGATGAAAAGAAGCTTTCATGCTGAGGCCTACTCTGGTGCAGTTATCGTTTCAGGTTATTTAAACAAAATATACGGGACGTATGCATTTACAGTCGGAGCGATGCAGTGTGGCTTTGGATTATATTTTACTCTGGGGTGTCATGAAATTTTATTCACTTTTGAAAGGTGTCGTGACTGAAAAAAGGTTGAGAAAGGCTGGTTGAAAGGCACGCAGGTGGGAGGACAAAATCCGTCCGTCACGGGGACAGCAAGAGACCCGCCGACAGAACTAAGGGGCTGAGAAGATCTCAGTAAACCCCAGCTGCATTTTGTTTCACACACAGCAGCAGGAATCTGAGATAAATATCTGTGATTACAAATGGATGTTTGAGTCTGCGTGCTTAAGCAGGTACAAGCGTGCAGACAAGGATTTGCATTGCATGATATCACGGGTACATAATTAATCATAAAAGGTCAAGGAAGTTCGGTTTCTTACCTTTACTTCACATTTCTTATGGCAGGATAAGCGGCACGCTGGAAAAAAAAAAGAAAAAGAAAGGAGACAAGAGAACCAGAGATCAGTCTTGCTGCAAAAGAAAGAAAAATCACTTTTTAAAACGGCAGGAAACCCTGAATGTTTCAGTCTGATTAGTCCCAAAGATAGAGCACAGCTGCAGGAAGTGCTCAGTGTTGCAGATGAATTATATTTCTTAAGTAAAGAGAATTAAAGATGACTTATTTTCTGCTGAATGGGCTGAAAATGGAACTGCAGCTGCTGTCTTGACACGAACATGCTGTGGTGCTGCCCCCAAGTGGCCAAACCAAGCAGGCACCCATCAATTACTTCACTCATTCCAGCTTCTGCTTTCAAATTGAACTCAGGAGACCCCTTAGAAAATTAAACATTGGCACCACGAAACAGACACGAAACGAGGTTTGAGAAAGCATCAAATAAGTAAAACACCCGAGCTCTCACTGAGAACATCGGTGGAACATTCGGTAACCTGTCACAGCCAGGTACGACCTTTAACCTCCCCCCAGACACCCGCTGCCCATCAACCCAGGTGGTCCACAGTTGGCGGGAGTGTGAGGGAGAAGGGCTTCAGGAATGCTGCGGGCCCGTCTGACTGTTAGAAAAACACACCTCCGCTGACGAGGGTAAACCTGCCTAATGGTGATAAATGGTTGACTTGGTAATAGCGTGTTTGAAGAGCTGATTGGTGATTATTTGTGAAGCGAATATTTGTCTGACCAATCAGAAACAGCAGCTGCGCAAACTGATGACAAATTGTTGAGTTAACTCCGGCATGTTTGTCTTTATTAAGATCATACAGGCCTGCAGATTTGTAATAAATAAATCCCTTCATCATTCATGAATCAATGTATCCACTGAGAGCCGTTTGACTAATTACAAAGATAAATTCGAGGAGTCTGACTCGGTTCTCGGTCCTTTTCCTGCTTTTCTTGGAGGCTAAACGTAGCTGACTGAGCTCCTGGTTTGGTGTCAAAGTTCAGCTGCTAATGAGATAAGAAATTTGAACTTTTGGTCCTTAATCTTCAATTTTTGTTATAAAATCTTCATATCTTTTTACCCTAAAATTAAAGACATTTGTCCTAAAATCACGAATTTCTCTTGTAAAAAAAAAAACACAGTTACAATTTTGTGAAAAAAAAAATGCAACTTTGTGCAAGATTGAGACTTTTTAATTAGTAAAATATCAATTTTTTCAAAGTCACAACTTTCTGATGTGATTATGACGTCATGTGTAACATTTCTAGTTTTATATAACTGCAGTGTTTTGACCTTGAATCAAAAATTCTTGTTGTAAAATGGAGCTTTGCAATGTCTCAATTTTTTTATCATTAAAAAGTTAATTTTGGTCATAAAATCTCAAATTTGGCAAAACTTGCAACTTTTAAATCACAAAATTCAGACTTTTGTCTGAAAAATCATGATTTTTTTCTTGCAAAATCACAAATTAAATATATTTTTTTTAATTAAAAAAAGCTACTTTTGTAAAACTGGAAAATTTTGCACCATTGCAGATTTTTGTTGTAAAATCACAACTTTTCATTATGACATCAAAACAAAACTGTGAGTTTTTAAATAAAATATTTGTTTTGTCATCAAATATAAACAATTTTTTTTGACATAAAATGTCTTTTTCATAAAACTTTTTCATAAAACTGCAAATTAATATGGCTGCAGCATTTTGTCCTCAAATCACTAATTTTTATTTTTTTTAAAAAGCTAATTTTACTGATTTTTTTAACGCTTTTGTCGAAATTTTGCATTTTTGTTGCAAAAATGCAAAATGCTAATTTTTGTAAAATCAAAACCTTTGCAAAATGGTGACTTTTTGACATAAATTGCTACTTTTCATTGTAAAATTGCTGCTCAACGGTCTTTGTTTGAGTTTTGGATGTTAATTCGAAATGTTGATTCATGAATTTTTATGAACTCAAATCAGAGAAATAGTTAAAAAAAAACACTCCTGAAAGGTAAGATAAATAATAAAATATAAGATAATAAGAAAAAAATGGGGGAGTTTTTATTTTGAATGTAAAAAACACACTGAAAAAACAGAAAAAAACATTATAAATGCATGATTGTGTTTGCACGCTCTCGACCACCTGAAGTGAACCGGATGTGGCCCGCGGGTCTGGATTTGACACATGTAATTTATTGCATCCAGCTTGCTCGGCTGAAATTACAGCAAACGAGCAGCTCGCAGTGTTTCAGCTGATTAGCTCAACTTTATGCATTTTGTGGAAGGATTTCAGGCCGGTCTATTCTGTAAACAAACAGAAGATGAAAGGAAAGGTAATTCTGCGCTCTGCTTTGCAGCCTCTTTTTCTTTTTTTTTTTTTTTTTATGTTTGTTTTTTTCCATGTCAATCCTCTACCCCAATTTCTCGCTCTTCTGCCTGGCTCTCTCACCACCTTCCCCAGCCTTCATCCCCCTTTTCTCTCTTCTCCCTCTTATCTAGGCTAATGCAGCAGCAGCCGCCATGCTAATTTTAAACATGAAAATCCTCAGCCAAAGCCCAACACAAGCCCGCTCTTCCACTGCTGGGCTTCCTGGCCTCAGCTAAAGCTGCTGCCTTTGTACTTGCAGTTCAAAAAATGAAAGAGAGAGAGAGAGACTGAGCAAAATAATATAAAGAGAGATGGAGGGATAAAAGAGGACGGAAACAGAGGGAAACTGAGGCTGCCCAGGAGTCTTCAAATGTTAATTTCCCCTGGACTTTTGTTGGACTCACAATAAAACCTTTTGCTCTTCTAAAATTGGAATCCAGAAACATGTGACTGGACTGTGAGGGAAGAAGGGAAGGTGGTGGATGGAGGGAAGAAGGGAAGGTGGTGGATGGAGGGAAGAAGGGAAGGTGGTGGATGCAGGGAAGAAGGGTGGTGGATGGAGGGAAGAAGGGAAGGTGGTGGATGGAGGGAAGAAGGGAAGGTGGTGGATGGAGGGAAGAAGGGAAGGTGGTGGATGGAGGGAAAGAAGGGCGACACCAGATTTCAACAGCAGATAATGCAGAGTAATGCAAACAATCACATCCACATAAAGAAAGATGAAATCAGTATCTATTTAAAAAAAGATGTTCTTTCATTTTTGTATTTTAAATACACAGAATAAATAAAAATTAAGTCACACATCAAAACTGTGTTTGACCACCGTTCACTGCATCACTTCAATAAGCAATCTATCCATCTATACATCCATCCATTCATCCATCCATCCATCAACCTGTCCATCCACCCATCCATCCATCCATGCATCTACCATCCATCCATCCCATCCCCATCCATCCCATCCATCCTATCCATCCATCCCATCCATCCCCATCCATCCATCCATCCCATCCATCCATCCATCCATCCATCCCCATCCATCCATCCATCCATCCATCCATCCATCCATCCATCCACCCATCCATCCATGCATCCATCCATCCATCCATCCATCCATCTACCCATCAATCCATCCATCCATCCATCCATCCATCCATCCATCCATCCATCCCTCCATCTATTGATCCATCCACCTATCCATCCATCTACCCATCTGCCCCTCCATCCAACCACCCATCAATCTGTCCATCCATCCATCCATCCATCCATCCATCCATCCATCCATCCAGCCGTCGACCCATCCGCCCATCTTTCCCTTCATCCATCTGTCCACCCATCCAACCATCTACCCATCCGCCACTACATCCATCTATCAATTAATCCACCCGTCCACCCATTTGCCCATCTTTCCTTCCATCCATCCATCCATCCACCCATCAATCTACCTATCCATCCATCCATCCGCCCCTGCATCCATCCATCCATCCATCCATGGATAGCTAACAATGTGTTGGATCCTGCTGGACCCAAATTCATTTCATTCAGAAATCTCATCAGTGTAGTTCAGGATGCTGGTTGGTCCGTCTGCCTCCCTGACCTTTGCCTGCCAACATCCATCTATCCATCCATCCATCTATCCATCATTCATCAATCTGTTCATCCATCCATCCATCCATCCATATATCCATGGATAGCTAACAAAGTGTTGGATCCTGCTGGACCCAAATTCATTTCCATTCAGAAATCTCATCAGTGTAGTTCAGGATGCTGGTTGGTCCGTCTGCCTCCCTGACCTTTGACCGCCAACATCAACCACAGTGTCCCAGAAACTCACCTTTACAGATGAGGCCCTCCTTGGTGATGGCCTGCTTGCATATATCACAACTCTTGGCCTTCTTGAATGGCTTTAGCTTGAAGTGGTGCGTGTGGACGCCCTCCAGCTCGTCGGGCTGCAGGAGGAAGAAAAGAAGAAGAGAGATAGATCAGGGGAGGTCAGCACACTATTCAGTCAGGATCATTTTGAGTCTTATATTTTTGTGTTTGCAAATAGATTCCCACACACCGACGCAGCCATCCCATCTGCCGTTTTAACCATGTCTTTATGTTGAACGGCGCAGGGAAATGTCAGATTTTTGAATCCAGAATGATGAAGGAGGTGCAGTGCACTCTCCTTATTCGCTGGTGCATTTCGTTACAGGAAGCAAAGGGATCCCGAGAGGTGTTTGCAGACTCGGTTCCACGGCTTAGCTAATTTACTCCTGGCTTGCAGGGACATTTCCAACACTTCCAGAGCATCACAGCTTGAGAGCGTGATTTTCCCTCCAAACAGCTGCAGGTTACTGAGCGTTGGTTTGGTTGGTTTAACGTGCAGATACCCAACCGGGTCACTGGACAGCAGATTCAAAATCTCTTTTCTCCTTTCATCATCTTTGTCATTACAGGAAGCCAAACACCCTTCTGGATCTCCGTCTCGTCCTCTCCTGTGTCCTTTTTTTTTTTTTTTCCCAGCATCCTCCTGTCTGGTCAGCCTCCTCGGTGAGTCTAAATAATGATGCCATTTCCTTTGTGTATTTGTGCAGCTGAGTCGCTCTGGGCTGGGCTCCACGTGGCTGTAAATCTGAGCTCTACGTGTTGAAACCAGCATTTTATGGGCACCTCGTTCCCGCCATCACCTTGAGAGTCCCCCCAGGAATAATTAACGCAAATGCGGCTAATCCCATGAATCACCGCTGGGGATTTGAGAAAAGGTGGAATAAATCAAACGTCTCAACACTGACCAGTTTTCTTACAGAAGTGTTTCTCATGGAGGTGCTTTTCAGCACTTTGAGTTTTCTTTCTTTCTTTTTTTTTTTTAGTTTTTTCTTTTATTATTGTTATTATTCATGAAGCCAAATTAGAAGTGAGAAATAAAACAAAAGAAAAAAAACCACACCTCTGGCTCAGTAAATTGGAAACAAACAGAGAGGCGAACTAAAACATCTGTCTGCGGTTCCTAGAAATACAAACTGGTGTATAAGGAGTTTTACTCCAGTCACGTCTCTTGAACTTGAGTCTCTCGGTTTGACGTTCTTCGTTTTATTCTCCAGAACCTTTCGGCCACCATCCGCCGCGACAAACGTCTTGAACATCGCCCAGCGTCTATTCAGGGAGACCCAGATAACCAGCTTTCACACTGAACACTGGGCGTGTGAAAAAAATCGATTTGGCAATATATCGCGATTTTCGGCCGCCCAATATAATATCGGTTTTTCAGCTCCTAATATTGTTTTTTTTCGATTCTTTCTAAAACACTAATAATAAACAATAAATAGGTTGTTTTGAAGCAAATAGTTTTGACTCAATTTGTCCTCTGAATGATCAATATCATCTGATGAACATATACAGCAACTTGATTTTTCATCTCTACTTTTAATTTTGATATTAACTGGGTAGAATATCGCAATATATCATGATATCGCAATATCATGATATATCGTATTGTGACCCAAGTATCATGATACATATCGTATTGCCAGTGTAAACGGTGAGCTTCTGCGTTGTGTTATAATGATCACGCCGTGACACCAGGAATATGCTTGGAGGCGATCTCCATTTATTTGGAACAGCAACTAGCATAGACAGAGTGAAAACAAACACTTGGTTAGTTTTCAGTGTGAAGCTAGCCCCTCTCCCGCAGCATGCAGTAACAAAAAGGCGCGAGGGCAAACACCCGACACATTCAGAGACGTACCTGGCATAGACAGAGTGAAAACAAACACTTCATCAGTTTTCAGTATGAGGCTAGCCCCTAAACAAACCAAACATAAATATATTAACTAATACTAATCCCATATGCAATATAAACTATACAGCAACAGTACAATTCCCTAACCACAGTACAGCTTACCTCTCCCGCAGCGTACAGTAACAAAAAGGCGCGAGGTGAAGGAGGGAACAGCCCTTTATATGAGAGGGCGGTCCCAGGAAGTGTACGTGGGGGGAATGCAGGGGCTTAGGTACAGACGTTCCACTTAGCATGTCGGGCAACTACGCAAGATTTTGTGTGATTATAGAAATAAAATATAGAAACATAAAAGTACTATATAGTGCATAATTGACCCTGTTACACCAGGTCCTTGCCAATACTCACCCCTATTGAACACTGAAGCTAAAGGGAAAGCGGTGACCAATGCTGGGAGGGAGAACTACTTACTTCATGATAAAACGCTACAAATCTATGCATAGTTAGGGGGTGTGGCCTTTTGAGTGACAGGTTCATTCCAGTCTTGAGCATTGATGGTTAGCTGTCATCTCTTTGGCAACTTGGCGACATGAAACTGACATCTGAGCTGTGAGGTAAAAGCTAAGAGAGCGTGGCAACTCTTATTTTAAAGATATGGCTTGTTGTGCTGGTAACTGTGCGAACAGACACCGGTGGTCGGGTCTACGTTGGCCTTGAAGAGGCCACGGAAAGGCTGGCGGCCCGTGGCCAGTGGCTGGGGGGAACATTAATGAAGCAGCAGCAGGAAACCTCTTTCACCCCACAGCAGAAGTCTCTTGCAGAGCAGCCAGGTACTTCAGACCACTCCGGGACTTCTTCCAAGCTAAGTAACTGAGTAGCTGGTCATGCTCAACCACCAGGTGACTGACGGACCGTGGATCCCAGATGACCTTCCAGTCCTCGCTTCAGCTCTGTCAGCGAGTCATTTCAGACATCATTTTGACTGATCCTTGCTCGCCATGTTCTAACCTTCGTCCACGCCTGCTACTTCCTGCACATTTGCACATTTCTGGACACACCGGGGTAGAGCAGAGTCAACTGCGTCAACCCTCTTTTCAGAAGACCTAAGGATATACAGCTTCTGCTACTCCTTCGCCACCATTGAGCTCCTTTTCTGGTCGCTCTCTGAACACCCCCCTCCCCTCCCTTTTTTCCCCTTCTCTCCATGTGCTGCAGTCACCTGCTCTCAAAGCTTCTCCAGAAGTGTACCTCTCAGCATTTTCGACCCCTTATCTCCCTAAATCGTAATGGCTTTTGTCACACTGCGACACGCTCTCTGGAAACACCGGCGGGGAACCGCGGCCGACCTTGCAACCGCTAGCTCATCAGAACAGGTGGCTTCACAGAAAACATTACGCAACAGGCGTGCAGATAGCGCACCCCGCCATCCGTCTCGTGAGTGATTCTCCTTTGTTGTGTCATTTTTCTGTTTGTTGGCGCGCCGAACCGCAGCTTTGCTTTAAACACAGGAGGTCTGATTAAAGTGAAGGGTGTAATCCGACCCGACTGGCATCCACTGTGTTTATTTGCGGACTGACTTGAAATATGGAGTAAAACAAAGGAAATCATTAGAAATCATCATGAACGAAACGTGAGCTTTTCGACTGAAACATGCAGCGTAATTGGAAATAAAAGAACGTATAAAAATACAGGCTCGTATCTGACTGTGTCGCTCAGATGGGCACTTTTTGCAGCGTAAGCCCTGTCGGGTTTATAAATAGCGTTCAAAGCACCTTGGTGCCAGCCCTCGATGTTAAAGATGACCTGGCAGAAAGCCTCCGGCTCAACCAGTCGCATGCAGCCGGTTGTGTCACAGTCAGGTGCCATGGTTACCTGGCTGCCACGGCAACTGGGGTCAACGCGCCCTGTCGCGCGGTGATGGATGAGGCAGTGTTGGGAAAAAAAAAAAAAAGAGAGAGAGAGGAAAAACATACAAGCAGGAGTTTGCACAGACACGCGAGTGTAAACGGGAATCCAGGCCTGCAGAGAGAGGGGGGGGGGGGGGGGGGGTGGCTCTTGGACGTCTGCCGTTTAGCATCTGGGACTCAACCTTTCTACAAAATAAGAGGGAAAAGCTCCAGCAGCTGAAACTGCTGGTGATCAGCATCGAGAAAAAATGATGGAAACGACCCTTGTTGGGCTGTAATTTATTTTCTCTTTTCACAGAGTAAATGTATTACCCGCAGTGAGGTAACAATTACGGCTGTGTAATCAGACTGCTGATTGACTGACAGTCATTTAACAATCAATGCCGATTTTATCAAGTCTGCCTCAAGATGAGCTCAGGCTTTACAACTCTTTTCAGAGTATGTTGGTCGTTTTTTTGAAACTTTCAAAACGTCAAGGATTCATGACAGAAATTTTTTAAAGAAACAAATTTCGATTCAGTTCAGGTAAAGCATCAACACATCTCTTTGACCCAACCAGACTGTGATCTCAGTGCTGAATCTGATTCAGCTGATCACAGCATTGATTTACAAAGCCTTGAACGTGTTATTAATGTTAAAGGAACCACATAAGCTTGGTTTAAGTCACATTTATCTGATAGAGTCTGTAACAAGAGGGTTTTGAACAAGCACAGAAGTCTGTCATGGTGTTCCTCAGGGTTCTGTACTTGAGCTCATAGTTTTTACTCCATACAGGCTTCTTTCAGGTTCTGTTATCAGGCAGCTTGACATAGACCTCCATCGCTATGCAGATGATACCCAGGTATACCTGTCCATGAAGCCAGATGAGGCCAGTGGTCGACAAACATGCCACAATGACGTCAGGACTTTTTCCTGCTATGAAGCTCAGATAAGAGTGAGGTTGTCGTTTTGGACCTGAGCACTTCAGGTCTACTCTGGTCACGAAGAAACTCTCATCTCAGAGTGATGCAGAAAAACTAGTCCATGCATCCGTTGCTCCAAGATTGGAATATTGAGACACTGACGTGATCCACTGAGTGATGTCCTGTCCTTCTCTTACCGCCTTTTCCTTTCTTCTTCAGGTGTATCCATAGTTACTTTTTATTCTTATTTTACTCATTTATAATGACAATAAAATGATTTCTATTTGTTTATATTTCCAGTTAATTAGGAACATCACATAAATGTAGCTGCATTTCACTGTTTCTGTATTTTTTTGTGCTGTCCTACACCCTCCCCCCCCCACATCCCTCTTTTTCCAGTTTCCAGAGGTACATACTGACCTGCAGTTCCACCCTCTGACCATCCCAGCATTTACCTCCACCTGTCTATATAGATGTCTCTGGGATATCAGCTAACATGCTGACCAGCAGTCTGACCCTCCAACCACCTCAGTGTTGCTGCTTACATCTGTTTATATAGTCATCTTTGTAGTTCATGTACTAATGATGTATCAGTCAGAATATAAGTGCATGGACTTTGTAGGTCATTGCTTAATGGATAATTATTTTTTATTTACCATTTATTTTGTCCAATGTAGTAATGTCTTCATTCGTTCTTTCCTGTCATCTCAGACCCCCAGAGAGGTCGATGACGAGGCAGATGGCCCCCCCTCCACTGGTCTGGTTCTGCTTTGACTCTCCTCTGCCGCCTCATGGCTGCTCAGGATGGGGATCACACCGACTCATCTGCACTTTTGACTCATGACATTGCGTTGGACTGCACATAACTTTGGAAACTTAGAATGCGTTCTCTGAAAAATGTCTTGAGATGACTTTGTTGCGAGCTGATGTCTCCAAAGCAGCAATCCAAGAGATAAACAGAAACGGAAAAATCATCTGCCCTGTCCTCTGTGTCGTGTTTGGAGGAGACTCCCAGGAGGCACTGCTGAGAGGAAATGGAAAGGAGAGTCGGGAGAGAGCCTCAGAAAGAAAGAGAGGGTGGAAGAAATGGACTGGGGGAAAAAAAAGAGATGGGTTGAAGGAATGAAGCGAGGAGCTTAAGAGCCGAGGATGGACGGCGAGGAGAGTCTGTTGTTGTGAAAGCGTATACGTGTGCATGTGCGTCCGGGCATATGGAGAGTCGACCCGATAAATCAAGGCTCTGGTGCTCTTCTCCCTCAGTTGCACTTAGCTAATGAAAAGCATCACTACGCTACCTCGACCGCAACCCCTCTTAGAGCCAAGATGGAGGAGGAGGGGCGCGAGAGGAAGGGGGCCAGACTCTCTCAAAGGCACCCATTTGTCCTTCTGCTCATCGATGAACACAAATTAGTCCTGGCACGGGACTAATGATGAGCAGAATGTGTCCCGACTGCATTATTAAAAGGAACATACAGTGACAAAAATCAGTGTCTGGACTTGAGAGAAAATATCTGAGTGTCTTAAAATCTGTTTGGTGTGCTATTTAGCTTAGTGTTTCACTGTCAAACGTTGCCTATACAAGCCAAAGACCAACATCCAGCTTCCCGAATCATTGCAGATGTGACATCACGTGCAGTTCCATGAAGGACCTCTAGGGGCGAGGTCCAAAAGCAAGTCGGTCCCCAGTTTTGGGCTGTATCGCCTTCAGTATTGAGATTCTCCGGCACCACCCTTGGAAGTAAGGGCTACCCAGAAGGCATTGCGTATTTTCGCCAAGACGTCTTCGAAAAGGATGGCACCGAAAAAAAGCGAGCAACAAATGTACGTATTTTTCGTAGTTAATAAAGATATAAATGTTATGAAACTATCTTACTGTCTTCATAATATATATTTATATTATTTTATTCTTCTTCTACATCTTCTTCTTCGTCGTCATCGTTTTCTTGACAGACTGGATGTAGCTTTGGCGTAAGGCCGCCCCCCACAGTCTGAAGATGTAACTGCACTCAAGGGTTGTCCCATTTCTAAGTCACAAGATAACCCTTACACTTACTTTGGAGGGCCAAGATTGAGGGTTAAGGGAGGAATTGGCCCTAAGATGAGCTCTGAAAGGCATGAATTTTTATGTGCCTGATCAGATAGCATCATATCGAGCCACAGATTGATACATAATTAGGTTTGTGCGTCACAACTTCGGCTACTTAACATGTTTAATAAACTTGACATGTTCGAACTGTGACGGCCAAGAGAGAAAATGTACTCTTAATGAAGATGATGTGGCTTGTTGTGCTGTTAAAGCAACGCAAAAGAGTATTTTTTTTTCATGTTAAAATCTTGGGCTAAGAAATTAAGCCTCAGTTTCATTTAAAGGAGTACTTGATCACTTGTAGGAGTCCCTTGCGGTTCTCACCCCACTGTCGGCAGAAATCCAGCCAGAGAAACTTTTGGACTCCAACCTGGATGGGAACCCAGCTGGACGTGTGAGATTACGAGTTTACCCGAAGGTTCACCTGCTAGTCTGCTTAGACGGATAACTTACCATGTCTCGTTCTTTCTAGGATTACACATTTAAAAAGGATGAGCGGCGACTTAATCTCTGACTCCCTTCTAAAATCCTCCACATGTCAACATAATGAGTCAGAGCCCGCCGGTGGGCTTTTATTTTGAAAATTCACTCGTTCACTCATTCTCACGCCTGATTACCTGCCAACTCACTTGAAGTGTAAAATGACCACAAAAACAGACTCAACGCGTATCTCTGGTGAAGCAGAGTGGGCGGCGGCTTCTGCAGAGCGCCTCAGGTGCGACTCCTCTTGCTGACCTGAATGGGCTCGATTCACAGCGGCCGGTTCTGTGGGACGTGAGCTGAAGACACTCAAGAAAAAGAGGTAGAAGAGTAGTGCTAACAGACCCTGTTAGCTTTAGCTCTTGCTCTGGCGGTCCTCGTTTCAACTCTGGCTTAGACGTTATTTCAGCAGAAACGAGGACGGATTCTTCTAGCTTGTGGCAACATCTCCCGCCCGTGTGCCCATCTTCAGATTAACCAGGGTCGGGTGGAGTCATCTCGCATCAGGGCGGCGCCTCCCATCGGTCCACAACAACAGGCTTCAGACGTTCAGAAACCCGTGGCTGACGTCAAAGGGCTTTTTCTTTATATGCAGTCTGTGATACGAGCTACAGTTCTTCACGTTAACCTATAAAACTTAAAAACAGAGGAATGATCCCAACAGGATTTTCCCTCGTCAGTAAACCTGCTGAGTGGATGTGACGTTCAACGTTCCCATCTGTGCCGACCGCTAGATGAACGCAACGCATCGTGACGTCAAACACCGCGACTCTGTGGTGTCGAGTAAGGAAAGTCCCAACGCAGGGTTGTGTTACTGTCGTCTGGAGGTTCTGTTCACGCCGGGCGCCTTCTGAGCAGCGACGGCGGGAGCCGAGTCCCAGATGCACAAAACCGCACGTGGACGTGAACACAAACATGCACACATCCATCTTCGCTCCCATGTGAACGGGGAACAAGCGTTTTCTGGAGCGAAATTCCACATATGGTTCCACTTATAGCTCAGCAAGAGGGAAGTCTTTCTGCATGAATTGGAAGCGGGGAATGTTGGGAATAAAGATGTACAGTATCATTGCGCCTGATGATGTCATTTAAGTGCAAACGCCGGCGGACCGTGGACCGTTCGGTCCGGGGCTCCGCGATAATCACCTCCAGGGTCAGGATACCGAAGTTGTTTTTTTGAATTCAGAAACCCTCAAGCAACAAACAAAACCACTTTTAAAAGACGCGTATGTGTTAAAATGAGGGACTTTCTGCGTGACCGACTACCTGGCCGACGGGCGGGATGAATGAGTCAGCCGGCGCCGAGAAACAGAACCAGTCTGGACGACATGACTGCATGAGCCGAGCAGAAGGAGCGGGCCGCAGAGGGAGGAAAGTCCTACAACCCCCCCCACCCCCCCTGAGATGAAACAGCAGAGCCACACCTGCTTTCAATTTCCACCAAATTGAAAGTCTGTCACAAACAAAGGGCGCCTTTGTGAGCCGGCGAGCGGGGAGAAAACCAGAGCAGGAGACGGAAAAGACGCGAGGACCAGGAGGGCTTCCGCGTCCGAGAAAGAAACAAGTTTTATAAGCGCTAAAAACAAAAGCAGGGTGGAATCTGTGACGGGCGGATGGGCTCTTCTAATTATTTCTATTTGCATTTCTCTTTCATTTCGAACGCAGTCACAAACCGCCATCTCAACCCCGACCTTCAGAAGAGCTTTCCAAGCACGTAAAACCGGAGCGCTGTAAAAATCCGCGGGCTCTAAATAAACATTCAAGAAAGGGAAACGTAATAGATTAGATGCGGCGCGTCCGTTGTAGGACTCTGAAAATGCCGGCTCATACGTTCTCCAGTGACGCCGCCGCAGGCTTGGGTGCCATGAGCTGGACAAACCCTTCTGTGACGTCACCAACAGGTTCCTGAAAGATGACAGCATCCGGATTATCTCATTACTTCCTGTTTCTAACTGCACTTGCTCAGAACGTCTGCGTTCACATGAGAGCCCCGTTAGAGAAGAAGGCGAGCCCCGTCAGAGAGGAGGGCGAGCCCCGTTAGAGACGAGAAAGAGTCTCGTCACAGACAGATACGAGCCCAGTTGGTGGCCCGTTAGAGGCTCGTCCTCTTCTCCAGGCTGTACCCGGGGACGAGGGCGAGCCCCATTAGAGGCTCAGGCTGAGGTTTTGTTTCGGCCGTACACGGCTTTGTTGCAAACTCTCGAAGAGCTGTACGCCCATCGTCCGTGAAACTGAACCTGCACGACAGCAGCTTGAAGAACTTAAAAACCATAAAATGACAGAGGGTTTTTTTTTCGTCCCAAGTCCCCGCGTTTACGAGCAAAGTATATGAGGAAATAACGGAGAGGAGAGAGAAAATCTTTTATCAGGATAGTCATTATGATGGTTACGACCCCCGAGGGGCCTCCTTCGCTGTGATTATGACTCCATCAGCGACTGCCAGCGCAGATGTACCCGCGATCATTACTGTAAGCTGAATGGGCTCTGACGATGCGTCGGCAGAGGAAACGCGAGGCCTCTCTTCACAATAAAAGACGGCGTCTCTGGAGAGTCGGTTTGAGGAAATCAATCAGCCTGCTTTTCTTTCTGGAGATACACAGAAAGTCTTTCTAAAGGTCACAAAGCAGAAGACGCCAAAAAAAACTGGAGCACGTCAGTCTGAATTTTCAGGGCTTCGACAGCACTTTCGCGCCGTCTGCAGCAATGCACCGTGGGAGCATCGATGAGTGTACGCGAATATGTACAACAGCTGAGCTTGTGTTATTTCTGGCCTGAATGCAGACGATCCCGAGTGGACTGACACTGCGGGTCGCTGACAAGATCCTTTCTCTGAGCGTCAGCGAGAAGCAAGACGCACAGAGCGCGTGCGCTGGCGTGCGCCGACGATAACCTCCCCGTTTATGGGTTTGTGAGTTCATGAGGATGCGTCGAATCGGCCTGGAAACACGTGTGTTTGGGCGCTAATCGACGCAGCTGTTGCTCCATGTGCGTGAGGGTGTGATGTGATCGATAGCAGGTGCAGAGAGAGAGAGAGACAAAAAAGATCAATAAGCTTTGATCATGAAGTCCAGGCCGCTTATGATCATTAGTCAGCAGCTGATGAACTCTGAGTGCCATGTTTGTTAGCGAGACGTCTAATTTTGAGTCCATCTTTTCCAACAAAACAAGCAACACGCTGCAAGTTTGGGAAGAATAACATACATATAGAGGGTTTTCACGGCGCGTCATCAGCGCGTCATCCAACCGGGTGTCGCCATCTTGGAGGCACGCGGCAACGTAAACAAATGCCCACACACTGGAGAAAATCGGACGTCTTCATTGAAAACGGTAAATTATTGCCGTGTTTTTGGCTGTACCAACCGGACAGACCGCGAGAGACACTTGGAGTTTTATAGACTTCCAATGGTTATTAAAAATCAGGGAGAACAACGCCAGAAGTTGTCAGAGGAAAGGAGGCGCTTGTGGTTAGCAAAGCTAAACCAAGACCTGCGTGGCAAAAATCTGGACAACATCCAAACTTGTTCGGCCCATTTCGTGTCAGGTAAGTTAAGTGAAATGTTGTTAGCTCTTAATTTCACACATGAACAATTATCAAGAAAAAAAGCTCTTAAATTTCTAGTCTACCATGTGCCACCAGGTGGCAGCAAGGGTTTCTCTTCTGCGGCGCTGTAGCCTGCAGCGCTGAACTTCCTTTTGTTGACTGCCTTCGTGGAGCTCAGACAAAGCGACAGAGCGAATCTAAGTAAATCTTACGTGGGTTGGCACGGGCAAGTGTTCGAGGGGTCATTTTTACAGACTTTGCAGCAAACTATCACTCTACCTGACTTGAAAACGACAAAGAAGAAGTAGCGGCAGGAAATGCAAAGACGGAGAAGAATGAATCTACCGAAGAGGCCAGTCATGTTCGTTGTGGTCCGATGCACAGCTGCATCTGGAGAGAGGTGCACATCAGGATCCAGCGACACAGAAACATGAATCACCCTTTAGCTCAGAGCAACATTGTGTTTTAGTTTAGAATAGACACCAATGATGTAGCCCCACATGTTTGACAGTCTTCTTCTTTCTGCAGAAATCTCTTTTTTTTCTTTTCATTTATTGGTCCACATACAACTGGAGTCTGACAGACACTGCAGGACTTCTGCAGATCTCATTTGAACCACACTGATCATTGTAAAGGATTGCAAGGAATCCTTCAATCTCATGCACAATCTGAGGGCGCTTTATGGGAACAAAACCACAAGCTAATGACGGGAAATGGGCTCACAAACCTCAACAATAGGTTGGACCCTTTCTAAGTGCTTTAGTTGAGTCTGATCAGCTTTCGTTTTATATATGTTTGAATAGTCTAAAGCCAGATATTTGACATCCTAACCAGCAGTGAATAAACTTTGTGGACAGACATGTAGGCTTGGGTATGAGAAGTGGGGGCAGAGAAGTGCACAATGCCCAGGGGAAGTGTACTGAAGCTGGGTCAGGGGCTAGCTGGCAGTAGCCCGGGGCTCCGGAGGGAGGCGTCCGATCACATCGAATATAAATCACCTGGCCACAGATACACAGAGCATTGTTTAGCCAGAGTGACAGCTACACTCTCTGAGGACGGCCCGGGCCATGAAGATGCAGTTACACGGGCCATGCGTGCGTACACGCCCACACACAAACGGGTTAGAAAAACGGGAGCACGGAGGAAGATCCGGAGAGAGCTGGAGGGATGTCTGTGTGGCAGCAGAGCAGGACAAGACGTCCCTTTGGAGGCTGTTAACCAGAACTAGGTCTGAGTGGGGTTTCATGTCATCTGGAAGGTGGACATCAACATCGAAAACCCAAATATCATCAACGTTACTCTGTGCCAGAAATAAATTCTCTCTTCTTTACTTCCAAGACACACCAACAGCTCACTATTAAACGGATGATAGAGTTTGGACAAAGATTATCCTCTATTTTGCTTTAAACACAGTGTATTTATCACAATTACCCTCACATTTGAGGAGGATGTTACTGTCTAAAATCTGAATGCAATGATTTGCAAACCTCATAAATCATGTTTTATTCACACTAGAATACAGGAAGCAGATCACATGAACCATCCCGAAGGGAAACAAAAGTAATGTGGGGACAGGGTGATGTTTACTGCTGCGTAGCATCCCCTCTTCTTTCAATCATGGTCCGATAGCAAACTCGAGCTGCTCAACAGTCCCGGGTAGAGGTCTTCACGGGTCCATGGACCCTAAACCCGAATGAACCCGTGAAAATTCGACCCGGAACCGACCCGACCCAAGTCTTTAGTTTCCGACCACAAACCGAACCGAGTTACCCGAATAGAACCGAGACAATCCAGCCCATAGTTGCTCATGTTAAAAGTTGTCTAGTGTTGAATAAAACTTGATTTTCTGACCTAAAGTTGTCTTCTTCTACCCGGTTCAGTTGCTACATAGGCTACGTGATGTAAACAACAATAAATCCACGTCGTTATTTTCTTTGTGGATACAGATGCTATTGGTAGCAACTGCTAACGCTAATAGCCTACACCAGTCAGGATGTGTCGTGAATATGTTCTCTCATCCAGCGTTGTCATGTTGGTGATCCGTTGTGCTTTACAGCTGCCAGACAAACCGCTAATAACACGCTACGGCAACACGATGGTTTCATGACAAATATGCCACAATAACGAATAATTAATTTAACTGCTCCGAGTCCTGACATTGGCTGCCACCAACAATATCTTTAACTCTCTCAAGTAAATGCGGATCCAGCCTGTCAGAGAGCACCGATCGGACCCGAGAATAACTGTACTGATTCCGACCCGAACCCGGAGTCACGTCTTTTGAATGGACCCGAGACCCGATTCGGGTCGGGTCGGAACCTCGGGTTTTCGGGTTGTCGGGTTGTCCCGAAGAACTCTAGTCCTGGGTCTTAATTCTCATATTTTCCATATCGTGATGTCCCAAACTGGCCCTACTCCTGTAAAGCCATGCTGTTGTGATGGATGCAGTATGGTGGTTTCGGCGTCGTCTTGATGAACGATACCTGGATCTAACTTTCAAGACTGGTGTTTTCTTTCCAGATGTGCAACCAGCTCATTGGCATCAATGGGAAAAGAAAGTTTGATGGTGTCACAACTGTCTGAGAACTGGAGTTGGAGAATCAGTCCAAGCAAAGAGGTCCGGACCTTCCTCTGTCCTCTCCCGTACATTTCCTCCAACTCCCGCGGGAGGATCCTGAGGCGTTCCCAGAACTGCCGGGAGACATGACCTCTCTAGTGTGTCCTGATCCTGACCTGGGGCCCTCTCCCTGTTTGCCATGACCCCAAACACCTCCCCAGGGAGATTTCCAGAAGGCCTCCTAACCAGATGCTCAATTAGCTCTACTCCATGTGGAGGTGCAGCAGCTCTACTCCGAGACCTTTCTGGTTGGTCCACCTTCAGAGTTAGTCTTTTAGGTTTTCAAAACGTTCTAAAATGGGCATAAACTTCAACAAATGTTCCTTAATGACTTCGCCCTTCGGATCGGCCATGTTTCCTTTCAAAGTATGAGGATAAATATGACACTGTTGCTGTGATTCTTAAGGGAGTCAGAGGCCCGTGGCCACGCGAGGGGGGGGCATCTCCTCGATAAACACAACCTAATCAGCAGGCAGAGCTAACAGAGCCACAGTGATTACCAGAGGGAAATGGCATCTCTAACACACACACACAAACACACGCGCAGACATGTGACAAGCTCATACAAAGGTGACACAGGCGGAGGTGTGGCAGTCAGTAACTGTCCGATCAAAGCCTGATTGATTTTCAGAGCTCTCTGAGGGTTTCGGCGGGTCAATAAGGGACTCTGTTAGACAACTCGTGACATGATGGATACACCGCACATTTTGACAGCACTGCAGCTGCATTTTTACTTGCTACGCAGCGTGCGAGTGAGCGAGCGGTCTCGCAGTCTGTCACAGTTCAACACGACCGGTTCACCCAACTTGTAAACCGTTCGGTGACATGGTAACCTTGTACATTTAACAAAAATGGTGTCCGGGTGTCAGCATCCACAATCATTTGTGTTTGCATCACAGGTTTTGATAAAGGTTTATTTCCAACATCATTCAACAGGGAGATGCGGCGAGACTTGAGAATTTTTTGTGTATTTATGCAAAAGTATGACAGAAAACATCTGCAGATCTTTAAAAAGATGGATGAGGAGAACCCAATTAGAATAATGACGTTAAAAAAAAGTTAGATAACAGTATCATCGTGAGTCTACTAAAGGGTTTACCCAGAATGCCGTCATTAGCTTCACCCAGATTTCCTGGAGGCTTGTCAGACACGTGTGTTTCCAAGATATCAACAAGTTAACAGCACCATGTCTTCAAAGTATCCTGTAACGCCTGAAATCCTTCCGTGAATGTCTGAGCCTTAATTAGATTCAGAAGGTGACAGCCGTCACTGCGACAAACTGCGACAACAAAGGTAACACCCGTTAAATAGCGTTATTATCCCCTGGTATCCAGATGCAGCTGCTTCTGCGTCCGCTGGTCTCTCCTCTGGATATCAAAGATGAACCCAGGTTGTTGACAGTCAAGACTGAAAATCAGTGCAATCTATCGTTTTTAGTGTGAGATGTATTGATGTAAATTTATGGAAACTGAGTGACTGCAGCAATAACAGTTCTATTACACCAATCCTTCTCAAATAGCCCCCCCCCCAAGGGGTTGCAGAGCAATGCCGGGGGCGTGTTTGTGACTCCGGGGAACATGTTTTTTTTTTTTTTTGCCATATTGGAATAAAGTGTAATTGCACATATATTCCAGTAGGAGGCAGTGGCACTCTCATTGTCACACTGTGCGCAGGGGGTATTAGCTACATCGTGTTTTCGTTTGCACGGACATGCGTGCACACAGCACAGAGCAGGAGATACGAAGTCCTCTGGTGTTTTCAAATTCAAATTTCATAGTTCCATCAATTATATGAAGCCCTGCTGGCACAGCTGCAGCAAAACTCCTCCAAACCATGACTCGACCACCACCATGTCTCGCAAACCGAATACTCTGCAATTAAATCTCCTCTTCTTTGACCGTGAAGCTCTACGTTGCTCTCATCCATCCACAGAACATTTCTCAAACAGCGTCGTGAGCTTTAACCGAACCATAACAGACGTTACCTCCTGCAGACCTGCCGTGCACGGCGCTGCTGTACAAGCTTTTTCCTGATGGGAGAATCATTAACATTCACACCTGCCGGCGTCTCAGAGGCTTTCAGGTTCTCATATGTTTCTCTGATTATCACACAGCTTGTTTGTTCTTGGACTCGTCACTGGCCCGAGCATCTTATGTTTCAATCATGCAAAGTGTATCCCAGCGACCTTCAGATTAGATGCTGATAACGGAGGTTCCTGTGATTTTGCCTCTCGCCGATATGAAATATCAGATGTTTATTCTTCAGTAAATTAATGAGCAGGTCTCATGTTTTGGTGCCTGATACGTAGGGTTGGGCACCGAAAAACGATTCCAAGTAGGAATCGGTTCCTAACGTCCGGTTCTGGAATCGTTTAGAAGATTTTTGAATTTCGATTTCTTTTTTTGGTTCCTATTTGTCTTTATTTTTTATTTACTACACTAGTTTGTTGATCTTACTCCGCCTAGTGTACTCAACTCCGCACTAGCGGCGACGTCACGTCCGTCAGCGACGGGACTTCACTCGCCACAACATGGATCCCAAGAGACGCCGCTCTCGAGTTTGGCTGCATTTCAGTCCGGGAAATGACGGCTACCTGGCGCAGTGCAACACCTGCGGGAAGCGTGTTACTGCCAAAGAAGGGTGCACGACTAATATGGCAAAACACCTTCACCTGCATGGCATCACAAAAATAAACGAGTGTACTGTATTTAATTCACTGCGTTGCTCCCGTCGCTTCTTCGACTTCATCAGAGTCCGTCTTCATCCAGAAACTCTTGCCTTCTCATATACAGTGGTACCTCTACTTAAGAACGTCTCTACAGGTTACGAAACGCATCAACGGGAAAATATTGCCTCTAGTTACGAAAGAAATTTCAGGATACGAAAGGCAGAAATACACTAGCGCTGCTACTCGCAACTCCCAGAGTTTACCGAACGTAAACATACTTGTCGGCTTTGTATCTCGGTTTGAAAGCGGTGCGTCCGAGCTGCTCTGCCATTGGCTATCGCTTAGCATCTTCCTGGCATCCCATTGGCTAGGAGGGCCTCTTGTCTGTATGAGCTTAACCCAGCAACCCAGGTAAACGAACAATTTTTACCTCCGCCAAGGAGGTTATGTTTTTGTCGGCGTTTATCTGTCTGTTTCTGAAAGAGCAGATATGGTCATCTTCCTAAACAAAAACTGTTGATTTTGTTTTTTGTTGGGCAAAATGTATTTTGGAGGCCAACTGCCAACTCTAAGTTGTTTAACATTTAGGCTGTAGTGAATTCTGTCTATACATATGTGCATGCTAGCATGTGTAAGAATAAAAATGGCCTGTCGCCTGTGTAAAAAGTCTTCTGTTAGTCATGATCTGTTGACCTACACATCAAAGAATTGGAATCGAGAATATTTTGAGCAGGAATCGAAACAGAGGATCGGAATCAGAATCGTTTTGAACAGGAATCGAAACAGAGAATCAGAATCAGAATCCTTTTGAACAGGAATCGAAACAGAGGATCGGAATCAGAATCGTTTTGAACAGGAATCAAAACAGAGAATCGGAATCGTTAAAATCCAAACGATGCCCAACCCTACTGATATTTGTTGCACAATCCAAGGGTTGTATTTTTGGAAGAATATAAAGGATTAGCAACCTTTTAGGCACCTTTAAGCAAAGCGCCCTGGAGCTGAAAAATCAGATCAAATGACAATTTGTGACAGTAGCGTCAAATGGCAGTTATATTGTGCTGTTTTTGCGCACTCCTCCCTTTGCGTGAGCTCGCAGAGGTATCTGACCGGTGCTGTACTTCTACTGGCTTCTACTGTCGGCGCGTCAAATCTAATATTCTCTGTGCGCGCGGGGACGTTGCATTATTAACAGCCTGTATTTGAGGAGCTTTCTCAAAACCAGCTTCCCCGCATGTCACTCAGCCGCTCAGCTTCCTCTCACCGCTGATGTCACACCTCACGACATTCACGCACAACACCCCCCCCTTTCCTCAGTGTTTACCTCTTTTTGTTGTGGGTGTGAAGGGGGGGGGGGGTGATGCTGCTGCTGCATCTGGACAACTCAATGCCTCACTTTACATGTGGAGTGCGTGGGAGCTGCTCTCCACCCTGCCTCTTTCCCTTGTATCTAAATGGCTCTACCCTCCACTGCCAGCCGGAGAAAAGTAGGACATATGCCTCATTTGCACTTGAGTGTGATCTTTGCGCACCGTGTGTACATTAAACAAGCACACACACACACACAAAAAAGCAATAAATCCACCTTTTTCACTGATGAAGTTTACATAATGCTGCTGCCGGATGCATGAAAAGCCAGATGATGTTTGATGTGGCTGTATCTTAACCTACAAAAGCCTCCAATTTGTTCTCAGTGACACGTGATTATGAGAATAAAGACGATCTGAAGAGGCAGGTTTCACTTGATGGAAGCGTTTCGTAAACACAGAGGACACACCAGCCCTAAACACTGGCTTCACGTGACTCCGCATCACAAGAACTTTGCGGTCTTTCCTCTGCATTCGCATCTTTCCAAGTCAACTCAAATCGTGCATGTTCGGGGGGTTGGCGTGCATGTGCGGAAAGCCCCCCCCTTTCCAGACGCACTCGGTCAGCCCCAGATAGAAGGAGGAGAGAGCAGCAGCAGATTAAATTATACAGGAGAGCCCAGAAATAGCTCAGGTGCCGACGTTGCGTGGACTCGACGCAACAACGCGCCGACGCAAGCCGCTGCAGAGCGGTTGACTGGGACGGTCCTGCCGGGACGCACGGACGGAGCGGACCGCTCGCTACAGATTTACCAGCAGGACATATGAGACGGAAACCCCTGAACTTCAGAGGTGCACAAATACAGGAACCCTAACCCTAACCCTAGCTCTAATCCTAACCCTAGCTCTAACCCTAACCCTAGCTCTAACCCTAACCCTCTAACCCTAACCCTAGCTATAACCCTAGCTCTAACCCTAACCCTAGCTCTAACCCTAACCCTAGCTACCCTAAACCCTAGAACCCTCTAACCCTAACCCTAGCTCTAACCCTAACCCTAGCTATAACCCTAGCTCTAACCCTAACCCTAGCTCTAACCCTAACCCTAGCTATAACCCTAGCTCTAACCTAACCCTAGCTCTAACCCTAACCCTAGCTCAAACCCTAACCCTAACCCTAACCCTAGCTCTAATCCTAACCCTAGCTCTAATCCTAACCCTAGCTCTAACCCTAACCCTAGCTATAACCCTAACCCTAGCTATAACCCTAGCTCTAACCCTAACCCTAGCTCTAACCCTAACCCTAGCTCTAATCCCTAACCCTAGCTCTAACCCTAACCCTAGCTCTAACCCTAGCTCTAACCCTAACCCTAACCCTAGCTCTAACCCTAACCCTAGCTCTAACCCTAACCCTAGCTCTAACTCTAACCCTAGCTATAACCCTAACCCTAGCTCTAACCCTAACCCTAGCTCTAACCCTAACCCTAGCTCTAACCCTAACCCTAGCTCTAACCCTAGCTCTAACACTAACCTAGCTCTAACCCTAACCCTAGTCCTAACTCTAACCCTAACCGTAACCCTGGTGGAGGCATTTAGTATTCAGGTTTGGTTTGAGACCACCTGAGACTCTTTTTACTCCCCAGATAGAAGGAGGAGAGAGACGCACCCACCACCCCCCCGCTGTAACTTCCACCTGGCTCACTGGTAAAGACAGTGGGGCTTTTCAACTCCCGAGTTTCACATGTAAACATTACCGCCCCTCTGCCGACACCGTGGAGGGGTCTTTCATATCGTCTGACACGCCTGCCAGCAGAACGGCAGCACCCCCCAGGTCCGTCGTGGCTCGGTTCTGCCTACGCTGACCGCACCGCTGTGCATCTCTTACCCAGAACATGCAGGAGAGGCAGACCCAGGTCCTGGCCCTCCCTGCCAGGGCAGAGGGCAGCGGCAGGGACACAGAGGGCATCCTCAGGGGCTCACGGCTGAAATCCACAGCATTCCCAGAAAGTCCAAACGCGTCCACGCGGGCCTCGGCGACATAGATCCATGCCAGAATGAGAAAGATGCACAGAGACGGATGGCAGCGCTGCTCTGGTTTTCTCTCTCTCTGATGGCCTCAGTCAGCCTCCCTCATGTGAGCTCCCTCCCCTCCTTCTCGCTCTCCCCGTTGTTCCCTCGCTCACTTCTGCCTTCCTTTCTGTCGCTCTTCAAGTCTGGTAACTTTATTCCGTGGAGCAGCTGGGGGGGGGGGGGCGCCGGTCTTTTTTTTTTTGCTTTTCTTTCCTCCAAAACTCTCTTCTCCTCAAATGATCCTTGTTAGCCCCTCCCTCCCCTTCCCTCTCTTTACCCCTCCACACACTCTCTATTCACTGACCACCCTCCACCCCCCTGAGTTTACTTGCATTGCATACCTCACCTCTCTCTCCCTCCACCTCTCTCCTGCGAGCATGCTCGCTCATGTCTGTGCTAATGTCACTTCAATTTTTCATCGGCAGCCCCCTTCCTGCTTCCAGATCTGCTCTGCTCCTGCAGAATATCTGCAGGACTGAACGGATGCCGAGTCACAGCTGAGGGCCCGGACGAGCGGCTGCTCGGTGCAGGCAGCAGCAGATCATGGAAGCGCCCGATATTCACTTTCAAGGTTTTAACGAAGCAGGACGCTAAAAAAAAGTATAATCTGGCTCTCTAAAATTATGCAAATACAACTTCATATAAACAGCTTACTGCACGACATGCCACACTGTGTCAAAGCTAAACCAAACTGCAAAGGCGGGTCGTAAAAGTCTAAATGCTCCCCGAGTGTTTTCGTGGGAATTAGGAGTGTAAGTACCAGCCAGGTGCCGCTAATCAAAGTCATGGATTAAGCGATGATCACCAAGTGTGAGGATCTCCATAAAACGCAGAGGATTTGGCAGCTCTCTCGTCTGGAGCAGTCAGGTGTGTGGAAATACGGCGCCGTAGAGGAAAGACATCAGCAGAGATCTTCAGAGGAGCTAAGAGGTTGATTCAAAACAGTCGGGAATCCTCGACTGCACAACAACAAAGCAGAAAACACTCGAGGTGGACGCTAAACGTCAAGGTTAGCTCAAGGTCAGCAACATCTCAGACTCTGCAGGCCATTCAGTTTTACAAGTTCAATGCTAACGTTCATGACGCTGGCAAATCAAACAGTGAACAAATATAACTGAATGCAACATATCAGCTGAAACACTTCAGACTGAGTGTGAAGCACAGTGGTGGAGTGGTGATGATGCGGGCTTGTCTTGATGTCACAGATCCTGGTCAACCCGGAGTCACTGAACGGACCATAAACTCCTCTGTTTACTGGAGTAGTCCAGAGGAAACGTGGGGCTATCTGTAGGACAGCATGAGCTCGGTTGAAACTGAGTCACGCAACAGCGCACAAGCAAATATGCAAAAGAATGGCTGAAAGATGAAAGAAACAAAGTTGCAACGGTCGAGTCAGAGTCCCCACAGCAACCTGGCTGAGAAGATAGAGCTTCTTCCCGTGGGATAGAAATCTATTATTAGTGCCAGGTAAGAATGGGCCAAAAATTCCTGACAGTCAAGCCGCTGAGAATCACGACCGTTGACCCGCCGAAAACACAAGTCGAGTCTATTTTGCTGCCGGACGGCGGCGAAACGAACTGGCATGGAGACAGACACGAAATCGGCGCCGAGAATCCGGTGAATCTTCAAAATAAGATGCCACGACTTGGCTACGGGGCACCAATGGCATGTCAGCCCATCGAATTACCCCGCGATTCCCACCTGAGCTCTGCACCTGCAGGTAAACACATAATAAGACAAATCCAGTGGAGCAGAGCAGCGATGAAGTTGGAGGACGTTGGAGCAGAAGACGCTAACTTCAGGTGCTGCTGAAGGTCTTCTGAGGTTATTTTTACCTTATTATAAGCCCTGGAGAAACGAGATGATTCCCAGCCCTCTAATATGCAAAACTTTACCATAACAATGTATGTTTTTATTGATGCTCTGAGGTTTTAAAGCACGTGGACGTGCCACCTACTTACCCAGGAATGCACGCAAACATTACTTAGCTCATGGTAAAGCTGTGCATTATGCATGTGTGCATAATAAAGCGCGGCGCTGAATCAACATTACACCGGCGGCGCGGGCACATTACATCAGTCCAAAGTCAGATCTATAAAAGGCTAAGAGCCAATTCATTTTGAGAAAACACCCTCCATCGATCCGCGCTGCTCTCCATCACTTCCACTGTAACAGTTACCTTCAATCCATATGACCTGACATACAATCCGTGCGTGCGTTTATGAGCGTGTCTGCACCTGCGCGCCTTTTATTTACATGGCACCAGGAAACGGGACCGTTGCTGGGTTGTAGTAACTCCTGACTTGTCTTTAATGGATTTTGGTGCATGTGTTTGATCCAACTGGTCTAAACTGGGCTGCTAGCAGCCCCTAGTGGCCTCCAAACCCATTAGCAGATGTTTGTTTCTACATATGTAGCTCATGCATCCACCTAGTGTCATTTCTACCCCCCCCACCTTCTCCTGATGAAGCCAGAATATGCACTGAAAAGAAGCTTTAAGGTAGAGCTGCTGCAGGGGTGCCGTCTTTCTGCAAGGGGAGGTCAAGCTCTTGTCCCCAAAGCAACGAGACAAAATCTGCACATACATTTTGGTCCTAATATCATTGGGTTTCGACCAGAAAAACTGATATTACCGCCCTGCTCAACCCATTTAAGCCTTGATCTATAAATACGTGCAAATGAACAAAGAGACGGATATTTGATGACCGGACCCGATGATGTGAACGCGTCCCGGAACAGCGGAATCAAATATTTTGGAAATGAACTGAAACAAAAAACCCCACAGAGCCGAGGAAGATAGAGAAGAAGGATGGACTCTTCTCCAGTCTGCTCCTCCGGCGCCGGGGGATCCGTCACATTAAAGCTTTAATGCTGGAATAACAAAGCATCCATCACGCTGCACGGCAGCCCGCTGCACAGCCAGCCAGCTCAGGGCAGATGTCGCCGGCACCTGCGGACCGACCGCCGCGGCCCGGTGGCGTTTCTCTCAACGGGCCGGTCGGGGAGCGCTCAATACACGCAAACTGCAAGCGAATGAGGTTTTCACGCATCCGCCAGAGAGGCAGAGAATGGGGAGCCATTCAAGAGACGGGTTTCCCACCACCCTTTTGTCTTTTTGGCTGTCTGGAGTGCTGCCTGATGGGAATTTACTGGTGAGGGAAGGCGTTAGTTAAACAAATGCGAGGGCAAGTAAACAGCAGATATAAAAGAGAGAGGCGGAGAGGAGACAAAAGGAGACAAAACACAAAACGAAGCAAATGAAAGTGGAAAACCAAAGGAGCAGGAAAATGCTCCTTATTTGAAGATAAAGAACAAAAACAGAAAAAGGAACCAAAGAGACAACAGGTTTGTTTCTTTTACCTGTCATGGTCTTAGTTCTCTTTGTTTCACTTCGAAAACGTTTTCCTTGCTTGCGTCCCGTCAGCTCATCTGTGAGGATGATTTCCTTGTTGATTTTTATTTTTATTTTTTGACGACCCCGTTTGGGCAGCGACTTCTGCTCGTTATTGGTTCTGCTGCCTTGAATCCTCGCATCACCCCTGAAACGGTGCAAAGGACTTATCGACCTTTCACCCTCTCGTATCTAAAGACTGTAAAGGCAGTTTAAATCTTGGAACGAGACTAAAGACGATCAAACATCCATTTTGCCGTAATGCGAAGACCCGGAAAAGACCGGTCTTAGTCTTTGGCGCTTGACAGGATGAAGGACTGATTGCCTTCCTTCCTCTTCCAGGTGGGGTTGAACCACTGCACCGTGGCCTCACCTGAGATCTTCTGGACCTTCATCCGAGAAAGACCGACTACCAGGGGAGAAAATACAAGCACTTTGAGGCAGAACTGGAAAGGAAACAGCCAATAAGGGAGAAGAACGGAGGTGAAGAGGAAGGAGAGATGACCAAAGGTGCCAGAGAGGAGGAGCCTAAACAAAAGAGCATCGAAACCAAGAAAGGAGGTGAGATGGATGAACGTGTGCAGGAAATCAAATGACATGGCACAACATACAGATGAAAGGAAAGAGGAGACAAGAAGTTGAATGAAAGAGGATGCAGATGCGAGGAGCTGCGACGGCATCGCCATAGTAACGCATCTGGAGGAAGCCTCGACGCAGCATCCCTCCATCTCCCTCCCCGTTTCCCGCCTCTCCCTCTGACAAAAAAAAAAAATCCGCCACGCATTTACGGTGAAAGCGCGCAGCGCGTCTCCCGTCGTGGCCCGGCCCGGTCACGTGGGGGACTTGCCTGAGCCACGTTGCCATGGAAACTGAACACCTCGCACCAGCCCCTCGGAGGGGAAGACGCGGCGCCTCACCTCTCCACCGTCACCTCCTGCCTCGGTTTCTTTTTTTTTTTTTTTTTACGCTGAACAAGATGTCGTAAAACGCTGACCTGAGGAGAGATGCGCTGACCTGTCGGACAAACGAACATGGACGCACAGGTGAACTCTGACTCTCCCTCACATGCAGGTGTCCTGACTGACATCTCCGTCGGTGCTGCCTGCTCCGCGCATCTCTCAGGACAAAGTTTATTACAATATGTGGAACAAACGTCACAGCGCTGAAAACCGACCACGACGAGCATGAAAGCAATGAAAAACAAAGAAGAAAGGACCGTTAGATGAACGCAAAGTGGTCGATCCACCACACATATGTTTGCATTTATCTTGAAGGGGACAAGTCTTTAAGTCAAAGCACCTCCTGAAAGTCTCTTTGTCTAATCGTTCCTTCCTTCCGGGACACGAGCAACTCTTTGTTCCCAAAGTAAAGACGGACAAACGTGACGTATTTTCACAAGGATAAACAAGAAATCAGCACCTGCCTCCTAGAACGCTACCAGGGATTTCTGTCCTGGGATCAGTGAGAACTGAGAACTGAAACCATAGATGCAACATCTGGAGCAATGAAGACGGAAAGAAGGGGAACAGAAATAAATCATTATTCCAAACTGAGATGAGGACAGTCGACACCGAGAGGAAAGACTGGAGCTGGATGTGTAATGAGCATGAGACTGCAAAGGCACTAACAAGCTCCGCACACATGTACACACAGAGAGTACAAGAGAGTGCGCTGGGGGGGTGGGGGGAGCACGGGTGTAGAGATAAGAAGCTGCGGCAATTGGGCGAGGAGGGGGTCGGGGACGGGAGGGGGCGTGGTGGGTTTAGCTGCTGGCGACGGCGCTGGTGGGAGGGTCGTTGGGGCGGTCGCAGCACCGCGCTCAACGAAGCGACCAGATTTTACATCCCTACGTGCTCTTGGAGCAGCGGAGGGTCACCACGTGTCAAGTTTAGAGCCGTTTGACGTGCAGGACTGAAGGCAAAGTTCGGCCAAACGGGGGAGGGAGGGGCACGAAAATGGCGCAAAAAGAGTCCCAGAAAGGTGCCTTTGTTCCTGATGACGCTCTCACCGCCAGGTTGCTCACCGTCTCCAGTCCAGGAACGAGCTCCGGAGATGGCCGACCTGCTCAAACGACCGTCAGAGAAGATCGCGTAACGTAACTTGATGTGACGTACCAGCACCGTTACTGTGAGAAGCAAGAATGGCCGGGTTACGCTTCTATCCGGCACCGATCAATGAACTCAGCTCGGCCTTCCAAACGTGCCACTCGACCCGGAGAACCTCGTAGCGACAACAGACTCCCAACCTCGCCGAACAGAAATAACAAAACAGCCTGACAGGCAAGGGGGGGGGGTATCGAAATCTCTCCCTCTGTCATACGCACCCCCAGTTTTGGTGCATTACAATCCTGCAGCTGTAAAAGCAAGGTGACCCTGTTCCACTGGAGCCTTTACTGGTTCCTCTGAAACCAGAGCAAGCTCCCCGTGGCTTCCCCGCCTTCTCAATCGCGAAAGGGACCTCCAGAGATGCCAACCTGACCTTGAGTCGGCACCTAGTGGGGGGGGGGGATTCGAACCGGCAGTCCCGGAGATCGTGGCCCGTGACCGGTCGCCGAGCCGGCTTTCGCCGCTACGTCACACGGCGGTTCGGGTAAGGGCCGACTGTATGCAAGTCACGGCTGAGGGGTGCGACGGAGACCGAGGGCCCGTCCCGACGAACGCTGCATGCAAGAGCTGATCGTTTCAGCGAGGAAAGAGGCACCTGCTCGGGTCGGGGCGGGTAACGGACGGCAACATGTGCAGAAGAATCCC
Source organism: Hirundichthys speculiger (assembly GCA_018398805.1). Classification (NCBI taxonomy): domain Eukaryota; kingdom Metazoa; phylum Chordata; class Actinopteri; order Beloniformes; family Exocoetidae; genus Hirundichthys; species Hirundichthys speculiger. Next base: position 401,923 of record JAGFBZ010000821.1, on the reverse strand, counting down.
TTAAGTCAACTCAATCCCTCCTAAGTCTTCCCTCCCCCTTCCGTGAGGTCTTACCTTGTCTCGTTTGGCCCCCCGCAGAGGAAAGAAGCAGGAGAAGAGGAACTTGCCCCAGCTGATGACAGCAGCCAGGCACCAGTTGAGGCGAGCCATGCCTCCGTCCGCCCCGTCTCGTCTGCCAGCCTCTTATCTCCCCTCCTGGTTCTGGGATGGGATGGGATCCTGCAGCCGCCTCCGACACAAAAAAAGAACGATATCAAGTGGAGCAGGGGGGGATCCTCTCGTCCTAGTCGTCCACGGGGGCAGATGTGGAGTGAAAACCTTCCTTCGAATGAGACGATGATGATGGGGGGGGGATTTATTTTCGGGTTTTCGGCAGATTCGGACGCCTGTCTGGTTATGTGTCTGCAATTCCAATTTGTAGGGGCTGCTGGTTATCCCACAGGAAGACTAGACCCTCGGACGGTCTGGAGGGACCCGGAGCATCAAAGCCGTCTTTCCATCCATCCATCCATCCATCCATCCATCCGTCCGTCTTCCTCTCCTCTGCCTCCAACAGCCCGGTCTGGATGAGTCAGTCCTCAAAGTGGGATGAGCACCGTCGGCTGCATAATGCGAAGAGCCCGTCGCTGATCGACGACAGTGTTACACACAAGCGCGCGCTGGCATGCCCATGCTCACACACACACACACATAAACACACACGCGTTCGCCTGCAAACAACGCTGCCCGGGCGCGTACATCCACAGGCAGAGCAGCTGCCTCCCCCCCCTCTTTTACATGGCTCCCCTCCAGGCTCAGGATCCCCGGTGCTCGGCGGTCACACACTCGTCCACCTCTCTCGCTCCGCGCCGCTCTCTCACACACATGCACCGATGCTGCAGCACTTAGAGCGGGAGGAGGGGAGCAAAAGAGTGGGGGGGGGGGGGGGGGGGGGGGGGGGGGGATGGGGGGGGGGGGGGGGGTGACTTGGAGCAGTTGGAGGGAAAAGAGGAGGAAAAAAAAGAAGCATAGATTGCAGAAGGGGGTTTCGAGTGTATTCAGTCAGGGTGGACGTGTCAGAGTTGAAGGCATGGAGACGAGCGGCGACGGGGAGGACGGGGGACGGGGGACGTATCGGCGGTGGATGGAGGAGTCAAAATGGATGGACCTGAGACATCAGGAGAGGAGAAAAAAAAGGAAGCAGCGAGTCGCTGAAACAGAAGAGGCAGGAGGGGAGAATGTGTTTGAGAATACTGAGCAGAGACTGGCGGCGAACACACAACAGCATGCGCAATTCACACACACACACACACTCACACACATGCACACACACGCATGGACGTGCAGCAGCCGTCACCGTGCAGAGCTGATGCAAGCCAGGCTCAGGGTGATGGTGGTGGTGCGTCTGGAGAAATGGGTCGAAGGGAGCTAAGGAACGAGGAGAGAAAGGCGGGATGGAGGATGAGGAGCAGGGTGTTGAATCATTGTGTCTTTGGTGATTATCCCCCCCCCCCCCCACACACACACACACACACACACACACTCGACTGCAGGTGGTGCACAGGCTCGTTCACTCTGCTGCAGTCTCTCTACGCTTCAGTGGGAGCACATTTTCACTGCAGAACGCTTTTCTCTGCTGCACCCCACACACCCCTCCTCCCCCCCACTCCACCCCACCCCCAAACCTCCATCCAATCTCCAACCCCCCTCGCCCCCCCCCCCTCCCACCCGGCGCACCGCCGCCACACCAATGCAATCACAACACATCAAAGCAATGAGCGAGGGAGATAAAGTGTGCAGAGGATGCTGTTCTGTCAGACAAAGTTAGCTCAAGCCTGAGGGTTTTTTTTCCTTGGGGGGGGGGGGCAGCACAAACTGCTCCATGTACAGTAAGACATGTATGCTTTAAGTTTGGCCAAATTAAACACTTCTTGCAGTTAAGGTCGAACTTATTAGCCCTGTAACTTTTCCACGGAAATGACCACAACCAGATGTGTTTCTAGCTTGATTCTAGTTTGGTTGAGATCCTTCCACAGATGCTCCATGGATTTAGAACATGCATCTGAACATTTGGACAAATTCAGATGCATGTTTTGGATCAATGTGTCGTTGGAAGACCCAGAGGCAATCTAGAGTCGCTCCTACCACCGTGCTTTGCTCTGGGAGCTGTGCTTTCCATCACCAAACGACATTAATAACATCATTAATATTGCGTCAACATGCATTTTGATCAAATCTGTCTAAACATCCTCTTTTTTTTAAGTGTTGCAACAAAAACAGCTGAAATGACTTGTTGAAACAAGAACTAGTCGAGGTCGAGCCATCCACAGTAGGACCAACAGTTTAAAACGTTGTTTCAGTGACATCAGACATAACTGCTGCGTTTAGCACCAACTCCCTGCTACTTAGCGAAGCTTCGTCCTTGGACTCTTCTAGGGTTCTTCCAGGCCGACCCGCAGCCTGGCGGTGCCCAATCAGCAATCATCACACGTCTGGATTAAAGCTAACGAGTCGATTATGTTGCTGTTCCATGACTGGCCACTAGGTGGTGGCTCTAAAGCAGAGCAAAGTTCCGGTGACCCTCGTGTTAAAATGCCCAGTGGAAACAAACACATCTACAGCCTGGTAAAGACAAATGGTTTGGATCTCTAAAGTTAAATTTTAAATATGGTGAATATTTTTGGACCACGTCTCTTTTTCTTGGTTGTGGGTATCGCTCCACTGATTCAGGGTTTTTGTTTGTTATTTTATTTTATTTTATTTTTTTTGGGGTCTTGGACTTTGATTCTCTGCTCAGCAGTGTTGCCTCACAGCGAGAAGGTTCCTGGTTCAAACCTCAGCAGGGGTCTTTCTGTGTGGAGTTTCCATGTTCTCCCCATGCTAGCAAAGGTTTTCTCCAGGTACTCCAACTTCTTCCCACAGTACAAGGACATGCATGTCAGGTAAACTGCAACAACGCACAGTAGTAGTGATTGTGGGTGGTTGTTTGTCTACATGTGGCCCTGTGACGGACTGGCGACCTGTCCAGGGTGGACCGCTGCCTTTTGCCCAAAGACAGCTGGGTTAGGCTTCAGCAGATCTCCATGAACCTGTATGGGATTAAACAGGCATAGATGATGATGGATGGACTTTGATTCTCAATATATTGTATTGACACCAAAGCAGTCGGTCTTTGACGCCAACTACGGTGCAGTTTTGATTTCCTCGTTACTGTAACTGCGCTCCATTTTCTTTCCTGTAGTTTGTTGTGCTGTTTTGCCCCCTTTTTTTCTCTTTCCCTACCCAGCTGGTCTTCAGCAGGAAGGTCCCCCCCATATGATCCAGGTACTGCTCAAGGTTTCTTCTTCTTAAAGTGGAGTTTTTTCTTGCCACTGTTTGGCTTAAAGGTTTTTTTCTCCCTCTGTTGGAGTTTTTTACTTTCCATTATCCTTGATTTGAATTTTAGTTAATGATATTTGCTCAGAGGGGTCATGCTCTGGGTCTCTGTAAGGCGCCTAGATACAATTGAGATTGTAACAGACACTATACAAATAAAATTGAATTGAATTGAATTTCTCGTGAAAAAAAAGGGGGTGAGATTTAAATCGTACCAAGAGAAACTGGCTTCACTTTGTCTGGAATGTACAGTGAACGAAAACTCTAAGTCAGGTGGAGCAGCCGAAGAAAAAAGTTTTCCACCAGAGCACATCACCCGTTTGAAACCAGGCGGCTGCGACGAGCTTCTCCTTTATTTTCCGGGTTGCTATGGTAACGCATCTCAACAGCATCACCGGCAGGAGGCATTTGGCAGCGCTTTCACAGCCCCGAGTCCTTGCTGAAAAATGCTGAAGCTGAAAGTGAAAGTGCCTTCCGGACAAGGAGTTCATCCGTGACAAACTGTGAGTGAGAAAGATCTGGACTTTAAAATCTGGTCTAGACCTTCCAGAGGTTTCTCCTGTGGCTGGAACAATCTTTGACGCATCTACTTCTGGATGCTGGACAGCGAGGATGAGCAAAATGTCCCAGCAGACGGCAAACGGCCCAAGACAGACACAGCAGTCGACATTACAAATGATGTCCTCTGGACTTAATAAAGAAATAAAACTAAATGTATTAGGGGAGTAGCTTTACATAAGTGATAAATGAAAGGAAAAAAATCTTCCAACAAGGAGCACTTTCACATTTTTGCAGGACAGATGAATGTGGAGGACGCATTTATGCAGCAAAGTAGCCGACAGCACTGTGTGCTGTACATCTCAGTGTGAGACTGGGCATGTGTCCCGCTCTCTTGGCAATGCACTGACCTTTCTCATTAGGCATAAGCAACTTGCATAATCACTGCTGACTTCTATTGACTGGCCTGTCACAATGCCTATCCGTTTGACTGGAAAGCCTGTGAAAAAGCGCCGCCTGCCAACAAAACTTCTCCCTCGGTGACTTTCTTGCTGTCATGTGCGGCGGCACAATTTTTCATCAAGCGCAGAAAAACAAGGATGCTACTGTGGTTCGCTGAAACCGACCCCTCGGCCGTGTGGCTTGTCGTTATTTAAATCCCGTTGGCGCTGTATTTCGTGGAGTGGAATCACAGTTTTGAGGAAATAATGTATTTCAAGGGTAATGAAAAAAAAAACAGCAATTCCTCCACACTTTTAAACTGGTCGGCCATCTTGATTGTTTTCCCCTTCGATGCACAGAAATAGCCGAAGAGAGAAACCGCCTCTGGACGCCTCTGGACGGACAGACGACCAGTTGGAGAAACGAAGCATGTGATGAGGGCAGTGACAACCAGACTGGTGTCAATGAGGACATCCAAAATGGCAGGAGCATGGACAAAACGATGGCGAATGACTGTATGCAACAGAGGATGAGGATATTTCCAAAACTCCTCAAACGACCTCCTTTAGTTAAACGTGTGCTGGTTAAAGACCAAAACTTTGTTCTTTGTTCCACGTTTGACAGAGTTGACTCATTCAACCACCGTCCACCTCGACATGGACCGATTCTTTGGGTCTTTGGACTTTTTTGGCCCTGCTTCTGACCTGTGGTCAGACGGATCTAAATTTTTTGAAATTTTTTTTTGGAAACCATGGACGCTGTGTCCTGCGGACTAAAGAGGAGAGGGACCATCCACTTGTTATCAGACAGCTCAATACTCTGCATCTCTGATGGTATTAGTGTCTCCGGTGTGGACAGTTGGAACATCTGGAAAGGCTCCATTAATACTGAAGAGAACAAAGCGGTTTTAGACCAGGGGTCTCCAACTCCAGTCCTCAGGGGCCGCTGTCCTGCACACCTGATTCAAATGAATGGGTGGTTAAGAGACCTGGATGATAAGATGATGGTGATCCATTCATTAGAATCCGGTGTGTTGTGTCAAGAAAACATCTAAGACATGCAGGACAGCATCCCCTCAGGGGACCGAATATGGACACCCCTGTTTTAGAGGAACATCTGCTCTAAACATATGTTTCAGAGAAATCCTTGCATATTTCAGCAGGACGATGCTGAACCAGATACTGCGTCCATCACAGCAGCATGGCTTCACAGCTGCTGAGCTGGTCTACCTGCAGTCCAAACCAGGAGAAAACATCTGGAGCGTCGTAAAATGAAAAATCCAGCAACGAAGGCTAAGGACTGTTGAGTAGACCAAAAAGGGATAATTTGATATGTTCTTTATGTTCTATTGGGAATAAAACGGGTTTATGAGATATGCATGTCATTGCATTTTGTTTTTATTCATGTTTTACGCAGCGTCCCAGTGTTTTTGGATCTTGGGTTGTACTTCACGTAACACTTGCCAATGCTGTGAACGGGCCTTAAGTGCTGAAAGCAACCCAGATCAGGCCCAAATGCATTTGCTGTCTGAGATTTTAAAAACAGAAATTTCTGACATACTAAAAGGATCTGCCGCGGGGAAGTGACCATTAATATCACCTGCAAAAATAGATATCAATGAACGCGTATCACTGGCCACCTTATTAGGTCCACCTATCCATCTACTCGTTAACAGAAATTTCTAATCAGCCAATCACATGGCAGCATTTATTCATGTAGACATGGTCAAGACATCTGCTGCAGTTCAAACCAGCATCAGAATGAGAAAGAAGGTGATTTAAGTGACTTTGAACGTGGCATGGTTGTTGGTGCCAGACAGACTGGTCTAAGTATTTCAGGAACTGCTGATCTACTGGGATTTTCAACCATTTCTAGGGTTTACAGAGAATGGTTCGAAAAGAGAAAATATCCATTGAGCTGCAGTTCTGTGGGCGCAAATGCCTTATTGATGCCAGTGGTCAGAGGAGAATGGCCAGACTGGTTCGAGGTGATGGAAAAGCAACTGTAATTTAAATAACCACTCGTTACAACCGAGGTCTGCAGAAGAGCTCTGAAAGGACAACACGTCGAACCTTGAGGCGGATGGGCTACAGCAGCAGAAGACCACACCGGGTGCCGCTCCTGTTAGCTAAGAAAAGGAAACTGAGGCTACAATTCACACAGGCTCACCAAATTTGTACACTACAAGATTGGAAAAATGTTGTCTGGTCTGATGAGTCTTGATTTCTGTTACAACATTCGGATGGAAGGGTCAGAATTTGTCATCAACAACATGAAAGCATGGATCCATCTTCTCTTGGATCAACGGTTCAGACTGGTGGTGGTGGTGTAATGGTGTGAGAGATATTTCTCTTCCACACTTTGGGCCCATAAGTACCAACTGAGCATAGTATTCACACCACAGCCAACCTGAGTATTGTTGGTGACCATGTCCATCCCTTCATGACCACAGTGGAACCATCTTCTGATGGATACTTCCAGCAGGATAACACACCGTGTCATAAAGCACGAATCATCTCAGACTGGTTTCTTGAACATGGCAGTGAGTTCGCTGGACTCAAATGTCCTCCACAGTCACCAGATCTCAGTTCAGTAGAGCAGCTTTAGGATGTGGAGGAACGGGAGATTCGCAGTGTGGATGTGCAGCCAACAAATGATGCTGTCATGTCAATATGGACCAAACTCTCTGAGGAATGTTTCCAGTACATTGTTGAATCGGTACCAAGAAGGATTAAGGCAGTTTTGAAGGCAAAAGGGGGTCCAACCCGGTTCTAGCAAGGTGGTGAGTGTAAATAGTAGATGGATCTCACTACCAGATCTCGCATCAATGTCCTCCACGATCCGAACGGGGCGAGTATGTGTACTAGATGGCTGGACGGTTTCCTGTACGAGCTGGAGGAGCAAACAGGAGACAGTGGAGGGTTTTTTGTTTTTCTGCACCAGCGTCCGATTCACATGCCAGCAGAGAGCCTGCACTCTGCAGGGCAGATAGCAGATTGTTCCTACAACCAGACTCGTCATTCGCCAACATGCAGAGTCATCTGCCTTCCATTTCTCTCCAACTTGTCATCACATTCCCCCCTTTCACTTTACCCTTATTTTGACTTGTCGTCTTTTCTTTTTGCCTCTGTGTTAGTTTCCCTTGTGCAGGTAGAATGACATTGATTAAATAAAATCTGTCCTAGCTAGCTGAAGAAATCAACTTGAGCAACTCCTGAACTCCATATTGTATTGAGGAATCTATCTCAAGCATGAAACAAACTCTACACAAGCATCAGCGCTCAGGATAAGCCCTCCCTTCCCCTTGCGCTGCAGACACGCCACTCCTGGGTGCAGAGTGTGGCATAATATATAATAATTAGGGCTCGGCAAGTTAACGCATTATTATCGCGTTATAAACGCATTAATTTATTAACGCCGACATTTATTTTATCGCACATTGCTCACATGCTTTTGTTTTGAAAAGTCTGTTACTGGCTGCTGCGGAACCGAAAGGCAGGTACACATGCAGTAAAGCTAAAACATGGAGAACAGTAAAAATTTGTGAACTTTACAGTTCGTAGCAACTCAGGTAGCAATATTAACAATTCTGTCTAAAAAAAAAAATAAAAATTCTGGACTGCAACAAAACTTTCGCGTTATTCCTCCATGTTCCATCAGATCTGCTCCATGTGTTCACTGTCCTGCTGTTCTCTAGCTGGTTACTGCAGTGCAGCTCCATCTAGTGGCACAGATGTGTAATGACAACAAAAAGTACAGTCCTCCATTATAAAACAAATTCAGTTCTGTGGCCCGTTTTTTCATTTTGTATTTTTGATCCGAGTCTAAAATTGAAATATTAAAAAAAACAGGCATTTTTTCATTTTTTTGTGTTAGATTAAAAAACGAAAAACGTAATAAAATGTCACTTTTTAATTTTTTTTTAATTTTTGATTGACAATTGAAAATGGAAAGAATGAATGATACACAGATTGGTAAAGTTACTGAACTTTAACATGGACATTTTCATTTTAAAGTTCTCCCAGACGGAGGATTTAACAGAAACAAGGTTATTTGTAACAACTGACAAGTTGAACTAACCGTTAAAAGTTTCTGCTGTTACCTCAGAAATTCGTCGTCGTCGTCTTCTTCCGCTTATCCGAGGTCGGGTCGCGGGGGCATCAGCCGGAGTAAGGAAGCCCAGACCCCCCTCTCCCCGGCCACTTCCTCCAGCTCCTCTGGGGGGATCCCAAGGCGTTCCCAGGCCAGCCGAGAGACATAGTCCCGCCAGCGTGTCCTGGGTCTTCCCCGGGGTCTCCTCCCAGTGGGCCGTGCCCGGAATACCTCACCAGGGAGGCGCCCAGGAGGCATCCTAACCAGATGCCCGAGCCACCTCATCTGGCTCCTCTCTCGATGCGGAGGAGCAGCGGTTCTACTCTGAGCCCTCCCGGATGGCCGAGCTTCTCACCCTATCTCTAAGGAAGAGCCCGGCCACCCTGCGAAGGAAGCTCATTTTCAGCCGCTTGTATCCGCGATCTTGTTCTTTCGGTCACTACCCAAAGCTCATGACCATAGGTGAGGGTGGGAACGTAGATCGACCGGTAAATCGAGAGCTTCGCCTTCTGACTCAGCTCCTTCTTTACCACAACAGAACGGCGCAGCACCCGCATCACTGCAGATGCCGCACCGATCCGTCTGTCGATCTCCCGCTCCATCCTTCCCTCACTCGTGAACAAGATCCCGAGATACTTAAACTCCTCCACTTGGGGAAGGACCTCATCCCCAACCCGGAGAAGGCACTCCACCCTTTTCCGGCTGAGGACCATGGTCTCGGATTTGGAGGTGCTGATTCTCATCCCAGCCGCTTCACAACCGGCTGCGAATCGCTCCAGCGAGAGCTGTAGATCACGGCTCGATGAAGCCAACAGAACCACATCATCTGCAAATAGCAGAGACCCAATCCTGAGGCCACCGAACCGGATCCCCTCGACACCTCGACTGCGCCTAGAAATTCTGTCCATAAAAGTAATGAACAGAATCGGTGACAAAGGGCAGCCTTGGCGGAGTCCAACCCTCACTGGAAACGAATCCGACTTACTGCCGGCAATGCGGACCAAACTCTGGCACCGGTCGTACAGGGACCGGACAGCCCGTATAAGGGAGTCCGGCACCCCATACTCCCGAAGCACCCCCCACAGGAATCCCCGGGGAACACGGTCGAACGCCTTCTCCAAGTCCACAAAACACATGTAGACTGGTTGGGCGAACTCCCATGCCCCCTCCAAGACCCTGAAGAGGGTGTAGAGCTGGTCCACCGTTCCACGGCCGGGACGATCGAAAAAGTACAGTCCTCTAATATAAAACAAATTAAGTCCTGTGGCCCATTTTTTTAATTTCGTATTTTTGCTCCAAGTCTAAAATTGAAATAAAAAGAGGCTTTCTTTTTGGTTTTTTTGTGTTAGATTAAAAAACGAAAAACATAATAAAATGTCACTTTTAAATTTTTTTTTAATTTTTGATTGACAATTGAAAATGGAAAGAATGAATGATACACGGATTGGTAAATTACTGAACTTTAACGTGGACATTTTCATTTTAAAGTTCTCCCAGACGGAGGATTCAACAGAAACAAGGTTATTTGTAGTCAAGTTGAACTCCCCGTTAAAAGTTTCTGCTGTTACCTCAGAAATTACCTGTTTTAATGTTCTGATTGTGCTGAGACACAATCATTTTGTTGGATTTTGTTTGTAAACTTTTTTTTATTTTTTATAAAAACAGGATGACATTAATGTCCTGGCAGTGGCAATAAGCTTTATTTTATTTGAAATTTTTTTAAATGAGATTTACACTAAATATGTGTAACTGACAAGTGCTGATGTTAAAAGTGTTTGAACAACAAATGTTATGGCACTTTAGTTCATATGGCAGCAGAGCATTTAAATAAAAGTGCATTTTACACTACTTTTGAATTCATTATTTGATTTTGCGTATACAATGCGATTAATCGTGATTAATCAGGGAAATAATGCGATTAATCGTGATTAAAAATTTTAATCATTGCCCAGCACTAATAATACATGATAATGTTTTTCCTGAAATGTTTCGCTTCATCACGTCTAATCCAGCAGAAAGCGCTGCAGAGAGGAAGGTGACCCGCGTGGCCCCTGATCAATGATCCAGTCTATTAAACAAAGCCACTTTGATCAGTAGCGACGCTGGATCATTGTATTGTTCAGAGATCTCTGGATATTTCATTTCTGGATGAAGGTAAATCCAACCCCATAAATCACCGTGCGTTTCAGGAGCACTTATATAAGGAAGGATGGAGATAAAGATTCTCCTGCCCTGCACACATACGGACCGAAGGCTCTGCCTGGGGGAAAAAAAAAAAGTCTCCAGGTGACAGGTTCATCTTTAGTGGGAGCAAATTGTGTGCGGGGAGACAGGGAGGCGCTTGGATGTGCTTAGAGTGGAGGTCTATGAGCGGTGACACTTCTGGGGCTCGCTGCCAAGTGAAACTCAGTTATCTAGAAACATCTACTCCCCCCCTCCCCCCAATACACAAACGCACGCACAGCCATCTCTAACCTTTTCTCCGACCCTGAGGGACGAGGAGAGACGAGAGGGAGGAGGTGACGAGGCAACTGTTAACTCATATTAAAAGGAGTATCTGCGACTCCCCTGGGAATGATCGATTTCTGCGCACGCTCGCTTTTATTTGCAAAACAAATCAGGAGGTTTAGTTGGTTATGGCGCGACTGCAGGTCGGCACATGGGTGTTGGAAGTTATTTACAGAGACATTATTATGTCCTTTTTGACAGGTTGAAGCAAGTGTTGATGAAATGTCTGTGACATGTTTTCAGTAAAAGGGCTAATTCCAATTCTTCCCTCAATCTCAACCTTTGCCCTTAACCCTCAATTTTTGGCCCTCAATTTTATCCCTCGAAAATAAGCGTAAGGGCTATCTCGTGACTTAGAAACGGGACACCCCTCAAGTGCAGTTACGTCTTCAGACTGAAATGTATCAGAGCTCGTGTTGTCTCTGTAGGGATAACATTGAAAAGAGCGCTGTATATTCTCTAAATAATATTAGCAAATAACACTATAGAGGATACATTATTCAGTCCTCCGTCGCTACACAACAAGGTATAAAAGTAATGTGAAGCCAGCCGGGGGCCGCCGGTCCGGCAGCAAACATCGTAAAGGGAAAAAAATCAATGTTGCGCAACAACGATGTTAATCCATGAAAAAAGTCTCAAACAAAGACAATAAGATGGTTTAGTAACATTTATATCTTTAAGAACTATGAAGATACTTACATTTGTAGCTAGCTTTTTTTTTTAAAATCGCCATCCTTTTCGAAGATGTCTTGACTAAATTACCCAATGCCTTCTGGGTAGCCCTTACTTCCAAGGGTGGTGCCGGAGAATCTCAATTTTGAGGCCCTCAAACTTGTCCCTCAGTTTGACGTTCTTAGAATCGGGACAGCACTTGCACTTAGCGGGAAGCGCACATTTTTGAGATGTTGAGGGTTGAGATTGAGGGTTAAGGGAGGAATTCGAATTCACCCAAAGTCAAGGACACCACCTGAGATCTAAGACAAGTCTTTCGAAGTGCTCACGTACTGTACTGGTAGAACAAAGTATGGCGCCAACAGTGTCAAAAACGTATCCATGCCATCGTGACTGTTACGATCCCTAAAAGTTGTGGTAGCATTGTGACGACCCGCCACAGTTCCATCGTTCTTCACTGTGTTGACTTCGGCACTGCTGTTCTCATGTCTGCTATCATGTGTTCAACTTAAGGGATATTCTGGATTTAAAACAACCCGAGGTCGTTCATCAGCAGTTTGGAGTTTGCAGCAAACCGGCAATTAATGTTCGCACTTGGGGCAATTGACCCTGCGAAAAATCGCTGGGGCAGGGTTCTGATGGACGCTTTGACACTGGCGCTGTTTAGGTCGGCCCACAGGAGATTTTTACGGCAACCGCACCCTGGTGCGCGTCAACACGGGCCTACCGATTCCTCTCCGAAGAGGCCGTCTCGGCAGGACTGTGGTGTGGATTATCTGTGGCGTGAAAGCTCCATGACCGTGGGGTCGACCCAAAGAGGCGTCCTTCGCCCCCCTCGGCATCCAGTGGGTTGAAAAGGAGAATGTAAGCATGACGAATGAAAGTGATCCTCACAGTTGAGGACAAACGCTTCATTTACGAGCTGTTTACACCCCGGTAAACTACCCCGAAGTGTCTGCGGGGATCCTCGCCACACTATCACTATCACGCTCCATATTTCCCACGGACTGACAGAGGGCAAGTTTTCTGCAATAACAGACCTCGAGTTGTTTCAACTCTGGGACGTTTCCCTAAAGCAGCCGTTCCCAAACTTCAAATACCACGGCCCAATTTGAAATTTGAAAAATCTCCACGGCGCACCGAAACCTTTAATCACAACTGTGATCAACATTCAGGACTAGAAGCTGTGTTCTGACGTTAATGTAAGGGGTCAACAAATAAGGTGACACTTGTCATATTAAGTTAAGATGGCAGGATAATACTTTACTGGTTTGTTTTGTTACTTCTTAATGTTTTTAAATCATGTTGTTAATATTTTACAGTAATTAAAAACATATTTGAAAAAGATCGAGGATTTAAAACACCTTGCAGTCCGCGACGGCCCACCAGGGGGCCACACTTTGGGAAGCACTGCCCTAAAGAGTTCTTATGTTCCTTCGTATTTACACAGATTTACGAATCCTCTCGTCTTTTATCTCGTCAGGTCTGGACAGCTGATGTGAGTTCGGCGGTGGCGGCGGGTGGAGGGGTGATCAGTGATGGAAACCTCCCCCCCCCGATAAGCTGCAATCAGGTATCAACCAGACAACAGTGGCGTGACGCAACTCAACAGCACCGCTATCATCGTCGCAATCAGCTGCCGTCCAAGGCCAAATTAGAATCGACCCCCAACTCTCCACTCCATGCCTTTAAACGATCTGCACTAAGCAGCCCCCCCCCACACACACACACACACACACACTTTAAGCACTCAGGAAAGCGCATGTCTTTTGTTTGGCGTTTTTTGGACCATTTTGGGGTAAATACGGTCGTACGGTCGTGTGGCATCGCCTCCTATAAAATCCAACTTACTGTCCTCCTTGTGCTCACCGCCTCGCGTGTGCCTGCAAAACTGCAGCGGGGTGCTGTATTGTGACTATTCTCATTTAGAGCAAAGCTTGAAAAAAAAAAAAAAGAGCCTGAGGGAAGCCATCCAACCCCCATTATGTCCAAACATCCAGCTCATAGCTCACACCCCGCTGCTGACTTGGCTGTTTTCCAGAGTGCTTTTAGCACCGCTAATGTAGCTACCTATGTAGGTTAAAGACCCCCTCGTGGTCAACAACCACACCGGTGCCAGGGGAGACATCTCAAGGTGAACACCGTGTTCAGATCGTAGACTCCCCCCCTTCAGATGTGGTGGCAACAATAAATAGGACAGAGGCAGCAATGTCAGAGAGACACGTTTCAGTCGTCGCTGATTTATTCGGAGTCAAACAGGACAAAGAAAACATTTAGGCTTCGAAAGCTTCCGGATTTTTTCCCGTGCAGTCAAATGAACCCATGCATGTGTAGGAAAAGCGAGTCCCGAAGCCGTAAAAGATGGACACCTCTGCATTTAATCCCCTCGTCCTCTCTGCTGCGCTTAGGAATTTTCAGACCCTCTTAATTCCCTAAATGAGCAAAGAAATCAATAGGAAGTCTGCAGGCTTTTACTCAGTCTAATTATACACATTTATCACCAATCACAGCCTCGGATTTGAATCCCGACTGCAGAGGTTCTGTTGTACTGTTGGACCGAGTGACAGATCGGCTCAATCCAGTTCATCCGTTAAAGGAAAAAAAAAAAAAAGGAGAAGAATGAAGAGACTCAGCAGAGTGATATCAGGATATGGGGCAATTTGCAGTGCTGAGGATAAAGATTAGAGAAAATAACCATAAAGCCGGAGGGAGAGAGCATTTGGTAGGAAGCGATTGTCTTCTGGCTAATCGCAGAGCGTGCATTCAAGATTGCTGCTCAAAGCGCTCTAAAGAAAGCCCTTAAATGGTATTCTTAACGTTGCCATAATTCATGTCTGTTTCATGAATTATAAATTTTATTCCGTGTTTGTTTTTGATGCTAATCAGGGTAGCGAGTGTAATAGAAGCTTCTCAAAACAGTGTATTTTAATCCAAATGTCAAATCCATAAATTCATTCAAATACTTTATTAATCCCCCAAGGGGGAAATTCAAGTTTCAGTACACCAGCCTGGTGTACTAGAGGAACTGCTAGCATCCAGCGCTCGTTTTCATGCCCAGTCCCGTGGTCCGAGTACTAACTCCAGTTAACAGCCGTTAAAACCAGTATATCTCCATAATGATGACAAGTGAGATATCTCCAGGTCAGAGGAGGAAACACCAATGAACCAAACCTTCAGTCCGGCGAGCGACGGAGCCGACCGTCCCAGAGCCCGGTTCATCATGCGGACCGGACCAGGCCGTTACTGTAGCGGAGAGACAGCGGTTCAAAGGAGCGAGGAAGAGGTCAGAGGTTAGGTTTTGCCCACATCCGCTGAGATTTGGATCACAGGGTCGCAAAGGAAAGGCTACAACTTTTCGAGAGGGATGGCAGTTTGCTAAATATCTCTTGGACAAGTCAGGAAAAAGGTTTTGTGGAATTAGAAGACAGACAAGACCAAAGTGGACCTTATTGGTTTGAATGTACATTATGGTTCCTGGAAAGGAAGACTGAGAATGTTGAAACACGGTGGTGGCACAATCATCATTAGGGCCTGCTCTGCTGCTTCAGGATGGATCAGTCATTTTCTTTCACGTATAAATGACCAAGAACAATATTACTCTCCGTTCTTTAACTAGTTTTAGCACTTGTGTGAAAATTTTATTATCTTTTCAAATTATATATTCAGCACAAGGGTTTCATGGGTTTCTAATGCAGCCATTACAGGGATACTTCTGTCCTCGTCCGGCCACGCAGAGAGGAGGGACCACGCCGTTAATCTTCCATGCATCTAAATCCAGCGCTGTCGGTCAGACTGGGGTGTAAGTTATCTTTGACACGTGTTCACTGTTGGGATTATCGGCAAACGCTTCCTCACTGTCACTGTGAGTAACATCGACATGCTGCTTGTGACTGAAACGGACAGGTGAACTGACGGATGGCCGGCCGCTCAGACGCTGCAGGTGGACGAGCAGATATTAAATATAGATCGTCTTTTGTTGGAGATTAAATTAACGAGAGCTGTTTTTTCAGACGTTTACATCGTCTTCACCGTGGCCTTAAACAGTTTGGATGATACCACCTGATGATGTTTTGGCATGAGAAGCTTCTGACAGGCCAACTGGTGTCATGGTGGGTCGTCCGGTTCATCCTCGGGTAAAAATCTTCCAGATCCCTGAAGGTTCCCACGTTCACGTCTCCAGACAAGAGCGTGTAAGGTATGAACTACAGGGGGGAGGAGATGGCTTCTTTGTCCCAGAGACGATCGTACTTTGATGCAAAACGTGCAAATGAACCCGAATACAAGTACAAAAGACCTTGCAAAGATGCCGGCTGAAGCCAGGAAGGGAGCCGGATTACAGTTCAGCTAAAGAATAAAAAAAAATACTTAAATGTTGGATTTTATCATCAGATAAAATTATACAAAGGCCTGACCTTTTGATTGGCAAATGGGTAAAGCTGTCATTACTTCAGCAACTTAGTCCTTAGACTAACTTAGACCTAACAGGGTATCGTCATTTTTATTCTAAAGGTATTACGAATTGCTGTGCTGTTAACTCCTCAGTGACCAATGGCCAACCCAATGTTTTGGGTCGGCCCATAAGGGTTCGGTCAGGAAAGGTACCCGCTGGCCCCACATGAACGGAATGATTCAGTCCTGACGGCGCGCAAAAGATAAACGATATCAGCTGGAAAGACTGAGCCATATGGCTGTAGCGACACACTAATCTCACAATACGATACGCGATAATCGGCTCACGATACAATATATATCGATATTCATCTTACAATACATTTACATCATTTTCCGAAAGATTTAAAGGGACAAAGTGATTTTGGTGACATCTTTCGACCCGCAGCTGAAAAAAATCGATACTCCATAAAATATCGCAGAATTGATAAAATCGCTCAGCCCTACTGAACCACTCCCCTCCAGGGCTAAAGCCATGAGAGACAGTGAACAATGGGTCTCTCCTGGGGGAATTGTGGGAAATGAACCTATCTAACGGCCCGGTACATCCAACGGGATGCAACCTCAGGTGGCCTTTAGAAGGTGTCACAACGCTGGAAGAGACACGAGACAGTGATGGACGCAAATACGCACAGATGGTCTGAACCAAAACTAGACGAATAAAAAAGGACAGTTGATGAAACGTGAAAGAAGAAAGAAGAAAACAGCAAACGCAAAAGTAAACGCACGACCTGGCCGCCAAACAGCTGGATGAGCAAGAACGGGAACAGGACAGATGTGGCGGTTCCCGCCATGCACCAAAGCGGCAACCGACGGTCAGCTGACCGGAGTCGCAACGACGACGACTTCCGGTGACGGCTCCTCCGCCTGGCGCCCGTTGCCATGGGAGATGTTTATGTAAGCCGTGCCTAATCCTGTTAACTGTCACTTCGGCTGCTGAGCAGCAGAAACGTTCAGCAATGCTGCCTGCTTCAGGGGAGGAAAAAAGAGAGAAAAAGAAGACCGAAAACTGTTTGTTTTGTTTTTTCTTTGAAAGAAATGAGAAGAGAAAACTGGAATAGATTATTTAAGAGGGAAATGAGCACAAACGAAACACAGCAGGAGGGAAAATCACTGGGCAGAAACATTCAGTCAATTAATTTGCTTGTAAGAGCAGTCGTTAGAGGTGCAGCCTCGACTACTGACTGCAGCTTTGTCTTTAACGTGGTTTCTTCGTTCATCATAAACCTCTACCTTGCTGAATTGTGTCCACCTTGACGGCATTTAGCTCGGATCGTCCTTTCGTAAATGAACTCCAGCCGTCTCCTGTCAGGCGGGAACGGCGAGGGAGAAGTTGAAACCCAATTATCCCGATTAAAAAGCGACAGAGTATAAGCGAGTCATACAGAAGAGGATTATACGGACATGAAAGAGGAGCGACGGGGAGAGGAAGGAAACGGCGGGGAAACGGGGGAGCTGGCGTACAGGCGGACAGGTGGAACGCCGTAAAGGGTCGCGCCACGTAAACTGGACGTCGCTGCCTCTCGGTCTTCCTCCCGTTTCTTGCTTATGGCTGCATTAATAGTCCATGAAGAAGACAGAACCAGAGACCCTAAACATTGTTTAGCAAACCCGTCCTGGTCGGAAAGTTCTGCGGCGTCCACCGTGATTGAAGAGGCTGGATGGGTGCGCCGTGCCTCGTGGAGGTTTCCATCTACTGCACCGGCAGCGCTGCAGCAGCAAGTAAAGCCTCTGGACCATTAAAGGCAGTTTTGTTCCTCTCAGCACGTCATCATCGCTTTGATGCCTCTGCTGATCTCAGCGCGCAGAGGGACATTAAAACACACGCCGCACTGATCACCGGGGGGAGTCGGCCCGCTGAAGTCGTTCGGATGTTTCGTTTCCATTTGACCTGCCATCGGCACAGATTAACCTTTGGTGTGAACCGGGATCACACTTGTCTTTTCTCAGTCACACGACTATCAAGCACAAAGCTTTTCTAGTGTCCACATGACTGTTCGTGTTGTCGTATGATGGATATGTGACAAGGAGCTACATCAGGCCTGTCCCAAAGCCTGCAGTTTCTCAAACGACCACTAGAGGGTGACTCCAGAAGTGAATCACTCCAGCGACTTAATAAGATCCTTCTTATTTTAAAGATAACATATCTTATTTAAAACATGCTGATAAACTCCCATGGGGCGCTCTGGGTTGGCCTTGAGGGGTCTGGGGGGGTGGAGCTTAGCCACCCATGCACTGGCTGAAGGCTCCAAGCTAGAGGTCTTCACGGGTCCACTTTCATGGACCTGAACAAGAATGGACCCGTGAAAATTCAACCCGAAACCGACCCGACCCGAACTATTATCATGAGTCCGAGAGTCCGAACCCGAACGAACCCGCAATATTCTTAAATCTTTAGTTTCCGACCATGAACCGAACCGAGTTACCCGAATAGAACCGAGACAATACACCCCATAGTTGCTCATGTTAAAAGTTGTCTAGCGTTGAATAAAACTTGATTTTCTTACCTAAAGTTGTCTTCTTCTACCCCCGGTTCAGTTGCTACATAGGCTACGTGATGTAAACAACAATAAATCCGCATCGTTATTTTCTTTGTGGATACAGATGCTATTGGTAGCAACTGCTAACGCTAATATCCTACACCGGTCAGGAGGTGTGGTGAATATGTTCTCTCATCCAGCGTTGTCATGTTGGCGATCCGTTGTGCTTTACGGCAACACGATTGTTTCATGACAAATACGCCACATTAATGAATAATTAATTAAACTGCCCCGAGTCCTGACATTGGCTGCCACCCCCAATATCTTTACCTCTCTCGAGTAAACGTGGACCCAGCCTGTCAGAGAGCACCGACCGGGCCCGAGACTAACTGTACCGATTCTGACCCGAACCCGAAGTCACGTCTTTTGAATGGACCCGAGACCCGATTCGGGCTGGGTCAGAACCTCGGGTTGTTGGGTTGTTCTGAACACAGGGGCAGGTCTGATGGCTCCAAGAGCGCTTGTGGTATCCGGACCACGTGGGCTCCTCCAGCCAAGTCACCTTCACTTCAAGACTCTTCCAGGTTGTCCTGGATCCTTCCAGGTTGACTTAACTGACCGTTAAGCTACCGCGGGTCCCTGGTGGAGTTCGCTTCACCAGCTGTCCCCGTTTCAGCTGCAGCGGTACTAATTTCAGACATCATTTCGAGCGCAACGTCTGAAATGAGGATGGGTGGACAGATTTGATCAGAATTAATGTTATGTAAGGTGAGTTGGCATCTAAAATAGCTAGCTGCCAACTGACTGCCAGACTTGTTAGCTCTGTCCACTCGCCCGGTTTTGGATGAACCAGGACTGGCCGAAGTCAGCCGATACGACATCACCCAAACTGACTTAAAAAAAAACCTGAGTGACATCATAGAGGGTTTGTCCAGTTCTTTTTATACCTATTCAATAAACATTTGCAAATAAAAAAAAAAAACACATTCTGCCTTCTTTAGAAATGTATTACAGAACAATTTAAAACAGCGCAAATTGTTCTGTTCAGATTATTTATTTTGTCTTTAATAAAATTTACTTATTGAGTCAATTACTTTTCTAATTTACTCACTGAGTCAATTTACTGTTAAAACAACTTCTCTTTCACTGTAAAAATCTTGTTTCAAAACATAAACATATGCTGCTAACATTAAATAATATCCACTTACATTTATGAGTTTATTTTCTGCAAAAAAAAAACAAAAAAACAAAAACTAATCAAAATACAAGAAATAAATACTAAATTTTAGGTGAAATTTTCTGACGACGCAGCAACATATTTCATTTTATTTTATTGATTCATTATTTCATGTATTTTTAGATATATTTTTTTTTATCTTGACATGTCCTCGGGTCTACATTTTCGAGTGATCTCAAATCATGAATTTTTGCTCATTTTATTACTCTTTAACGTGCTGCAGCGTCTGTTCTTTAAGTGTTTTGATCTCACATCCGCCTTGTTTCAACTGGTGTTTTTTTACAGCGCACAGCCGAGCGCTGCGAATCGAGCCGCGAGATGAAGCACCACTGCATGAGTGCCTCCTCTCTTCTTCAGCGCCGTAAAAAACAAAACAGCAGAGCCGACGATTCTCGGCTGCTGCGCAGATGAAAACATGCACACAGATAAGCAGTTTTGTGTTGACGTGAGCGGCTGTAAAAGGGGCCGTTGGCTCCCAGCAGCCAGCGCAGCACTGCAGCTCAGTCATGTAGAACATTTCAATAGTTCAGACCCATGTAGCACTACAAACTGCACACACGGTGATTCAGAGGACGCTAAAAGAGAAATCATACAGCTTTCCTCACCTTCCCTCCTGCAGCCTGAAATCATTTAGCGCTTTGCTGGATCAAGCTGGCTGTTGGCATCTGTCTAAAGTCTGCTCTAACGGTGACAGATCGGTCGTCCTGGCATTTGTTTTTCTCAGATGCCAGGAGCTGAGGGGGGGGGGGCACGACGCAAGATTTAAATTGTGAACCGAGCTCATTAGCGGAGAGATGAACCAGCGGCAAACGCTGGGTTTTGTGCCAGCTCAGCAGCAGACGCGGTGGGGTGGAGAAGTTGAGAAGGAAGCTGTGCCTTCAGACGCTGGGAATTTAGATCAGAGGTCAAAGCCTGGACATGTGTCAAATACGAGGCCTGTGGGCCAAATGTGGCCCGCCACATCATTTTATGTGGCCCTCGAGCGCTTGTGCACTATTGGCTTAAATTTTAAAACGATATTTAAAGACTTAAAATAAGCTTACGCCGCTTTAAAGCGCATATTGACAATAAACTACATCTCCCATAATGCATTTTGTGTTTTCATGTTGCATTTTGTGACACTCATGCTGTCAATCTGGCCCTTCGAGGGCAACCATGATGCTGATGTGGCCCTCAGTGAAAATGAGTCTGACACAAAATGCATTATGGGAGATGTAGTTTATTGTCAATATGCGCTTTAAAGCGCATATTGACAATAAACTACATCTCCCATAACACATTTCGTGTTTTCATGTTGCATTTTGTTACACTCATGCTGTCAATATGGCCCTTCGAGGGTAACCATGATGCTGATGTGGCCCTTAGTGAAAATGAGTCTGAGACCCCTGGCTTTTAAAGCATCCAGTCTTGCAGGAACATGTAGCATCTCCGCCTGATTAGCACACAAGATCAAAGGAGTGGCAAAGCAGGTAGCTTTTTCCCCAAACGTCTGAAGAGACTTTCAGTCTTTAAAGTATTTCCATCCCATGAGAACCGCAATTAATGCTTCCTGTTTATTAGCTGCATACGGGGTTTCGATAGCAAAGCCGGTGTGCATGCCGCACAGCTTGCGTGCATCCGTTTTACGTCATCCTCCTCTGCACTTTTCTGTGGAGTCAATTCCTCCATGACCTGAAGAAAAATATTTTGACATGGTACCTACATGTGACTAACTAACAAACCATGAGACACCAGGAAACATCAAGAGGAAGTCGTAAAGGAGTCTCTGCAGTCAATGACTGGCGGCTCGTAGCAGCTTGGAAGCCACCCGTGTCACATCTTCCCTGGCTAGCTTAATTAGAAGTGTTATTTGCTTTGTCTTTCACTTTCATCACAGCAAAGCGCTCCACGTTCCTCCTGGGAAATGTGTTTTGCGGTTGAATCCACATGGGACCAGCCGTCAGCGCAACAAACCAGCGCTTTCAAAAGGAAAGGGAGACGAGATTTCAGAACAAGGTTAACGACTGATGCGAGGGGTCCATCTTGTTTTAGACACTCGCGGGCGCACTTTTGAGTGCGGTTACATGACTTCTAAAATCCTCCCGTTAACAACAACATGACCCACGACTGCTCTACATTTGGCCGTAACCAATGCCGACGAATCGAGGTGAGTGCTGCTTCCCAGACTCGGCCACATATCAAAATATTCCTTGGATATTTACAATACAGCCGACCGAAGCCACAACCCATGACAAAAGCCAGGTTATGACATTCGGGTCACATCTGATCCATACAGCACATACTCTGCCAGCCCACACTGGCATTAAGGGCCCATCGAAATCTAACCACGTCCTGTATGAGATTGTCTGTTGGTACCATATTGGCCCCAAACTGCCCAGATGGGTTCGCTTAAGCGGTTGGCTCACCTAAATAAGACATCCATTCATCTCCACGTACCTGAGCGTAACCCATACCTGTCAAGTTTTGGATTTGGATTGGCAGTCCCACCATCCCAACCAAGCTCCAGTATCTCTTACTATACTAGTACTACTACTAATTCCTGAACTTCAGCCAGCTCTTTTGTTTCCTGTGTGCCATTAATTGACAAACTGATCAATCCAGGTGTGTCTGACCATTGCTGTGAGGGCAGACACACCTGGATTAATCAGTTTGTTAATTAATGGCACACAGGAAACAAAGCAGCTGGCTGAAGTTCAGGAAGTAGTGCAGCTGTGTATAAAACCACAACGACATGTGAACATTCATTATAGCCTAAATGAAAACACAAGAGCGGTATATATGAACAGTATTTATTTGAAGGGATTTGCATATTTTCTGTTAATTCAACATTGCTTGTATTTACATTTACATTTGATTTTCATTTCCACAGATTGTTTTAAGAAAGCAAATAATTATAAAAAAACTAGGGCTGGGCAAGTTAAAGCATTATTATCGCATTAACGCATTAATTTATTAACGTCGACATTTATTTTATTGCGCGTTAACGCATGTTGCTCACATGCTTTTGTTTTGAAAAGTCTGTTACTGGCTGCTGCAGAACCAGAAGATAATTGGCAGGTAAACATGGAAAAGCTAAAACAGACATGGAGAACGGTAAAAATCCGTGAACTTTACAGTTCGGGTAGCAACTCAGGTAGCAATATTAACAATTCTGTCTAAAAAAAAAAAATTCTGGACTGCAACAAAACTTTGGCGTCATTCCTCCATGTTCCATCAGATCTGCTCCATGTGTTCACTGTCCTGCTGTTCTCTAGCTGGTTACTGCAGTGCAGCTCCATCTAGTGGCAAAGATGTGTAATGACAACAGAAAGTCCAGTCCTCCATTATAAAACAAATTCAGTTCTGTGGCCCGTTTTTTCATTTTGTATTTTAAGTCTAAAATTGAAATGTAAAAAAAAACAGGCATTTTCGTTCATTTTTTTTTGTTAGATTAAGAGATGAAAAACATAATAAAATGTCACTTTTTGATTTTTTTTTTTTTTTAAATTTTTGATTGACAATTGAAATTTTTTTTATAAAAACACATTAACAAACACATTAATGCCCTGGCAGTGGCAATAAGCTTTATTTTATTTTACATTTTTTAAGATGAGATTTACATTAAATATGTGTTACTGACAAGTGCTGATGTTAAAAGTGTTTGAACAACAAATGTTATGGCACTTTAGTTCATATGGCAGCAGAACATTTAAATAAAAGTGCATTTTACACTACTTTTGAATTCATTATTTGATTTTGTGTATACAATGCGATTAATCGTGATTAATCACGGGAAATAATGCGATAAATCGCGATTAAAATTTTTAATCGTTGCCGAGCCCTAAATATTAAATAAAACTAATGCTACCTTTGAAAACATCAATGCACCAGATTCAGAACAGCATCTCACTGTCAAACGCCTTTTGTCAATTCTAATGCGTGGACAGAGGCAACGCCGCGCGCCGCACACACATCCTGCGCAGCTCAGCAGCAGCGGTTTGACATTGTACAGCTGAACGGTGTCTGATATGAGGGGTGACCTGAGCGCGTGGAGGGTAAACGGAGTGACTCCCCGGTGGGGCCGCTTGTTCTCTCCAGCCCTCTTTTAGAGTTCAGACAGATCCCATGATGCGAAGAGATTAATGAAGCTGCTCTGGCGCTGTGATCCCAGAACACACGCGCTATCACGAGCATGCACACACGCACAATATTTATAGAGTATGAGGGTTTTCATGTCTGCGCACTGATATAAGCATTAACAGGATGCTAATGATTATTACACCGACGTTGGCCCAGTTGATGAATTAACTGTCCATTCAAACAAACCTGCACTTAACTAGGTTGATGTTGTGGTAAAAAAAAAGAAAAAAAAACGTGCGCGTGCATGGTTAACGACATAATACTGAATGAGCTCATCCATAAAGCTTTTGCTGACACAATGAATGATCTCTTCACATAAAGCGACTGCCGTTCTGCATCCCTCCGATGAAAGAAACCCAGTTGAGTCGATATCTATCGCAGTCTGCCGATGATATAAGCGAGCTGCACCAAAGCTCGGAGAAGACAGGGGGATGATGTCGCATTAACACATGGACCTACAGTGTGTCTCTCACCTGCAGTTGGGTCAGCTGTCCTACACGATGCGACACTGCCCCGCTGTGGTCACAACTGGGTATTACAACTCAAAAAAATGTTTAAAAAGATCACCAGGCTCTGCTTGTTTGAACCAGGGGACACTGACTGGTTCTACCAGGCGCAGATCCAAGGATTCAGAAAGTCCCTGGTCCAGATTCTACTTGTGAAACGGCTTGTAACATTTTATGTTAAAACGTTACAACCAAAACAAGCCATCTTGAAGAAAACGCCTTTAAGATGTCTGTGATTCAGGACATCTATCATTGCCGACAAAATAACAGGTTAAAATATTCATGTATGCTTTTATACTTAGGTTGTTTAGTCCAAACGAGTCCCTAAAAAGAAGTTTTCTATCTCAGATTGTATAAAAAGAAGTGGACAGATCGCCCTGTGGCATCATCCGGAGGTTTTCGAAGCCTCTTTCCCTCACTGAGTGGCGCCATTTGTGAAAGGGCGGAAACAAACAGGCCCGGAAACACGCCCACTTGAATTTCAAACAGTCAGCTAATTTGCTTGGCTGTCTTAGCTGATGATAACCTATGATGCTAAAGAACATTCCTTTATCTTCATTCTGATCCAGTCTATCCAAATATCCTCATATCATGTACTGAAACAAGACCTGAAACAAGCGCCGCCACCAGAGCTGAAAAGACTAGCAGAGCTCAGCTGGAACCGGCAGTCGCTCAGTTAGCCGCTTGCAGGGTTTGACTCGTTGGGTTTGGAGCAAACCATCCGGCGTCAGCGCGTGCTGAATGACCTTCTGGTGGGAAATGCAGTTTTGGTGGAGACACCAGAAATGACCATCGTGTTGAACCAACACTTTGGTAGCACCGGCTGCCAATCAAAGTGACCACACCCATAATTATAGATATACATGGATGAGTAATCGAACTATGGAGACCAAAACCATTTTTTGATCCAGGCTGTAAATGTTTTTTTTTCCTTCTTCTGTAAATTTGGACATCAACTTGCTTTTGAGCCAGCCCCTAGGGGCCAGTTGAATAACTGAAACTTTTCATATTCTTAAAACCTAAGTTTTTTTTTCTTTTTATCGTCTTTGCTTTTTCAGAGGTCCTTTTGAGAGAAATTAATTACACACTTCGATCAAAATACCAGAATAAAGTATAAAAAATATAATTTCCCAAGCAGATAATTTTAGGGGGTGGAGTCAGCTGACCCTTGACTCCACCCCTTTTGTTTGTGGGGTGTGGCTGTTTTGAAACTGCTGCTACAGCTTTGCACCAGCAACTCCTGAGGAACAGCAAACGGAACGAAATATTAAGTTTTATTTGGACAATTTTTGTGTTGGTAATCACTTCAGACACAAAGATGATTTTTTTCCCCAAATCCAGTATATCCCCTTTAAAGTCTGTGCTTTTCGTCCATAATTACATTTTATAGTGGATGTGTTGATAAACAGCTAAAGTAAGGCAACTGTTTCAATGTTCAAATACAAACCTATTTGAAAACAGATGAGATGTCTATTTTTACTGGGTTTTTGATTTATTTTCTTTGTGAATGTAATATATCAAGTCATGAAGAATAGCTGTAAAACTAAAATGGAGACTGTGGAGGTGAATATGTGATGACTGAGCTCCCTCGTCGACATGTGAAACTTCAGTTAATTGTTGCAGACGTCTGTTCGCCCACGTTACAAAAACAAACACCAGGACAAACGTTCCCACTTTTAAACAGCCTCAACTTGAAACAGCGAGTGAAATTTATTTGACATAAATAAAGTCTCATACATTTCACAGCTATAGGGGCCTACATAGTAAGCAAAACATAGTCTACTCATTGTCCGTGCGCAGAACTACACCACAGGGTAGTCCAAGACAGTTTATCACGAAAATACAGGTGAAGAGATGGCGGCCACGGCTGGATATTATTCCACAGAGAGTCGTGTGATGTGGAGAAAAGAAGAAGACGACGGGGTCCTCGACTCGTGTGGCTTCAGGAAGCGTCTTCATGCCGTTTCGCCTCTAACATTCATCAACAACTTACGATGTTTTGAAGGCAGAAACATGAGTTCTTTGTACTGAACACACAGATTTAATTCATGATATAATAGTGTTACTGTAAGCTAATTTTTTTTTTTTCTTCATCTCCAAAATTAACATTTAAGATTTCATAATGAAACTCATCGGTTGCCGATTTTGATCTACTTTTAAAAATGCCTCTAAACAAAAACGCGCCGTCACCTCGGCTTTCAGGACTCAGGACAGCACGGCCTGGGACTGTCGGACGCCGACCAGGTTGTCGGCGCTGACGGACCTCCTCATGGCGGATTTGCTCAGGTCCTTGTACTTGTTCTCACACAGCCTGGATATGGCCTGAAGAAAGCAGAAGCACAAAGCTGTTAGAGTCCAAAGACAAAACACAACACGGACTTCCAGACAGACGCTGGTTGCTTTCGGACGACAGGAACCTTTTCATAGATCTGGGAACTGCTGAAGAAGTTCACATTAGGTTTTTGAGGGGAACCGTATGTGCAGAAACTGGACTGTAACTGGTTGAGCTAAGAAACTGGACCACAATCGATCCAGAAGATGAAAGGGGAGAGTGACTTGCTGATTGAAAAAGCTTAACAATGGCAGGTAACCAGGTAACCAACCATCATATAGTCTATTGCCAGTTCAGGTTAACAGGGTGACACTGGTAACCTCCACTTCAAAACACAATATGTACACACCTGATGCTCTTCCTGACACCATATTAGGTTACTAGGGCTGTAACAATACTACTAATATTGCGATACGATACGATATATATCGATATTCATCTTACAATACATTTACATAATTTTTCGAAAGATTTGAAAGGGACAAACTGATTTTGGTGACATCTTGTGAGTGTTCCAATTACTTATTTAAATGTTGCTTGCAAGCTTTTAAAGGTGGGACACGAGGGATTTTGGAAGAAGCTTAGAATATCGATACCAGCGGCTGAAAAATCGATACTCTCTGGGGAAATAATAATAATCGATAAAATCGCTAAGCTCTAGTTAGCACTATGAGCAGCTGAGGCAATGTGGGGATTTGATGTCTTTGGTACATAACAGGCATGGCAGTTGAACTGACAACCTTCAGGTTGAAGGGCAACTGACTCAACAACCTAGCTGGCTGTTGACTTACTTCAGCTTTCCCATCAGTGGTGCAATTTAAGGTGCTACTTTTCTGAATTTCCTGACTTATCTAAGGTGCACCAATGATAAATTCTTACCTTAGATGTCATCTTGAACAAGTCTCAAACTCTACAATGCAAGATTTTATTTTACATCAAAAGATGTCGTCAAAAGATGGAGATCAGCTTGATTAGTCAGATTCTACCATAGATGGAAGAGCTGTGTGCGTTCATGAGGACAATTTTGAGATATACAGTCATGGAAAAAATTATTAGACCACCATTTTTTCTTCACTTTCTTGTTCATTTTAATACCTGGTACCACTAAACGTCATCATGTGACTAAAACAGACAGAAAAGAAAACACTGAATGCATAAAAGCAGTGTTTTTGGCAGTACAACGTCATAGCTATTGATGTAAAAACTTAAGTGATTTAGGTTATAATCAAGAAAACCATGGAAAATGGTAAGATATCAGCTCTTAAATAAAACTCTTATGAGCAATCTTTGTGGTTATCGTTATGTTTGTCCAAACAAATGTACCTTTAGTTGTACCAGGCATTAAAATGAACAAGAAACTGAAGAAAACAAGGGTGGTCTAATAATTTTTTCCATGACTGTATGTCATCAGGGTAACCAGTCCAGGCAATGGAAGACAACAATATAGCTGGTCTCACTGGTATTAAAATATATCTGGACTTAAGGTTCATTTTCACAGCTGAAGTTTTCAACAAGGCACCAAAAAGGAGATTTCAGCTTCTGCTTACCAACAGTTAGGCACTTAAGATATGTTTATTTATTGTTCTAAAGTAACTACAAATTATTTGGAGGTGTGATAGATGCAAAGCCAATACATGTCCCCATAAAGCTAAAAAAAAAAAAAACTTAGTTTGGTTTAAATGCACCTTTCATTCTGATCAAAAAAATAGTGAAAACAGAACTATTTCAATCTGAAGATCAAAATCCTGACCTCCAGTTTTTGGGCCCGTTTGTTGCTGAGCGGCTCCAGAGGGAAACTGAGGTTGTTGTCGTCCAGCCAGCGAGCGCAGGTCAAAGTAATACTTAGCGTAGACGCTGGCTGGTACGTTGATGTTGAACTGGAGAAGCTCAAGGAAGTGGCGCTCCATCTCGTTCCTGCATGACACGACAGACAATTCATCTTGGTTTTTTCAACAGAAGTTCAAGACCATCTCAAGAGGAAGCTCAAACATTTGCGCTTCATCAGGTAAAACACTCACATGTCCTCCACGGTGATGTCTTTGAGGATCTGGCAGTAGTCGACGTTCCACACGGCCTTGGTCGTCCCAGACTTTGGAGGCCAGCAGGATGGCGCCGAGGACGATGCGTTTCCAGTTACAAGGACAAGATGTCCATCTCGGCATAAGTCAACAGTCGCTCCAGGTACACCTACGACGCCACACATCCATCAGTTCACACCGTATAATTACAGGTAACATCCACGCGGAGGACAGGTGAATGAAGTCAGAGCGCGCGGCTCGGCGGTAAACCTACCAGCGTGACGATGGCGCACTCAGCGGTGAGCTGCGCCGAGCTGAAGAGCGTCCTGATGAAGCGGTAGATGAGTTTGTGCTCTGGGTCGACCACGGAGTAGTCGTCCGGAACCTTCTCTCTCTGTTGGGAGACAATCGTCACCAAACGGCTGCATCGGCACATGAAACGCCACCACGTCACGCCGTCAAAACACTCACCGACAGAGGGTGCTTCTTCTCGTCGAATATATCCAGCGAGCGGTTTGAATCTCTGCACGGCACAAGAGCGATAACGTTATTTTTTATTCCATTATCTATTTAACAAAAACGTTGGCGATGCATTGATCCGGTAGCTTGAAGAACCACATTACAGAAAAACTTGAGAGTCGTCATTTCCTGCAGGTTTTTAAAATCATTGTGGAGTAATTCTTCGATACAACATTGGCTTCAGTTCATTTTGGTTTTGTGCACGTGCTCATGCACAGTTCTCTTACGGTCTCACCATAAGTATTTTTAATCGGCTTGAACTCTGAAATATGTCCGTGGTCGCTCCAAAACTTTGATCTGGTACGGTGGTACAGATCATTGTCTCTTACTCTGACCTCACGTTAGCCTCTAGAACACTCCGCTACGCTAAGGAGCTTATGGCCAACTCAGTTACTGTCAGGTATCCAGGTCCCGTGGCTGCCTAACAGCCCCCAATGATCGCTCCACCACTACCGTGCTTCACAATGGGCGTACGACATTTCTGTTTAAATGTTACTTTTAGTTTTCACCAAACGTGCCACCCGACTCTATTTGAGCTCATCAGTCCGTAGAACATGACTCCTGAAGTCTGGTGGTTTCAGATCCAGTTTCTCTGAAGGAGATCTCAGTCATGCTTCCATGTTTGTTTTAGACAGAAGAGGCGTTCTCCTGGCAAACTTCCAGTCACTCAGTCCTCCTCCTAATTTTCCTGTCAAGGACATTCACTTTTAACATGATCAATAAAGTCTGTAGTCTGAGATGGAGCTCTTTTTGTCCCTGTTTTTCATTTCTTCTCTCTGACCTTGGGTAAACGTTCTGGGACGCTCGCTCCAGAAGTTTAAATTGTCTGGGAAATGCTTTTACATCTCTTTCAAGGTTGACGTGCAGCAATAATTTATTCTCTGATACCACTGCTGATCTCTTTCACCTCTTGGCATTGCATTAACACACACCTGAATGCTCCATGTCAGAAAACTACCAAAACATCTGCTTTTATAGAGGTCTGCACACCTGCTGATGATGAAATCTTTTTTTTCTTGCCATTGTTTCTTTAAGATTTAATCATATTATTTACGGTTTGTATTTGTTCTCCGATTAGGGCTGTAGTGATACACTAATATCGCAAAACGATACACGATATGATATATATCGATATTTATCTTACAATACATTTACATCATTTTCCGACGGATTTTAAAGGGACAAAGGGATTTTGGTGACATCTTGTGAGTGTTTCAATGACTTTGTTTGAGTTTATTGAACTGAAAGCATCAATTACACATTATATGGCTGACAGGCAGCTTGCGAATGCTGGACAAAATGAATAAAAGATTTGTTGATAAAAATAGTTTCATTTATTTAAACAGTGCAAATTGTTGCTTGCAAGCTTTTGAAGGTGGGACACGGGGGTTTTGAAAGAAGCTTAGAATATCAATACCTGCGGCTGAAAAATTGATACTCGGTAAAATATCAATATATATCACAGAATCGATAAAATCGCTCAGCTTTATCTCCGATCATCCTCTGAAAAGTCTCTGAAAAGCGCCTGGAGACAATTTTTACTCCAATAGACATCATACAAATAAAGCTGAAATGAAAGTACCGAACAAGAAAACCAAAACAAGTCGGCCAACAAGAGTTGGAATCTGTGATATCTGAAAATTTTCCTACCTGTTTTTTATGTGATAGTATATGGCCAATGCGACGCTGAAACACAGAAAAGTCAACACAGATAAATGTTTTGTGTACTTATGCGCTCAACTTAAGCTTCTCTCACTGCATTCATGGATTATGTGTAAGTTGGACATATTTAAAGGATAAGATATTTTGAAGACTAAATCACTGACCATTTGATGGTGCTCTTGAGGTTGGGTTGGCTGACTGTGCTGTCGTCAATGAAGATGGTCGAGCAGGAACTGTACTTTTTGGTCAGGGGGCCGTGGAGACATCTGTTGGAGGAAAAAAGAAAAATCACTACTACTGCTTCCTACTTTAGATGCAGAAATCTGAGTTAAAGGTGAAAAGTTTGTTCATTTGTAATTTGATACAACAAAAGGCTCACGTGGTTCAAGTAGTTGCTTTTCCTTTTCTCACGCACTGGAATGGAAAGGAAAAGATTAGTGACATGAATTCTCAAATGATGACATCACAGATGGAGCAACACCGACCATCCGTCTGGGACTTGTTGAGGAAGAGAGTGCTGGCTCTGGGGTGGTCCGATGGGTTTTCCTCTTGAGCCAGCTCTGCGGGAGGAAAAAATAAAAGCCCGGGTGAGACACGCAACCCTGGCAAACAGTAAAAAAAATGAGCAGGGAAACTCATCCGCCACGCACCATCGGGGAGCTCCCTGTCGCTGATGTGCTGCAGGTACGTCCCGGTGTCTTCGCTCACGTCTTCGGCGGTGGTGATGAGACACTCGTCCAGTTCCACCTGTCTCCGGTGGATCTTTGGACTCTCCTGACGGAGAGATGCAGCAGGACACGGAGCCTCCCATCGCTGACCTACAATAGCCCTGCTATCACCAGAACCGGTTCCCATACAACTATTACGAGGCCTAATATTCTGGCTGCAAACACTGTGCTTCGGGGTCAAAGTTCAACCTTCAAGAGGGGGGGGGAGTTTCAAAACACCTTTACATTTAAGTAGTTTTATAATCCCAAACATGCATTGAAATGGTTCAACTTTAGAATATCAGGGATAAATTAAGCTGCAATAATAAAAATTAATACATTTAAAAAAGCCCCAGTTTCAGAGCTGAATGGGATTCCTGTGAAGTAAACTGAGTCTGTGTGGTACAGCTAACATATTCAGGGCGCGTGCACGGCATCACACTGGCGCACTTTCACAAGAATGACACGCGAATATCCTTGAGAATAAGTAATATCAACTCATGTTACGGTCTGAGGGTCTTAGGAGACAAAGTCGTACTCTCCTCTGTCCTCCTCCATTGCTAGCCAGCCGCCGCTAGCCTCCGCTCCTCAATTACACTCTCGCCTCCCGCTTCATGAAACGGTCCATTCTGGCTGCGGCCGAAGGTTCTGGTCGCAACAACGGCCTCGTTTAACGGGCTAAAATATCACCAAGCGTAAAAGGAAAGAACCCCAGCCGCGACGAAGGAAGCACAAAAGTGTCTGGTACTAAATGTATATCCAACGTTAGCTTTCATCTCGTCGCATTTACAAGAAGCACGTCTTCGTCTTGGACGTCGAGTCGATCAATAACGGCGAAGCTACGCAGCGGCTTCCGGTTGGCGCGTTTCAAAGTAAAAGCACGCGTTTCAGGTAGAGCTGGGCGATACTGGGAATTTTCTTATCAATTAGATACCAAGGTAAATACAGAGCCAGTATTGCCGATACCGATACCGATACTTTTTTTTATATTAAATCTTGATCTATCATGAAACTGCTGACCTTTTGGAGTTTTTTGTGATTTTTGTCTATGGAATATTTTTGTTAAAATCTAGAAATGAATTTTGGCAAACCTTCCAAATAGGTGACAGCAAAATACTTTATTATCACAATTAACATTTTTGTGTAAATTTTTCTTGGGGTTGAATTGTTCTGTTCACAGTGTAACTGTGTCTCACAAAGACTTTAATGAACTCGCACTCAGTCAGTGGTTGTGGGACAGAAAAAAAATGCTTGAGTATCAATCTTTTTACACGAGTATCGTTCGATATCAATACCAGCGTTGGTATTGATATTATTGATAATTGGATCGATCCGCCCACCTCTAGTTTCAGGCAAGCGTCAACCACCCCTCCTCTTCCTTGAGGTCCAATCCAATCAACTGTAATGATTTTTTTTTCAAACTGATTTAATTCTGAAAATCTGCTATTTGCTCCTTGTGCCACTGTCGCAGAGCCTTCCAACAAGTTTATCTTATTTTTGGAAGAAAAACAAAAAAAAAAATCCCGAGCACACATTTAATTAAAAAAGATTAAGTATGATGTTAACAAAATATGTTCTAAGTTAATTGTCGTGCTTTTATTTTGTGCTCAGGAACGACATTTAAACGGAAAAAACGCAGCTGCCACACGACAGTTTTACAGATCCGGGTGACGTCAGGTACTGGCCACGCCCCCTCAATTATGAAGCGAGCCGTTGAGAAAAATCTTTGCAGCGGAGCCCATCCCTGACAGAGGACGCTGATTGGTTAGTGGAAGGGCCATTCCAGCGAACTGGTGCCATAAGCTTGTTGTAAAACTTAACAATTAATTCAAACCCTTTTTTTTAAAGCTAAATATAATAACGAACACATTTAACTAATTGTGTACTGGCTAGCCTCAGGCTACTTTAATGCATTTATTTTACAAGATGTCTGAACAGAAGATAGTTTCATTTTTTTCTCAGTCCTGTTACATATATAAGGGAACACTAAGCATAAAGCATGGGGGGAAAAGTAACAGCAGTGAAATATACACATCACTTTTAATATCTGACTCACCAACCATTAAATCAGATGTTAATATTTATAGACATGTATCGACATTATTTGGATGATGCTTATTATATTTTATTTAGATTTTTAATATTTTTCATACCTATATTTTTTGTTTTTTATATGATATATGATTAGGGGTGAGTATTGGCAAGGACCTCACAAAACAATATATGTCATGATACTTGGGTCACGATATATTGTCATGATATATTGCGATATTCTACCCAGTTAATATCAAAATTAAAAGTAGAGATGAAAAATCAAGTTGCTGTATATGTTCATCAGATGATATTGATCTTTCAAAGGACAAATTGAGTCAAAACTATTCCCTTCAAAACAACCTATTAATTGTTTATTAATAGTGTTTTTGCACATTTAAGTATTCACAATGCGTCTAATACATGAATACATGAATTTTCCTAAAAAAAAAAATCGATATTAGGAGCTGAAAAATCGATATATTGGGCGGCCGAAAAATCACGATATATTGCCAAATCAATTTATTTCACACAACCCCGTATATATATGTAATATATTTAATCACACAATGTTGTGCATAAAAAATGTGATTAAAAAAAAAAAAGGAATTTTAACTATTACATAATGCGGTGAAGTGCAGCATTTGAGGGAACAGGTATCAAATTCTATTTTTCAGACTTTGAAGAACATGCAGGTCACTTAGCTTAATAATTAGCTATATATATATATCTATATATATATATATATATATATATATATATATATCTATATATATATATAATATATATATATATCTATATGTAATATAGATATATAATATAGCTATATATATATATATATATATATATATAGATAGATATATATATGTGTGTGTGTGTGTATAAATAATGTAATGTCACTGGCTGAAGTTGCTCATTACTGTCACTCAATCATAGAAACGTACGTATGACTGTCACTTAGCTTGACTTATGTTCCTTGTGTTATATATATTGTTTGTTTTAAAAAAAAGAAAAATAATATCAATTCAGTTTTATTTCTTTTTATTTTACTTCTTCAGGTCTGTTGCAAGACAGAAAGAAACAGGAGATCATTCCTGCCAGCAACCATCAGCCTCCACAACAAGACATCCTTTTTGATTATTATTGCTGTTGATTATTATTGCTGTCATTTATTTATTGTTGAAAAAAAAAACCTTACTATAATGTTGAATTTCCCTTCTAGGATTAATAAAGTATTTTTCATTTCATTTTTTCCATTTCATTTCATTATTTGTATTGCATCTGTTACAATGCCAATTGTCTCTCGGTGCTTTACAGAGAGACCCCCGAGCAAATATCATTAACTAAAATTATAACATTAAATCCTAAACAAGCATATTGGCAAGTAAAAAACTCCCACAGTGGGAGAAAAAAACTTTAAGCCAAACAGTGGCAAGGAAAAACTCCACTTTAAGAGGAAGAAACCTTCCTCTTAGGAAAAGGACGAGTAAATGTGTTTCCAGCAGGTGGCGGTAGCGAGTCACTGAAGCAGCTTTCAGAGTAGAAGAAGAGCTGCGAAGTCTCAAAATGAAGAGTCTCTTATGAATAATAATAACATTGTCTCTTGTTTCAGACATGGCTCTCGTTCCTTACGTAGAAAACCCGTTACCGGCCCTCTCCAAACTCCACAGCTCCACAGCCCGGTTCCGCTTCGCCGACCACGACCTCAGTGTGACGCAGGACTGGAAGACGCTCGGGGTGGCGGCGGTTGTCTGGGACGCGGTGAGCTGCTCGCGAGTACTACTCCGCGAGGACTTTCATGGCAGAACTGAACGTGCTCACCTTTATTTTTCAGGCAGTTGTCTTGTGCATGTACCTGGAGCTCGGGAAGGTGGAGCTAAAGGGGAAGCGGGCAGTTGAACTGGGAGCTGGAACTGGACTGGTGGGCATTGTCGCGGGTCTGCTGGGTAAGCATGGCTTTACTGGGCAGAAACCAACCTGCTGAACACCTGTACAGGTGTGGTGTTTCATATATACACACACACATATATATATATATATATATATATATATATATATATATATATATATATATAATAAAACACATTGCCAAACTGTATTGATACTTGTCGTTACTGTGTCACTGAATACTGACACCTGCTGGACATTAAAAATCCCTACAGGCAACCGAGTTGTCAGACTCAACTGACACCAATTTGATGACCTAGTGTGCAATGATAAAATATAAGTCATTGTATTGTATATGGCATCATTGCATATCTGAATTTAGATTTAAAATATCTGTGATATCTTCAGATACAGATACATGTATCATAACTTGAAAATCTAAGTGACCGTGTTGTGAATGAAGATGCTTGTGGACTGAAATTTTTAATTCACAAAAGTAAGGTTTTCCAATGTATTGAACTTCAGTCTATTTCGCTTTTTGGACAAAAGTTCTCCAGCCTTGGAAAAGACCCGCTCACAAGGCACAGATGATGCTGGTGTGCAAAGACACTGCAAAGCAAGCCGGAGGTGCGGATACATTGGGTTTTAGTTGTCCAAGTATCTCAAAGGATCCTGGGACATGGACAAGTTCCCTGAACCCTTCACTCTCCACAATGCTGAGGGGCTGCAGTCCTTCAGGATGAAATTTAGCAGGGCTTCATCCAGCATCTGCTTCCTGAACAGACTGGATGCACTGCTGTACATACTGCAGTACACACTGGATGCACTGCAGTACGTACACTGCAGTACACACTGGATGCACTGGAGTACGCACTGCGGTACATACTGGATGCACTGCAGTACGTACTGCGGTACATACTGGATGCACTGCAGTACGTACTGCGGTAACATACTGGATGCACTGCAGTACGTACTGCAGTACATACTGGATGCACTGCAGTACGTACTGCAGTACATACTGGATGCACTGCAGTACATACTGCGGTACATACTGGATGCACTGCAGTACGTACTGCGGTACATACTGCAGTATGTACCGCAGTATGTACCGCAGTACATACCTCGGTACATACTGGATGCACTGCAGTACATACTGCAGTACATACTGGACGCACTGCAGTACGTACTGCAGTCTTATAGCTCTCTAACAGGCCACCTCAACTGCTGAACACCAACTCATGATATGCAAAGTACATTTAAAACAGCCTTTTTTTTTTTAATAAGTGAAACAATGCAGAAAACAAAATGAGCATCTTCCCATGCCAGTTTTATTTATATGGGTACAGTTGGTACATCCTGAGCGTAACTGTCATGTTCTGAACTCCTCCAGGTGCTCAGGTCACCATCACAGACCGACGGCCCGCCCTGGACTTCCTCTCCGCCAACGTGAGGGCCAACCTGCCCCAGCGCCTTCAGGGGTCGGTGGTCGTGTCCGAACTGACCTGGGGGGAGGGGCTGGACCGCTACCCGGCCGGAGGCTTCGACCTGGTTCTGGGAGCAGACATCATCTACCTGGAGGACACGTTCCCCGCTCTGCTGCAGACCCTGGAGCACCTGAGCTCCGACGCCACCGTGGTGCTGCTGGCCTGCAAGATCCGCTACGACCGGGACACGGACTTTCTGAGCATGCTCAGACGGAAGCTTCACCGTCGAGGAGGTTCACTACGAGGAAGAGAGGGACATCCACGTGTACAAGGCATGCAAACGAGCGCCCACGAGGGATTTATGACAGCTTTACGTCTCCCTGCTTTCAAATAAAATATATATATGTATAAAAAATAAAATAAAAATCACAAATTACCAGAAACATTTATTAACAGCTGCCAAAAAATTTCATATTTGTATAGCTCTAACACAATGCACTGTATGATACAAGTTGGTGCTGACATTTAGGAGTAAAAATTAAAAAAAAAAAAAAAAAAAAAAAAAAAAAAACGCAACATAAAAAAAAGCATACTATTTCATGACTATACATAATACCTAAAGAGTACAATATGGCATTCCATTACCATGAAAATATTCATTTTGTTCACAACTTATTTATAATTTGCTTACACTCTACAACCCTTTTTGTTTTTTTTTTTCCTCTTTGCAGTGTGATCAAAATGTACAGGGTGAAATGTGATATTTGAAATCAACGAAACTCGTGTGTAGTTTGTCATTTAACTTGTTCTCGCAGGTAAAAATCTGCAGAGGAATCTGGGGCGCGCAGCAGCGGGCTCGGCCCCGTTCCCGCTGGGCGCCCAAGATGCCCTTTTTTTTTTTAATAAAAGAAAAAAAAAATCTAGGATTGTTAATGCAAAGAAAGTGCGTATGCCACTTTTGTTATCCTATAAACAGAGTTGGGAGACGGACCTGGAGCTGCTCGCGTCGCGGCTGCAGGTCCGTCCGCTCCAACGCAACGGAAGAG
Source organism: Hirundichthys speculiger (assembly GCA_018398805.1). NCBI lineage: Eukaryota > Metazoa > Chordata > Actinopteri > Beloniformes > Exocoetidae > Hirundichthys > Hirundichthys speculiger. The sequence continues at coordinate 363,941 of JAGFBZ010000821.1, read as the reverse complement.
TTCTGATCACGAAAGCCTGGAGACGTTTCAGCGCCGCAGCGGGGAAGACGATCCGCTGCGGCGACGACGGCGCGGCGCGTCTCCAGGTGTCCTGATGTTACCTTTCACTGCACGACAGTTAAGCCCCTCCCACCCACCCCCAAAGAATCTAATAGGAAATTAATATTGTTAAAAAGTGGATTTGAAAATCCATCATACAAATAGGACAATGTTTTTTTTTTTACTTAAAAAAAAAACAACCTAAAGGTTAACCGTTTCTCATTTACTGAGTCAAGAGCTTTTTCATTGCTTTTCCACAACACGGAGGACAATTTTAACTTCCTGCAACAGAAGACAACGTGGACGAATGGAGCAAAACTCCACATTTAAAGGGACATTTTTATCACTCAGGGATTTTTTTTGTTTGTTTTTTTTAAAAAGAAGTCACTGAGACTCGACTTGTCTTTAGAGCTTAAAAATCTGAAATGTGAAAAGATCCAGTGTCGAAGGTTTTTCTGAATTCAGTGGAGCTGTACTTCTGAAGCTGCGTTCAACAACCCAATCGGATGGAAAGAAGTCTGTTAATGTCATTGCAAAGTAAATTTATGATTTAAAAAAAAAAAAAAAAAAGTGACAGACACATCTGAAAATCTGATATATGTTTAAAGAAAACGATAAAAATGTCAGAGACGCAGCCCGACTACAGTTCAAAGCGTATACAAGTAACAGATGTTAAGGCGCACGTTACAAATACAAATGTCGCACACAAAGGTAAACTGAAAAACGATCCGAGAAGATGAGCTCCATCATCGGTGTGACCGAGTCCCCCGCTGCTGGTGATGCTGCCCGGTCTGACCGGGCAACCAGTGACTGGAATGGTTCCCCGATGCGTCGTCCTCAGTCGCTTCGCCACAAAAGACCCTGTCGCCATCGTCGTCGTCGTTCTGAACGCTGCCTCGCCCTTTCAGGGGAAACTCATGGAAAAGAGGATTTCAAGCTCCTGACGAGAGATGGTGTGTATTTCGTTTCAAATTCCTGGAAGTCACTTCGGATTCTGAGCAGTTTTTTTTTTTCGTTGTTTGTTGTTTTTTTTTGTTTTATAAGAAAGCGTAAGTAGAAACGGTGGAGTGGCTTCCGGATGCATGGCTCTGCTGAGTCTCTGTACACGGGGAGCGGCGGCGGGCGTTTCTACTCTGATTTGTGGCAGTACAAGTCTTTGAGGGCTTTCAGTTCCTCGATGAGGGTTTTGTTCTGGTTTTCCAGCACGGCCACGCGGTTCTCCAGACACTTGACGTACTCCTTCTTCTTCCTGCGACACTCTCTGGCTGCCTCTCTGCATCACACAAACATGTTGAAAGCTTCAGCTCTGACTCCTTAAAGCAGATACCAATCGACCTTTTCGGTAAGCCCCGCCCCCTTCCTAGTTAACACAGTCCTTAACGGAGTAACCATGAAGGGGGCGGTGCTTACCGAAAGGTCGATTCTACAGACGGGGCTGATGTGTGGCGGTAAATGCGTACCTGTTTTTCATCAGCCTGACCTCCCGTTTGCGCGTGACCTCCTCCGTGGCTCCTGTTGCCCCCAGTGCAGGCGAAGTCGCCATGACGACCCCGGGGGTGATGGTGCTGGTTGGGGCTGTGCGGATCTGATAGGCCTGGACGTCGCCGGAAGCAGCTGGCGGGAAAAGGTGGACAGTTTTGGTCATTTAAAAATTTTATTTATGGGTAGGGTTAGGGTTAGTTAGGTGGTGAAACATCACCACCCGGACAAGCTAATGCTAACTGAGAGCTAGCTTGAGAAGTTGCGGCGCGATCCGAAACAAACCACGCTGGACAGTGACGGCGGTTGTTGTTAATTACCATCTACTTCACCTAGGTCGCAGAAAAGTCCATTTCCGACTTTATTTGTCAGGATTTGAGACCGTATTCAGTGGTGGAAAACGCCGGCTTTAAGGGCTGTGTTTACTCTCGCAGCAATGTGTCGCAGTTATCTTGTCGCCGGTATGCCGCAGTTACTTTTGATCTATGCTCAATTTTGAAGCGCGTCTGTGCTATGTTATTCCATGCCACAACGCAAGAGGGACAATTCAATTCAAAAATACTTAAATAATCCCCCAAGGGGGAAATTCAAGAACTAGCTAAACTTACTAAACTTATCTCTTACGTTTTTCCACTTCCTCACCATCTTGGCCATATCCAGACCCACATGGGTCATTCCACCTCAATTCAACAGGACCTTCCCGCTTGACCATCTCTGATTTGCTTGATATTTTTTTACTTATGAACTTTGACTATAATGTAGTAACTTTGTGCAATATTAGCCTGGTACTAGCAATAATTTCGGATTTATAAATTTTTGAAAAAGTATCCGTACGGTCATTTTTGCGACATTCCGAACGTTTTTTAAAAATATTACCATTTTTGAGGGGCTGTATCTTCTAAAGCGCACACGCTAGAGAGCTGAGTTTTTTATGTTGTTAGTCCTGTATGTGCACTCTGAAAAAACAATAAAAGGAAAAAGTAAAAAAGTAAATGCTCGATTTCAGAATGTTTTCTAGGTAACTTAGACACTTAGTACCAACTTGAAACTTTGTATGTAAATAGATGTTGTCATTACCTTTCTGGTAGTATGTTTAGTTTTTTGGTACATCTTGTCATTTTGTCGACTGCGAATTGAATATCGACAACAAAATACGAAATTCGTATTTGCTGGGTCATATGAGAAATAAAATACAATTGTTTCTGAAAATTCTTTATGTATTTTTATTCTATAAGAGAAGAAGATTGTTCATCAAAAAACTAAGTCTCAGCTACTATTAGAAGTGGTCCAAATATGAACTTGAAATGTGAATCGCACAAATGAGTGAAATTTACTTTGGATGTTTGAAATTTATTTTAAAACAAACAGCAATGAATAGACACCTGAAACTGACCCCATACAGAGTGCACATACAGGACTAACAGCATTTAAAAAAAATCAGCTCTCTAGCTTGTGCGGTTTCGAAGATACAGCCCCTCAAAAATGGTAATAATTTTTAAAAACGTTCGGAATGTCACGAAAATGGCCGTACAGGCACTTTTTCAAAAATGTATAAATCCGAAATTATTGCTATTACCAGGCTAATATTGCACAAAGTTAATATATTATAGTCAAAGTTCAAAAAAAAAAAAAAAAAATCAAGCAAATCAGAGATGGTCAAGTGGGAATTTTTTTTCTAATCTGCTGATTTGAGGTGGAATGACCCACATTCATCGCTATCTCCCTCCATGAATTACTAGAATATGTGCTGTCTTTGTAGTGTGGAGAACCAGAATCGTACAGATGTGGGTACTTCCTCATTTCTTCTATGACGGGCTCTTACGACGCAGATGTAGAATTGACCAATCAGAAGCCTCCCTTCTCTCCTCTCTGTGGCACTCTCTGCGGTCACCTACCTTTCAGTTCAATTAATTAATAAAAAGTAATTGGAACACTCACAAGATGTCACTAAAATCACTTTGTCTCGTTAAAATCTTTCAGAAAATGTATCCTAAGACAAATATTGATATATATCGTACCGTATCGTGAGATTAGTGTATGGCTACAGCCCTACCTTGTACAACCACTTGGTTGCTGGGAACGAGGATCTGCTGGCCGTCGCTGGTCTGAGCGTACTGCAGGATGGTGGCGCCGGGCTGGGCTGCAGCGGCGCCTGCCATGGTGAGCGTCTGCAGGCCCTGCACTCCATCTGTGCCGTTGTTGGCCAGCTGGATGGCCCCGCCCTGGGTGATGGCAACTGCATCAAGAGAACGCAGTCAGGAAACGCCTCACGACATAAAGCCCCCCTTTCATTTAAGTCATAAAAGCCGAATGTAATGCCAGGCTCCTTGATCAACACTTGGCGCGCAGCTCTGGCTGCGAGGCTGCGACGCCGTCAGCCTCCAGAGTTCAACAGCACTCACTGTACTGGCCGCTGCTGGTCTGATAGATGGGGGTTGGCATCGTCACCGTCGTGATGGCGGGGGCTGAGTCATCTTCCGACTTCTCTTCCTCGATTCGAGGCACGGCGGGAGCGTCTGACGACAAGTCGTTCAGGATTTTCCTGTAAAACGGAGATAAATCGGCAACATTTCCAGAAGGAATGCTGTGAAAAGCACCAGACTTTTACTTGCTTTGGAGGGAGTTTTTTTTACTATTTATTTAACGTGCCAGTAATAACATAAGAGGAACAGATAATGTTTCTGCGGAGGGAAAGAGCTCAGACAGATAAAACTGACCTATACGAAGGCCGTCTGGACAGGATCTCTCTCCTCTTCTGAGAATCTGTGACGCTGTCCACAGACTCCTGAGAGTCCTCGCTCTCAGCAACGGTCGAAATCTGTACGTGAAGACATAAAAGAACGCTTCAATTCCACCAAGCTCTTTCTTTTTAGTATTTACAGAAGTAAATCTTTTATTTCTTTCCTCCTCACCTGAACCGTCTGGACTTGAGGCGACTGGATAACAGAAGGCTGAGCAGCTTGGATCACTCCGTGCACTTGGACCGTTTGACCGTTGGGCAGCTGCACTAAGGTGACCGTGGGACTACTGGATGACACCTGGCCCGCTGCTATGGATGCCTGTTACCATGACAACACAGAGCCGTACAGTTGGCGCGTGCGGTGTTATGCGGCAGCCCTCAGCTAACGCTAACGTGTGTAAATAAGTTACCTGTGCCAGGGTGATCTGCTGCGCCTCGGACTCGGAGACGGCCGTTTCACCACTCTGCTGTACGTCCGTGCCAGCCTCCATGGTCATTTAAAATCTGCACGACAGTCAAAAATGCCAATTTGTAGCTTAATGCAGTGGAACTTAAGGCAGTTACATAATCTGCTGTTTCCCTGGATACAGCCAAACGTGAAACGGCTTGGAGATGCTGAGGGAGATGAAAAGACTCCTGAACGTCACGGCTCGTTGGTGATGAGTAAACGGTTTAATGAGTTTGTCTGGATGTTAGAACGACAGTCGATCCACTGAAATACTTCTTGCTGCATTTCAACAAACGACACCCAGACCTGAAACCCTCCGGGGCTTTTTTCCAAGTCCACATCTGACACATTTCTATTGAGGCCTGAGGTTCAGCAGATAACAATCAGATGAAATGTGTCAGTTCTCAACGAAGTGTGAAGACTCTTTTCCAGACTGTTGTACCAGGAAGTTCAGCTCAAAATCTGCTTCACACGTTTCTATTTGTGCCTCAGAACGTGATTCCTGTGAAACAATCAGTTTCACATCTTATTGTCTTTTCTATTCCCAATCAGAACTCTACTCCCTCCGCTTTTTGTGATTTTTTTTTTTTAAGAAAAGCTAATGATCAGTTACAGGCATCAAAAAGACATGTTGAATTTAACATGCTATTTTCTATAACAGCTTACTAAAGTTTTGGATCCATATATCTTGTTATCAGTGATGTGTTTTACTGTTGAAGTTCACCAGTGACTGAATCACTAGTCATTCTGAATGTTTGCCTCTAATAGGCAACTTAATTGTTTCATAACTACTTTTATTTTTGATATCTAACCTCAGCCTTATGCTCAGCGTATTCTCACATTAGCAGGAATAATTAAACTTTGTGCCATTTTAATCTTTTATTTTCTGTTGAGGAAAAGTAAGAATTTGATTTCAATTGTGAGCAGAGTTTTTCAAACCTGTGAAGTGAGGCACACCAGATTGCAAGTTTTGCGTTTCATTATGTAATGTCAATTTTCTCCCTAGATATATTGTAAAGGCTTAAGTTAATGTCTGAATTTATGTTCAGTAGGTGGTGTACTGTCTCTTGGACGTTAAATAAACAAAAGAATACTATTTTGAAATTAAATTTGTGATTCTCTTTTTCTTCTCAGTAACAAAGCAAAATAAGTAGTTGGGGTTAAATTGAACTGAACCGAACCGTATCGAATGTACTGAATCGAATCGTTTACTATTTTTTTTAAATCGTCCCTGATTCGGACCGTAGCCTGTGAATCGAGATTTGAATCGGATCGTTTTGTGAGTGAAAGATTCACACCCCTAACAACAACAAATCCACCGGTGATTTCTTACTGATGAGACAAGTGTAGGTTTGGAGAATAGACAAGCGTCTTACTGGGGCTGAAAGAAAAATGTGGAGCGTCTCCAAAACTATATAACGTCGTGGCTGTCAACCAATGTGAACGATTCACCACCAAAATCCAAGATGAGAAAACATGATTACGTGAATCTTAGTCTTGGATTCGGAGCAAATGTGGTAAAGGATGAAGGAAAACTAGTGCGTGTTGCATCCGGAGCCACTGATACTGTTGAAACATCCATATTTGTTCCCAAAAATGTATTTTTTAGTTATAAGATGACTGCAACATTTCATGTTTTTGTTCGGAAAAGTATCGTCTCAGGGAGCAGTCTTGTTGAGTTTATTTGTATCGTTCAAGCAAAAACCTGTTTTTAACTTGCACAACTAATTATTCACAGAAAAACACAAAGTACGATGAGAATATTAGAGGTCTGGACATGTTTCTTCCTCCAAAGGGGAGCCCAGCAGAAAAACCACTAATCTAACGCCAGAAAACTGACAAACCGAGAAAATGTTCATCCAGCTTCCACCAGTGATCGTTTATTTTTTGGATGTTTCTTATAAACTAACACTGCAGAATTACACACTAAGCTGCTTATTATTTTTTTCACACATACAGTTGTGTTGAAAATAAAAAAAAAAAGTGAGTAAAGCTCAAAATCCTCATAATAGCTCTTTTCCCCCCATACATGCAAATACACTGGGAACATTGTTCATTCTATTCCAAATCAAACCATGAATAAAAATGTATTAAATGTATTATTATTACTTTACAGAAAGTGAAGAAAAAGGACTAATAGACTGTTCAAAACAGCAGGGTGTCATTCAGTTAGTGAGGTCATTGATTCTGTAATAAATCAGGTGTCAACCAGGCGACTCTTATTCAAGGATGAAGCCAGAACACTTTGTTCATCATGAATTTCTCTCTGAAAATGTGAGTACAACGGGTCGTTCCAGACATTATTCAGAAGAGCAGCATGATTTGATTTAAAACTTAACATAAATGAGTGCAGAAAATGAGGCCGCTCAGCGAAGATGATCTCAGATGCTTTAAAACGGCAATAAAAACCAGACAGATGCGGAAGAAAATGGAAAACTACCATTCGAATGAATCAAAGATGAGCCAAAATGACAAAGACTCAGACAAATGATCAGAGAAAATCCAGTTACCTGTGAGTACCGGAACAATTAGAAGATGCTTATGTAAAGCCAATATATCATTAAAAAGCCCCCACTCTTGAAAAAAAAAAACACGTCTTGAAGAGGTTACAATTCACCAAAGAACACACTGATATAACTGAAAAAAACACGGAGCAACATTTATGAACCGATGGAAGCGAGGTTGTTGAACTGAACTCGAGCCACAGAACCGTGAAGACAGCGAAGCACGGTGGAGCAAGCATCATGATGTGGGGATGGTGTCAGGTCTATTTAACACATACCAGGGATCATGGATCAGTTTGAACACATCAGAAGCGGAAATGCTCCTGAAACAGGTGCTTCAACAAGACAACGACCCCAAACACACCAGTAAGCAACAGCGTCTCGATTCGAGACCAACAAAAATCCCTTGATCCAATAGAAAACTGGTGGAAAACTAAAACGCTATTTCTGAGGAAAGACCAAGAAATGCAGAGGAACTGTTGACTGTAGTCCACTGGTCCCGGACTGGAAAACCTGTTCACAGGTGACAGAAGCGGGTCGACTCACAGCTAAATATCAGTTCACTGATTGACAGGAAAGATTAATCCTAAAACATTTATCAGTCACAGCTGAGACATTCTGTAAAATGAACAGTAACACATCTAAAATGTGCAGTGTTCCCAATGCGTTTGCGTGTATGGAAATAAAGGCTATGATGAGGAATTTTGAGCTTTCTTCACTTTTTTTCTGTCACACTTATTGATCTCTGGAGGAGGGTGTGGTCTAGCTGAACATGCTACACCGCAATTCACGACTACAGTCGCCGCCCTGGATATTAAAAGTATTTCCGAGCAACACAGCAAATAAATAAATAAATAAATATATATTCAAGACTCGACACAGTGTGACATTTTTCTCTTAACTGACAGAAGACTTAAGTTAAATCACCGACCAGCAGGCAGTGTTAGCAGTTAGCATGCTAATTAATATGAATGTACCGAAAGATAGCACAGTTAAAAGGTGATTTATCTGACACACACCAAGGATTTAATTCATCTCCATTTCCTGTTTCTTCATTTCTTTAAACATATATTTCGTGGCTCAGTTTGGCGCTCTGCTTCAAGGCGGCTGTCATGCTACACGGGCTGAAACCGTTATGCTGCTAGTTTGAATCTTGTATGGAGGGAAATGTCTGCATGCCAGTAATGTTTTCTAAATACTTTGCTGAGACTATTTAAATTAAATTCTTTTTCTAAAATGTCTCGTTTAAATTCGCGCCGTCGTCACGCGATAAAAACCGCTTCAGAAACTTGTTTATATACAGTTTATTAATAAATGAGCGTTCCCTGCCCGCTCCCACATTAATACCTATGTCTCAGTTGAGCAGCCTCGCAGAGACTGACTCACTTTGTGAGCCTCTGCAACACCGCCGCCATGATCTCTTTGTTGGCTCTGTGCGGATATTGGGCACAAATAACATCTCCGGGCAGCCATATATCTGTTTAGCAAACATCGGATGCGTATCCTCTTACCAACACAGACTCGCTTCGTCACTCCCGGGTCTACGGAGCTCCACTTTTATTCAGACCGACACGTAAGAGACCGCGTCAGGCTACACCTCCGTCGCGTCACCGAGAACAACAACACGGAGAGGAGGACGAGGGAGACGACAACAGCGAAAAAATCCGCTCTTCCGAAAGGATTCGAGCGAAGCCGGAAAAGCCCGGAGAGTTACGGAAAGGGCCGAGAGACCAAATCGCGGAGATTGTCGAGGAAACCCCTCGAGGGTCTGTATTTATCTGGGCATGCGCGGGTCTGTACGCTTATGAATTATCTATATTAATAATAAAACAGATAACCCGAGTTTTTTTTTGGACGGAAATAAAATAAATCTAGTTCTCAGTTGTTTTATAAGTGAAATTATATTGTTAAACCATACCTTGAAACATTATGCTACAAAATATAACTTTTAGATAAGATAAAATAAGATCTTTATTGTGTTTGAAAATTTTATTTCTGTTGGAGCAACCTTCTGATGCCTGAAAGTGCACATATTTCATAGATACATACATAAAAAATATAAAGGAAATAAATATAAAGAATTTGCAAACTAAATGTCAAACCTATATTCAATCAAGTGTTTGACAGTGTCTATCATATTGCACAGATAAATAATTATTGCACATGTCATATTGCATGAATAATTGCATTGGGAATTGCACAGAGATTATGTTCTTTATTTGATCATATTAGCAATAAAATGAACTATTTTATTTCTACAGACCTTTTACTCTTTTTTTTTATTTTGATAGTTATTGTGTTAGATGCGTCTGTGTTAACTGATCCATCTATAGTGTAAAACTGAGAAAAAATATTATGAAATGCATTCATTTTGATTGGTAAAATAGTATGTAAAAAAAAAAAAGTATGTGGCAGTGGATTCATTTATTTTAATGGCAAGATTTTTGCCCATTTAAACAACCACTTCAAAGTTATGCATTTTAACCCAAAATACAAGCTGGGGTGCACACATCAACGCACGGCAATGTATATATTCTTCTCCATTATTCTGGTTTAGCAGCAAAGAAGTTTCTCCAGTATTAGATGTCAACTGGCTAAATATACACTGTCTGGCCCCCCAAAAAAAGTCACCCCCCCAAAAAAAAGGTCATACACTCTAATATTTCATTGGACCGCCTTTAGCTTTGATTAAGGCACACATTTGCTGTGTCATTGTTTCAAAAAGCTTCTGCAATGTCACAAGATTTATTTCCATTCAGTGTTGCATTAATTTTTCACCCAGATCTTCATTGATGATGGTAGAGTCTGACCGCTGCTCAAAGCCTTCTCCATCACACCCCAAAGATTCTTAAAGGGGTTCAGGTCTGGACTCTGGTGGTCAATCCATGTGTGAAAATGATGTCTCATGCTCCCTGAACCGGTCTTTCACAATTTGAGCCCGATGAATCCTGGCATTGTCATCTTGGAATATGGCCGTGCCATCAGGGAAGAACAAATCCATTGATGTAATAACCTGGTCATTCAGTATATTCAGGTAGTCAGCTGACCTCATTCTTTGAGCTCATACTGTTGCTAAACCTGGACCTGACCAACTGCAGCAACCCAAGATCAGAACACTGCCCCCACAGGTTGGTACAGTAGGCACTAGGCATGATGGGAGCATCACTCTGGAACAGGGTCAATCTGGACTCATCAGACCACATGACCTTCTTCCATTGATCCAGAGTCCAATCGTTATGCTCCCTAGCAAACGGAAGCCTTTTTTTCCAGTTAGCCTCACTGATTAGTGGTTTTCTTAAGGCTACACAGCTGTTCAGTCCCAATCCCTTGAGTTCCCTTAGCATTGTGGGTAGAAATGTTCTTATTTTCACTATTAAACAGCCCTGAGTTCTACTGTTGTTTTTCTTCCATTTGATCTCACCAAATGTTTAAGTGATTGCCAATCATGATCATCGAGGATTTTTTTTCAGCCACATTTCCTCCTGGACGATGATGGGTTCCCCCCATCCTTCCAGGTCTTAACCCAATTTTGATAGTTTCTGCAATCTCCTTAGATGTTTTCTCTGCTTGATGCCAATGATTTGACCCTTCTCAATCAGACTATCATCTTTTCCATGACCATGGGATGTGTCTTTGACATGGTTGTTTAAGAAATAAGAAGCAGCTCATTGCACTAGTTGGGGTTAAATAACTATCTAACTATTATCAAATAGGAGGCTCGTATTTATTTGCTAAGTTAAATCCAGGTGGGGACTACTGGCAGTGTATTTGCTGCTCCTTGGACGTAACTGACACACAGACCGTAATTATGAGCTGAATATTTTTGTCAGATGAATCAAATCCTATTTAAGACTGCTTCGAATCCCAAAACCACGGCAGGTAATAGTTGTGTGTTGTTGTGTTTGTCCTCTTGTACTGAGGCTTGTGTTATGAACCGTCATTGTTCCAGCTCTAACAGTCGTTCTGTGATGAACCTCTGAGTGGAGTAAATACACTTTGGGTTTGTTTCTGATCACCGTTCAACAGCGTAGTCAGTCAGATCTGACAATGAAGACTTCAGATGCTCTGATCTAACCAGTTAATGTTTATTTGCCGTGCACAGTGACCCTGGGGTTGGTGGGTATAACTTCACCCACCCTCCACAGAATCAGAGCCTACAGGTGGAGGTGGCGGGGTTTTTAGTCGAGCTGAGAGATTTTATCGATTCTGCGATATATATTGATATTTTATCGAGTATCGATTTTTCAGCTGCGAGTATCGATATTCTAAGCCTCTTTCAAAACCCCCGTGTCCCACCTTTAAAAGCTTGCAAGCAACAATTTGCACTGTTTAAATAAATGAAACTATTTTTCTCAACTCATCTTTTATTTATTTTGTCCAGCATTTGCAAGCTGCCTGTCAGCCATATAATGTGTAATTGATGCTTTCAGTTCAATTAATTCAAACAAAGTCATTGGAACACTCACAAGATGTCACTAAAATCAATTTGTCCCTTTAAAATCTTTCGGAAAATGATGCAAATATACTGAATATTGATATAAATCGTATCGTGAGCCGAATATCGTGTATCGTATCATGAGATTAGTGTATCGCTACAGCGCTAGTTTTCAGCGCGAGGACACGTATGAGAGGAGTGCCACTCTCTCTTTTCAACAGACCTGTGAACTAGATGGATTAAACGGGAGGAAAAAGAAGAAGATGAGCATTAAAAGCTGCTCTTCATATCTCTCTGAACTGGCTCCCAAAGGGACGGCAACATTTATTCAGAAAAACTGCCAGACTAATCCCACTGATTTGCGCAGCCATCTGCGTTTTTCCACTCAAATATTCCTAGCTGGGCCTGAATTTGCCCCCATCTGGCAACACCGGTCCCCTGCCACCATGAACAGGTTAAAGCAGCTGTACGGAAAAAGGATGATGTTAGAGTTTTACCTCTTTAAGAGCCAGAGTCGTGTATCCGTTCATGTAGTTTGTTTTATATGTTGAAACGGGGCTGGAACAGAGTCAGTCAGGGTGAAACGAACACAAATGTTTAACACTTTAAAGACCAGAGTCAGGATTTTTTAAAATTTACCTCTGCAGAGTTTCACTTTTACACCTAAAACATGTTGAGAAAGATTTAAATCTGCATTTTTTTAAAAACCTTTTTTCACTTTTAGGTCGGTGGGGGCATCAGGACGGAGCACAGGAAGTTCACGCAGCACATTTTTACACCCACTGTAGGGTGTGACCGCCCGGGGTCCTGCAGCACCAAGATTCAACCGTGCACGTTCTTCAAACCTGACGGCAGCAAAAATATCTCCTTTTTTTCCACATTCATCATCAAATGCAATTTTCAAGATTATTCTGCAAGTTCATAGTGACAAACTCATGCATACATGCATGTCTGACACCTCTCTTTATTATTAAATTCATTATAAATGGATTCATTTCCAAATTGCATGAAGAATTCAGCGGCTGCAGTACTCCTGCAGGCCACGAGGTGGACAGCAAAATCCTTCTTAATTTCTCTCCAGGGCCGCTGCCAGAACCTGATTGTGTAGTGTTGAGCCTCACGCCACTTTAATCTCAGTTTAACATGATTGTTTTTTTGGAATCAGTCTTTAATGAAATGCATTTTTTTTCTTTTTTAACCTTAGAGGTGATTTTAATGAGAAAACCCCGTGCACATCGCTTGTTCGACCATTAACGAGCCGACGTGATTTCACATTTCGTTTGCTTTTCTCTGGTCATTGAGTCGAGCTGTAAAAAGAAGGACTCGTTAACTCTGGTCATGTGACCAGGAACCTAACTGGGCTCAAAGCTGTGGCAGCTGCTCAAGATCCTGGTTTTTTTTGGGGGGGGGGACTTCAGACCAATTTATGACCATCATCTTTATGTGCGAGGTCATTTCAGAGGCCTCTTAATACGCACGAGCACACGCGCCGACGTCAAAACACGCCCATCCTCGCCCGTCGGGTGATTGACTGCACCAGTGGCGCAAACACATGTGCTGCTGTCCTTGGAAACATCCTGAAATAGTTTCCGATCCTGCACCTTTCAGCCCTGATAATGAAACACAGCGGCGCCGATTCATTATTAAAAGCTCTCATAGCAAACATAATGAATAGTCGTTAGAAGGCAGCCTGTATATCTGCTGCTGTGTCCATGTCAAGGGCTTGATTGGACATTGATTTCCCTTAATAATGACCGCCGGCCAGAATAGCCTTAACAAACCATAATTAGCCTGCAGCAGAGGAGAGCTTTCATTACTTATCAATGAAGGTGCACTTGGAAGATGCGCAGCTCCAGATTATCTGCAGTGTTTCTGTGAAAATGGCTCCACAATTTACGCCCATTGTGCATGTTTGTCAATTTCCACAGCCGAAGCCCGTCCCCGTGACGATTTTTACTCCAGGAGAGCACATGAATTGGAAAGATTCGGTGTGATGAGCGCTTTGACTGGTTGGCCGTGACTCCTGCTGCGCTTGAATTATAGCTGCTGAAGGCCTGGGACAGGAAACGCACTGCTGATTGGTTCTTTCAGTCAGCGGTTCGTCGGTTGTATCATTTGGGGGAAAATCGTGACAAATAAAACCGCATGTGGAAACTCCAGGTGTGTTTCCAGCGCTCTCGAAACTGTGCGAGTCATGTTCCACTTTTCTGCAGGAAGTGATGTAGCAGGAGAAACGACTGGAGTTACTGCCTCACATGTCTCATCATCCTAAAGTTTTGAAGCACCTGCTTCTCAGTAAAGGACCTCCACATACAAGACAGGGGTTCATTGCAGATGTCTGGGACTTTACTGAGTTAAAAACAATGACAAATGTTGTGGTGGAAGAAATGAATCTGCCAAAAATGAAAGAGGCCTCTGAGCTCCCATCTGAATTATTATTGGAAGAGTTTATTAGGAGAGGAGAAACCACAACGCTGTTGCACAAACGGCATGTGTGGGAATTGATAAGATTTTTCTGATTCCGATTCCATTATCGATACTGTTTAACGATTCGATTCTTTATCGATTCTAATTTGGGGAAAAAGGAGAGCAAACAGTTTTATTAGCATCATTTTTTTTTTACTTAGAAGTCACAACCTTACAAACTCAACAGCGAGGTCAAAAGAGGCCTAAAGCCTGGATAACGTGTTATATGTTGTAATATGTAACTGTGCAAATACACAAGCATGTGATTTTCCTAATAGAAAAAAAAAATCTCCCTTTTAAAAGAATGTATGAGCTCACTAAGCACTCAAAAATAATAATAAAGATAAATACTATCAAATACAACGGAACAGTGCATAGTGCAAATCTGCAAATACTATGAAGAATTAACAATTCTTTTGCAGAAAAATAATCATGTCTTCCAGCCTCTGAACCAGCCAGACTCTCTCTCTCGTCACGGTCATCTTCTAAATGTAATGCAGAAGGCATTTGTTTAATAGCATAGCGTTAATGTTATAGCGTGTTTTACAAAGAAGCACATAGGCAGTGGGATAGCTACTTACCAGAGTTGCCTTCCGTAGTAACCGCAGAGGTGATCTTAGCTTGGCTACTGCTGCTGCTGGGTTGAGATCCATCAGTTCAAAGTGCGTCAAAAACACAACACTCCTTTAACATTATCGCATGTTGTGTGCGCAAATGTTTCAGCATGCTAGTCGTGTTCCCTCCCGACGCTGTTATCTCCACTTTACAATGACTGCTAGTTGCCTTGTTGCCATCTTTCTTTGGTGAAGTGAAGCCAAACTTTGGAGCGTTTGAACCTGGTTGGCGCCATTGTTGTTTACAACTCCAATGCGCGTGCTAAACCGACGTAACTTAATCACGTAAGTGCTTTCTGGAATTGACTGTGCGTTACCTGCGTAAATTACGTGAGATTGCTGATTGGAATCGATAAGAGGATCGCTAGATAAACTGCCAAACGATTCCATGGGATTGAAACACACGGAACCGGTTCTCTACAGGAACCGGTTCTCGATTCCCAACCCTACATGTGTTAGATGTGTGAGATATTGCTTCATGCCAGTAATGGAAATGCTCTTCCCATCAGTTACGTAATAAAAAAAAAGAAAGACATTTTTAGTGTGATTAATCTGAATGTTAATTTTTTTTTTAATTAGTCAATGACCACTAGTCATCCGACCAATCTTGTCACATAAACAAACTTTCAACATATTAGAGCGCTCGAATGAATGAATGAATGAATGAATGAATGAATGGACCAAAGACATGTTGCACACAACTGTTTACTTTCAAAAGGCAGAGAAAAAGACCCGTGGTTTTACCCGGGACTTACGACCGGCCGCTGCTCCGGGTCAGTCGGCTCTTCAGGCTTGGAGCTGCTGAAGCGGATCTTCAAACGGTCCAGCAGAGACGTTGAGACGTGTCCTGAAGCATCTGAACCGAGCAGTGCAGCTCACCAACGTCCCCTGTCCTCCTCAGGATAGGCTGCTTTTCTTTTCCCTCCTTCTTGTCAGGAAACATCATCCTCGCTTGATG
This sequence comes from Hirundichthys speculiger, assembly GCA_018398805.1. Lineage (NCBI taxonomy): Eukaryota > Metazoa > Chordata > Actinopteri > Beloniformes > Exocoetidae > Hirundichthys > Hirundichthys speculiger. The sequence goes on along the minus strand of JAGFBZ010000821.1, from coordinate 348,258 downwards.
TTGACTCCATCTTTTTTTTCTCAGGGTGCGATAATAATATTTTTTTTTCCAGAAACTTAATATTCTTTTCACAAATTTGTGTTGCACTTGGTGTGAAATATCTATATTTGGTCTCTAAATTATTCACAATTTTGTGCTGTTTTTTTACTTCACTGTCAGTCTGCAAAGACGGTACGAAAAATCAAGAGCATTTTTTTTTTAATCTTAAAAGCTATGAATAAATGATTCAATATATTGTTGTGACAGACGTTTAAAACAGCGGATTGATCTTGTCTGTATGTGGTGCGTCGCATCAGATCAAGGTTCTCTGTGAAGTGGAGGTCACGTGTTTCCCGTCTAGACTGGAGCTCCACTTCCTCCAGTCTGCAGCCAGACCTTTCTCTTTAACGCCTGGGAAACAGTCGCAGCTTGACCCGGTGGTCCGGTTGCATGTCGTTCCACGTGTTGGGATTTGAACTTGTGATAAGCAGGTATCAGGGAGATGGATAAGTGGCCGATTTCCGGAAATGTTTGTGACATCAGAATGTTCTAGGACGTCTCAATCTAAATGAACTAGAGCGGGGTAACATCGTGGCACCGGAAAGTCCGGGACAGAAAGTCCTGGATAGTCAGCCTGATAGGAAGGTGTGTTGTATTCTATATAATCGTGTCACTTCAATAAACTGGACTCTTTCCTGTTCGCAAAGCCTGTTGAGTTCTTTCAGACACGACACACGCAGGTGGCCCGTGCGATGCTGGAGGTCTTCACTTGGGGGCAGCAATACAGCCCAAGAGTAGAGGTCTTCACGGGTCCACTTTCATGGACCCGAACCTGAATGGACCCATGAAAATTCAACCCAAAACCGATCCAACCCGAGCTATTATCATAAGTTCGGGAGTCCGAACCCGAAACCGACCCGCAATATTGGGACCCGGAACCGACCCGACCCGAGTCTTTATTTTCCGACCACGAACCGAACCAAGTTACCCGAATAGAACCGAGATAATACAGCCCATAGTTGCTAATTTAAAAAGTTGTCTAGCGTTGAATAAAGCTTGATTTTCTTACCTAAAGTTGTCTTCTTCTACCCGGTTCAGTTGCTACATAGGCTACGTGATGTAAACAACAATAAATCCACGTCGTTATTTTCTTTGTGGATACAGATGCTATTGGTAGCAACTGCTAACGCTAATAGCCTACACCAGTCAGGATGTGTCGTGAATATGTTCTCTCATCCAGCGTTGTCATGTTGGCGATCTGTTGTGCTTTACAGCTGCCGGGCAAACCGCTAATAGCACGCTACGGCAACACGATTGTTTCATGACAAACGCGCCACGTTAATTAATAATCATTAAACTGCCCCGAGTCCTGACATTGGCTGCCACCACCAATATCTTTACGTCTCTTGAGTAAACGCAGACCAGCCTGTCAGAGACTGTACCGATTCCGACCCGAACCCGGAGTCACATCTTTTGAATGGACCCGAGACCCGATTCGGGTCGGAGCCTCAGGTTTTCGGGTTGTCTCGAAGACCTCTAGACCCAAGAGTCAAAAATACAACCGTATATGAGACGGCGACACGGAGGAGGTTATCGTTTGGTTTTTGTTGTGGTCACAGCAGAAATAAAACAGCTTCAAATCAACCGCTGATGACGTGTCAAGCCATGAATTCAGTTTCGTTTAACTGAAGGAGGAACTTGATGAGAAACATGACAGCTTTTTCATATCTGTTCTGCGATCGCCCCCTGCTTCCTTGCTTCCTTGTTCGACACAACACCACACTCAGCGAGCCACTAGCCAACCTGTCACTTGCGGTCACCGAGCTACGTCGGCGTCTCCGCCGCTCAAGCAAACACTGGAGCTCACGTAGGCACCATAGTGGCGTGGAAGTTTAGTTTAAAGCTCTTAAAACTCAGTTAATTCTCTTGCTCTCTCACTCTCTCGCTTTCCTTGTCTCTCATTTCTTCCTTTAGTCTCTTATTTTTCCCAATAGTAGGGACAGAGGAACATTTGAGATGACGCGTCTTAAAAATAATCAAATTGTCCTTCGTGAGAGAATGAAACGGATATTTTAACAAGAAGAAAAATCCCTCATCTGCACTGCTTTGAATACTAAATTTGTTTTTCAGACGTTTGCAGAGCCAGACGACCCCGATGCCGCTCCTTCCTCATCAGGTCTTATTGTGGTCGTGATTTCAGGGCCGAACCCTCGATGGCGCCGAGTTCTGGCCGCGACGCCCACAAACAGCGGAGCAAAAAGACGCCACAGACGTCCAAATGTGGTGCAGGAGGAGGAAGGGAGATTAATCTTCAGGAATGAAGGAGAGACCTGACTTCAAACCTCTCTCCTTAAACCCAGCTGCCAAAGCCTCGGGCTTAACGCGGTTCTCCCAAACCCCCATCGACGCCAGGCCCGGTACGTCACCTTCCCCACCTCCGTTCTTGGCCGTCTTCATCTTTTTCTCTCTCTGCTCGTACCCCTTCCTCTCTGCGGGATGCTTTTTTTTTTTTTTCTTTTTTAATCACGGCATTATATGAAAAATCATGATCCGGTCCAAATCGCAGCCCGAGGCGACGGCGCGCCCGTGTCGGGCGCGGTGCTGCGATATTGACCGAATTAACATCCCGCCTGATGCATCCTGTCAGCGCCGTGGTCGAATTTTAAATGCTCCCCTCAATCAAACCTCCACCCCCCCGCTGAAATATCATACCTGCCACTCAAGCACGGCATTGTGGGAGAGATCGGGTCACGTGCGCGCGCCAGGGAGGTCACATGGTACAGTCCGGGGAGAGAGAGAGGGAGGCCGCGGCATGAATACAGAGGTGAAAACACACGGCGCATTTGAATATGAGTGACCTCACGCGCGTGCTTTTTCGCCGCGGCTCTGAATTACCTGAATTGCATATGAACCGGTGCACCTGGCAGCGGTTGCCATGGATACCGCCCCCTCGCAGCCCGCCTCTTTTGTGTCATGGACGGCGCGGCTCAAATCTGGAGACGCGAGTTCCCGGAGATAGTGGAGCAGTATCAAGCTGCAGCTGCGAGGCATGAGAAGTTATCTAACGGAGATTGCGCCGACCTGGACCTCTCGCTAATCTGGCTGCAGGCGGCAGCGTGCGCTGGGCGATCTCAATCAATCCGTCAAGGTGTCGGCTCCTCCTCCTCTCTCTTTCTATCTATCTTTTGCTCCTGCAAAGATTTTTCATCCTCTCCCCCTCCCCCCGTCTTCTCCTCTCCTCATCCATCCCTTTTTTTTTTTTCGTTTAAAGGTTAGATATTTTCAGGTCTAATCACATGCCCGCGAGCACATTAAAAAAGTAGCCTGTCGGTGTAATTATCTGACCGAGTGAAAAGCAGAGCCAACGTCGAGCATCAGCACTCTCAGACGTCTGTGTACACTGTAAGAAGTTTCACTGTAAAATTACAGTAAATTATTGGCTAATAATTGCATTACTTTCACAGCAATTCGCTGTTAATATTTTCACAACAATTTACCGTAATTAATTCACAGTACCTTACTGTAATCATTCCACAGTTATGTACAATAAAACAACAACATTTACCGTAAATTCATGGTTGCCATCCCCAAGTAATAACCATAATATAGCAGTAATTAGCTGTAGACTTACTGTAAACTAATGTGAAATAAATAGCGTAAATTGCTGTGAAAATATTTACATTGAATTACTGTAAAAATAAATCAATGTATGTTTAATAAAACAACAACATTTTACCGTAAATTCATTGTTGCCATGCCAGAGGAATTACCATGATATAGCAGTAATTAGCTGTGGACTTACTGTAAACTAATGTGAAATAAATAGCGTAAATTGCTGTGAAAATATTTACGTTGAATTACTGTAAAAGTAATTCAATGTATGTTCAATAAAACTTTACCGTAAATTCATGGTTGCCATGCCCAAGTAATTACCATGATATAGCAGTAATTAGCTGTGGATTTACTGTAAACTAATGTGAAATAAATAGTGTAAATTGCTGTGAAAATATTTACATTGAATTACTGTAAAAGTAATTCAACATATGTTCAATAAAACATCATTTTACCATAAATTCATGGTTGCCATGCCCAAGTAATTACCATGATATAGCAGTAATTAGCTGTGGAGTTACTCTAAACTAATTTTATTTCACAATAGTTTAGAGTAACTCCACAGCTAATTACTGTAAAAGTAGTTCAACGTATGTACAATAAAACAACAACATTTTACCGTAAATTCATAGTTGCCATGCCCAAGTAATTACCATAATATAGCAGCAATTAGCTGTTGACTTACTGTAAACTAATGTGAAATAAATAGTGTAAATTGCTGTGAAAATATATACGTTGAATTACTGTAAAAGTAATTCAACATATGTTCAATAAAACATCATTTTACCGTAAATTCATGGTTTCCATGCCCAAGTAATTACCATGATATAGCAGTAATTAGCTGTGGAGTTACTCTAAACTAATGTGAAATAAATAGCGTAAATTCCTGTGAAAATATTTACGTTGAATTACTGTAAAAGTTATTCAATATATGTACAATAAAACTTTACCATAAATTCATGGTTGCCATGCCCAAGTAATTACCATGATATAGCAGTAATTAGCTGTGGAGTTACTCTAAACTAATGTGAAATAGTGTAAATTCCTGTGAAAATATTTACGTTGAATTACTGTAAAAATAATTCAATGTATGTTTAATAAAACAACAACATTTTACCGTGAATTCATTGTTGCCATGCCCAAGGAATTACCATGATATAGCAGTAATTAGCTGTGGACTTACTGTAAACTAATGATGAAATAAATAGCGTAAATTGCTGTGAAAATATTTACGTTGAATTACTGTAAAAGTAATTCAATGTATGTTCAATAAAACAACAGCATTTTACCGTAAATTCATTGTTGCCATGCCCAAGGAATTACCATGATATAGCAGTAATTAGCTGTGGACTTACTGTAAACTAATGTGAAATAAATAGCATAAATTGCTGTGAAAATATTTACGTTGAATTACTGTAAAAGTTATTCAATGTATGTACAATAAAACTTTACCGTAAATTCATGGTTGCCATGCCCAAGTAATTACCATGATATAGCAGTAATTAGCTGTGGATTTACTGTAAACTAATGTGAAATAAATAGTGTAAATTGCTGTGAAAATATTTACATTAAATTACTGTAAAAGTAATTCAACATATGTTCAATAAAACATCATTTTACCATAAATTCATGGTTGCCATGCCCAAGTAATTTGCATGATATAGCAGTAATTAGCTGTGGAGTTACTCTAAACTAAGTTTATTTCACAATAGTTTAAAGTAACTCCTCAGCTAATTACTGTAAAAGTAGTTCAACGTATGTACAATAAAACAACAACATTTTACCGTAAATTCATGGTTGCCATGCCCAAGTAATTACCATAATATAGCAGCAATTAGCTGTGGACTTACTGTAAACTAATGTGAAATAAATAGTGTAAATTGCTGTGAAAATATATACATTGAATTACTGTAAAAGTAATTCAACATATGTTCAATAAAACATCATTTTACCGTAAATTCATGGTTTCCATGCCAAAGTAATTACCATGATATAGCAGTAATTAGCTGTGGAGTTACTCTAAACTAATGTGAAATAGTGTAAATTCCTGTGAAAATATTTACGTTGAATTACTGTAAAAGTAGTTCAACATATGTACAATAAAACAACAACATTTTACCGTAAATTCATGGTTTCCATGCCCAAGTAATAACCATAATATTGCAGTAATTAACTGTGGACTTACTGTAAACTAATGTAAAATAAATAGTGTAAATTGCTGTGAAAATATTTACGTTGAATTACTGTAAAAGTTATTCAATGTATGTACAATAAAACTTTACCATAAATTCATGGTTGCCATGCCCAAGTAATTACCATGATATAGCAGTAATAAGCTGTGGAGTTACTCTAAACTAATGCGAAATAGTGTAAATTCCTGTGAAAATATTTACGTTGAATTACTGTAAAAGTAGTTCAACGTATGTACAATAAAACAACAACATTTTACTGTAAATTCATGGTTTCCATGCCCAAGTAATTACCATAATATTGCAGTAATTTACTGTGGACTTACTGTAAACTAATGTGAAATAAATAGTGTAAATTGCTGTGAAAATATTTATGTTGAATTACTGTAAAAGTTATTCAATGTATGTACAGTAAAACTTTACCGTAAATTCATGGTTTCCATGCTCAAGTAATTACCATGATATAGCAGTAATTAGCTGTGGAGGTACTGTAAACTAATGTGAAATAAATAGCGTAAATTGCTGTGAAAATATTTACATTGTATTACTGTAAAAGTTATTCAATGTATGTACAATAAAACTTTACCATAAATTCATGGTTGCCATGCCCAAGTAATTACCATAATGTAGCAGTAATAAGCTGTGGAGTTACTCTAAACTAATGTGAAATAAATAGAGTAAATTCCTGTGAAAATATTTACGTTAAATTACTGTAAAAGTAGTTCAACGTATGTACAATAAAACAACATTTTACGTAAATTCATGGTTGCCATGCCCAAGTAATCACCATAATATTGCAGTAATTAACTGTGGACTTACTGTAAACTAATGTGAAACGAATAGTGTAAATTGCTGTGAAAATATTTACGTTGAATTACTGTAAAAGTTATTCAATGTATGTACAATAAAACTTTCCGTAAATTCATGGTTGCCATGCCCAAGTAATTACCATGATATAGCAGTAATTAGCTGTGGACTTACTGTAAACTAATGTGAAATAAATAGTGTAAATTGCTGTGAAAATATTTACATTGAATTACTGTAAAAGTATTTCAACATATGTTCAATAAAACATCATTTTACCATAAATTCATGGTTGCCATGCCCAAGTAATTACCATGATATAGCAGTAATTAGCTGTGGACTTACTGTAAACTAATGTGAAATAAATAGCATAAATTGCTGTGAAAATATATACATTGAATTACTGAAAAAGTTATTCAATGTATGTACAATAAAACATCACTTTACCATAAATTCATTGTTGCCATGCCCAAGTAATTACCATGATATAGCAGTAATTAGCTGTGGAGTTACTCTAAACTAATGTGAAATAAATAGTGTAAATTCCTGTGAAAATATTTACGTTGAATTACTGTAAAAGTAGTTCAACGTATGTACAATAAAACAACAACATTTTACCGTAAATTCATGGTTGCCATGCCCAAGTAATCACCATAATATTGCAGTAATTAACTGTGGACTTACTGTAAACTAATGTGAAATAAATAGTGTAAATTGCTGTAAAAAAATATTTATGTTGAATTACTGTAAAAGTTATTCAATGTATGTACAATAAAACTTTCCGTAAATTCATGGTTGCCATGCCCAAGTAATTACCATGATGTAGCAGTAATTAGCTGTGGACTTACTGAAAACTAATGTGAAATAAATAGTGTAAATTGCTGTGAAAATATTTACGTTGAATTACTGTAAAAGTAGTTCAACGTATGTACAATAAAACAACAACATTTTAACGTAAATTCATGGTTGCCATGCCCAAGTAATTACCATAACAATGCAGTAATTAACTGTGGACTTACTGTAAACTAATGTGAAATAAATAGTGTAAATTGCTGTGAAAACATTTACGTTGAATTACTGTAAAAGTAATTCAACATATGTATAATAAAACATAATTTTACCATAAATTCATGGGTGCCATGCCCAAGTAATTACCATGATATAGCAGTTATTAGCTGTGGACTTACTGTAAACTAATGTGAAATAAATAGTGTAAATTGCTGTAAAAATATTTACATTGAATTACTGTAAAAGTAATTCAACATATGTTCAATAAAACATCATTTTACCATAAATTCATGGTTGCCATGCCCAAGTAATTACCATGATATAGCAGTAATTAGCTGTGGACTTACTGTAAACTAATGTGAAATAAATAGTGTAAATTGCTGTGAAAATATTTACGTTGAATTACTGTAAAAGTTATTCAATGTATGTACAGTAAAACGTTACCGTAAATTCATGGTTGCCATGCCCAAGTAATTACCATGATATAGCAGTTATTGGCTGTGGACTTACTGTAAACTAATGTCAAATAAATAGCGTAAATTGCTGTGAAAATATTGACGTTGAATTACTGTAAAAGTTATTCAATGTATGTACAATAAAACATCATTTTACCATAAATTCATGGTTGCCATGCCCAAGTAATTCACCATGATATAGCAGTAATTAGCTGTGGACTTACTGTAAACTAATGTGAAATAAATAGTGTAAATTGCTGTGAAAATATTTACATTGAATTACTGTAAAAGTAATTCAATGTATGTTCAATAAAACATAATTTTACCGTAAATTCATGGTTGCCATGCTCAAGTAATTACCATAATAATGCAGTAATTAACTGTGGAGTTACTGTAAACTAATGTGAAATAAATAGTGTAAATTGCTGTGAAAATATTTACGTTGAATTACTGTAAACGTTATTCAATGTATGTACAATAAAACTTTACCATAAATTCATGGTTTCCATGCTCAAGTAATTACCATGATGTAGCAGTAATTAGCTGTGGACTTACTGTAAACTAATGTGAAATAAATAGTGTAAATTGCTGTGAAAATATATACATTGAATTACTGTAAAAGTAGTTAAACGTATGTACAATAAAACAACAACATTTTACCATAAATTCATGGTTGCCATGCCCAAGTAATTACCATGATATAGCAGTAATTAGCTGTGGACTTACTGTAAACTAATGTGAAATAAATAGCGTAAATTGCTGTGAAAATATTTACGTTGAATTACTGTAAAAGTTATTCAATGTATGTACAATAAAACTTTACCGTAAATTCATGGTTGCCATGCCCAAGTAATTACCATGATATAGCAGTAATTAGCTGTGGACTTACTGTAAACTAATGTGAAATAAATAGCGTAAATTGCTATGAAAATATTTACGTTGAATTACTGAAAAAGTTATTCAATGTATGTACAATAAAACAACATTTTACTGTAAATTCATGGTTGCCATGCCCAAGTAATTACCATAATATAGCAGTTATTATCTGTGGACTTACTGTAAACTAATGTGAAATAAATAGCATAAATTGCTGTGAAAATATTTACGTTGAATTACTGTAAAAGTAATGCAATTATTAACCAATAATTTATTGTAAATTTACAATTTAGTAAACGCCCCTTTAGCTCACACAAATCAAACCAACTAACCGTGTTAATCCTCCGTGTGGTCGCTACTCATTACTCGCTACTCCTTCAGTGAGGTAGGCGTCACTCTGTTTGACTGTGTAGAAATAAAAGCGTCAGAGAATAAAGAGTAATTAATATGACGAACTTCAAACTTGTTTAAAATGTCAATACAGTGAACGCAAAGGTAGAAAACGAAGCTAAGTTTCTTCGGGTAGGTGGCATCAAGTCCATGTACCAACTGTTAATATTTGAAAAAGTCTGCGGCCCCACAATTCAGTGCAGTTCATGTAATTTGCCGTATTTTTGCGTGGTAGTCTATTTTGTGGTGAAATAACACAAAAAATGCAGTGAAATCCCAGTAATAATTAAAACAACAAATAATACAGTAGTTTACTGTGATGGCACTGTTTTTATAGTAATTATAGTGTCATACTGTGAACATTAAAGTCAAATCCTGTAAAGTGATAATAATGCAATTTAGTGTTAAATTTTACAGCTGACTATTGTGAAATCCCGGTAATTATTTACAGCGTATCCTTTAAAGTTACGGCCTTTTTTCCAGCGAGTTCCTCTGAAGGCAGTTATTTCCTCAGAGTCGGTCGTGGATTTGTTATTAAAACGCCATCGATGTGGCAAAATGTAAAACGATCATGTATTTTTTTTCTTTCCCTGTTGGTTTCATTGTGAAGACGATCATTGTTTTCTCAGTCTCGATCATTTTTTGAAGATCCGCAGTGACAGCTGGCTTTTCTGAAAATAAATTATTCCTTTCAGTGCCACAGAATTGGCCCTGAGGTGCCGAACGCAACTGAATCAGACAAAAACGCCGCAGAAGAAAAGCACAGAAACGACAACGACGAAGTCACAGAGAAAGAGGCGCGATGGCGTCAGACGAAGACAAGGCCGAGAGCGTACCTGCGCGAAGAAGGAGAAGAAGAAGGAGCAACCACAGCATCAAACATAAAAACAGAAAAGAAAGCAAATCGCAACAGAAGCAAAGACGCGGCAGCTAAGAGACAGTTGGGCAAGTTCACTTTCTTCACGAACTAGTTAAGTTCATAGTTCATAGTGTTCATAGTTCAATGTTGGTGCGAGCAATTATTTGTCAAAATGATGACCACTGCCCATATACTACCCCACCACAAACGGCAATCATTTTATCCATTTTTTATTTTTATTTTTTATTTTATCCATCCTGTCCAAAACTATGTGTCCAATTCTGAATCCTTAACCAACCAGGGACCATGTAAAACTGTCATTTCCGTTTCAGTTTCTCTCTACAGCAGCCATTTCCAAACTTCAGAATACCAAGGCCCAATTTGAAATGTGAAAAATCTCCACAGCCCACCGAAACCTTTAATCACAACTGTGATCAACATACAGGACAAGGAACCATGATCCGATATTAATGTGAGGGGTCAACAAATAAGGTGACACTTGTCATATTAAGTTAAGGTGACAGTAGAATAACACTTAACTGGTTTGTTTTATTACTTTTTAATGGTTTTTAATCATGTCATGAACATTTTACAGTAATTAAAAACATATTTAAAAAAGACTGAGGATTTAAAACACATTTGTTTAATTTTAATGACCTCTCATGGCCCACCTGCTGTCCCATGACGGCCCACCAGGGGGCCGTGGCCCACACTTTAAGAATCACTGCTCTATAGTATGTTAAAAATATGAGGAAAAACTTGCTGCCAAATGGTCTTTATTATAAGACAAAAACAGGTACTTAAGGTGCAAAAGTTTTTTATATCTGGGATTATTTATTTTTTATTAATTTTCTTAGACGTTATTTCTTTGCAAGTCTCAGGATGCTGGAACGGTATGAAGAGATTTCGACCCTTTTCTGAATGTATTTTTTATTTTTTTAAAAATCGTTTTCAGTTCCAACAAACATGAGAGTCATCAAAGAAGAACTTCACAGGATTTCTCCCGCACGCATGATTAGAGGTTGATATCATTAATTATTTAAAATAACTCTAATAGCGTCTTGGCTCCACTTCTGTGAGTAATGAAATTATCTTTTTGGGTTTCGACTGGATGTATTGATGACACCCACCTCCCCATCAAAGATCCTTCAGTTTTTTTTTTCTTTGCTTGGGCGAAATGTTCTTAAAGTGATTATAATCAAAGCCGTTGTGTTCAAGTTACCGGTCTAATTATGTTTCTATACTTTATTCATCTATTTCAAAGTTTTTTAAGGCAGGATTTCACCTGCCATTTAAATTACACGTTCACTCTCTCTGCAACTCTTTGCATTTTTCCAACTTTACTTAAAATTTGCTTCCATCCCTGAATTACGGTGGCCCTGAAGGGCATACGACACCAACATTAGCCAAATGGGAAAAACAAACGACATTAACAAAAACACAACGACAAAAAGGAAAACAAAACGACATTAACAAAAACACAACAACATTAAACAAAAACACAACGACAAAAAGGAAAACAGAATGACATTTGGCCTCAGTTGAACCCATGAGAAAATTGCAGAGACCGTCTTAAACGGCTTGCGCGCCAGTTAAACCATCGACGACCAGAGCGTGTTTACCGTGGAGAGGAGGAGGAGGAAGGAGTCCCAGATGAGCTGCTCCGATCTGGATGAAAAGACGCTCCATAGCGGTATGCGGGTAGCGCAGCCTGGTCTTAAAGGCAACGGCTACTGACGCACTGATTGGTTTAACAGGTGGAACGCCCTAACCACTCCTATACATAATGTAGCGGGTAGCGCAGGTGGGATAGTGGGTTTAGCAAGGGTGGATGATTTCTTTCCTTTCGGGGGAACACCCTTTCCGCCACCTGCTATTCCTAAATAGCGGCTTTAGAAGATCGGGCCCAGAATCCTTCAGTCCTGGCAGGAAACAGGTCAACGTAGACTGTATCAAAAGAACTGGACAAAACCCACTGTGACGTTCACCCATTCGTTTTTTTGAAGACTGCTCCTGAATCCTCTTTTTCATGCTACTGCACCACAAATGGAAAGAACGAGGAGGCCTGGACGCCCGCTGGAACACCGCCACCTTACAGGTTAGCGATTTCAACTGGCTAACCTTCAGCGTCATCTGCAAACATCAGAGTCCATGGAAACAAGAAGGGGCTCAGAGGGGCTCCTTGATGCACTCCCACCTCCACCTTGAACTCCTCTGTCACACCTACAGGACACCTCACTGCTGGCTCACAGCTCTCATACATGTTTAGCTTATGCTGACCCGACATCCTCATTTCAGATGTCGCTACCGAAAATGGCATTTGAAACGACTGCCTGCCAGAGCTGAGACGAGATTGGTTCTCAGTTGCACCTCGGTCAAAAAGCAAAACTATCCGTCGATGAGTGGTCTGACTGTGAGGTTCATGAAGTGATCCGAGGCGAAGATCGCTTGACAGGACGAACCAGCTCCTCCATGAGCTTGTCACGGTGCAACTGTCGCCTTCCAGGACAACCCAAAACCAGCAGTACAGCTAAGGACAGCTGACAGCACGACCCGCCATATTGTCTCTCATAAGTCGTTTGCTCTGTTGGGTTTTTATTCACAGCTCAAGCAAGTCAAGTATATGTAGCTAATGTGTGACAACTGGCTATTAACTGTTACCAGGCTGTCAATCAAACTTCTTGTGTATGCTTTTGTGGCTTTGTATAATTTTACCCAATGAGGGACATTAAAAATGTAAAAATCTAGCTACATAGATAAAAAACACTTTTTGAACCTTTTTTTTTTTTAACATGGGAAAAGGAGATTGACTCCCTAGTGGCCAGTCGAGGAACTGCAATTTTCTGAACCTCCACGTTTGATTCAGCTGGATTGAGCTTCGTGCACCGAGACAAAGAGACCGCCGCTAGCTCAGGTATTCAAAATGCGTTTGAACACGTGGCCAAAGCGCTGCACAAAGTGGACGACCACGGGGCGTCTGACTGATGCAACAAAAGAGATGAAAAAATAAAATAAACAAAAATGCTCCCTTTGAAGTGATATCAAACTAGTGTATTTTATCTTCCATTCAACATGAGTTCAGTGTCAAAACATTAGATGTGAAACATATAAAAAAACATTTTTTTTTTTTTCATATTTTGGCTTTTGATGTCTTTTTTTTTCTTGTTTTCTTTCCAAAGCGAAAATCGACATTCAGTCTCCTCTTGTTGCCTTTTTTTTCTATCAGTGAGCCAGTGGGAGGGCGAGACGGCGGTAAAGAGAAGCCGGCGCACACACATGTAAAGGACTGACTCGGCCCTTGAGTGTGTGTGTGTGTGTTTTCGTGCAGACTTTCTGCAGCGCTTTTCCCGTCATAACATGTCATTCTGGACACCATTACTCCCAGCAGAGGCCGACGCCGCGGCCCAGTGACACGGAGCGTAAGGTCATCTGTCAAACAGAGGAGGCGGGTGCGCGTCTGTCAGCGTTCGTGCACGCAGGCGCTCCACTTGTGATCTTATTTGTTGTATAAGCGGCGCTCTTGAGCGTACGACTTGAACGTACGCTCGGTTGTGTTGAGACGGATGCATAAAGGCGGTGAGAGGCCGTCACTCACACATCCAGAGCTGCCGTACCTCGCAAAGCCCCGCTCTCATCCCTCACCTACTCAAGCTGCAGAGTTCAAAGGCTGCCATGGCAACGGGCGTCCCAAGTGGAAAGACAAAGCGCCGTGCCCCGGAGCCACTGGAGCAAGCGGGCTCGGCGGGCGGGGAGGATTCAGTGGCCTTTGACCCATCAAGGTTTTACCAAAAAGGAGAAGGAGAGGAGGGGGGAGGTTAGCGGAGCAGAGCTGCGCCTGGTTGTAGATTCAATTGATTCTTGCCGAGGGATGGTGGAGGACCGTGGGTGGGCCGGCCTCGCAGCTTCTGAGCTCAGCGGCTCGTGCCCGCTGCCTCCTGGATTTCAGAGGGCCCTGGCTGTGAGAGATAGCCGCCGTCTAATCCGCCGAGCCCGTCTCACCTCGCCTCCTCCGTGCGTCTCAGACAAGCGGGTCCTTTTTGTGTCGGATCTCTGCTGCCGGTGGCGTAGATGATGACGTCAGCTTTGTGGGGGGTTTGCATGTGGCGTACCACGGGTAAATTCACGTTAAAAAAAAATGAAAGCTGCCTATTAAAAACATACTGAAAAGACATTAAGGAACCTTATTTTACAAGGGTTTCTTGCTTTGGAGGGAACATCGGGAATGATGAGCAACATTTATGAGCGCTCTTCATTTACACGACTGCTGCACATGGTTGGAGGCGGGTGCTAACATTTTCATGAACGCCAAAAACATCAAGAAGAAACTAGGGATGTTCCTGGCGACTAATTTTCCTGTCGACTAAACGAAATTTTTAATTAAGACTAGTCGACTAGTCTAAAAATTACCCGCGTTATCCTCTCAGACCGGACGGGAGAACACCGTCTCCGGGTAAACAATGTCAAATCAGCCTGAGTGTGGCTAGCACCGCTAGCATCAGCAGACATCATCTCGTGCAGATTAACATCCAAATGCTTGAGTCGAATGTGGTTGCGCATTGCTCCAGTCGAGTGATTGTATGCCAGTTGATTCTGACACAGTTTACATACTACCTTGTTTTCATTTTCTAGATTAAAGTACCGCCAAACCACGCTGGTTTTGCGAGAGGCCATCTTCCCACCGTGCTGTTTTAAAACTCCAGTCTACTCGAGCATTGCCGTGGAGAGAGAGCTGCTGTCTGACGGCTCTGTAGCCCCGACTAGTGGCGGGCGGCTGCATGACAGTTAAGCGGCCTTGTACATAAATAAAACAAAAATTGGTTTAAACAACTAATATTTCTGGTGCCGACTAGTAAGTGGGTGGACGTTTAATCATTTAGACGACTAATCGCGCGCATCCCTAGAAGAAACCCAAAAGAAGTCCAGGAGCATATCAGCCGACTAACACCATGACAGAGACGAGCTGTCACGTCTTGTAATACCACTTTGTCCACTAGAGGTGCACTTCCTCGTGTCTTACTCCTGAAGCTGACGCGTCGTTTTTCTTATATGCTGCCCCCGTGTGGTCGGAGGAGGTATTGCTACTGGTCTAAGACTTCCCGTTTGATGTGCTGACTGATGTTTATGTGCAGATCAGATTTAAAAAGCCACTTCATTGTAAGTTACAGGCGTACACAACCTTTTAACACTTTGGCTCAAACATGGCTGATTAGTCTCAGCGTTTTACCTCCGCATTTGTTCACTGAAGAGTCCCGTTCCCAGCTTGTCACGAAGAGTCACCTGCCAGGTGCACCATGGGGCGGCGGCACAGAAGAACTGAGAGAGGTGACGTTAGCCTCGTTGGTTTTCTATCGCTCGTTCGCATGCCGTGATCTCAATGACGCCATGTTCGGCTCATGGGTCAGTTAACCTCGTCAGTCGGCTCTGCATTCGTTTGTGCACTGCACCCTGAACTGGGTTATAATGCTGTTGAAGTAGGAAAACGTTCAGCTGATATACCAATATATCGTTATATATTGATATTTCAGTATATAACGATATATCGGTATATCGGCTGAAATATATATATATATATATATATATATTTCAGCTGATATATCGTTCTTATATATCATTGTTTTTTGGTTTAAATCATCTTCTAAAAGGTTCAACGTTTCCATTATTTCACCAACCTCCCATAACTCGTGTAGAACAGATAAGATTTATGTTTGAAAATGGGATACCTAAATTAAATTGAGTGCACCTCAGCAACTAAAGGGTGCATCTGAATACATTTGGTATCATTTGGTATCAAAATAAAGGTTACTTGTAAAATGAGTCCACAGTTTATCGGGCCGGAGTAAATGAAGATGGAACAGGGCCAGATACGTAACCTTTACCTCCTCCTGACAAAATATTCAAATTTCAGAGTTGGTATTTCTTTGAATTAACGTAGTGATGAGTTAAACACTCCAGAAATCCATTTTTAGGACATCACACCATTAATTCTACCAAGAATAATTTTTATAAAACAATTAAAACAATAAAAAATAAATAAAATCTCAATTCTCATCCAAATTAACAATGAATGTCTCCAATGAAAGGCAAAATTGCTCAAATTTAATGGATTTTTTTTATTTTACGGATTGATTTGGGTTCAGAAATCAGAACCTCTGAGGTGTGAGGGTGGCAGATTGGTTCAGGGACCTTCACAGCCTTGTTCAGTGTTGCGCTGTCCTTAATTTGTCACAAACCAGGTAACAACTGGAAATGTTCAAATCGATTCGACATAAACATAAAATCCGAAACCCGCAACTTCCTTAATAAGAACAGGCGCTGATGGCTCTTCTTGCCTCCATATTGGCATCAACTTTGAGACTGTTATCAGTGATCATCCTGAGGTATTTATATTATCCCACTGATGTTGGTCTGTTGGAGGATGGAGAGAAATCAATCACCACGTCCTTGTTTTTTTTTTTTTTTTGGTGTTCAGGTGTAGGTGACGATCACTACGGGCCCATCCATATCCTCATTACTGTCCAGTAGCGTATGAACATGCCGGTCAGGAACAAATATGGTTTTATTTTTAGGGCTGGGCAAGTTAACGCGTTATTATCGCGTTAACGCATTATTTTATTAACGCCGACATTTATTTTATCGCGTGCTAACGCATGTTGCTCACATGCTTTTGTTTTGAAAAGTCCGTTACTGGCTGCTGCGGAACTGGAAAATAATTGACGGAAAAACTTGCAGAAAAGCTAAAACAGACATGTAGAACGGTAAAAATCCGTGAACTTTACAGTTCGGGCAGCAACTCAGGTAGCAATATTAACGATTCTGTCTAAACAAAAAAAATTCTGGACTGTGACAAAACTTTCCCATCATTCCTCCATGTTCCATCAGATCTGCTCCATGTGTTCACTGTCCTGCTGTTCTCTAGCTGGTTACTTCAGTGCGGCTCCATCTAGTGGCACAGATGTGTAATGACAACAGAAAGTCCAGTCCTCGATTATAAAACAAATTCTGTTCTGTGGCCCGTTTTTTAATTTCTTATTTTTGATCCAAGTCTAAAATTGAAATATTTTTGTGTTAGATTAAAAAACGAAAAACGTAATAAAATGTTACTTTTTAATATATATATATATATATATATATATATTGATTGACAATTGAAAATGGAAAGAATGAATGATACATGGATTGGTAAAGTTACTGAACTTTAACATGGACATTTTCATTTTAAAGTTCTCCCAGACGGAGGATTCAACAGAAACAAGGTTATTTGTAACAACTGACAAGTTGAACTCCCTGTTAAAAGTTTCTGCTGTTACCTCAGAAATTACCTGTTTTAATGTTCTGACTGTGCTGAGCCACATTTTGTTGGATTTTGTTTGTAGACTGTTTTTTATTTTTCATAAAAACAGGATTACTTTAAAACCCTGGCAGTGACAATAAGCTATATTTTATTTGACATTTTTTAAGATGAGATTTACACTAAATATGTGTTACTGACAAGTGCTGATGTTAAAAGTGTTTGAACAACAAATGTTATGGACACTTTAGTTCATATAGCAGTAGAACATTTAAATAAAAGTTTTTACAATTCATTATTTGATTTTTCGTATAGAATGCGATTAATCGTGATTAATCAGGGAAATAATGCGATTAATCGCGAGGTTAAAAATTTTAATCATTTCCCAGCCCTATTTATTTTATATATGTGCACAAGGCCGTATCTCAGGAAAGGGCTTGACAGATTTCAGTGATCGACACCTCTGTGGAATCATCACAGCCAGTAGAACCGACAGGCAGACGGGTCGGGGGAGGCCTCAAAGACGCTCCAGGTATTATCCAGTGAGAGCAAAGACAGTACTGTCTGTTTCCAAGATTCCTGCTTGGTATTGCCCGTTTTTCTCAGGTCCCACCGGAAACAGAAATGTTAACTCTCCATGAGACTTGGGATTACATGGACAGAGTGGAGTTTTCTCACAGGGAGAAGTGTAGCCTGCTGCTGTTCGCGGTGATGCAATGCAAGCTGGAGACACCATAACGCTGTCCAGTGCCGCATGAATTTACAATACGTTTCCACCTTCAACTCTTTCTGCAGGGTCGAACTACACCTGCAGCCCTACACTTGCTAGTTGCCATCATTCATGTAGTATGCTGTTGTTTGGGTCCATCTTATTTACAAGTATATGCTCTAATAGTGCACTGTAAACAATGCGCTGGAGTACGACAGAGGTGCAAAGCGGATTTATTCTCCAAGTTGTATACAATTCAGAGAGGTCATTAACTCACATCACAGAATGCAGGATGGTTCAGAAATGCAATTAAGGCCTCAATATGCAGTTTTAATATTACAGTCCTCGCTTTTTTGGTTTTTACACCTATTTTTTTTTTGCATATATGAAAAGCTTATCTAGATCACAGCAGTAGAAAACACGGTACAGCCCAAAACTGCGAGCTAAATAGGGAAATAATGGAGCGCAGTCTACTAAATGTGACCCCCCTTAGCAGCCAAACCCCCGTCCCCACTACGTGCACGGGTTTGCAGCTCAGATTGGAATCAGTTGATTGATCGGTTTAAAGGATTAAAGTGATAAAAAAAACAGCAGGTCTGTTGTGTTCAGTCATGATGTGTGAAAATGGCCGAAGCTGACTTTTGCATATAGCAGTGAGCAGAAACAGATCAACATTTATGAATGGTAGTGGTAGTGTTTCTGAATGGGGAAACACAACATCAACATATCCTGTTAATACAAAGTGTATATGACCACTCGGATGCCCCGGAAAAAAAAATCGAAATAGCATCTGAGCTCCAGCAGCACAGCTCTGTAAAAGCTTCTTCAGTGATGCCTCAGTCCGTTGGCAAACACCGTCGCATGTCACTGGAGCATTTTTTTTTTTTTTTTTGCATCATATATTGCAGCAGAAGGCTGCACCACTGCTGAGACACAAAAGGACACCTTCATCATTCGCGGGAGCGTCAGAAGTTCGCATCTGTCATTTGAAAGACGCGTAACTCGGAGGGACCTTCTCTGAGTTGATTTTCTGAGGTAGAAAAGCGACGCTCTGCTGTTCTAGACTCAGTTTCGGAGGCACGGGAGAGTTCATTTCCATTCTGCGAAGCTCACAAGGTATAAATCAGCTTGGCATAAACACGGCATCGATTTGAGATGATTCTGTTTAGTTTGGGGAATTAAGAAATTGACTTAAATAAAGCAGGTCCTTATGGTGCCGTTTTAAACCTGCAGCAGCTTCCTGTTATTCCTCTTATGAGTACAAATCCATATTTTTATTCTTTTTTTTTTTTACTAGCCAGAAACTCTGGGATATTTGTGCAGGAAAAAAGCAGCCTGCGTGTTTTTTTTTTTTTTTTTTTTTTTTGTGCGCATGCATGCATGGGGGAATAGGAGGGGACAGTCAGGAGAAGGGTTATTTACTGTGCGGCCCAGGCGACCTGTCCGTCCTCACGTCCGGCCCCTGCAGATTAAGATGCAGCCGCTGGCAGCTGCCAGAGCGGGCCGAGATTGATGGGGAACAACGGGGGCCGCAGAGGCCCCGCAGAATTCTGAGCAGAGCCCGTGGGTCGGCGCCAGCCGCGGCTGCTGGCAGACGGCCGCTCCTCCGTCCTCCTTCCTGTCACCTCTGCGTCTTCCCTGACTTTTCTGTATTGTTCGTGCACTTCCTGCCACTTTGACTAATTTTTTTTTTTAAACTATTTGCCTGTTCCCCCCCCAACCAACCAACCAGACTTGCAACACCCCCCCCCCCCTCCCTCCTCCCAGCTGGAGACGCTGTTTCAGCAGCTTTTGCAGATTTGGATGTCACGCAACTGCAGGTGTGTCAGCAATGTGTGTGAGCAGGAGATGGTGGGGGGGGGTGGGGGTAAAAGTGGGGGGGGGTGCTTTCAATAAATAATTCCTCTGTCCAGGATGGGCAGCAGGAGAGTTAACGGTGAGCTCCAACGTGGATCAATGGCGGCACCGAGATCTTCAGACGACACGAAAAAAATCTGAGAATATCATCGTGCTTGTCCTCACTGGTTGTTCTTGATGCAAAAAAGATGCGCATGTGCGTGTGTGTGTGTGTGGGCGCGAGTGTGTGAGTGCTGAACAAACTGCACTGGCAGGGTTTTTGTTGGAGTCCCCAGGGCAGAAGACGCATGAGTCAGCGGCCAGTAGGATTTATAGCCAATTGATTAAATTAGCATTTGTTCTGCTTCTGGGACAGCATCCTGTCAGTATAAACATACACTCAACACACACACACACACACACACACATACACACAGCACACTCTGAGATTCACTACTATGCAGGCAAACATGCACCTGTGCACCCACTGCAAGTTAAGGAACCGAGAGGGAAGGAAACCAGGCGGCGAGGAAAAGAAGGAGGAAAAAAAAAAAATATCCACAGAGAAGCGCGAGACAATTAGCAATGATGTCAATAAGTCAATGTGATTAACATCCGGATCACTGGGATGTAAATACTCCGGGAAACACGCGCCGCGCTCCTACATGCCTCCTCCTCCTCCCCGAGCGGCTCCTTCATGCGGCGCTGCCGGCGAGCGAGGGGGTCGCACGGGCCCGCGCTTGCTGACGAGCCTTATTTTATGACATTCATCAAAGCCATCTGCCATTTTCCGCTCAATTAATTTGTTATGGGAAGTGGGATCAATTAAGTGCGCACCGTAATGGCTTTATATCCTTGTTTCCCTTTTATAGCCCAATATTTTCTGTGCTCCACTCTGGCATGAAAAGGCACAATCGATATCTCAGGCTATTTTCCCCTTCCGTGGACTAATTTGTTTTTGCCACTTTCTTCTTGGCATGATGAAGCGGCTGTAATGAGGGGGTTGGGGCGAGGGGACCGGCCGAACCTCGTCCGAGGACGCGATGACGCGAGGGGGGCCTCCCCGAGTCAACGTCTCATCCGGATGTCACGAGCGACGCTTCCCTCACTTCACTAAAGACGTGGCAGTATCAAGAGGGATTGACCTTCGCTCCGTTATCATCTGACACGCCGGTCGCCCGCAGAGACGGTGAGTGGCTTAGGCGTGGGGCGAAGACGGCGATGATAAGGACGACGTCGGGAGAGTCGGTTTGACAGTGACGAGTGACGCCGAGTGGGCTCGCGGCGCCATTAGCACGAGTGTCACGAGCCTCGACCCGCTCGCCCTGACCCCTGCGATGTATCGATTCCCTCCCAGTTAAGCCTGCTGATGGGCTTGATGATATGATGAAGAAGCATGGGAGGGGGGGGCGTAGTTAAGTGTGTGCATGTGCATGGACCCTCATTACTCCTGATGACATTGGCATATTGATTTTGACATCATCTGGTTGGGATGTGCTTTAGGAGCGGCGACTTAAACCGAGGCGACCCAAGTGTCACCTTGTTTGTGTCAGCGGGCTTACGGGGGCCGGCGAGGTCGCAACCGTGCAGCAACTGAGGCTGCGTCTTAACGTTTCATGGAAAGAAAGAGCAGCCACTCTGAATGGACCTCATGGTTTAGTGGTTCGAATGTGTGATGTCACACTGTTGTGACACTTTCTTCAGTTCACGAGGGTTTGGACAGTGACGAGTAGTGGTGAGTATTGGCAAGGACCTCGCAATACGATATGTATCATGATACTCGGGTCTAGAGGTCTTCGGAACAACCCGAAAACCCGAGGTTCCTGACACGACCCGAATTCGGGTCTCGGGTCCATTCAAAAAAGACGTGACTTCCGGGTTCGGGTCGGAATCGGTACAGTTAGTCTCGGGTCGGTCGGTGCTCTGACAGGCTGGTTCCACGGTTTACTCGAGAGAGTAAAGATTTTGGACGGTGGCAGCCAATGTCAGGACTCGGGGCAGTTTAATAATTATTAATTAACGTGGCGTGTTTGTCATGAAACCAGTGTTGCCGTAGCGTGTTATTAGCGGTTTGCCTGGCAGCTGTAAAGCACAACGGATCACCAACATCACAACGTTGGATGAGAGAACATATTTACGACACGGCCTGACCGGTGTAGGCTATTAGCATTAGCAGTTGCTACCAATAGCATCTGTATCCACAAAGAAAATAACGACTGATTTATTGTTGTTTACATCACGTAGCCTATGTAGCAACTGAACTGGGTTGAAGACGACAACTTTAGGTCAGAAAATCAAGTTTTATTCAACGCTAGACAACTTTAACATGAGCAACTATGGGCTGTATTGTCTCGGTTCTATTCGGGTAACTTGGTTCGGTTAGTGGTCGGAAACTAAAAACTCGGGTCGAGTCATTTCGGGTCCAAATATTGCGAATCCCGGACTCATGATAATAGCTCGGGTCGGGTTGGTTTTGGGTTCGAATTTTCACGGGTCCATTCGGGTTCGGGTCCATTAAAGTGGACCCGTGAAGACCTTTACTTGGGTCACGATATGACATATCATGATATTGCGACATCACGATATATTGCGATATTCTACCCAGTTAATATCAAATTAAAAGTAGACATCAGATCAGACATCAACATCAGATGATATTGATCATTCAGAGGACAAATTGAGTCAAAACTATTTACTTCAAAACAACCTATTTATTGTTTATTATTAGTGTTTTTGAAAAAAATCGATATTAGGAGCTGAAAAATCGATATTATATTAGGTGGCCGAAAATTGCGATATATTGCCAAATCGATTTTTTTCACACCCCTAGTGATGAGGACGTTCAGATGCTGGTTCTCTTTTGTTGCAGATTCTCTGGAGTGAATGGGATCGTCGTTTGAACCAGTCTCAGCCAGATATTTGGCTGCCAGATGACCTCCCAGTTGAACGCTTTCATTTACGTTGGGATTTCATGGTCACCTCACTACCAAACATGTCACTGTTATGTCATTGTGGTAAAACACGCCCACTTTCTTTCTTTTTCTTTTCTCTTTTAATTTAATCAATGACTCAAGAGGAATCTATATCTTATAAGCTGCCAGGAAGCCTTTTAGACGATGCGGCTGCACCACATGTCATATTTAACTGATGATCGCTCGCAAGGACGTCTCAGTTTGTTAAACGCTCGTCTTTTCGGCTCCTCTTCTCCTCGCCCTTGTGTGGCCTCGACTCGTCGCCGGTGGGAGGAATTAAGATGCATTGGGAGGAGATGCAAATTGGGTAAATGAGACGGAGGAAGAGTCACAGCCAAGTTACGCACAAGGCCACCTTCAAAAACGAGGGGACGGGATCACCTGGTTAAGTCCTCATTCTGAATGAAGGACGATTCTGTTGACGTTTCCGAATAAAATCAGACTATTTTTGTGTTGCACTTGTTTAATGCAGATCTGTTTGGAGAGATCAGACCCTAAAACCATGCTCACTGCTTCTCAAAAACAAAGGTAAGTTCATCTAAATGCTTAAATCTTAAAGTCACCCTTCACTACCTGCAGGTTTGTCTTCCACTCCATAGGTCAGACTCTCCCATTGTTTTCAAGAAGCGCATTAAAGCATTTACGACGTGAGAAAAAAGCAATTCATCACTTGATGGATGATGACCCCTTTAATTTTCAACCAAACGTGCCTCTGCAGCTCCATAAAGTCACGCTCATTTCGTTTGTATTGAAAGCGGCGCCGTTCTGCCGGAACTGAAAGATCTGGAAAAGAAAAGAAAATCAATGCACATCCCCTCTTAAATTTTCATCCTTTAAGTTTTTGTTTTGACAGCGAGAGGATGTATGTAACAATACCCTGCAGGAGGGGGGGGGGGTAAGCTCTGGGTGGCAGGACGAATCACACAGCAGCTGCAGACCAGCAAACTCACTGGTGGCCTCTCAGGCCTCGTCGATTAAAAAAACGACTCCGGCAGCGTCCTCTTTAGCATCGGTGCATCACTGCTGCATGAATGCACCGGCTACATTTGTTGAATGAATAGAAACTGGACTGATACACTGCAAAAACTCAAAATCATACCAAGTATATTTTTCTAATTTCTAGTCAAAATATTTCATCACACTTATAAGACACAATCACCTAAAGAGTAACATTTCAGTGAGATATAGGAACTTGTTTTTAGACATCTTGTTTTGAGTCATAGCTCAGATGAAACAAGTTTTTTTGACATGTTATAAGATTTTTTAGCTAATTTCAAGATCTTGTCAGGCTTAAATATATTGTCTTATTTCAAGAAATCTTATTAAGCGAATTTTCACTTGTTCCAATGGCAGATTTTTTTTCTTATTACAAGCAATATATCAAGCTATTTATTACAAAAATATCTTGTATTTGTATTTTTTTTTTACTTATTTTTTGAGTGGCCTTTTTTCCAGTGTAAAACAAACTCCACTGCAAGTCAAATTAGACAGTTATGAGCACATTTACGGGATATTCGTGACGAGGGGTGTGAAAAAAAATCGATTTGGCAATATATTCCCAATTTTTCGGCCGCCCCAATATAAAATATCGATTTTTCAGCTCCTAATATCGATTTTTTTCAAAAACACTAATAATAAACAACAAATAGGTTGTTTTAAAGCAATAGATTTGACACAATTTGTCCTCTGAATGATCAATATCATCTGATGAAGATATACAGCAACTTGATTTTTCATCTCTACTTTTATTTTGATAATCAACTGGGTAGAATATCGCAATATATCGTGATATTGTGATATCATGATGTATTGCAATATGGACCCATGAAAATTCGACCCGAAACCAACAACGAGCTAATTTCCTCTGAATCCTGCGTTTGAAGCCTCTTTCAACATGTTGCGCACCCACCATCGTCCAGTTACCAAAATTCAGCCAAACCTACAAAACATGTGAAGTAAGGAGGAGCCAGGATCCAGCTGTGGTGACGCCCCCACGACTGCAACGCTGTCATTATTTTAGCCTGATTCATACTTCTGCAGCACAAAGCATCATGGGTGCAATAAGGACCACAGGAAATGTGATATGTAAGATATTCTGCATTTACTCCATCGCTACGTATGAGCTCAATAAAGGAAGCAAAGAAGGAAGCTCGGCCCTCTGAGGATTCTTGTTTCCCACCTGTCTCATTGAAATGTTCACCAGACCGCTGCTTCCCAGCGAGAGGGTTCATCAGTGCGCGTTTGCGTGCGCTCGCTCCTGTTTACTCGTGTTAAATGTGCATGAGGCCGACTTCAAAGCGGGGCAGACGCTGGGAGATGAAGGGTCAGCGCGCCGGACAGAAGTTTCATCGGTAATCAGGCAGCGGGGCGGCGGTGGGCGGGAGGGCGAGGCTTGGCTGCCTGTCAGGAGCGGCTGCAGATTAAAAGTCCATCGATCCGGCTGTAATTTATTTATCAATTCAACTAAAAATTAAACATTGACCTGCTTCTTTGAAAATCCCTCTTTTTAATCTTGCTGGACGTAGTGACTTGAATACCAAGCGGGCGAGTCAAAAAGTTAAACAGGTCAGGGTGAGACAGCATCTTTTTCTCCCTCCTTCTTCTTCTTCTTCAGAAGGCGGAATTCGAAGAAGGATTATTAAAGTTTCTCGACCTCAGCTCCTTCTTTTTTGTATCTCCTAACCCACATGTGTCAAACACAAGGCCCGCGGGCCAAATGTGGCCCGCCACATCATTTTATGTGGTCCTCGAGAGCTTGGGAATGATTGGCTTAAATTTTAAACCAATATTTTAAGACTTAAAATAAGCTTACGCCGCTTTAAAGCGCATATTGACAATAAACTACATCTCCCATCATGCATTTCGTCATTACCCACAACAATAACGGTAGCTATGAGCGAGACGATATTTCAGAACATGTCCAAAAGAAGAAAATTGATGCACAAGGAAGGCAGTTTCATGAATGATGGGAAAAAACAGTATGTATTTTGTGTTTTGAGGCCGATGTCACACGTGAAAGAGTATAATCTAATGCTAATAGCCTACACTGGTCAGGACGTGTCGTAAATATGTTCTCTTATCCAACAGGCGATCCATTGTGCTTTACAGCTGCCGGGCAAACCGCTAATAACACGCTACGCTAACCCTAACCCAGTTTCATGAATGATGGGAAAACAACAGTGAGTCTTTTGAGTTTTGAGGCCGGTGTCACTCGTGAAAGAGTATAATCTACGTCGGCATTTTGACAGCAAACACGGAGCTAAGTATGCTAAATTTAGCCTGCAAGAAAAACAAAGAACCGCTTTCCTTCTGAAACCAAATGTGATGTAAACAACAATAATCCATGTCGTTATTTTCTTGTGGATAAGATGCTATTGGTACAACTGCTAACGCTAATAGCCTACACCAGTCAGGACGTGTCGTAAATATGTTCTCTAAACCAACGTTGTCATGTTGGCGATCCGTTGTGCTTTACAGCTGCCGGACAAACCGCTAATAACACGGCTATGCTAACCCTAACCCAGTTTCAGGAATGATGGGAAAACAACAGTGTGTCTTTTGTGTTTTGAGGCCGGTGTCACTCATGAAAGAGTATAATCTAAAGCTAATAGCCTACACCAGTCAGGACGTGTCGTAAATATGTCTCTCTCATCAACGTTGTCATGTTGGCAATCCGTTTTTGCTTTACAGCTGCCGGGCAAACCGCTAATAACACGCTATGCTAACCCTAACCCAGTTTCATGAATGATGGGAAAACAACAGTGTGTCTTTTGTGTTATGAGGCCGGTGTCACTCGTGAAAGAGTTTAATCTACGTCGGCATTTTGACAGCAAACACGAAGCTAACTATGCTAAATTTAGCCTGCAAGACAAACAAAGAACTTCTTCTGCTTCTGAAACCAAGGTAATGGATACTCTTACAACCACAAACTCTGAGTTTAATATAATAATAAGCTAAATATTTGAAACTTGAATACATAATAAATACATAAACTGTTACTTAACATTTATAATAAGGTGTAGTTTAATTTATTTTGATTTTCATTGCATTTTGTAACATTCTTGCTGTCAATCTGGCCCTTCGAGGGCAACCATGATGCTGATGTGGCCCTCAGTGAAAATGAGTCTGACACACCCCCGTCTTAAGGCGTAAATCCCGCTGACTCCAAAAATAAAAAAAACCAAACACTTACGCGTCGTTATGAAAGCTTTATTCCTTCCCTTCCCGTCTTTCCCGCCCTGCTCTGCCTCCCTCTCGCTCAGATGGAGTAACAAGGTTACCTCCCTGGCGTCGGCCTCTTCCCTCACCTCGCGCCCCGCTCCGCATCTTTCCCTCCTCACCCCGTCCTGAACCCTCCCCGCCACCGGCCCTGTAATCCAATTAAAAGCACATTAGGGCCAAATGAATTGCAGCAGATGTAATTAGGTGCTGACGAAGGTTGGCTGGATGGATGACGGGATGGAAGTCGGGTGGGCGGACGGGGCGCGGGGAGATGAACGCCGCTCGCCTTTAACCCGATGATGTCGGGGAGGTGAGGAGAGTTATCTGGTAAGTTGGCAGATATTTTGCATGCGGTCCTGCAGTGTGTGAAATTGAGTTTTCCATCCCAGCCTGTAACGGGGAGCGACTGATTTTAGAGATAAACTCGAAGCCCATTAAAGCTGCCTCAAGACATGACTCACATGTCCACATGTTCTCCAGCAAAGTCGAACTAGCTGCCTCCTCTCCTCACAGTCATGTGACACATCTAATAGAATACCAAGGTAGGAACAAGAAAATGATACACGCCACTCTGCATCCAACAAGTCAAATTTACAGTGGTGTTTGGCAGCTTTTTGTTGTTTTGTTTTATATCCAAACCCAACTTTTTGTCCTGAAATTACGTCTTTAGTGGAACTGATGTATTTGTGGTAAAAAAAAATTGCTGCTGATTGACAGACGACTGCTGTTGTCGACGGTGACAAAGATGCTTTCTGTGATTCGATGTGAATGGAAGCGATATCGCTGGATCAACGCATGACGTCGTCCCGCGTCGAACGCTGGCTCCCGAAGCGAATCAAATTATCATTGCGGCGTGTTTTTCAAAAATCGGCAAACATCGAATCGTCATCCAGTTACAGTGATCTCTTATTTTTCGCGGTTAATTGGGACCGGTGCCCCCCTGTGAAAATCAAAATCCGTGAACTGGAGCCGGAGCCCCTCGAGCCTAAATAATGTGTTTGAAAATATGTTTAAAAACCACAAAAAAGTAGCAAAGCACTGCAGCAAAACAAGACAAAGGTTCAACTGTGGCCTCTGGTCTCTGAACCTTAGTAAAGAAACCACTGGTATTGTGATATTTTTAGCTCGTAATTAGCGGCTAACATGCTAACAACAACAAAACAAAAAGTCAGATTTTCTCTGCACTCTGTCGGTTAACAGAGAATGTAAATCTACACATGCTGGGCTGCTGTTTATGCTCACTCCACTTTTCATCTAACCCCATTTTTTTCGTTCTTTTCTGCCGTCCCACGACACACACACTACATTACCCATAAGGCCACCATCTTAAAGGGGCCAGGCTGGCTCACAACATTTCTTCACTGTGAGAGAGAACGCGCACAACATCCTGTGATGTTTTTCCGCAATTTTTTTCTTGATTTTTTTAAAATTATATTATATATTTCTGAAAAATCCGCGAATAACTAAAAGCGCGGAACTTAAAGCGCAAATTGACAAGGGATTACTGTAATAGATGTCCGTATCTTGATGACAGATTCATACTCTGACTGGGGAGCAGTTGTATCATTGACACTTTGCATCAATTATTTTTTATTGAAAACATCAAAAGACAAAAGTTTGGGTTGAGAGGTCAATCAAGGAACGGATTTCTTTTTTTTTTTTTTCATTTCTATGATGAAGAAAAGCTGGATGTTTCTGCAGGGGTCACGTGGAAGGAACTCATGAAGTTCACGTACGGTCATCCACCAGCAATCAATAATTAAAGCTGCTCTGCACAGAGCGACGCTCTCAAACTCCTCCAAGCTGACGTCACGCTTCAGCGGTCACCTCAGACGACCGGAGCCACAGAGCCGGATGTAATCTGTCACAGATGTTTGCAGGTTTGCAACACCGGATGATTTAAATGTATTTGTCTAATTTCGAGACGTTTCTCCTCCGTGAAAACCTTCAACTGTGGGCGTCGATGCAGGAATCGAAAATCCTAAAAGGCTCACGATCTCTTGAGTGGCGTGTCAAAAATACGTTTGGCGGTTCAGAAAAACTGACTGTGAGTTTGAAATACGGCCCAGAAACTGTCGACTCGTGCATTTGACGTTTTCTAAAGATTTGCATCAGATTTTGTTTGTGCACCTCAAAGCCAACACTTGTTGCCACCGAAGACGAGGAAAAACACAACATTAAGGTTTATCGGATTTCGCAGAGTGTCGGGATGCTTCCCGCCGTGGCCTCCCCAGCACTGCGTCTGATTCGCTCTGTCGAGAAGCATTTCCTCCTGCGAGCCGTGCAATA
This sequence comes from Hirundichthys speculiger, assembly GCA_018398805.1. NCBI lineage: Eukaryota > Metazoa > Chordata > Actinopteri > Beloniformes > Exocoetidae > Hirundichthys > Hirundichthys speculiger. The sequence continues at coordinate 318,771 of JAGFBZ010000821.1, read as the reverse complement.
ATGCACGCTCAGCAGAGTGGTCTGCGCATCCCAACACGGCATTTGCATCACCCCCCCCCATCACCCCCCCCCCCCCCCCCCCCTCCCCCTCCCTCCCACCGACTGTGCGTGTTTACACGCGTGTGGGATCAGTCTGACGTTCCCGGCTGCGGTCCCTTTTATAAACACCACGAGGGGTCTCAGGTACAGTCGGTGAACATGAACATGTTTTTTTTTTTTTTTCTTTTTTTTTTTTTTTAGGGCATACACATCAGCTCGTGCACCAGTGTGTGCGCGTGCAGCTGTGTTTTGGTGAAATGAGATCCAGGTCCTGGCCTCTCCATTTCTCTCTGCAGGTAATAAAAATATAGAGTGCCCTCCAGATCCCTTTATAGAGAGAGAGTTGAGACTGCACCGCAGCGAATCTAGGACAGGCTCCATTGATTTGGAGGCTACAGTATTTACTGGCCATCACACAGCCGAGGCAATATGAGAGGCCTTTTTTAAATCACACAGCCACCCCCCACCCCGGGCCCAGAGGGACCGAGAGGAGGCTCACGGAGAGGAGATGGGGGAAGGGATAATTGGGGAACTATCCTTACTTTGTTTCCTCTCCCGACCGTCCCTGCCTGAATTTGATCACAAAGAGAAATCACATATTTCACACTTCTCTACTTCAACAATGTCCTCTGTATCTTTAAGGAGATGTAACCGGAGCGCCGTACCACCCCTGGCAGCGCGGCGGTGCTTTGAAAACTGTGAACACCTTTTCTTTTCTCTTACTTGGAATAAAAATTTGCATTTTCATTTAGTGGGCCCACCGAGGCTGCCGGAGTATGTTGGATCACTCCCGGGTCCATTAAATGCGTTAAAAGCCCATTGTATGTTTTCCCCGAATGACAATCACAGCGACAAAAAAAAAAAAAAAAAAAAAAAAAAAAAAAAAAAAAAAAAAAAAAAAAAGGAAAGAGGCATTTGCTCCCAGCTTGGTCTTCGTCCAACGGCGGTGGCTGCTGCCATTTTCAAGACCTCGGCTTTTTACACTTCAGAGGTGCGGACAACTGGAAAAAAAAAAAAGAAAAAGAAAAGAAAAAAAAAATGTTTTCATCGTGTCTTCTTCTGCTGGATTGGACTCTTCCAGATCTCGGGAGAGGAGTGGAGTGTTCTGGGTCGGGCCAGGATCCGGCCCCCTCTGTCTGGCTAAATAAGATAAGCCCCTGTCATTGTATCCCTCCACTCCGCAGGCCTGACCACATCAAATATTCATGGGCCGCAGCAGACTCTTAAGTAAACTGGCCAATTTGTTGCGGAAGACGTGCATTAAGATTGGCTCGGCCGATATGCGGCTGGCCCCGTGGGGACGGGCCAGACGGGGGGGGGGCGGGCGGGCGGCTGCCATTTTGGCTCTCCTGTCTCTATTGTTGCCGCCCGTTGGAGCGGCGAGGGACGGAGGAGCGGCACGTGGTGGCCTGTCTGACGGTAATGGGCTGGGTGTGAGCGGGAGGGAGGGGCGGCGGAGCAGAAACGGACCAAAGATAACGGGAGGTCATCCAGGCGCACGTGAGGGGGGGGGGGTGAGTCAAGGAGGAAGAGGAGGACAATAAAAGATGGAGGTGGAGTCATGTTTGAATGACAAAGGAAATGAAGTGGCGCGCTGACGGCTGCCGAGTCGTCTGCCGTCCACGCGCGAGCGGTAACGGATCGCATCACGGCGGCAAACAAACAAAAAAGTACACGGAAACGGCGAACGCTTCCTGAAAGATGACTCCTCTCAGCGGATCTCAAGGATAACCCATCTTCGCGTTATATCTCCCCCGAGGGCAGAAGTTGACGAATCACTAAAGCACATTTCTGCTTTGCTTTACGGCCGAAGAAGTCGAGCGGCGGCGACGCAACTTTACGCTCTGCGCTCTCCGCCCGCGGGGCATCCGATGGAAATGAGCTGCGAAAGCTGCCTGCAAAAATGTCTGTTAGGAAATAAAATAAAGAGAAGAGGTTTCAAGATGATGAAACTCATAAAACCCCAACTCATAAAACTGTTGAACGGTCCTGAGGAACGGAGGACTCCTGGAGGCGAGGCGGGGGCGATAATCCTCGACGGATGGGAATTGATAAGATTTTTCCGATTCCGATTCCATTATCAATACTTTTTAACAATTCAATTCTTTATCGATTCTAATTTGGGGAAAAAGGAGAACAAACAGTTTTATTAGCATCAATTTTTTTTTTACTTAGAAGTCACGACCTTACAAACTCAACAGCGAGGTCAAAAGAGGCCCAAAGATAACGTGTTAACTGTTGTAATAAATGTAACTGTGCAAATACACAAAAATGTGTTAACATTTTACTTAACAGATTTTTCCTAATAGAAATTTGAAAAAAATCTCCCTTTTAAAAGGATATATGAGCTCACTAAGCACTCAAAAATAATAATAAAGAAAGATAAATACTAGCATAGCGTTAATGTTACAGCGTGTTTTACAAAGAAGCACATAGGCAGCGGGATAGCTACTTACCAGAGTTGACAGAGGTGATCTTAGCTTGGCTACTGCTGCTGGGTTGAGATCCATCAGTCCGAAGCGTCAAAAACACGACACTCGTTATCGCATGTTGTGTGCGCAAATGTTTCTGCATGTTAGCCGTGTTCCCTCCCGACGCTGTTATCTCCACTTTACAATGACTGCAAGTTGCCTTGTCGCCATCTTTCTTTGGTGAAGTGAAGCCAAACTTTGGAGCGTTTGAACCTGGTGGGCGCCATTGTTGTTTACAACTGCAATGCGCGTGCTAAACCGACGTAACTTAATCACGTAAGTGCTTTCTGGAATTGACTGTGCGTAACTTGCGTAAATTACGTGAGATTCGTGCTGGTTGGAATCGATAAGAGAATCGTTAAATAAACTGCCAAACAATTCCATGGAATTGAAACACACGGAACCGGTTCTCTACAGCAGCCAGTCCCAAACTTCAGAATACCAAGGCCTAATTTGAAATGCAAAAAATCTCCGCGGCCCAGCGAAACCTTTAATCACAACTGTGGTCAACACACAGTACTAGGAACCATGTTTTGATATTAATGTAAGGGGTCAACAAATAAGGTGACACTTGTCATATTAAGTTAAGATGACATGGTAGTATAACACTTAACTTGATTGTTTCTGTTACTTCTTAATGTTTTTAAATGATGTTGTTAATATTTTACAGTAATTAAAAACATATTTAAAAAAGATCAAGGATTTAAAACATTTGTTTAATCTTAAAATGACTTCTCACGGCCCACCTGCAGTACCCCGCGACGGCCCCACCAGGGGGCCACGGCCCACACTTTGGGAAATCACTGCTCTACAGGGGACCGGTTCTCGATTCCCAACCCTAGACGGGCAGCGGGGCGCGCCGAGGTGCCTGGCACGGCTACTGGGTCACTTCCGCAGAGGACCGACGGGTGTTTGGAGAGTGACCGGATTGTCGGGTGACCCCTGACAGGCTGCTCGTCATCTGGCGCCGGGGCGCGCGGGGGGGATTGGCTCGGGGCTCATTGTGAATATTAAATGTGACATTCTGCCTTTGCTCACAAAGGGAGAAGCAAAGAGCAGGAAGGAACAAATAATTTGAGTGAAAGCGGCCGCGGCTCGCTTCCTCGTTCCCTCTCATTCGAATAAAAACTGCATTTAAATCACGTGAAACCTGCTTCCACAGCATGTAAAGAGCTTATTTTTTACGCCCTCCGAGAGGTGTGATTGTTGCCTCAATGGGCTGGATGTTGAATGAGGCCATTTACATGCTAATAGCCGTGCGGTGCAATTTTCTTATCATGTATGTAAATGAACACGTTGGCTGGTTCCGTGTTGGCCAAACATAAACAGTCAACAATATGCTGACTTCATGTTAACGCTTCACTTTATTCACGCGGTCGGTAATTAAACACTGCCGACACACGTGATTCCTCATTGATAGGCTCGTTAGCATTCATTAAGTCTAATTAGGAAAATAAACCAATCTGAAACACCTGTGGTCTCGGGACTCGGAGCCCCCTTTTTACCCGAAAACAGCAGGATGTATATATGCGTGGGAGCGCTGAGGCCGGCGTACAGGAGCGGTTATTAAAGTAGGAGTCGGAAATGCTCAAGAGTGAAAGAAAAGGGTGCGCACGGAGCCGGGGGTGTGTGGGTGTGCGCGAGGATTATTCTCAGCTCTGCCATCTGTAAACAGGCGGACAGGTTTGTTTCCAGGATGACGAGCCGGCGAAGGTAAACCAGCATAAACAAACAGAGTCAGCAGCCTGCCTGCTGTCGATGAGAATAATAGCTGCACTTGTACTGCTTTGGATTATTTTGGTGCATGTTGTATTTTTTATTCTTTATTTTTGGCAAAAAAAAAAAACTAAATGCATCCAATTTGTGTGCTGCAGTGCCAAATTGGCAGCGCAGTTTGATGGAGCTACAGTTAAGATTTAAATAGCACAGTTTGCAAGGGTAAAACATTGTAACACAACAGACAAACGATAAGTTTTATAGTTTCTCTCTGCTTAGACCTGTGTTAACTAGGGGTGAGTATTGGCAAGGACCTCGCAATATGATATGTATCATGATACTTGAGTCACAATATGATATTATCATGATATCGTGCTATCACAATATATTGCGATATTCTACCCAGTTAATATCTAAATTAAAATTAGAGATGAAAAATCAAGTTGCTGTATATGTTCATCAGATGATATTGATCATTCTTGACAAATTGAGTCAAAACTAATTGCTTCAAAACAACCAATTTATTGTTTATTATTAGTGTTTCTGAAAAAATCGATATTAGGAGCTGAAAAATCGATATTATATTGGGCGGCCGAAAATCGCAATATATTGCCAAATCGATTTTTTTTTCACACCCCTAGTCAGAAATATCCCGTAAATGTGCTCATAACTGTTTAATTTGACTTGCAGTGGAGCTTGGAGTTTGTTTTACACTGGAAAAAAGGCCACTCAAAAAATATGTTAAAAAAAAATTAATACAAGATATTTTTTGCTTGTCAAAACAACCTATTTATTGTTTATTATTAGTGTTTTTGCACATTTAAGTATTCACAATGTGTCTAATAGATGAATACATGAATTTTCCTAAAAAATTGATATTAGGAGCTGAAAAATCGATATTATATTGGGCGGCCGAAAATCGCAATATATAGTGCCAAATCGATTTTTTTTCACACCGCTAGTGTTAACATCCGCCTTGAGTGATCGGATTACAAGTGGACAGCTTGAAGTGGTTCTCTTCGCACCTGGCATGAACATGCATCTCCACGCTCACAACACAATCCACTACACAACACCCCTCACACTTCACAACCCAGCACACAGCCTCACCTCACTGTCGTGTCTCTTTAACTGTCTTGTTTTTAAATGTTTCACTGCTGGTGTTTTTTAGTACTCTCTGATGAAATCAGGATTTAGGGTGTTAATAAAAGATGTTAGAATTTAGTGCCAGAGAGGACTGGTGAAGGACATATTCACCCTTCACATTCCAACAAAAAAAAAGAAAAAAGTCTGCTATAAAATTAAATTGCATATACATACTAGATGGTTTGAGTAGACAATGGCTCTAACCATGAATATAAATGCAGACCAAAAAAAAAAAAACATGCTTCTCCACATGTCTTGAGTTACCCCCTGATCCTACATACATATAAGTAAAGAAACAAGTTATCCCTGCCTGCAAAGAACAATTTTTTTTTTCACCGGCAGGGGGCAGGAATGCACAAAACCGCACCTCGTCGCCAGGAAAATTAAAAACAATGTCAATGTTCACTGGGAATTAAAAGAAGAAGAACGTTGAGGTGCGAACGCAGCCCAGACAACCATCAAGTCTGAAATCAGCTTCAGCTGATGCGGGTGAACGTTGTGGCGTCACGTACCGTCCGTTCGCAGTCTGGGACAAGTCTCCCCGGCAGCTAACAGCCGTGCGCACAATCCCTTTTTTGGTACGATGCATATATAGTGGTACCTCTATTTACGAAATTAATTGGTTCTGGAAGTAGTTTCGTAACTTGAAAATTCCGTAAATAGAGACGCATTTTCCATGTAAATGCTCTAATCCATTCCAAGCCCCCTAAAATTCGGAAATAAATTTTTTTGTAAATCATAAAAATGCTTCAAAACATGTAACAAATACATGTTATCATTATATTACTGCACAATAAACATAAAATGAGAGTTTTACATAATAAGAAACAGAATAAAGTAAAGAATAAAAATTATGTTCATATACCTTTTAACTGCTATTGTCGTCACCTTTTCTCTCTTAGCAGTGGTTTTTGCCTGATGTTTTGTAAATAACCGATCCAAGGACGTTTGCTTTTAACAATCTTTCAAAAATGTGCAAGGTCAACATCATCATAATGAGCAGCGATAGCCCGACTAGTGAACACTTTTTTCTGGGTGATTCTTTTCAACAAATTCCGAAACTTCATGGAATTTTCCTAAAATGTCAAAGGGATGCCAGGAAGATGCTAGCTGATAGCCAATAGCAGTGCAGCTACAAGTATGTTTATGTCGGTAAACTCTGGGAACTGCGGGTAGCATTTTTGCCTTTCGTATCCTGAAATTTCTTTTGTAACGAGAGGCAATATTTTCCCGTTGAGATGTTTCTTAACCTGAAAATTCTGTATGTAGAGACGTTTATAAGTAGAGGTACCACTGTACATTTCAGCTAAGTAGGCGGTCCTTCAGTGTCTCCCAGGATGCATTGCTCTCACACAGCTCAAAGAACGTGGTCACATGTGGTCCAGACAACTGTAGCGCATCTCTGAATACAATCACTTGTGATTCAATCGCATGCTAATACCAGGTCTAAATGCGATGCTATATTCCCGCTAAGCTACAACCCTCTATTGTTTGGTTTAAGCTCAAAATTAAGCTCAAGTGTGTTTCTTCCACATCCCAGTTATTGTGTGCACCTACACCTGAGCGAGGAGGACGCGCGTGCGTGTGCGCGCGCACGTGACAGACTCCGAGGTCACTCCCATAAAAAAGCGGAGGGGACGTTTTGAGCGTGAGAAGAAATCCAATTAAGACCTCAATACAGTCGAAGTGGCATTTAACAAATAACTCTCCTCTGTCTCTCTCAGCGAGCGCCGGCGCTCTACAGCGATATTAACACACTCGCTCTAAGTTTATAGTCTTATACTGTATTATGTCTCCTATATGTCGGAGAGGAATTATGTTTCTATATACCCCAGTGATGAAGGCATTTGTCAACAGCGGCTGTAATGACTAATCATCAGTGCTTTTATCCATCAGTTGTTTATGCACACACCTCCATACACACACACACACACACACTCACACACAGATTCAGACCCATCCATTCCCTGAAATATGTGTATTATCCCAAGGTGGGAAAAAAAAAGGAAAAAAAATCAATGAAAAGCAATATCCTATTGGATTTAGTTTATGCCATCGACCTATTTCTGTGAGCTAGCACGTAGATCATCGGCGCAACGGTGAGCGGATGACCCGCTAACCTCCATCCAGGGTCACCGCATCAATGCTCGCTGCTGCTCCTGAGATAGCGGCTTTACCTGTCATCCACCTTATAGATTCTCCGGCTAAATTGATGCGGGTTTGAAGAGGCTGTCCACTCAAAAAAAAAAAAAAAGAAGTCTCTTTTGGGCCTGAAGGTTGAATTCTGGAAGATGATAGTCTTCTTTGTGGCACATGTTCTGCACTCACATGGGGAAAATAATGGGATGAACTTATCGTTTTTTTTTTTTTCTATTTTCTATTTTCTGAAGAATCGTTTCCGTCCGGACATCAGTAGCCTGCATTTTCAGCACAAACTGGAGGTTATTACCACGTTTGAACGTGAAAACAATTTAAATCGTAATTGCACATCTCTCAGCGTGGCTCGTTTGTTTGTGTTCTGCCCCTTAAAAGCATAAATTAGAGAAAAAAGGAAAAAAAAAAAAAGCCGAATCACCCACAAAGAGTCTCGTCTGTTCGTGCCTCTAGCGTGTCAAATGTGGAGCATCGGCTGAGAAGCGTCTGTCAAAAGACTGTTGTTTTTCATATTTTAAAGGACCGCAGACAACGAGAGAATTATGAGACGGGATTTAGCATCAGTGAATAAGTTTGAGTCATTTTGATAAAGAAGTGGAAAGACTTCAGGGAGCAAAACGTCATAAGACACCAGTTGTTGCACTTGAAGACCGTTAGAAAGCATCACTAAATTACAGGATTGGCAATTAAAGACCTTTCACTCTAGATCAAACTAATTAAATCTTAAAGGTACTAAGAAAAAGAGCATCAAATTGTGCCTTTTTTTCCATAGACTTCCAGTGATTTTTGCAAAACCCCAAATTCAAACAAGTTGAAGAGGAGACACTGAGAACGTGGAGTGTCACCAGCAAATAAAGAAGAGAAGCTTGGAGGAAAGAAAGAGACTGCAGACAGAGCAATAAAATGAAAGGAGGGACATCAGTCTCTTTTTTTAGGATGGTGAAATCCTAGCGTTCCTGCACCCTGGATGCTGAGCCGTTGCTTTATGAGTTTCCATTCATGTCACCCGTATTACATGCCAACTTGTGACATCATCAGCTCCCTTGTTGCCAGGCTACTAGGACAATACCCCAGTCTGTTCAAGGATATCATTGATAACCATGAATGGACTGGGGTATTGGGGAAGCAATACGATATGTATCATGATACTTTGGTCATGATATATTATCGCAATATCGTGATATATTGCAATAATCTACCCAGTTAATATCAAAATTAAAAGTAGAGATGAAAAATCAAGTTGCTGTATATGTTCATCAGATGATATTGATCATTCAGAGGACAAAACTAGTCAAAACTATTTGCTTCATAACAACCTATTTATTGTTTATTATTAGTGTTTTTGAAAAAAATCGATATTAGGAGCTGAAAAATCGATATTATATTGGACGGCCGAAAATCGCGATATATTGCCAAATCGATTTTTTTTCACACCTCTAGTTACCAACCACATGTATTTCTCTACTTCGCCTCCAACTTTCTGACAGTTTATCAACTCAGTTTTAGTTTATTTTCGGTGTGTTTTCCTCCTTTAATTTAATTCAATTCAATTCAATTTAGTTTTATTTGTATAGCGTCTGTTACAACGTCAGTTGTCTCTACGTTCTTTACAGAGACCCAGATTATGACCCCGGGCAAATATTATTAACTAAAATTATAATATTAAATCAATTTTAGATTAAATCAAATTTAAATTAATGTTAACTGTTTTAGTTTGTATCATATTTTTGCTTCCTCTACTTCTCTGTATGATTGTTTTTTTTTTTTTTTTAATCTGAATGTGGTTATTTTGTGCTTCGTTAAAATATAGTAACATTCCTGCAAGGAAAAAAAAACTTTAAAAATTCAGTTATCAGCATCGAAATGTCGAGTATCACGTGGCGCTCGTGCCATCCAGGTTGTACTGTGCCGTGCCCGCGCATGATTTAACCTTCTTCCCGATTCCCCCGCCGGCCCGCGGTCGTTATTCAATCGTGCCCGAACACTTCTGCATGCCTCATCACGTAGTTAAATTAAGTGCCAGTTAAATATGAGGGGTCACGGCTGGACGGAAGGGAAAGACAGACGCATATAAAATATCTGTTTTCACACTTTTTGATTTACTGACACGAGAACATGGAAAATCAAATTCAGGCTATAAAAAAATAAAAAAATGTTGCTGCTTCTTCACTTCTGACGCTTTTCTTGGCGGCGAAGGTCAGCACGCTTCAGCCTTCCCTTCTTTAAATGCTTTTCTTTTTCTTTGACATTTTTGGCTCATAGTCGTCACTCAAGCGCAGAAATGCTGCAAGAAATGCAACGTTAATTTGAAACGCCACCAACCAGCGGGTAGATGCCAGGATGCATTTGGGATATGTAGTCTCGAAAGTAGCATTCTTAATTACAGTGATCCCTTATTTTTCGCGGTTAATGGGGACCGGTGTCCCCCCCTCGCGTAAATCAAAATCCGCGAACTGGAGCCAGAGCCCCCGAGCCTTAATAATGTGTATAAAATGTTTAAAAACCCCGAAAAAGTAGCGAGACACTGCAGTGAAACAAGACAAAGGCTCAACTGTGGTCTTTCTGTTACCTTCACAGCCTCTGGTCTCTGAACCGTAGTAAAGAAACCGCTGGTATTGTGCTATTTTTGGCTCGTAATTAGCAGCTAACACGCTAACAACAACAAAACAAAAAGTCCGGTTTTCTCTGCATGGAACGAGCACTTTATTCTGGCACTGCAGGAACTTGTTACATCACACAGGTTGTATTGTTCGGCTCCTGCGACACAGACACTCCATCACCCATAAGGCCACATCATTACCCATAAGGCTACCTTCTTAAAGGTGCCAGGCCAGCGTTGCCATGTGTACGATAATTATCGTATTTGTACGATAATTTGGCCCTTTGTACGATGTACGATCAATAATCCAAAAGATGCCAAATGTACGATAATTTCACCATTTCAAATTATTGCCTGCTGCAACTGTCTGCCGGAGAGTTTTTTGTGAACCCTGAAGGCATCTCTTCCCATCTGACATGTTTCCAGCCAATCGTGCTTTACTGAGCGTGAGTGTTTCTCTCAGAACAACTAGCATGGTCGGCTGAATGGCCAGCTGCACCCGCCCCACGACACGCTCACAGTCAGGACCAGATCAGGAAGTCGAGCGAGCGAGATTTAAACCGAGTTTAAGCAGAAGAGAAAAAATCGTTTCCAGGCCTCATAATTTGGCTCCTTAGTTCCCGCCTCTCATTTGTTTTTGGGGGACACATTAGTCTAACGCAGCTGTAAGTCGGGGCTATTTGACTATAGCGCATCATTGGGCTTATTTTGGTTATGACAGATGTACGATCATTTCCCTCAAAATACGATAATTTTGAGTCTCTGGTACGATAATCCTACATTTCCCACCTGGCAACGCTGGGCCAGGCTGGCTCACAGCATTTCTTCACTGTGAGAGAACGCACACAACATCCTGTGATGTTTCCGCGATTTTTAAATTTTTTTAAATTATATTATATATTTCTGAAAAATCCGCAAATAACTAAAACCGCGTAACTTAAACCGCGAAGTGGCGAGGGATCACTGTATCTCTTTATGTTCTTGGAGGTCAGATTAAACGAGGTGGCGGGCTGCACTTGAATCAGTGGGTAGATGTCGGGATGCATTATGGGATATGTAGTCTTGAAAGCGGCGTTCTTAATTATCTCTTTATGTTCGTGGAGGTCAGATTAAACGAGGTGGCGGGCTGCACTTGAATCTATTTTGAATCTGTCATCGTTTGGCGTTTCACAGTTTTTACCAGCTCGTCGTCCGCCGGCGCCTCTCTCCCGTCGGTTGTTTTGGTGTCTCTCTTCCCGTCCTCTCATTTCAGATTTCCATTTAAGCTTCCCTTCACGTCCAGCTGATCCCCGACTCCCCGGGTCCTCCGAACCCTCTGCGGGCGCATTACGGGTCGCCCAGAAGACCTGCCTTGGCTTTTGTGTCTCCTCCCAACCGAGTGTTTTCACAACCCCAAAAACATGACATGGCGGCAGGAGACCTGCTCGTCTGGGAAGATAATGAGTTCCCACAGGCCAGAGGAAGGGCGTGAAGGGAGCGTGTGGGCAGAGGGAAGGTATATGTATGTGTGTCTCATTGTTATCTAAGCAACGGGAGAGAGAGAGCGTGCTCGAGAAAGGGAGGGAAATTCTTTAAAATTTCAGCTTCAAATCGCTCCAGTTTTGTGATCCCCGACCAGCAGGCTCGAGCTGTAATGAGGACTCCTTCTTCTTCTTCTTCTTCTCTCTCCATCCGCTGCCCGCTGTCAGCTCCTTTCATTCCCTCTTTCTGTCTCTGCTCTCCAGACTTGATGGTCGAGACAACAGATCACTCCCAGCAGAACCGGCCCTAAAACATTATCCATCATCTTGTCAGCTCCGGAGTCTTAAAGTGAAGAGAATATCATGTCCGGCACACAGATAAACTCCCCCCCCTCTCCATCCTCACTCCCCGTTTCCCTTCCCTTCGATCCAGATCTTCTTTCGCTCTCAGCAACAAAGCAGGTATTGAAGAAGACATTGACGCTTTATTGTTGAAAGGCTGCTGGTTCAATAACTGATAAGGAGGGGAAAAAAGAGAAGTCTCCACGATCCAACGGCGCTTTAAATCTATACCTGACAGATATTGGAGCATTACCACTTTGCCAACACTTAAGCAAGAATGCTGCGATACAAGTTGACAGGAAATTGCTGGCAGTATGTCATCCTGGCTGTATATGTCCTTGTAAAAATAAACCTGTACACTTTTAAGTGTGGACAAGAGCGATGGGGGGAGATATGAATGATGAAGGAATGAAGGGAGGAGGACGCGTGGGGGCAAGAGAGTGTGAAGGAAATGATTGCTCTTGTAACTTCAATATGGAGCTTCGTAAGAGATAAAGTGAATCATCTCATATAAACCTCCCCTAACTGCTGTAATAATGCCAATAACCAAAATCCAGCAGTCTTGAAAGCGAGCGTTTTGGTTTCTATGCGAGGGGCGGCGACTGCAGATCCGCTGTAAACGTCGTGTAGCACAGGCAATCGCAGTTTAAATGTCAGCAGCTCGACAAAACATTTGAGTCTTTGGAGGAAGTCAGAGGGTCACGGTTAACCCAGGCGTGGTTCAGATGACAGCAGACAGAGGAGCGAGCAGCTTTAGACCGTCGGAATTATGGGTAAAGGAGCGAAGAAAAAACACAACGAAACACTAGAGCAGAGAGAAACGGAGCTGAAAAGCTTGTGGTGCAAACTGACCAAAGAGTCATTTATACTCTGCATTTGAAACGGATCCGGAGACGGACTAAGCCATGTTTCGGTACCAAATATCAGTGCTTAGTGTTAAACGGATGAACTGGGAGTTGTGGGGGCAGTAGTGAGCTTAGATCAGGGGTGTCAGACTCATTTTCACTGAGGGCCACATCAGCATCATGGCTGCCCTCGAAGGGCCAGATTGACAGCATGAGTGTAACAAAATGAAATGAAAATCAAAATACAGTCATGGAAAAAATTGTTAGACCACCCTTGTTTTCTTCAGTTTTTTGTTCATTTTAATGCCTGGTACAAATAAAGGTACATTTGTTTGGACAAACATAACGATAACCACAAAGATTGCTCATAAGAGTTTTATTTAAGAGCTGATATCTTACCATTTTCCATGGTTTTCTTGATTATAACCTAAATCACTTAAGTTTTTACATCAATAGCTATGGCGTTGTACTGCCAAAAACACTGCTTTTATGCATTCAGTGTTTTCTTTTCTGTCTGTTTTAGTCACATGATGACGTTTAGTGGTACCAGGTATTAAAATGAACAAGAAAGTGAAGAAAAAATGGTGGTCTAATAATTTTTTCCATGACTGTATATCTCAAAATTGTCCTCATGAACGCACACAGCTTTCCATCTATGGTAGAATCTGACTAATCAAGCTGATCTCCATCTTTTGACGACATCTTTTGATGTAAAATAAAATCTTGCATTGTAGTTTGTGAGACTTGTTCAAGGTGACATCTAAGGTAAGAATTTATCATTGGTGCACCTTAGATAAGTCAGGAAATCCAGAAAAGTACCACCTTAAATTGCACCACTGATGGGAAAGCTGAAGTAAGTCAACAGCCAGCTAGGTTGTTGAGTCAGTTGCCCTTCAACCTGAAGGTTGTCAGTTCAACTGCCATGCCTGTTATGTACCAAAGACATCAAACCCCACATTGCCTCAGCTGCTCATAGTGCTGGCTAGAGCTGAGCGATTTTATCGATTATTATTATTATTGTTTCCCCAGAGAGTATCGATTTTTCAGCCACGGGTATCGATATTCTAAGCTTCTTCCAAAACCCCCGTGTCCCACCTTTAAAAGCTTGCAAGCAACATTTAAATAAGTATGACTGTATATTAATCTACACCTTATTAAATTGTTAAATAACGGATTCTGTATTTATTTCCGTGTTTTCTGTCAAAATGCCAACGTAGATTATACTCTTTCATGACTGACACAGCCTCATAACACAAAAGACATACTGTCTTTTCACCTTGAGATACCTTATCGTTGTGGGTAATGATGAAATGCATTATGGGAGATGTAGTTTATTGTCAAAATGCGCTTTAAAGCTTATTTTAAGTCTTAAAATATCGGTTTAAAATTTAAGCTACTAACGCACAAGCTCTCGAGGGCCACATTAAATGATGTGGCGGGCCACATTTGGCCCGCGGGCCTTGTGTTTGACACATGTGGTTTAGAGAGTCAATAGTTAACCAAATACAAGAAAAATGAAGAAGAAGAAACTTTGATGAAACAAAGTTGAAAACTGTGAGGAAGGTCTGTGTGAAAGAGATGGTCAAATGTTCTCGCGTAAATCCGAAAATACTAAAAGTGACGTACGTCCTCAGGTAAAATTCATTTATTCATTCATTCAGGTAGAACTCATTTAGTGGTCTCTCACAGACCAGTGGTTTTCGCTTTATTCGACTCCCTTCTCGACACTTGCCGTGTTTGTTGACATCAGTAACTCAACTCGACGCCGCCCCCTGGTGGACGCGTTGTGAAACAACCACACAAACGGGAAATGACGCACGGAGGTAGGACGAGTGGCGACGGAAACGAAACGAAAATGGGTCACATTGCAGTGTCGGGTCGACTCACCGTTGGCCTCTAGTGGTCATTCGTGGAACTGTGCCTCCAGAGGTCGCCCCTTGTGACCGGATTGGGAGCTGGTCACGGTGATCACAAGCCAACTCTCTGTGGTTGAGACAGACAAAATAACTGCAAGTCCAAGTGTGGATGAGGATGAGCAACTAGAAACCTTGTAAAGGTTTAGGAGTGAAAAGAAAACCCTGCTCACTCTCCTGAATTTCTGATTATCTGCTCTCCTCTAGGTTGACCTCCACACCCAGAAAGAGCGAGGGCTGTTGTGGATGAAATCTTTACTCGTCCCTGGTTTTTTTCCTTTTTTGGATGAACAATCTGAAGACCTCCAGGCTCATAAATCACTCCTCCCACCGAGAAAAAAAAAAACTAAAATGGATAGCTGTCACTCGGTGAAAAGAAATATGTGAAAAGTTCAAAAAAGTGCATTAAGTGATCTTGCAAGAGGAATGCAGGATAATTCAGAAGAAATTTCTTTTTTTTTTTTCTCTCTCTCTCAATGGTATTTTGACTGCATTCAGTTATGACTTTTCCAAGGTCTGGCCTGCCTGAACGAAGGCAGAGGAGAGAAGAGAGATGGAGGGAAGACGAATGTGTGGAGGTATATGACGACTGTAAGGAATGATAGAGAGACAGGAAGAAAGACAGCAGATTTTACTGCACCAAGGCCGACGGGCTTCGATTTATGTTGGCGAGCGCGTGTTTCCGAGCTCTAAACATCCCGACTCCACGGCCGACCTTGCAGAACTCCTAAAAACTGTTTGAATTCATCCGGCGCAGCGACGCTGTTCATTTGAAGAGGGCTTATTAAGTGAAGAGCAATACATGAACGTTTTAAGAGGCACTTAAAAAAAGACAGTTCTGCCCTTAGATGCTCCCATACGGCAATAAATCTGACACAGGCGTGTTCTTCGAGGCACGCAGGAGTTGTTTTGTGATTTACAGCGTCATTCCATGACGTGTCCAATTACATCCTGTGCAAATAATTTCTTCTTTCCCCTCAACCACTAAAAAAAAAAGGAACGTTTTTACTTCATGACTTAAATAACAACCAGATTGGGACATTTTTCGCATATTGAAGACTAGAGCTGTAGGGATACACTAATCTCGCGATACGATACACGATATTCGGCTCAAGATACGATATATATTGACATTCATCTTACGATACATCATTTTCCGAAAGATTTTAAAGGGACAAAGTGATTTTGGTGACATCTTGTGAGTGTTCCAATGACTTTGTTTGAATTTATTGAACTGAAAGCATTAATTACACATTATATGGCTGACACGCAGCTGGCTGTTGACTTACTTCAGCTTTCCCATCAGTGGTGCAATTTAAGGTGGTACTTTTCTGAATTTCCTGACTTATCTAAGGTGCTCCAAGGATAAATTCTTATCTTTGAAACTTTTAAAGGTGGGACACGGGGATTTTGAAAGAAGCTTAGAATATCGATACCCGTGGCTGAAAAATCGATACTCTCTGGGGAAATAAAATATCGATATATATATATATCGCAGAATCGATAAAATCGCTAAGCTCTATTGAAGGCATAAGATGCTAAAAACTTTATTTAAAAGCATATAAGCGAGAAACAGGCAGTTTAACCAGAGAATGCATGAATGCATGAAGTACTGAGCTGAATTTTTGGCGTTGTGGTGCATGGAAGGATTGAAGGTGGAACATTTTCACTGTCTTTAAAACTGCAGGAAGTAGGGCACTGACCTTGGTGGTGCATGAACTCTCTGAGCTGTTATCCACCTCTATGCTCTCAGCGGATGCATTGAAATGTAATCAACACTGATTTTCTTTTGCCTCCACAAGAGCGGAGGAGTAGGGCTCCATCTCGTCCCGTAACGTGTTATTATACCGCGGTCGTTTGACACACTTGTGGCTGAAGCACTCGCGCGTCTTATGCTTTTTCCGCATGCGGTGTGACGTACCGAGGCTTCACCTCCGCATCCATCATGCAGTTCGATGCCGCTTTAAACCGGTTAATCAAAGAATTCTCATTTGGCATCGTCAGATCTTTTGTCCTCATCTTGTGTCCCTATCTATCATCCTGACTCAGGTGTAGGAGCTCAGACGTGAGGAGCATAAAGCTTCAAGCCAGGGGACAATTTCACCTTTAGATCATTATGTGTGAACGACTCAAAAATGAGCCAAAGATGCTCGCCAGAGTGACGCTGAGTAATTTGTCGATGGCCGATTCTTATTAAAGCAGCGCAAATAACTTTCGTTCACATTAAAATAATCATCCTGTCCTGGTCGGACAACTGCAAATCACTTATGCGCTTATCAGCAAACTGGCTCACAGAGCTCAGTGTACAGTTAAAGCTAACTAAGATGCTCAAGAAAGTAGTGACGGACAGCTTTCTTAACTCCCACCGCCTTATAGGGGTGTCAGAGAAGTAAATATTACAATAATTTATCGATCCAGAAGTGAAAATCAGCTGCTAAATGTGTGACCCCCTGTTAGCAATCAATCATGTAGTGTGAAAGGGAAAATGACTAAGACTCCCAGACACAAGACAGCAAGTTATGTAATCTGAACAGATCAGGAATCAGCAAACCACATGGTCTGAAACGAACCTTTGTTTCCTCTGCCGTAATGTCTGCTGTAGCTCTGTGAGCTCAATCCGTCGTTGCTGAATGGTTTTTATCAGCAGTACAGAAAAGGAGATTCCAAGAGGAGATCTAATGTTCCTTCAAATTAAATACAAGTTGATATTTTAACATGGAAAATAGCTCCTTGGTGTTGCTTTAAGGTTGCGATAGTTGACAACAACTGTTATTTCGGTCCTGTACATGCAAGAAAAGCTTCCTAACGAGCGACCCCACTCACAGTGGGGTCAATGCCCACCTATTCTTAGGATACAACCACCATGGGTAGGGTACAAACTGGTGTTGATCATTAGCACTGCTGCCTCATAGCTAAAGGTTTCTGGTTCAAATCCAGGCTTTTGCATGTACTCCCTCCCTGCGCCATGTTTTCCAGGTACTCTGGCTTCCTCCCAAGTCCCACAAATGTGGTAGTTTATCTTATTTATCTCTGCGTGGGCCTGTGATGGACTGACAACCTGTCTAGGATGTAACCCCCCCTCGCCCCCCCCCATGACAGCTGGAACAGGTTTCCATCTGCCCAGTAACTCTGAACAGGAAAAAAATGGGTCGAATCCTGAAACTGAGTCACACTTCACTGTACAGAATGATTAGGGGTGAGTATTGGCAAGGACCTCGCAATACGATATGTATCATGATACTTGGGTCACGATACGATATTATCACGATATTGCGATATTCTGCCCAGTTAATATCAAATTTAAAAGTAGAGATGAAAAATCAAGTTGCTGTATATGTTCATCAGATGAATTGAGAAAAATTGAGTTAAAACTATTTGCTTCAAAAACAACCTATTTATTGTTTATTATTAGTGTTTTTGCGCATTTAAATTTTAAACAATTTAAATTTGAAAATTAAACAATTTTCCTAAAAATTTGATACTAGGAGCTGAAAAATCGATATTATATTGGGCGGCCAAATATATTGCCTAATCAATTTTTTTCACGCCCCTCGCATCTCAAACCACTATACCCAGACGAATGTCGCTGTGCACATGCAGAAGAACACACATTGAAGAATATGCATATTTTTACCTTGATTTCCAAAGACGGGCGTCACATAGAATAACACATCATATTGATTCACATGTATTTAATTAGTCGTATGTATATAAAAAGGCTTTGCACCAACGCTGTTGATTAATTCACAAAGCTGAGCACTGTGAAGCATGAATCCAGCCCTAGCTGTATTATTCAGGATGCGCTGTTTAAAAAATGACAACCAGAGTTTGCTGCTTTCGCGAGAAATATTCCGCGCCGCAGAAGGTGGCGGCGTTTTTATTCACAGATCCGAAGGCACCATTACCAAAGGCCTGATCTGTGCGTAATGATAAGCTCAGAGTGAAGTCGGTGAGGGGGAGGCGAACAGTCTATTCACAGCACAGGAACAGAAAAGAAGAAGAAGACAGAAAAAAAAAAAACGAGAGAGAGAACTACTCAGACTGTGACAGCAGAGCAGCAACCTTGAAACCTTAGGTGGGCGAGAGAGGAGCCTGAGGGGGCTTTATGTTGGCGCTCCAGCGAGGGAGGGAGATCACAAACCCATTGCTGCACATTGATAAGAGCCTCCACATGGGGACAAGGACACATGAGACTTCGGCTGCTCCCTGGATTTTTTTTTTTGCCGGTGACCTGTGTGCTTTCACACCTGCGGTGCAGAGTGGAACATGGGATTGGAGGCTTGGAGAGCATGTGGGTGCACGCACCTGCAGACACACATATATAAGCTGGAAAAGAAAAAAAACTACATTCTGCAGGTTTTAGGTCATTTTCAAACGCACTGTTTTATGATCAGATTCAGGTTAGATTTCTAAGAACCAAATAAAACATTATATAGTCGCAGCTTGTAATATTTATGACTACCTCCGGTATTACTATTCAATGAAGCGTAGACCGTAAAAACAGAACTGGAAAGACAAATGGGCAGAACGAACAAGCCCACCTCACCCAAATTACCACAAGCTAACTCTTTTAAAATAGTTACGGCAACGATAAAACTACCTTACATTCATTTTTTTCAAGGCCTGTAAACAGACTTGTCTGCCACACCTCTGCAAAAGTAATGCATTTGTATATATCAGTGATTCCCAAGGTGTGGGCCGTGGCCCCCTGGTGGGCCGTCGTGGTACTGCAAGTGAGCCGTGAGAGGTCATTAAAATTAAACAAATATGTTTTAAATCCTCCATCTTTTAAAATATGTTTTTAATTACTGTAAAATATTAATGACATGATTTAAAACCATTAAGAAGTAACAAAACAAACCGGTTAAGTGTTATTCTACTGTCATCTTAACTTAATATGACAAGTGTCACCTTATTTGTTGACCCCTCAAATTAATATCAGAACGTAGCTTCTAGTCCTGTATGTTGATCACAGTTGTGATTAAAGGTTCTGGTGGGCCGCGGAGATTTTCACATTTCAAATTGGGCCTTGGTATCTGAAGTCTGGGAATGGTTGGTATATATTATTAATAGTTAGACCTAGATACAGTGGTACCTCTAGGTGGGTACCATTGTACCCACCTGGAGGTACAGGTGGGTACCTCTAGGTACTCATCTGTACCTCAAGGTACTCACCTAGAGGTACCTAGGAACCAATTAATTGGTTCTACTTCCAAAACCAATTTATTTCGTAATTAATTGGTTCTGGAAGTAGTTTCGTAACCTGAATTTTTCGTAAGTAGGGACGCGTTCTCCATGTAAATGCCCTAATCCGTTCCAAGCCCCCCAAAATTTGAACATATTTTTTTTAATAAATTATAAATAATACTTGAAAAAAAACATACATGAAAAAACATGTAAGAAATACATGTTAGAACTAGAGAAGCACTCGTTATCGATTTATTGAAAATTTGAAAGTGATCCAGAACCCAGGATTTCTTCCGGATCACACCCAAAATGAAATCAGTTCTACCTTCTCACATTTCCGACAACTCCTGAAACTTTAATCAAAATCCATCCACAACTTTTTGAGTTATTTTGAACACAGACAGACAGATAAACGCCAACAAAAACATAACCTCCTTGGCGAAGGTAAAAATTGTTTGTTTACCTGGGTTGCTGGGTTACGCTCATACAGACAAGGGGCCCTCCTAGCCAATGAGATGCCAGAAAGATGCTAAGCGATAGCCAATGGCAGAGCAGCTCGGACGCACCACTTTCAAACCGAGATACAGAGCCGACAGCTATGTTTACGTTCAGTAAACTCTGGGAGCTGCGAGTAGCAGCGCTACTGTATTTTTGCCTTTTGTATCCTGAAATTTCTTTCGTAACGAGAGACAATATTTTCCCAATTCGTAACCTGAAAATTTCGTATGTAGAGACGTTCGTAAGTAGAAGTACCACTGTACTTTAAACTAGTCTTGCAGTTACAGCTCTGCTGAGTCCAGTGGGTTAAGCCCATTTGTTGGTTAAATTCCAAAACCAATGAAGAGTCCAGCACGTCCAGGGACGTCGCACTGATGATGACTGACTCCATCACGGTCATGGAAGCACCCGGTCAATGACAGGAGTGGTGAGCTCATTACCTGCAGTGGTGAAGAAGACAACGGTGCACACCTGCGTCCACATTTACAGGAGATGCGTTCAGGTTAGCGCTCGTTCCGAAAAGAAGTGTGGAGAAAAACAAAAATAGCATGTTATGCAACTTGTGATGGATCGATAGGGGAGCATTTTGATGCACCTCTCTCTTCGCTCTGCATTTGCATTAAAATGCACAAGAGGATAACATGTGAAACGTTACCTTAAAAGGGTAAAAATACTCTGCATTTGTAAAGCTTTGAACACACGTCCCTCCCATTACGTTTTGGGGTTTTCGTGTGTCTTACCTGCCGTTTTCTACCTGTTGGTGATTTGCTTCAGAAGCGTGAATTTAAATCTTTCATGGCCTTCACAGACACAGACCCTGAATATGCACACTGGCTTTCACACACACACACACATCCCTTCGTTCCCTTTAGGATAGCATCCGCTGGATGAAAGGTGCAGCCCCCCCCTCCCCCTTCCCCCCTCCCCACCACCACTACCACCGCCACCTCCCCTTACCCTTCTTCTCTCTCCTCTCTCAGTTGTCAAACATCAAAAAGAAGGGTGCTGTTTCCAAAAGGAGTCACCCAGGGCTCCGAGGGAAAGGGATGGGGTGTTTTTTTTTTTTTTTTGGGAGGAAGGGGGGTGTTGAGGAGGAATAGATAGGAAAGAGCACACGGCTGATATTCTGGTGCCCTCACACACTCCCCTTGTGTGTTGGCCGCGGACAGGGCTCCGCTGATTAGAGCGAGAATCTTCTAAAGAAAGAGAGAAGGTGCAAAGTTACACAGATGGGGAGATGTGTGTGCGTGTGCGTACGTGTGTGTGTGTGTGTGTGTGACAGTGAAGGCGAAAGAAAGAGGGAGATGGCGAGAGACAGACAGAATCCACACTGTTGCAATGATTAAGTCATTTCTTATACTCGCCTTCGAGTGTGTTGTCTTTGATGCTGTGGAAAAAAAAAGAAAAGAAAAGAAAGGCAGAAAAAAAAGCCCCTCCCACAGAGACATCATTAAGGAACAGAGGAACTGTCTCTCCGAAAGTTGGATGACGGGGGCGACATGTAGCAGGCATGATATAGAACCGGGGGGATGTCAAACAACTCATGCACCGGGACCCAACATGGCAGATTTGTATCGCCGCGTTGGCATTTTGTCGTCTTTGTTTTGCTGCGCTAACATGCCTGTTTAGCATATTTGGTTAGTTAACAGCTTGGCTGCATTATTGAGAGCTAATTTAACATTGCGGTGTCGTGTTGTGAAACGCATCCTAAAGAATATTTTTACATAATATATTACCTCCTGACAGTTTTTTTTTTCTCATTTTATCAACATCAATCATCGTCAGAGCTCAGGCGGCAGCAGATGCGGTTTTTCCAAAGAACGTCATACTTATTTTTGCAAATAATCGGATTGTAATAAATATACCTTATAAATAGGGCTGGCCAAGTTAACGCCACAAGTTATTATCGTGTTAACGCATTAATTTATTTTATTGCGCATTTTTTGGTGTTCAGGTGTAGGTGATGTTCACCACTGGCCCATCCATATCCTCATTACTGTCCAGTAGCATATGAACATGCCAGTCAGGAACAAATATGTTTTATTTTTAGGGCTGGGCAAGTTAACGCGTTATTATCGCGTTAACGCATTAATTTATTAACGCCGACATTTATTTTATCGCACGTTAACACATGTTGCTCACATGCTTTGTTTTAAAAAGTCTGTTACTGGCTGCTGCGGAACCAGAAAAAAATTTGCAGGTAAACAAGGAAAAGCTAAAACAGACATTGTGAACGGTAAAAATCTGTGAACTTTACAGTTCAGGTAGCAACTCAGGTAGCAATATTAACAATTCTGTCTAAAAAAAATAATAATTCTGGACTGCAACACAACTTTCATGTCATTCCTCCATGTTACATCAGATCTGCTCCATGTGTTCACTGTCCTGCTGTTCTCTAGCTGGTTACTTCAGTGCAGCTCCATCTAGTGGCACAGATGTGTAACAACAACAGAAAGTCCAGTCCTCGATTATAAAACAAATTCAGTTCTGTGACCCGTTTTTAATTTTGTATTTTTGATCCAAGTCTAAAATTGAAATTTTTTTTTTGGCTTTTTTTTTTTTTTTTTTTTTTTTTTTTTTTTTTTTTTTTTTTTTTTCGTTTTTTTTTTCGTTTTTTCGTAAAATGTCACTTTTTAATATTTTTTTTTTATTTTTGATTGACATTTGAAAATGTAAAGAATGAATGGTACACGGATTGGTAAAGATACTGAACTTTAACATGGATATTTTCATTTTAAAGTTCTCCCAGACGGAGGATTCAACAGAAACAAGGTTATTTGTAACAAGTGACAAGTTGAACTCCCCGTTAAAAGTTTCTGCTGTTACCTCAGAAATTACCTGTTTTAATGTTCTGATTGTGCTGAGCCACAAACATTTTGTTGGATTTTGTTTGTAGACTTTTTTTTATTTTTCATAAAAATAGGATGACATTAATGCCCTGGCAGTGGCAATAAGCTTTATTTTATTTTACATTTTTTAAGATGAGATTTATACTATATATGTGTTACTGACAAGTGCTGATGTTAAAAGTGTTTGAACAACAAATGTTATGACACTTTAGTTCATATGGCAGCAGAACATTTAAATAAAAGTGACCTTTACACTAGTTTTGAATTCATTATTTGATTTTGTGTATACAATGCGATTAATCATCATTAATCAGGTAAGTCATGCGATTAATCGCGATTAAAAATTTTAATCGTTGCCCAGCCCTACTTATAAAGCATGCAGAAAGCTTTAAGGGGTGATTCGTGGTCATACGTAGCCACTACGCAGGCAGACCTGTGTCAAAGGTAATTTACGCTTGTCTGCGGTTGTTCGTGACTCTCTAAGTGCACCACTAGGTGGCAGTGCTGGTTTTGCAGTGCTGTAGCTCGTACCGTTGAGCTTCCTTTCTTTCTGCTTCATGGCAACTCACCAAATAAAGCATCCTATGCGAGCCGGAGCTGACAGTTGTTGTGCAACCGGCACTGCAGCATTCAAAATGACAAAGAAGTAGCCGTGGAAATCGAAATAAAAGGAAATCCCACGCGAGCCAATCACATTTTGTATTCTCAGCACTGATGCTTTCGAAAGCTAATCAAACGTACACTCAAATGGACTTAAAACTGATATATTAACATGCATAAACAAATATGGCCTTGGTTTAATGAAGCTGAGCACCTGACTGGCACTGACAGTAACGGCATACTAATGCTACTAAAAACAGTTAGTGAAACACTCTTACAATTATCTAAGTCATAACTAATTGGCAGTGGGACCATACCGAGAGCTGAACATGTGTTATGATTAGTTACTATAACAATGGAAAATAATTGCTCACCTGTAGGAGCAGCTGATTTAACTTTCTAAAGATCAAGTTATGCCTAAAAGACCCCAAATCCAAACTGGACTCAAGAGGGGACATCAACGAAAAGGGGGAAGATTAAAGGAGGTTAAACCTTCCTCCTTGCTCTTCTAAATGTCATAACAATGGGAATTGGGAGATCCCCGGTCAATAAAATGGACGAAATGGAATATCTGTCAGGTGTTTTATTGAGACTTGTCTGTAGGATCTTATTCACGGCTCCAGCACCTCTCTATTTGAGACAAAAAGAAACTACAGACGGAGCGGCAAGCGTAACCTTTGTCACACCAGTAGACAACCAATCAAATTTCTGATTCGTAGAGACTCAAGACAGCCCTGTGTACAACTTCACTTAGGCTGTGTGGCCATAATTTCATTGATGATGCTTAAAAGGTTGAACCTTTTTCAATCTCTGACAGGATCAGCGCTTACGATGACACGAAACAGGTCCATAATTCAGTCCGACAATGCTTGACACCTTGTCCAAGGTCAACACGACACTGTTGAGGCTTCCAACGAGGGGTAAAGGAGGAGGGACTTGTTTATAACAGATGGTGTAATCCTGGTCATGTTACTGTGAAGGGTTAGGGTTAACCCTAACCCTAACCCTTCCTACACCCCAGATATTCATATCTCAGGTGTTTCTTTCCATTAAGGACTTAATTGAATGCTGAACACCTGTTCTGACACCTGTTTCTTAACACAGAGTTTGTTCACTCGGAGATCCTGATCAGAATAGGACTAATCTGATTAAATAAATTATGTGAGTATTTTGATTTTGAGATTATTCGAGTCTTGCTCTGTGCTCTTATTTTGAAAGGGCTTTACTTTTGCATTCCTCTTTTGTATTAAGCTTGCTTCCCTGTTTCATTTTGACAGTGTTTTTCCCTGGTGTGTCATTTCCTTTGTTGGTCTGCTCCATCTTCATTATCTACACCTGTGTCTCGTCAGTCTCCTCGTCCTGGGTTTTCTTCCTTCCTCTTCTGGTTAGTTAGTTAGTCATGCTCTTATTAGGCTTTTATTGCTTCTGGCCTTTCTCCTCATGCTTAAGTTTCTCACCCATTTGTTTTTTATGTTTAGATGACCTACAGTAGCTTTGCTTTTGGTGTGAATAAAAACAATCCCTTACCCCTGAACTTTGGTACATCTGGTTCCCCCAATGATCTGGATGTTTTCTTCTGTACTGAATCAAAATACGAAACGATGGAGCAACAGCAGAAGTAATAGTAGCAGTAAATTGTTGTGTCAGAAATGGGTAAAATAGATCTGAAGAAAGACAGCTGTAGATGAAAAGACAATATTTACCGACGTACACGAGGTAAAGATATTAAAGAATTAAACCAGGCACGAATCAGGGCAGGAAGTGGGACAGAACCGCGGGAGAGCAGACGCTGCTCGTGGTGGCGGAGCAGAGCTAGCATATGGCTGATGGAAACCTCAGGTGACACACCTCAGACAACTAGGATTAGGTGCAGATGGGAAAGAGGATGGGGGGGCTGTTTGAAAGACGTCTGAAAGGCAGACTGAAAGAAATGGCAGTGAATTTTAAAGAGCGGCTATCCGGGGCTGATTGGCTTTCAGAGCGCAGGAGAGAGGATCACGGGGACAGAGTGGTCGCCGCAAAACTCGGAGGGGGACGACCGTGACGGTGTGAGACGGTTGAGGCAAAATAAATAAACACAACAATGTCATGATTTGTGGATTCTGCCGTGTCCTTTTGAGTACATTTAACCTTGCCCTTTGGATTTCCATATTCCGTGTTCTAGTCCAACCTATTTCTGTTTCACCTTGAAAGTGCAGGTGCAGGACACGGATGGTTCTCCTGTAAACATGTCAGTCATCGTCCACACCCATATTTAACCACAAATATTTGTGAACACCCCCATTAGTAATTTGCACATACAAATGTAATTTGCAGCACGACTAAATGAAAGATAAAATCCTCCATTAACATATTTGTGCGTCATTTGCTTACGCTGATACTCTGCTTGTAATAACATTTAGTATCCAGTAGGGATGTAACGATATGGAAAATTTGATATCTCGATTATAGTGACCAAATTATCATGATTTACGATATTATCGCGGTATTCTTAATTGCTATGAATGTCTAAAAAAAACATACATTTAAATAATTTTACAAAATCTTGTGATTTTCTTGTCATACTAAAACATCAGAAGCCAAAATCTTATCAAAATGAAACTTTCACATTAAAAGGGCAAACAACTGGCACAGAAAGAGGTTTTACTTTAAATTAACAAAATAAATACCGGGAACAAAGCTTATTTGTCTGGTGCAAATTTAAATAAACACTTTAACAACCATAGTAGGTCAAAATATGAAAACAATTATCAGGAACAAAAATTATAGTGCAAGTTCAAACGAAATAAACTTTTGATTTTATACTGAACCCTAAATAAGTATAAATGTGCAAATAAAGAAACAGTTGTAAAGGAGCCGAATATGTTGTTCTGAATTGTAGTTCACTCTGTGTGTCTGTGGGTGTCGCTGTGTTGTTAGAACATCGTTCCGGTCATTTTTCGATCAACACAACGGTAACGTTTACGAAATGTGAGTTAGCGAAGCGCGTCAACCAGGTTACTCTTGGTGAAACATCTCAGTAGCTTGAAGCATTAGGCTTAGCTCCTTCAAGATGCTTGTATAAATTACAATAAAATGTAAACCGGTGCTCTGCAGACAGGATCATTGTCCTCCACCAGTCCCTTTGCATTAAAAAAAAAAAAAAAAAAAAATGTCCAGACCTCGGATTTCGTCCTTTTAGTAGGTTGGTAAATGTCCAGCGTGATATCACCAGTTTCCGCCATGCTCACGTTACAATACCGATGTTACAAGCTACATATTCACGCGAGACAGTCGCGAGTCGCTCGCAGACTTGAATGAGGCTGATATTACATATCTCGGTAATTAACCGCGATAATGAGATGAAGTCAAACATAAACGGTAATCGTTATAATTTTACCGCGTTTTACCGTAATACTGGTAACCATTCCATCCCTAGTATCCAGCTACATCGTGATGTAACTATTCAGGGTTATTGGTGTGGTCACCAGTAGTGATGTGTGAGTTTCTTCACATCCAGATGAATCACCCAGATGTGCGGGCGGAGGCAGGGGTCCTGAATCTCAAACTCGAAGGAGCAGACTTTCTGTTTGTTTAAAGGAGGTTGAGAGAACTGAGAGGCGTCTGATCCGAAAGGATCAGAGCTGAATTTGACATGAAAAGCCACAAAAAGGAGGGCGGGGTGGTCAGAGGAAAAACTTATGCGGAAACTACAGTTTAGTTTTGGCGAGGAAGAGGAAAGCTCTTAATCCTAAAGCCTGATTTATGCTTCTGCATCAAACTTGTGGTATACCTAGGCCACAGAAAGTAGTGCCAGGCTGTAAGCTACGCCAGACCTTGACGTGAACATCTTTCCAAATGTAACGACATTTCATGCGGAAGTGACGCTTGGTAGATTTGTTTCTCTTCGTCTTCATATTTCCTGCTGCTTTTCCTCTTAGTCTTCAAGTCGTGGACAACTATAGTTTGCTGCATTGTCAACTCTCCTACGATATATTTAAAATTTCTCGGAAAGGAAGTAAAGAAAGGAAGCTCGGTTGCTGCGGAAAAGAGCCTGCACTGCCCTCTAGCAGTTGGCAGTGTAATTGCAGGGCGACACAAGCGAAAGAACGTACATGTATAAACGCTAAAGATGACGTAGGGCGTATCTGTTACTCAAAAACATATACAAGAGCAAATGTTTGAGTTTGGAGATGAAAGTCCATGGTTAAGCCTTAAATATCTTATTGTTCATGGGTTGCATGTCTCATGTCGCCTCGCTCCATTTTGGTCATCATCTGATTGATATGATCTGATTTAAAAAGCTTTTCCAAAATGGTTTCATGGAGGACTTTCTATCTACTAATTGAAAACTAACCGGCTGCCAATGAGGCCATGTAGAACGTTTGTGATGGTCTGTAGTAGAGGTCTTTGGGTTCGGGTCCACTTTCATGGACCCGAACCCCAACGGACCTGTGAAAATTCGACCCGAAACCAACCCGACCCGAGCTATTATCATAAGTCTAGGAGTCTGAACCCGAATGGACCCGCAATATTTGGACCAGGAATCGTCCCAACCCGAGTCTTTAGTTTCCGACCACGAACTGAACCGAGTTACCCGAATAGAACCGAGACAATACAGCCCATAGTTGATCATGTTAAAAGTTGTCTAGCGTTGAATAAAACTTGATTTTCTTCCCTAAAGTTTTCTTCTTCTACCGGTTCAGTTGCTACATAGGCTACGTGATGTAAACAACAATAAATCCATGTCGGTATTTTCTTTGTGGATACAGATGCTATTGGTAGCAACTGCTAACGCTAATAGCCTACACCGGTCAGGGCGTGTCATTAATATGTTCTCTCATCCAGCGTTGTCATGTTGGCGATCCGTTGTGCTTTACAGCTGCCGGGCAAACCGCTAATAACACGCTACAACAACACGATTGTTTAATGACAAATACGCCACGTTAATGAATAATTAATTAAACTGCCCCGAGTCCTGACATTAGCTGCCACCGCCAATATCTTTAACTCTCCTGTAAACGCGGACCCAGCCTGTAAGAGAGCACCGACCGGACCTGAGGCTAACTGTACCGATTCCGACCCGAACCCGGAGTCACGTCTTGTGAATGGACCCGAGACCCAATTCAGGTCGGAACCTCGGGTTTTCGGGTTGTTCCGAAGACCTCTAGTCTGTGGGAAGCAAGTTCCTGGAAAAACGTGGGCACGATAGAAAAATACAGAGGAATCTCAACGGGATCTTGAGCGTCTGATTGAAACCAGCAGCAGCAGCAGAATTTACTGAACAGTGAACGCTGAACTCTGCTTCAGATCCAGACGATCCCCAGTCAGAAATTTCATCTTCTCTAAAACGCTGGATCATCTGATGTGGCGATGGGGAACATAACCGGTTTGTTGGTATTTCTTTACACCCCGCAAGATGAAAAAAAACAATGCTGTTAAGCTTGATGTTGTTGCTTCACTCTGCCGTCAAAACGAGAGTCCCAGACTGACAGACACAAAAGAGCTTTCTGAGAATTGTTGCAACGGCAGGAAGCCGCCTCTCCCTCCAAATTTGCCACTTGACATTGATGGAGTGCCTGTCTGATACAATGATGTGTTAGTCCGCACTCGCAAACACAACTGGGAGTGTGTTCAAAGACTCGCAGCCTTTCTGACAACATCATTAGTGTGTTTCTGTCTCTGTGTATTACATCTTCTTTCTTCTTCGCTCTTACCTCTTTCACCCTCTCCCCCGCTCTCGGTTCGCCTGACGGGGAATCGCGGGGAAACAGGTGGAAGACTATTCCAGGCAGACATCATACGTTTCCTCTGTTACGTCTCAGGAGCGCAGATATGCGCAGCTGATTATTTTCCCTGCAGAAGTGAAGTGGATTTCAGTCCGAGACCACATTGTACAGTATTTTTTTCCCAGTCAAGCTCGCGGTGAAGCAGTCTGCAGGAAAAACTCGCTTTCTTCCAACAATTCACGTCAGTTTCCCCCCCTCCATGTCATCCGGAGGTGAATGCCATCAAGCATCATGTCGTTATCTAGTTGCTTTTTGAAGCCAGACTGCGGATATAAAAACTTTTATTTGGTGTTGGTGGCTGTTTGCAGCTCCGCTTGGCTTTATACGACAAGTAGGTCAACTTTAATGTTTGCGCTCGCAATTAGACAAAAACCGAGAAGCACGCAAGAACAGACGAGGGGCGGCGGGAAAAAAAAAGAAAAGGCGAAGGCAGACGAGGAGGCTGGATTGTGCTCTTCACCGCTGGGCCTCGTGCCCCGTTCTCTCCACATGAGAGGGGTTGACTCTGATGAGGTGTTGATTGCCTGTGGGCACAAGTGGTTTCTCCAAACACTCCAAAAGTGCCCTATCCACTGATTAGATTCAAGTGTTCTAACGGCAAATAGGTCCAGACTCTCCGCCGTGCATTACTGCGTCCAGACAGAGCTTGAGGCGACAGCTTTCATTTAAGGAGCATCTTCTGGAAGACTCGTACGGACCCAAAGGTTACTTTGAGAACACTTACGAGTGGCGACACTCATATCCAGAGCTGACAGCTGTTTTTTTTTTTTTTTTTTTTTTTCCTGTAGTCTACTGGAGACACATCGGGGTGTGAAAGTGCTGCGGGACTGTTGCAGAACTGAGACGGGTCACTGTGATGTGGTGTGGATTGAGGCAGTGACCGATGTTACACTTGAAGGGGGCACACAATGTAAAAAAAAATAAAATAAAATGTCTCTCAAGCTGCAGTATCAGTAGGGTACCACTTATGCTGTTTCTCAACCAACTATAAATAAAAGAAGAGAAAGACAGCAAAGCCGAAGACGTAAAAGAAGAAAAACAAACTAAAATCATGAGTGAACATTGGAGAAAGATGGTTGCATCATGGTGGTGCTGAATGAGAAGAGTCAACTCGTATGCAAAGGGGACAATAGATGGCTGAATGATGCCGTCTGAGAAACTCCTGGGTACGTGTTTAGGCCCCTTAGAATTTCTGTTTTCTTATGGTAACGAGGACACGCGTTCAGACACACCATGACTGTGTGAAGTCACGACCAAGTCAAAAACCATTGTGGGAGTTGGGATCGTTACACTTTCTAAAATGACCTCTAGAGCCCGGCTCCAAAGCTCAGTCGGTCTCCACTGACCGCCATGTGAAAATGAGGAATAAACATCCTGCCGTTACAGCCCGGTACAAAAACAGCTGGATTCACAGATGTGACAGATGTTCAAGGGGTGAAATTTTATGCACCTCATAAAATTATGCGAAATTTTACCTGCTACCACGAGGGTGATGCTGTTTTTATCCACTAGGTGGCAGCAGCACCAGGTGGTGACATGACAACTTCCGTTAAAGAAAGCAACAAGCAAAAAAAAAAATCTATACAGATCATTAATTTTATACAATTTTCTATCTTCAAACAATGATGGTGTACTGCTGTGATGCTGCAGAGTGTTCACCACATAGATCTAATGTTAAAAAAAAACAACATATCTGTCTCTGCATGGCTGACGCGGGTAATTTGGCCAATGGATCTCGACGCGGATAAGATGGCAGGCGGTGATTCGGCACGAGGGGAAGGACACGACCTGGGAATGTCGATGTGCTGAACATCACAAGAAATTGGCACTGATGCCTACACAAGTGGGGATCCTGTTTACTTGCCTGGATTAACCAGGAGAAGCTGGTAGCCACAGGAAGACCGGAGAGGTAAAACCCCGGATGAGCGCGTGTGCTGCCACCGCGGTACTCAGTGTTTTTTTTTGTTGAGTGACAGTTGCATTGTCGTCTGTGGTAGCGAGTTCCCACCTTTGTTAAACTTGACTCTTGAGCTGTGAATAAAGGCATAAAAGTGCATAATCCTTTATTATTTTTAAAAAAATATTACTGGTTGTGATGACATGTAAGGTCATTATTGTCGTAGCATGAACAAAGCTGTGCTAAAGCAGCTGTCTTGTGGTAACTGAGGGTAGGTGGGTTTGTTCCGACCAGCTGTCGGCCTTGTTGGATCTGTCCTTTTGCTCATTTTAAAATGTTTCTTTTATATTGAGTCTGTGGGTATTTCGATCACAGATGCAACTCAGGAAATTGTGTCAGCGTTTAAAGTCAGCCAGGAGCCTTCCAAAGACTGATCTCTTTAATGGTTGGCTTTAATTATTATTATTTTTTTAATTAATGAATAATTTTGACATCATGCAGCCCATGCCTCACTTTCAGATCTCTATGCTCCCGGATAAAATCTGCGTGCCAGTCTCTTATTTTCCTTTCCTCGTGCCTGCTCAGCATTGCTGGCGTGCTAATCACCGGTCCCTCCAGACTGATCACCTGCACCTGAACACTGATCATCACTCCTCACACCTGTGTGCCACACCAGACAAACCCCTCCCCGTTAGGCCCACACTCCCCTATTGTTTCCTGCACACTTACTGTTAAATTTCTCCTTTTCTGATGCACTTTGAGCCAAAGTTGTCTGGGAATGTTGCTGCACGCCGCCATGATCCAGGAAACAGAGCCCTCACGTGACTTCAAAGCATCAGATGCACAACAAACATTTTGTTTCTGTTTCTTTTTTTTGTCGCGTTCTGGACCTTCATCCTACCATGCTTCTTATTATCTGGTTAAGATGGAAGATGGAAGGGTTTTTAAGAAAAACAATGGTATGTTGATACAGACAGATGGTCTCAGAGAATATTCTAGTTTAGAAAAGTTC
The DNA here is from genome assembly GCA_018398805.1 of Hirundichthys speculiger. NCBI lineage: Eukaryota > Metazoa > Chordata > Actinopteri > Beloniformes > Exocoetidae > Hirundichthys > Hirundichthys speculiger. Next base: position 286,275 of record JAGFBZ010000821.1, on the reverse strand, counting down.
TTGATCAATTCAATATCTGCAAGGTGCTTCAGTCCTGTGGCTGCGAGACAACCCCCTACCGTCACACCTCCACCACCATGCTCGACAGTAAACGTGAGGTTTTAATGCTGAATTTATTTGTTTACATCTCCACTTTGGTCTAATTTGCTCATGCTACATTGTTCCAGAAGTCTCGTAGCTTGTTCAGATGCAGTTTTGCAAACCTCAGTCCTGCTCCCGTGTTCTTTTCAGACAGAAGAGGCTTTCTCTTCCCTACGAACTATATTTGCTCAGTCTTCTAATCATGCTGTCTGCATTTAACGTGTAACCCTATCGGGTCTGGGAAGTACCTCCTCTGAGCGTTTCTCAGTCCCACCTTGATGTAGCTTTACCCCGATGTCCACTCCAGGGAAGATCGGCAACTGTCCTGAATACTGTTGTGAAATTATTACTAATTGATGTATATTGGTTTACCAATAATTAGTGAGTTCTAGTGAGGCACTTGTACAACACTTTAACAAAGCACTTGACAATCGGACAGAGAGTGCAGAGTGGATTTCACTTCTCCATTTGTATACAAGCAGAGGATCAGGTAACTCACAGCTGTTGTCAGCACAAGACAATGAATCAAAGCAAATGCAGTCATTTTAACCACTTGTTATCAGTACATTTGAGCCTTGAGCTAAATTCCTCTCAGCTGGTGCCTCAAAAGATCATGTCATGGCACCTGAGCAATATCCCACATGGGTTAGATATTCTACATTAGATACTGAGAAACAGGTCATAGTGACCTGATGCCATTTTTAAACAACAAATACTTTACACTTGTGGACAATGTGGAAGTTGATGTGTAGCAGCCATGTTGCTGCTGATGTCCTTCCCTCTTGGCATTGTGTTAAGAGATACCTGAATTTTCCAGACCAGCAAACAGCCAAAACTCCAGCTGATGATCAGTGATGATTTGTCTGAGTTAGGATTTGTCTTACTTAAGACCCACTACGATTTGATTCTTTTTATCATTTTTATATGACAAAATAAGACTTTTGCACAAAACTGTACATCAAACTGTATCTAAATATATAAAATAATGCACCTCAACCCTGCTGCTGCAGCAAAAAAGACGGTTACGGTTACAACTGAACAGTTCGGATACAATGACGTCAGCGTGCAGCCGACCTGCACTCAGAACAGACAGCTGTCTCTGACTGTATGGACACACACAACTGCACAAACACACACACACACACAGAGGTGTGCGTGCACTCACAGACTCTGTCTGGGATGCACATGGCGATTTTACAGGCGCACAGACAACGCATGAATATTTAACTGGTTTCAGTCTGCACGTGTTCCATATATGTCACCATGAGAGTCTCGAGAGCTGGTTGTTGGGCAGGGGGCTGACGAACATGTGTGTGTGTCTGTGTGTGTGTCTGTGTGTGTGTGTGTGTGGGGGAGCTCAAAGTGGCCATCTTCATATATCATGTAGCTCCTCCTTTGCCAAGAGCGCTGCTTCTGTCAAGTGTATGTGATGAGCACCCACAAGACCTCTCCACTCTTATGTGTGTGTGTGCGTGGGTGCATGTGTGTGCATGTGTGTGTGTGTTGAGGAGAAAGGAAAGAGAAAGAACCAGGCGGAGGGAAAGTCATCGGCTGTGTTGAGAAAGCAGGTCAGTGGGGTAGGTCGGGCTGTGTGTGCGTCGACGTCTCACATCAGTAAAGTTCTGCACAGTTTTGTTCTTTTTTTGGGAAGCTGCTCAGGAATAAAACTCTCCACATCTGTGCACAAACGTCCACAAAACCCACAACTGGATGTTCTGCCACTAAACTCAAAAAGGAATGTCGCCATTCAGCCGAGCACACCGAGGTTATCAAAGTTAATGAAAACGAACAAAATAACGAAAACTAGAATTGAAAAACATTTTCGTTAACTGAAATTAACGAAAAATTAAGTGTCTTGTTGTAGAAGCAGGTGATACAATGTGTTGAATACTTCTCAAGGGGAAAAGCCCACGAATCTGAAAGTCCATTTGAAAAACTCGCACAAGAAGGCTAACTGGATAAGCTAGCCTCGCTTGCTCCTCCCTGGAAAGAGAAGCTAAAAACTAAATGATGATTTTGAATTTCGCAAATGTCAAATATCCCAATTTACAAAATAAAACTAAAACTAAAACTGAAACTAGTAAAAACTAAACTAAAACTAAGCATTTAAAAAAATAAAAATGAATAAAAACTAGCAAAACCGCTCTAAAAACTAATTAAAACTAACTGAATTTGAAAAACTAAACTAAAAACTAAATAAAAACTAAAACTAATGAAAAATCCAAAGCTATTATAACCCTGCAGCACACACGTTTATGGACTGGGAAACATATGAACTTAAAACATAACAGTTAGCGCACTTCTAACTGAGACACAGTGCTACCAAAACATTAAAATTAAGTTTCACCTGGTTGATTTTGCAGCTGAACATCAGGAGGTTCCCTCTAAAACAGTGGTCCCCAAACCCCAGTCCCCGGCCCGGTACCGGTCCGTGGGTCATTTGGTAATGAAAAATAAATCACTTCCATCATTATGGTTTGATTTATTATAAAGAGTCTAAATTATGTTTTATTTTGAAAAATGACCAGATTCTCTCTGTTACACCCATCTATGACTGACTCTTGACACATGACAAGACTTCCAGGGGTCACGTGGAAAAATGAGTAAAAAATTAAACGACTTCAGAAAGTGTCTTTCTGAAGAATGTCTGTTGTTGCTGTAATGTTACGAGGACGCTGCTAATAAAGTTGCACATGAATACACAACAGATTTACGTTTATTAAACCATTCTGACATTAAACCGGTCTGTGGAGCAAAAGAAGATTCGGGACCACTGGACTAGAAAACCCCAAAGATGTGTCAGTTATCGCTGCTCCAAGTTTGCATGGTCAAGTTGCACCAAGGTCTTTAACTGAGTCCTTATCACATATTTCTTGTGTTTACTTTTTAAAAGTTAATTGAGCGGACCTCAGAGCACAAGAGGACGCCGTTCTGTCTTTCTGCTAGCTGAAGCAGCAAAATAAACTCTCTGAACTTTGGTACGACGTGTATTGGATCAAAGACTCTTTCAGTGATGTTATAAAGTTTGGTGGACAACTCCAAAGATGTCTTGATCGATAAACAACAGATTTGATGTTAGAAGAACTATATTCATGAAAACATGAAAACCAAATTCCATTACACAGCAACAAAGTAATAACGCTCGCTCTTACATCATCACTTCTGCTTGTTGGTGCGAAAGGCATCCTGGGACACTTTGTCGTCTCCAGGTGTCTCCACAGGTGTCATGCTTTCTGGGTTTTCCTCTTTGTACTCTTGGTTTCGCTTTTCTTGGGCTCCTTGTCCTCTGTTTCCTGTTTTACTTCATCTGTCCCCTGTTTAGTTCTGTCAACTTCCGCTTGTTCATCTCCTCCATCCTTTGCGCCGGCGTCTCGCTTAGTCTTGGGTTTATTTAAGTCCCGTCTTTCCCTTCTTGCTTAGCTGATTCATCTGTTGATCTTTGGTGTCCATCGTTGTTCCTGGCCCCTGACCGTTCCCCTTGTTCCTGCTGTCCCTTCACCTGGTGGATCCTTGAGTTAAGTTTTTCTTTTTTTTGAAATAAATAACTTTTTTCTTCGACGCACCTGCCTCACAAACTCCTGCATTTGACAACTCGATTAAAATGGACAGACCAAGAAAACATCTGGGGATTTTGACCCTAGATGGGGGTTAGGGTTAGGGGTTAAGGGTTAGCATAGGGTTAGGGTTAGGCAAAATCTGGGGATTTCGACCGTAGATGTGGACCCTCAATTGGACGAGAACTTCATCTGTGACCGATTATGTTTTTCACGAGTACAGACGTATACGCATGTTGACAAATGGCTTTTATTTTGGGACTTGGTTTCCATTATAAGTTGGCGATCGCCCTGACTGCTCAGATTCTACCACAGACTGAAGGGTTGAAGATGGTTTCATGCTGTCAATCACGATGACATCAGCTCAGCCAAAGGGAAATGGCGATATCGATTCCTCCGGTTTATGGCTGGGTTTTTGGTCTCTGCGTTCCCTTCCTGACCTGACAGCAACTGAACGTGCACATTCATTAGAATCTCATGGACAGCTGGCAGAATCGGAGAACACTTATCGCTCTAAAGTAATTACAAACAGTTTCTGAGGTGTGATGGGTGCAGAGCTATTGTTGAAGTACTCAAGACGATAACTGTTGGACTCTGACATCTACTCTAAAGTGTCTGAAAGCAACCTGACGTGTTTTCATCTCATCCATCAAACAAAGCGTTTAGTCCAGCTTGAGCTGGAATCATAATTATTGACTTGCACTGACACTTAAAGGCGCAATTTAACTTTGGACTGACAAGCCATGAAAGGGCATCCCATTATCTCCCATGAGATATTAAAACCTGTCACATGATATCGCAATTTACAAAAGAGTCTAAGAGTTGTGACCCGGAGAAACCGCAATATGAATTTCAGGCAATAACTCGCAGTACAAAAAGCTCCAATGCTCCACGTGATGCCGTACGGACGACCAAACAGTTACGCATCAGGCAGCCTGTCACCTGGGACAGTTGAGGTCCACATCGTTGAGGAGCCGGATTGCACCTGCTTGATCTTGGGCATGATGTCGAGGATGGTATCTGCAGACTCCACGTTGAGGAGCTTTCTTGAATCGCAGGCTACGACTGATGCGGAGATGCAGATGGACGTAGAGGCGTCATCATTGTGTGCTGACAGAAAGCAACATGTTGTAGCTGTTGTTCCCGGGACCTGGGGTCCGTGTTTTTCTTTGCTGTGGCGCCAGGTTGCGGCATTGTTTCAAGCTGCAGTTTACTTGGCAAGCAAGTAGACGAAGTTGCAGGACTTCTGACACTGTTAGAGGATCATGTCGGGTCGTTCTTTGGTCGCAAGACCAGTGTGACGAGTGTCGTAAAGCCGTTAGGATTGTCGGACGTTGGACGGCTGATTTTGACAGAAGACGATTCTTTCATCATGCAGTGCACCGGGGCATGTGTCGTCTTAGACACATGCCTTAAAGTACATGTGTCAAACTCAAGGCCCGCAGGCCACATCCGTCCCGCCGTGTAATCATATCCGGCCCGTAAGATCATTTAACATTATCGTTATTAATGGCCCGTTGATATGAAGCGCTGATTAGAACAATACTGCACAGAACTACAGATCCCAAAATGCAACGCTTCAGCGGCCTCGCTGCACACTTACTGCATCAATCAACTCTAGTTTCAAGCTTCATCCGCGGAGTGGACTCCAATTTGCGCGTAATTGTTATTGACAATTTACATTGTAACAGACGCTATACAAATAAAATTGAATTGAATTTAATTGTTTTAAGGACTGACTGTTTTTCAAAATGCTGTCTTATCCTGGTTTTCTTCTTCTTTTTCTTCTTTTCTTCCGCAAACGTTTTACTAATGTTCCAGTTGTTAAATATCCATCCAGTAACGACACAAAGTACATAAACCAAAGATCACAGTGGCTGATATGTGAGATAATAAAAGCCTGTAGCTGCTAATTTTAAAAAATCAACAGTCTTATTGAAGCTATTACGGGCAAAAGACATGTCAAAAAGTACCATCCAGAAAAGTTGAGGAACATGTGTGCAGCTTGACTTTGAACCCCCACAGATCAGATCTGAAACTCAGTGACCTGCATTAAAGCGTTACAGTAAATTGGCGCCGGCACAGCGGTGACTTCCACGGGGCCCGAAACGAGATGCGACGCAGCCACACGTAAAGGGTTAACGACACGACCGGCGATGCCTTCCTTTCCACAACGCTGGGCGCCGGGCAAATGACACCCCCCGCGGCGTCTGACAGCAGCTCGCGGCGCTCCATCACCTCGCGTCCACCCTCAGCGTGACGTCCGGCGCCCAGATACGAGATATTCACACACAAAAACCCGCTCGGCTACGATTCCTCCCCTCCCCGCTACTCCCACTGATCTGACCGCATTTGAAGGGAAGTTGATGGAATTAGGGACCCGTCAGGAGGGACTCCGACCAAATAAATGCCGTCTGAAAGGTAAATCACGGTAAATGGCCAATTTGAGACTTGATGACTACCGCAAATGATTTCCCAAAAGGTTAAACTCGTACAACTCGGCACCAACAACACACAGCCGTCCTGTCGCACCGACTCTCATGTCCTGTCATGACGGTGAGCGTCGGCAATTTGTCATTTAAGGGTTTTTTTTTTTATTTTTCCTCATCTGTTAGGTTTCTGCTCAAGCCATTTATGCTAAAAGCTAGCGCGGCCCGCCGCTTCAGGAAATGACTTTACTTCGTACGGCGTCTCACCTCTCTGCACTGTCGAAGTCTAAGAGGAACACTTGCGTTTAAATCCTTTATGTGCGGAGTAAATGTAGTGTGTTAAACCTTGTGTCCACTGGAAGTCCATTTATTCATTCAAGTCGTCTCTAATAGGAGTGCAAAACTCCGCTTATAGAAAGAAAAGAAATGTCAAAGCAAGTTGAAGTAGTTGAATAAATGTACAGTCAGGTTTCTTTTAAGATGTATCATTTACATAATCTGGTGATATTTGACTTGGAAGGATTTGAGCTTGACTCCTCGTGCGGTCCTGTTATTTTACTTTTGAGGGGAAGTGTTCCAGTTTGGGGTTTCTAATGGGTTTCGGTTTTTTCTTGTGTTCCCTTTATAACCTCTGTTTATTTTTTGTTTTCAGGCTACTGTTTCATGGATTGTGTTTTCTCGTTGTGAGATATTTGTATCTCAAGATATTTCGATCGTGTCTATGTATTGACCTATGTCCCCTTCCTTCCTTCCTTGCAGGTCCTGTGTGTATTGCTCCTCCTCTGCCCATTCTCTCCTTTTCTTCCCGACATTTTGAGCCTTGAGTTTCTGTCATCTGTAAGTCTGAGTTTCACTTTGGTTTTATTGGTTTTTGTATCACACGAGCATCAGGGATCCTCTCGTAACCTTCAGTTTGTGACAGAAAGAAAACTGGAGCTTTAATAGTTTCAATTTTTTCTCATGGCAGAATTAGTCCTTGATTTTCAGGGAAGCTGTTCTTAGGTTCGTTGGACAGGTATGCAACCAACTGGCAACCACACAAGAGGCATTCAGAATAGTGTACAGGGGAGTCGGATCACTGCACAGGTTTTGGAGAAAAGACTTGTTGATCCAAGGTGTTCTCAGCTATATTAGTTGCTTCGGACACTCGTGTATGAGTCATCACCTAAAGCCCGCCCCCAACCCATTGCAGTTGGCTGTGAATTGGAGGGTGCTCCACACCCATGATGTGAGAGAATGAATGGGTTTGGCTGGCCGGGCACCACCCACGGACATCAAGGGAGTGGCTCGAGGAAACACCTGCGACCGCAGCTGGATTCGTGAGAATACGGCTTCAGCCGAAGGTTTCGGGATCATTCAGCCGTGAGCGGCGTGACATAAAAGCCTGCTTTCCAACTTCCAGACTCACCCTCTTCTCACACATGGTTCAGATCTCTTCTTAAAGAGAGGCGTCTGCCATAATAGACTCAACACGTATCTGTGGTGAGCAGTACAGGCGGCGACTTTTGAGATGCTCCTAAACTTCTCCACGACGTCTGTGCTAAGACTGATTTCATTGACAGTAATGGCTGCGATTTACTATCATTTTATAGGAGTTTGCGTCATGTGGGACTGGATCTTAACATCTTCATACCAAGGTAGTGGATCATAATGAATTAAATTGACATGTTGGTATTGTCAACTATGTATAGATGGACACATGAAGTCACTTTTTCACATAAAATAGTCTTAGCACCAATATTGCATTTCTAGCCTGAAGATGGTAGTTTGGTTCCCGTGTCGGGACCATTCATACTTCTGTTTTCATTTTGTGGGCAGCAACAGTACTTATTCAGATTGAAAAGATTGTCGCGCCACTTTAACCTCACTAGAAGAATTTGGTTTTTTTTTTGTGATTCAAGCCAGAGTTTAATCTCTCATCTTTTCTCATAAGTACTGGTGGCTCATCGCTCCTCAACCTCGCTCTTTTCTCTGGATCCAACATGCAGACACAAGCTGTTTCTGAGCAGCGAGTGGGCCAAGTTTTCATCATAGACTGTACAAAAAGACCTGGACAAACCCTTTGTGATGTCACTCAAGTTTTTTGAAGTGTGGTTTTTGAGCCAGTTTTTTTGACAGACGGTTAATACCATTTTGGGAACACAGCGCTCAGTTACCACAAGCTGGCTACTTCAGCTTAGCTTAGCTGATGCTAACCGAGCACGCCCACTGATGCTACCTTAAATTGATTCTGACCGAATCTGTCCATCTGTCACCGTTTCAGAAAATCTGAAACAAAGAAACAACCTAAAACGAGAACCACTGGAGCTACCGCGCTGCCACGGTCCAAGCTAGCCAAGCCTAGCTGTTCTCCAACGGGGACCGGCTAGCAGAGTTGAAGGTGGCTGCTGCTGCTGCTTCTCCCCACCCCCACCCCCCCCCCCCCACCCCACCCCCCCCAGACCCTTCCGGGCCAACCCGGAGTCCCTAGTGGTGGTCTGTCAGTACAGTTGTTATTATTCACAGCTCAGAAGTCGGCTTTAGCGTAGCTGAAGTGAAAGTAGCTAGCCACCTGCACATTAAAATTCACCTAGTGTTTTTCGTAGTGACACCAAGTGCATTCTGGGATACCGTCTCATCCACGGCTGCGCTCAGATGAGATGTGGGGCTTTCAACCGCGCTTGGCCAGACGGTGAGGTAATTGGAACGCTACCTTCGCTACGACTGAGTGACATTTAAGCCCCCCACGGTGTAACGTGGAGGTCAGAGGTCATTTCACGCATTTCCGCGAGGAAGGGCTTCTCTTCCTCCAACGGTCTGGTTGTTCTTCAGCTGTAAGACAGAAAAGGGAAAGGGGGGGGGGGGGGGGGCAACACAATGACTGATTCGCTTGCAAATGATTTTGACTGTGATGAAGACAAAGTGGTTTTGAAATGATGGTCTGTTTGTGCCGTTAAGGCTGCGCTAGCTCGTGTACCATGACAGCGTGATCATGTGAAGCACCTGAGTAGACGAAATGAGTTATTCTCCATCAGCGGCTATTTGAAATGAAGCCAGTATAATAGCCCCGCAGTTACGCTGGATGAGGTGTTCCTGTCATATCCACCTCCTTCAGACCCCCCCCAAGCCTGAATGTTTGCCCGCTCAGTGTGTGACATGTTAATGCCCCCCCCCCCCCGCACGAGAACAACCTTCATTGCATGGCAGACACGAGGCAGAAAACAATCATGCGATACATTGCCCTCGTCCACCGGGCTTCACTCCATCATCACAAGCTTCTGTTACAAAACAATCTATAAGTACTTAGCTGCTAAGGAAATTAGCCGCTCCAGCGGATGGAGAATGGAGAAATCATTGTGGAGTCTGGTATGCTTCTGTGCGCGCCCGTGTAATTGTATTTCTAACAAATGTGCTTGCAAAGTTGGGGGGCTCCAGACCTTTCTTTTTTTTTTTTTTTTTTTTTTCTCCCCCTCCTACCGGCACCTCCTTCCTCCCTCCTCCCCGCTTAAGTAAATCCTTCCTTGCAGCCCCTTAATATGCAAGCGCGAGCTAGCCGGGCACTGGGACGGCGCCAGCGCACCGCAGCCAACCTCATTACCGTGTGATTATGCGAAATCAGCAGAGGGGAGCGAGAGAATCAAAGCCGCCATTGGAGATGAGTGAGTTGTACAGTAAGCGTCCCTGCCCCGGCGGATTGGTCGGGCAAAGATTAGAGAACTCGCTCAAAAAAAGATCAAATTCTCTTAGTTTGCTTCCCTCTTGGGTGTCGGAATTAGCTTCGGCGATGAGGCCGTCGTCGGGGTCCGTCCTGCGGCGGAGTCGAGCAGGTTAGGAAATGAAGGAGATGCTCACGATGATAGCCGTGGAGGAATCTGGGACCCCTTCCAGAGAGGAGTGGGTTGAAACTCCGTCATTTATATTCAAGGACAGACGCGGCAGAGGAGTGGGTGTAAAATCGATGCCGAGGCTTTTCTTCATCCCATCTTGACTTTTTTTTTTTTGTTCATGCCGAAGACTCGACTCAACTCTGCGTCTGCTGCTGCACACGTCAAAATGATGTTTACAAGAATCGAACGGGGAGGGGGGGTGACAAAGTGGCAGGCCGGCGACGCGCAAACAGAAGCCACAAAGACGCGGCGAGTCGCCGTCGGTGCCGCGCGAGATAACGAGAACATATTGGAGATGACCGGAGGGGGCGAGGAGACGGATTGAGTGAAAGGGGAAGAAAGCGGTCACGCTCGGCTTCCCGTCTGCCATGTAGCCGCCCTATCTCTCCGCCGCACTGACCCCTCTACACGACCGGCTCCGCGGCTTATCAGCGCTTTCCCCCGCTCCCTCGGCCTCCCTCCCTCCCCCACCCTCCCACCCTCCCACCCCCGGCGCGCCCGCGGAACGTGATGCTGGGAAAAAATAATGCCAGATGTAGGTTGAGTCATGAAGCGGCACTATCAGCGCCGGACACGGAGCCCACTGGCCCGCAGTCATCGAGCGGCTCCAGGTGCGATTTAAAAGTATGGATGGTTCCTTCCCTGAGGCGTATATAGACAGACATACGTCGGGGGGGAAGGGGGGGGGCGCACACACACAAACAACGCACAGTTTCCTGAGCGAAGCCTTTAATTGAAGCAATATTGCAGGTAAAGCGCTCATTTGTATGCATTTCTTTACCGCACTCGCGCACAAACAAACACACAATGCCAACAATGCTTATTGGAGCTGACAGCGGCCTTATCCCCTTAATCCAAATTTACATACATCACTTCCGTTTGGTATTCCATCAAAAGCATTAAACCCCCTCCCTCCCGCATGCAAATAGCCTCCACGCGAGGCTTAGCGTCTCGCGCTGATCCTGGCGGGACCAAAGGGCCTGAGATGCGGAGTTCCTGCAAATCAGATGGAGATGCAGGAAATAAAGCGGAAGCGTGTTTAAGGGTTAGCATGTGCTCAACCTTGATGAAGAACTTTTTCTTTCTCCTGATGTAATCTTGCACTTTTTTTTTAACCCCCGACTCCCGCTCACGGTAAACACGACAAAGCGTTCGCCTGAATGGATGCACACACACGGCGAATGTACGGAGTCGAAGAGGGTGATTACGACCCCTGAGGACGACTTTAGAAAAAAGACGAAAAGAAAAGAAAAGACAGTGAGTATTGGCAAGGACCTCGCAATACGATATGTATCACGATACTTGTGTCACGATATGATATCACGGTATCGTGGTATCACGATACAATATCACTGTATCATGGTATCAATACAATATCATTGATAACCATGAATGGACTGGGGTATTGGCAAGGCAATATGATATGTATCATAATACTTGGGGCACGATATGATATTATCATGATATCGTGATATATTGCGATATTCTACCCAGTTAATATCAAAATTAAAAGTATGAGATGAAAAATCAAGTTGCTGTATATGTTCATCAGATGATATTGATCATTCAGAGGACAAATTTAGTCAAAACTATTTGCCTCAAAACAACCTATTTGTTGTTTATTATTAGTGTTTTTGCACATTTAAGTGAATGAATGAATTTTCCTAAAAAAATCGATATTAGGAGCTGAAAAATCGATATTATATCTGGCGGCGGAAAATCGCGATATATCGTCAAATCAATTTTTTTTTCACACCCCTATGGGCAACACTACGTACCCCCTTACTGCTTCACAGGACTGAAGAAAGTTGCAGTCATCGGCAGGAGTGCAGACCTCTATAAAAGAAGACATTTTGCTGAGCTGGAACATTCCAATGCCATCAGGGCAAGTCATAAGTAACGGTAATTGCAGCTGCACATCATAACAAGTTTTATTTAAAAAAAAAAACAAAAAACATTTCCAAGCATTTTGGAGTTCTACATTACTCACAAGCCAATCTTCCAAGAGGCGGACGTCCCTGCAGATTTACCTGGAGGTCAGACAAGGAGATGGGTAGAAAAGACAGAAGAAGGCGAGAGCTACATGTCAGGCCCTACAGGTTCCACTGTGCATGCTGAATACCAACGTCCGTGACTGAACAAATATGGTCTCTTTGGAAGGGCTCCCAGGAGAAGGCCTCTTTTGTCTGCGAAGGGCATGGACGCGTGACTGAAGTGTGCAAAACTGCATCTGGATGAAGCGCAAGATTTCTGGAACAATGCCCTACAGACAGATGAGATCAATCTGGAGCTGTTTAGCCTTAATGTGTTACTGATATGTTTGAAAAGCAGCCAGTTTCAGTAAAGGCGCCTCATATCCCGTGTCCAGCGCGGTGGTGGAGGGCCGATCAGTGGCCGTTCTGCCACAGGACCCTGGGCACCTGGGCGGTCCAATCTGAGGGAGTCAAAATGCCTCCACAACGATCTGACAGGACAGTAATCCCTCACACTTCGTGGTCTCATTACATCGCGGAGGTTTCAAAAATATTATTCGGAAAAAAAAATATTCAAAAAAATATTTGAAAAAAAATCACATTACATCAAGAACGAATCTCAGGAAGCAACAAGAGTCAATAGGGGAGGCCCCATGAACGAAAATCAAGGCCTCTGATTGGCTGCTACGACAGGCACCACTGTGCTGTCGGTGGTCTGTACTCTGATTGGCTGACACGGGTCCCCGCATCTCCCATCTCTTTCTCTGGTGAGACAAAGGTTTAGTGCCATTTTAAAGTTAAAATGGATCCCAAAGGACGCCGCCCATCGCCAAGTGCCTCTGGAGCAAGGTTATTATCGTTAATGAAAACGAACGAAATAACGAAAACTAGAATTAAAAAAACGTTTTCGTTAACTGAAATAAAATAAAAACAAGAGTTTTTTTAAAAAACGATAACTAACTGAAACTGTATTATGTGTGTATAAAACTAACTAAAATATAACTATAATAATATCAAGAACGTCCTTCGTTTTCGTATTTGTAATTTTTTTCTCATAAACATTTGAACTCTCTTAACTTCGCTCCGCCGTACAACAACAACCGCAAAAAAAAAAAAGTGATCAGCAGTGATGGCTGCGGCAAAAGTTGGGAGAAAGCGGTACAGTCCTATTTGGGATTTCTTTGACTATGACTGTTAACGATAAAAATAAGTGCCTTGTTGTAGAAGCAGGTGATACAATGTGTGGAATACTTGTCAATGCGAAAAAAACCCATGAATCTGAAAGTCCATTTGAAAAGCTCACACAAGAAGGCTAACCAAGACTAGCTGGATAAGCTAGCCTAAGCTAGCCCCCTGGAAAGAGAAGCTACAGCTGCAGGGAAGGAACGGGAGAAAACAGCAACTATAATGGACTGTTTCCACCGGCGACCAGATAGCTGCTGGTCAGTAAATACGCAGGAACACCACAAGCGGGAAGATGCATTAATAAATATGTTTATTGAGACCAGAATGTAAACACGACTATGTGATTCGATAGCCTTCAAAACGTTCAGTGCTTCATTTGAACCAAAATTACAACCATAATTTACAAAATAAAACTAACACTGAAACTAATAAAAACTAAACTAAAACTAAGTATTTCAAAATGAAAACGAATAAAAACTAGCAAAACTGATCTAAAAATGAATTAAAACTAACTGAATTTGAAAAACTAAACTAAAATCTAAATAAAAACTAAAACTAATGGAAAATCCAAAACTATTATAACCCTGACCTGGAGAACCGAAACACCATCGCAAAATGATGACAATTGCCAAAAAAGTGGAACTTCTGGATAAGTTGAAATCGGGGCAATCCTACACCGCGGTCAGTAAAGCTCTCCTTCAGCACCTGTGCAGGTATCACATTCTATACTTCACACCTGCTCAGGCAATCCAACATCTTTATTAACATCGATCATAAAGAATCATTGTCATCATCAAGATCTTTGATCTTCCATTGACCGCGAAGTGTGGGGGATTACTGTACAGGAAATTATTGCTGCTGAAAGTGGATCTCCAAGCTGTTTAATTGGGGTACTTTGTATTTCCCCACATTGTTGTTGTTTAATTGTTAAGATTGTTAAATACCGGCACAGTGGAAAATTTTTGTTTGTGTCCGCTTGAGGTTGTATTTGTTCCATTTTTCCTTTTTACTTCCGCGACGAACATGCATCCTCACTGATGTCGTGTCATGTACGTGTTGAGAATACAAAAAAAAAAAATAAATAAATAGAGTCTGTGCACATAATTGTTGTCTGCTTTCGAAGTCTGGAGAAGACACAGGCCCCGGAGACGTGAAGAGGCTGTTAGGAGCTGCAAATTGGACTCGACGAAGCTTCGGCGTTGACCCAGCTCGCTCTTGCGGCGCCGGGTTCGCTTGCACAGGTCCGAGTCGTTACATAATCAAACAGCAACCCAACAACCCAACACCCCGGTTTATTCCGTCGCACCCTCACGCTCCAAACTTAAAAACCGCATGGGACGAGAAGCTGAAGAAACCGTTGGACGTCTGCGACGAGAGCCAAGTTTCCCCTTTTTAGGGAGCTAGAAGTAAATAATGCAGAAATATCAGCTTTAACATCACTGCTGAGGGGTTTATGTGCAGCATCGACTGCAACGTGCGCTCATTTGGAGCTATTTTAGTCTCACTGTGACCGTATCAATAATGTGCTACAGCTGTAACGGATGTTGTAACAAATGCGGTTTGTGCTTTTAAAATAGAGCAGGACGCTCAATGTCCCAATCAGCCATTAACAAACGCATGGATCCTGGCATGAATTATTTGGTGTCCTTAGTAGCCCTCCTTGGGACGTGCAGAGGGTGGGGGGTGCTGCTGAATCAATAGCCATAAGGAGTCTGGCTCCCGTTTGCTTTCAAGATCTACAGCCAAAGGACCCAGTCATCAAAAGTTAATGAGCTATTTAGATCATGCTGTTTCTTCAGCTCGCTACTCAGAAAAAAAACACTGCCGGACCGAAGAGAGAAAAGAAAAAAAGAAAGCCCCTGCACATGTGTTTTTTATATGCTTCATGTGTCTCCTATCTACAGAGGGAGATCGGCAGCTGAGAGAGAACAAAGCGCTGGTTATCATGAATGAGCAGTTGTTCGCGCATTGTTTGGTGCAAATGCCCGACACGGGTTGCAGCCCCCTTTTTTTTTTTTTTTTTTTTTTCCGGCCAGTATTGTGGAAAACAAAGCTTCTTTTTGATTCCCGGCGTAGCTGCTACGGTCGGGCCGCTCAGATGCTGCGGCACATTAATTGGCTCCAGTTGTCAGTCGGCTGTTGTCCGGCATAAACCTCAAACGTTTATTCGCTGAATAGCAATTATGAGTTGAGCCCGAAAGTCTCTTCCGCTTTCTTTTTAGTTTTTTTCCTTCACGGAAAAACAACTGGAAGAGTAATGTGTCTGTGAGATATCTTCTCTCCCTTCCTTTTTAAAAAAAAAATATCACGTCACCCCCCACCCCACCCCCCCCCCCCCCCCCCCCCCCCCCTTCCTCATTTTCCAGCTCCCCGCTCTTCTCCGGCTAACGAGGCCCGGTGCAGCCGAGCCGACGTGTCCTTCCGGGTTCCCTCGCCGGCTGCTAGACTTGTTTTAAGGGATGGCACATAAATGTTGCAGGAAAGAAAGTTATCGCCCTCTCAATTCCCAGCGGGACAGTCAGAGAACGGGGGGCACTCTTTATTTCTAAGACAACAAGGTGTGTTGTTGCGCGGCAGGAATGAAAGACGCGACCATTAAGAATTAACCTTCTCCTCAAAGTAGCCATCGAGAAGTCTCGGGGAATGAAATGCACCCCGATGGACTCATAAAATATATATAACACAACTGGCAATTCCCATCCAGCATGTTCGATATCACCGCCGTGGGAGCGAGGGGTAATGTATAGCAAACTTTCAGGGAGGGCGGCGGAAAAAAAAAAAATTTCTGACCGCCGCGCCAGTCGAGAGGTATTGAAAGGATGAATCAAACTGAGGTGAGCCGAGCGGAGCACAGCATTGATTTTTTTTTTCTTTCTCTTCTCTCTCTCTTTTTTGGTTTTACCCAGAGGAGAGTGTTTTATCTGCTGTGTTCTCCACAGACGCACATTAACCTCCAACTTTCTTTGAAACGCTGCGAAAACCTCCAGAGGACTGGAGCCTCGCCGGTGGCGCCTAATTGGTCGGCGTCCATGCGGGCCCTGTCTCAAGCCGGGGCCCAACCTTTCAGAGTTTCGATGCTTCCAGGAGACACCGGAGGTTCAGAGAGTGAATCTTCTCGGGGGATGAACTTTGGCTGACCGTCGGCCTTGACGGCCGTTCAACATAAACATGATATTATTACTTTTTGTTGCCTTTCCCCTAAGAGTCACTTTTTGGTATTGCAATTGTATTTTATTTTATTCTGTCTAATTTATGATAAGCGATTAAAGAGAAGCACACAATGACATGCTGTTTCATCAAATGGACACTTGGTGGCAGCACTGACCAGCAGCGTCACTGGGACTCTTAAAAGCACGCAGAGGAAGTTGGGCTCATAACCCCGTTGAATGGAGAATGAGCAACTGTTGTCCTGCGTCGCTGATTTTTGGATATTATTTTCAGTATTTTCAGTATTTTCAGTGTTCTCCTATCAGAGGATTATCAGTACATCTGCCAGCGGAGACCTAGCCGGGACCCGCTACAGATTCTTGGGTGGTGCCAAAGTATCCCGGACGAGCCCCCAAGAATCTGTAGCGGGTTCCAGCTAGGTCTCTGCTGGCAGATGTATTGATAATCTGGTTGAACGGAGAATGAGCAACTGTTGTCCTGCGTCGCTGATTTTTTGATAATATTTTCAATATTTCCAGTGCTCTCCTATCAGAGGATTATCAATACATCTGCCAGCGGAGACCTAGCTGGGACCCGCTCCAGTTACATGATGTTTTTTCATTCGGAATTAATTATTCCGAATTATATAATTCACAATTTCAGAAAGGTCTGGGGGTTGGGAAAGGTTCTGATTGGATAGGGGGGCGGACGTCTTTACGTATTTACGTCTACCGGAAGAAAACAAACTTACTCGATTAGCAACAACATGGAGAAACCTCCTTCATTTAACCTAGCGGCTAGAACTTTAAAAAGCTCACAATTTTTATGTTTCCTGCCATCTGTTCTTTTAATTATTTCCAGTTCCTCCAAGCTGTTTATTAAATGAATCGTCTCTGCTCTTGACCACCGTTTACTGCGTGCTGCCATCTTGAAACTTTGTTTCGAAAACAAGCCCAGTGCGGAATATAAGCATCATCGCGACAGACGGGCAAGGGAACGAGCATGCGCAGAAAGACGGGAATTAATTTAAAGCGGAATGAATGTATACATGACCACGGAATTATTCTATTCGGATTTAAAATCAGAATAAACCAGCCACTTACTTCGGAATTAAGTTTAATTCGGAATGGACATTTTCATTCGGAATTAGGTGTTTACATTGTAATTTTGAATCATTTTAAATGGGATTTAATTTTAATTCTGAATTAAAAAGGAATTAAACTTCCCATGTAAATGCACTCAGTGAAGAATGGAGGGAAGCATCTTTTTCTTACCCAGAAACGACTTGGTCTTTATTGTCATGTGATGCTCTGTTGGGAGCAGCACATTTCGCTGCGACCTGTTCTGAGTTGACCTGGAAGGGTTCAGGCGTGGAGCCCAGCAAAGCAGCCTGAAGCAGCCATCTTTGCTTCTAGTCAAAGGTTACCTCAGCCGGAGGATGGCCTCCAACGCATCAGCTTCGACTTCTTCCACCTTGGACCACTTTAGGACCGTCCAGACTGATGCACCAGATCAGTAGTTGCTCTGTAGGCGGATGGACTCCGCCGAACCCTTCCCATGGAGAAGATGCGGCCTTAAAGGAAGCACCGTTTCACATCAACGCTGCCATCACAGAAGAGTAAATTAGCTTTGCCGAGAGCGCTGTTACAACCTCATACCATCACAGACGTTGGCTTTTGGACTTTTGGACTTGTTGCAGGCAACTGGTTGGATGAACCTTTTGGCAAATGGATGCATCTGACTACAGTGCACAGCTCCACTGCCTGATGGATCATCCCAGATAGCTCCAGGCCAAGTGGAGACATCCCCACTTCCAAGTTGGGTTCCAGTAAACAGGTTTTGCCTGGCTTTGGTTCACCTGGAGAGGGTCTGAGGAGGAAGCTTGGTCAAGCAGCCACGACCGAGCGTCAGCTACAGGTAGCGGTCGTTTTGGATGTCGACCGCTGAAACACTTGTGTCCTAGCTTGGCTTAGCTTGTGTCATTTTAGGACCCTTCCAAGCAGAAGTATGAGCACAGTCAGTCATCCCTGATGGGAGTACGTTTGCCTGACTGCAACGCTCGTCTTCGTTTGACATCATAGATTAACTAAGCCATCAGATATTCCTTTTGTATCCTTTGAATTCTTTATATTTTGCACTTATTTGACAATTGCTTAGCTTAGATTAGAAACGTTTAAGTTATTTTGTTTCTCTTGCGTTACATAGAAAAACTGGACATTCTCTACTAACGTTCACTCCTCAGAGATCCAACCTGTCACGGTTACTGCTTCTGCACTCAATAATCTACTCCCCCTCCTTTTTTTAACAGGATGCACCACTTACATGAAATGCAGGTCCGGATGTCGGTATTCATAATTGAATCGAAGCTGACGAGACATAACGTGGAATACATTATTTTGGTTTTTAGCCGAGGTAGAGCAAACACGCCTCGTGTGAACTTCACATTTAGATGTGAGCGCTCGCAGGATAAAAGTGCATATTTTTTGAGGGGGTAAATGAGGAGCGAAATGTAACGTCCGCTGATTAGCTTAGCAGAAAGTTCATTCTTATGCTACAAGCCTTTTCAGGAGCTCAGTGAGGAGGACACATTCTGCTTTTTATCGCTTTGTGTGCATTTTTACCGTCAAGTTTACGTTCTCCTGCTGAATTCTTTACCTTAAAATGATCCGCCTGATCCTGACATGTGGTGTCAACCTCAGCGGGCTTTCTGTTCCTCCTTTATTGAAGGATTTGATGAAAGACTGATTGTGCCGGGAGGGCAATACTCTGACTTTGGAAGAGAAAGAAAACAAATGCCTTTAATGTGCAGACAAAACAGTAATTAGCAGCTTAGCCTGCGATCCATTTTGGGCTTTCGGTGGGGGGAGGGTAGCGTGCCTGACAGGCTGTGGCCCACTCAGGATGTTCATCGGTCACTGATGAGCGCTCTCCACAGGACTGGAGCAACAGCCGCTGAATTATTGAAGAGAGCGGCGTCCCTAAGGTGAGACGCTGCATGGAAGTCCTCCATCTTTGGCCCGTGACAAAGAGAGGAGAAGGCTTGATGAAACATGGTGGGACGCTTACAAGCCATCCGTCACGGTTACCTCCCCGCTCGCACAGAGGTGGGATTGGATTTCCGGCCGGGGGGGATGAGGCTGTCGCGTCGGGCGGCGGAGAGGGGGATTGAGCCATACTTCAGCAGGATGCTGCGATATGAGGATTTGTGTTTGGGGTTCTCTTCGTCGTCATGAGCAAAAGATAATTTCTAATTAAATTAAAAAAAAACCTGCCTAACCCCTAGAAATGGCATGCGAATGCCTCTGCTGCTGCAAGACATGCATATACATGTAAGTTATGCGTCTGAGGCTGTGAGGCTGGTGCCCGACCCAGAGCACCAGCCGTAATACCGCCGCAACTCTCCTGCCGAGCACCTGTTTTATTACATTATATACCCCTGATCCTCAAGCTGCATATGAAACCTAATAACAAGCCGCAGCCTTTGATTTAGATGCCGATTCTTATCAAAGCCGTGCTGACGCACAAGCCCGTGTGCTGCCATCTGAGCTGGCCGGCGTCGGTTAAAGATTACAGCAAAAAAAATCTTCAAACTTTGAAACATTTTTCGTTCCGTGACCGATTCGGGTCATTTCAGGGCGCTATGCTTTATCGCAACGAGGTAATCTCGAGGCGTTTCACAGAAGTGAAGCATGCAAAGTTATATTCCAGTTGAATGTGATTCATGCATAATCTGATCTCATCCTGATCACTGCAGCTCCCTGCAAACGAGCATCAATAGTCCTGAAAATGTTGCAGCACAGACATGCGCCTGTGCACAGTGCATGTCCTCATTTTACCTGCTGTAATGAAAAAGACCGGCACGTTTCAACCTGGTAGATGCTATGCATCCTGTCCTCAGCTGCCCAGACTGAGAGGCAGGATGCTCTCAGGAGTCTTTGATTTCTGTGAAATCGGAAAGGCGATTGGGAGAAAATGGAAGGAGGCCGTTGCAATGGCAGGAAGGCGGGATGGAAGATGGTGGACCCACACAGCGCCGTCTAAACTCCAGACATGGCGGATCAGATTGGCGCCCGGAACCTACAGCAGCTTTTCATCACCTCAATATAAGGAGTCAGAGACCTGGGCCCCGATCGTACACTTCCCCTTACCTGTTAACACTAGTTGCTACCTGCTAATTGAGGGTTTAGGAACCTTCGCTAACCGCTAATGCTGCTACCCGATATGCCGACTCCCTTACTCCCTTTGTAGGTGTGGCAATGGGCGTGTCTTTTGCCCTTTCCGCAAACTCGGTATCTTGTGATCGTGTGTTGCACAACCCGCATGTCGGCGCGTACAAGAGTGCGTCCAAATGGCATCAATGTCTGTCCACCTGGTCACATGTGGACGTGCACAAACGGCTCTACCTCTTGAATTAATTCTTGTATAAAAAGCGTAATTTGGCCTCAGTTGAACTCCTGAGAAAATAGCAGAGATCGTCTTAAACGTCTTGCTCGCCAGTTAAACCACAGACGACCAGAGCGTGTTTACTGGGAGCGCACCGACTATCTGACACTTTCAGGTTGCCGATAGGAATTGTCTGTGTAAAAATATTTATATGTATATATCAGTGCAGAGGAGGAGGAGGAAAGAAGAGGAGGAAGCTCTACAACAGAGTCCCAGATGAGCTGTGAACGAGAGCTGCTCTGATCTGGATGAAGAAACGCTCCATAGCGGTTTGCGGGTAGCACAACCTGCTCTTAAAGGCAACGGCTACTGACGCACTGATTGGTTAAACAGGCGGAACGCCCTAACGACTCCTATGTATAATGTAGCGGGTAGCGCAGGTGGGATAGCGGGTTTAGCAAGGTGGAAGATTGTGTTCTTTGTAGGGGAATGCCCCTCCCACTACCCGCTACCGCTTAATAGTGGCTTTAGGAGATCTGGCGGTAGATCGGGCCCCCTGATGTCTACAGCATCATTCAGAGCAGCTCATCCATGCAGAGCTGAAGACCGTGATGCTTTTCTGTCTGGTCTGGGCCAGAGATCGAACCAGAACCAGGAGAACCAAGCTCATGACTCTACCGGTTTAGCCTCAGACGGGAGAGCTTCCTCGGTGAAAGCACCCTCAGAAAAAATGTCCGCTGGAGCAGTCAACTTCATCTGTGACGGCGCCATTAAAGCAGAATAATGTAGCGACACGTGCTGCCATCCAGATCATGTCGTTTAAAACCTCAGATATTTGCAGCATTATGGAGCGAAAAGACGACAAACGCAGCCCAAACTGTCGAGCACCTTGAGTTCCTGCATCGGAAGACTGAGAAAACATTTCACAATCAAAACGCCTGCAAATGATTTCGGTTTCCAATCACTTGAAGTGTTTTTTAAAGGAACAGATGATCCAACAAAGAAGTAAAGATCCCTGACTTATCATCATTAATTTTATTATTATTTTGGAAACATGTTTCTGGAACATAATTCTAGAGGAGCAACGCTTTCCTTCTCAACAATAACGTTTCAGTTTCAGCATCGTCGTGATTTGTAAAAGGTGACATTCAGCTCATTTCAGATTTTAAAAGGCTCCGTCAGAAACGGCGCCTTCTTTTGCATTTTAAACATCCAGTTTCATGTCTCTCGGAATAAAACGTCTTCTGTTGCATGAGCCTGCCGCCTCTTTCACACCTCAAGCAGATGTGTCTCTCTCTCTCTCTCATACGTGCACTTCTTCCTGTGCACAGTAACAAAAAAACAGACACACACACATAAGTGCAAAAAAACCCTTTTTCCATCCCCCGCCTCCCCACCTTCGCGTCCAGTGTGGTTAGTTGCATCAGCAGTAGGGTGTCTGACTGTTGTCATGGTGTGAAACATCCCTCGTGGCCCCAGTGGATTTGAGCAGCGCCCCCCCTTCCCCCCTCCCCCACCCCTCCGCCTGCACAAGACGCAAAGCACCCTGCGATCCAGGCAGCTGCTTTCCACAGGTGTTGTCAGCAGAGGATGCGCGGGGAGGCAGAGAAGCGAACACGGACAGACCTTCCCTAACACGCTGGAGTGCGGCTCGTTGGAGCTAACAGATGCGGGAGCCGCGGTTGCATCACGAGTCGCCTAGCAACCGCACCTGGCGTCATCGCCGCGGCCCGCAGGAGATTTGACTGCACACAAACACCGGCTCGATGCGCACAAGCCGGCTGGAAAGAGTCGGTGCTTTGATTAGACAGATGACTGAAGAAGGTCAAGCTGGTCAGGCAGCTTGTTATTTCCAGTTAGTTGTAATTCGTTCCCCTAGTGTGAGTAAAAAATCAGGAGAAAATCATCATGCAACTGCGTCATTGTGACATTGTTCATTTGATAAAAATGAAGCCAAAGAGGAGACATGTGGACAACACCAAGTACCCCCACAACTCAAAGCTCATAGATCTGCCTTCAGGGTGGCTGCAGCTCAGCTGGTAAAGCGGGTCGTCCAGTCACTGGAAGGTTGGCGGTTCAATCCTGGCTCCAACTGTCCACATGCCAAAGTGTCCTTGGGCAAGACACTGAAGCCCAACTTGCCCCCAGTGGGTCTGGTAGCACCTCGTATGGTAGCAGCCGCCCACTGGTGTGTGAATGGGTGAATGAGAGGCCATTGTAAACCGCCTTGAGGGCACCTTGGTGTGGATAAAGCGGTATATAAGTGCAGTCCGTTTACCATTCAGAAGCCAACCTGAAGTTCTTGTTTCTGATGATGTCAGACTGCGTGTGTTTGGTTCTCCGCAGGTGTGAAGCTCAAACAGCTCCACTCTGACGTCATCTGCCGCCAGGACACGTTTCCAGAAGTCTCGCGGTTTGTCCAGACACAGTTTTGGCTCATTTCAGATGCAGTTTTGTACCTGAAGTTCACAAGCTAGTTCGTATTTTGTGCGAACGTGACGCTCCTTGACGATCGTCGGGTGTGAACGAGTTCATTTGGGCAACTGTGAACGACGCTCTTTCAAAGTTCATGCACGGTCAAAGCCGTGCCAGGTCTCCAGCGAACCCCGTTTAAAATACACCACAAACGAGCCTAATATGTATCTGAGGAAAGCAATCAAACATGGCAACACGGGCTGTCGCTTCTGTCACGCTAACAATTGCATCATCGAATGTTTAAAACAAGCAGGAAGATGAAACTGCAGTCGGCCAGAGCCGGAGGAGCAACCAGACTCCAAAGATGACACTGTAATCTTTGGAGTCAGGGATTGAAATATTGAAATGGGGAATTCTTTTTCCAAATTTTGAATATGAACTGAACTAGTTCATGTAGAAAGTGAACTTGCCCAACACCGTTCAGATGAGCTTTCACGTTTTTCCTCTGGCGTCACCCTCCCGAACAAACCTCACTTCCTCAGTCTGCTTCTTCTCACCGGGATGCCACTTCAGCATTCAGCGTGAACAGTGAGGCCCGCAGGATCTGAGCGTCTTCACGGTGTGACCCCCTCGGTAAAACGTCCTGGTCGTGGAAACAATTTTAAGATGTGTAGATCATTGCTTCTGGCTTTCCCTCTTCATATTGTGTTCACGCCCACCTGAGTGGTTTCAACCAGCAAACTGGCTGAATGTCTTCTGCAGAGGGTCTACGAGCCTGCTGATGATGAGAAGCACCTGCTGTGAGCTCACATCTTAAATCTTACCCAAGCAGTAAGGGGGTGGATTGTTTAAATTTTTCGCTATTAAGGTATAGTTTATCAATTATTAGTGAGTTCAGGTGAGGCAATAATAAAACACTTAACAAACACTTGACTGGACAATCGGACAGAGAATGCAAGTGGATCTAATCTCCAGTTGTATACAAGGTGAAGAGGACATCACCAACATCACAGAAAAACAGGATGATCAGAAATGACAAATTGCCAATAGGAAACAGTCGTCTTAAGCATCAGAAAACATGGAGACCTTGAGATAAAATGTCTAGACGCCTACATGTCAAAACTTAGTGACTTGATGGAGTCAGAACGATAAATAAAGCTGTGGCCTTCAATAGACCGGAATCGAGACCAAAAGTCATGGACTTATGAACCAGTAAGAACAAAGCCCCGAAATGAAGCTTTAATATTACAGTCCCCGCTTTTTGTTTTTGCACCTCATTTTCCTTTGCATATATGACAAGCTTATCTAGATCACAGCAGTAGAGCATGCGGTTCCCCGCTATGTGTACGCTTCTCAGGATCAGATTGGAATCGGTTGATCGCCCGACTGAATTTGGCCTGACTTTTAATTTGGATTGCCAGATTCCTGGAAATAAGAGGAACAACCAAAGATCCCCTGGAGGCTAGCTACTCTAGACGAAAGCCAAACCCCATCGGGAAGACACAATGCCTACCTAACCAGATGACTGAATGACCAGCACTCAGTTACCAGAAACACCTACAGGTGCATCCGCCAGTCGACCGTCGGCCAAGGTCAGGCATCACTGCTTTTAGCACCAAACATGGAACGTTACAGGAAAATAAAAGGAAGAAATGCAACATTCAAAGAAAATAAGTACCACCAAACACACCATGATCGCCGCAGGCCTCACCTACAACGGACAGACGCCCCCCTCCCGGCGCCCAGCGAGGAGCTGGTCTAAAACCAAGTGTTAGCAGGACCTGAACTCCAACTGAGAACGTCTTATTTGCATATTAACACGATGGCAGGATACTGAATCATAAACACCCATGGAAGAAGCATAGCCAAATAGCACGTCCTCCACTAGCCCGAGGTTAAGACTGATAAATGAGTTTATCACAAACGACGCTTTCATAGGGAACCCTAAACCGCTACGCCGAAAAAGCACATGACCGAAACAAACAGGCCTCATAAGATATAAAGAGGACAGTAAACAAAACAGACAGTAAAGAAATCCCCTCAGACCTTCGATCCAACCGGAGATAACTGTAAACCGAACTACCGAATAATCCAGAACTGCATGATTCTCTCGTCATAATGTCGGTCATCTGAGCTTGCGTTTGCCAAATACGAAGCTCCAACTGTGATCAATGATGATTTTTGTTCTGTACGAAGAGCACTTCGCCTTCTGCATCACTGATAAAAAGCATCCAAGATACCGAAGTTCACGCAGCACCAAAGAAGCGCGTGGCGGGACAAATAGATGCAAATGGAGACGAACAGACCAGGCAGTTGGTCCAAAAACCGCGTCCGACTGCTTCCTGAATAGTTAATAAACCCTCTCCGACACGCTGGTGAGTGTGATTGATCGGTGCTGGCCCGCAACAGCGTGCTGCTTCTCCGCCGCACTCAGACTCATTTACTCTTTTACTGGCTCTGCCTTTCGATTCCTCTTTATCTGCCGGCAGCTTCATCAGCGCTGATCCCCAATCAGCCTTCATGCATCGTTTCTGAATATTACGGCGCGGCTACGCGGCCCCGGCGGGACATTCATCACCGGGACCCACCGAGAAAGGTCGTTCGGCTCCCGCGAAGCCGTTTCGACGTACCTGCCGATCGTTATCGGCCTCTGCTAGCGACGCGGCGAGGGAGATAAGCATCGCTGGCGGCGCGTGCGTCCTCATATGTGCTAAATGGGTATGCATGTCCGCCGTGTTCTCTTTATCTCACGCATTTGTGCGCGATAGCTATCGGTTCGGGCTCTTGTTTTGGAGATAACTATCTCTCCAGGATTGCATGTGTGTGGGTTTTGTGTGTTAGAGCCCAGACAGGCAGGTAAACAGCCCCCCCCCCCCACCGCTTCCTCTTTCCTCAGACGCTGTTTCTCATCTTGTTGATTTCACCTAAGCCTCCAGATCGTACTCTGACAGCACTGATCTCGGCATCCTGCGCCAGACGCCGCCAAGATCTTATTAAACATTACGGGAGAGGAAGTGGTCTGGAATGAAAATGTGGAGCTGAACACGCTTCCTCATCAGAAGGAGATGGAAGAGCGGGCCAGACGACTGTCTGCTTATATATTAATGCCTGGTGCTATAATTTCACAAAAACATTTTTTTTTTAAAAGTCAGACGTGTACTGAGATATCTCAGAAGATGTTAGTGAACGTGTCCCTCTGACTGTCTGGGCGTATTTATTACCTGAAATCTTGATTCTGTCAGACCGTCAATGGAAAGACGAAAGGACGGGACAAAGTCGGCGACGGGCGTGGTGGTTTTAGTTCACGTAAATGAATGTTTTGCTAAAATTTGCCAAAATGACAAAGACTCAGCCAACGATCGGCTCCAGGGTGATCAAAGACGATCCACAGTAATCTGTGATGACTGGAACAATTATAAGATGTCTACATGAAGCCAAGATATCAGCAGGATATCAGTCCTGTGATTGAAACAAACCACATGTTGAAGAGGTTCCAGTTTACCAAAGAAAATGCACTGACTGAACTGAAGAGACACGGAGCAACATTTATGACCTGATGGAAGACAAGTTGTTCTTTTGGGGTCTCAGAGCCGCAGACAGACAATACTGAACTCAAGCCACTGACGCCCTGAAGACAGTGAAGCACGGTGGAGCAAGCATCATGATATGGGGATGGTGTCAGCTCTAATTCTCTCATATCAGCGATCATGGATCAGTTTGAACTAGAGCTGTCAGTTGATTAAATTTTTTAATCATGATTAATTGAAAGATTTTCTTTGTTAACTGGCGATTAATCGCGATTAATCGCACAAACAATTTCTTAAATGTTCTGTTTATCCATCCATCCACCCATTATCTATACCAATTTTGTCCTATACAGGGTCACGGGAAACTGCTTTATTTTTTTATTAGCCTTTAGTTTGAAAACTGGAAGTCCACCAATGCTGCCGTACTTTTTGGGGGCTTAATTTATCAGCTTCTTTGTGTCTTTTGTCGGGCTGCTGCTTTATTGCAGTAATTTGCTGACGGTCCCTAAACTCCACAGCAGCAGCGAGATACTCAGAAGGACATTCAGTTTTGTTCGTTAGAGTTTTTGTAACATTCACTGAACTTGGAGGGTTGATGACACTTGTGAAATGATACCAACCTGGATGAAATCGGTGCTGTTTTCATGACGCTATTAAAGTTTAAAGAGATATAAAAAAAACAAGCGAATGTCGGATGTGAAACTAACTTTACCGCGACCTGTGGTGGTAACTCAACTTACAGCGACAGTAAATACAAATAACCTTTTTTCTTGTTAACAGACCCATCTGGCAGCACCTTAAGGCCAAACTTGACTGTCGCCATGTCTGTCCCACACGTCGACTGTAGATACACTTAATGGGGTCATATTTACAGAAACGTGCGTGTGTATTAATCTCACATTAAATTAGTGGCGTTGAACAGAATTTGTGTTAAAGAGTTAATAACGCATTAATAAAGCATTAGCTTTGACAGCCCTAGTTAAAAGCTAAACATCGTGCAGCCCCGGTACAGACGAACAAGCGCCTATGAATATATACACTCAGGCCTCATTTAAAGAGTCGTGCACGTCAGATAAAGACTTATAGTTAATCTACCAATTCTAAGTGATATTTAAGGCTGCCCCACATCGCCCCGCTGGTGCCCAAGCAACGGCCACAGGCCACATCCCTACCAACATGAGGCCCAGGGCAGAAACTAGGAGGCCAGGACCCCCCCTAACGCCCCCACGCAGGTCCAGACTTGAGTGAAATTGGAAAAGATGGCGGCCGGTCTTGGCTGCAGGTTCTCAGCAGTCCTGGATCTGATTAAGAGAAGGAGGACATGTTCATCAGCCGAGTGCAGCCTAATGTGTTTTTATTTTTCTAGACTGAAGCCAAACGCTTTCAGACCGGGGGAGATAAGAGCAGGGAGCCCTGGCAAGGGAGCATCAGTGTGGGGGGGGGGGGGGGGGGGGGGGGGTAATCTATGCATACCGGAGATGGAAGCGGAAGAGCCAGAGATTATTCAAACACAGGTGAGGAAATGAAAATGGTCAGAGAGAGAAGGAGGAGAGAATCCTTTTGTACTGTTCCTGCAGGAGCTGGAGAAAAGGCCCCTCAGACGGGCTTTTATCAATACTGTCGAGCTTTCACATTTGCGTAATGGATCCACTCCTCCACCATCTTTTTCATCTCCTCTTTACCTCCCTGCCTTGCTTCCAGTCTCTCTCATTTCTTTCCTTCAGCTTTTTCAGCTGGGGCCCAATCCATCCATCCACTTCTTCCCCATCTTCTCCTCCTCTCTCCTATCGCCCCTCCATCTCATCTCCTTCCCTCCGCCGCCTCCTTCACTCTCGCCTCGCCATCTCATTTCTTTCTCTTTCTCCCTCTTTGAAATGCCTGTTGCTGATCCATCAGGCCTGCGACTGGAGTGTGTTCCCACTGAAGTCTCTCTGGAAGGTAGCCTCTCCTCCGCCGGGGTACCAGCCGGTTATTAATTACTCCCCGATCCCTCATCTGTCTGCAGAGGGAAGTAATTACGTTCCTCCCCGTTTCGGCATCAGAAATGACGCGATAACCAGAAACTCAAATTACTCCCGCTGATGAGACAATCATTGAGTGAGGGAGAGCAAGTCGGGAGATTTTTCAGCCACTGCCGCCGTAATGGTACCTTAATTCGGTCTGGGACGTCTCCCTAACATATTTGCGGGGCGTTTCCAATTTCCACCTCACCCTGAAGATGGCTGCGGAGAGATATAAGCGGGATGAATTAAAGGGGGATTTTTTTTTTCGCCTCTACATGTCTGTTTGTTTTTCGTGCTTCTCCGTTAGAGTGCAATCACGAGGAGCTTCCAGCTCCAATCAGCGCTCTGCAGCTGGAGAGGAGCGATGATGGAAGAGGGACATTAGCGCCGACTCTTCATCTGCCACCGAAGACAGAGAGGAAAAAAAGGGAGTAGAAAACAATTAAGGATGCTTTACGTTTTCTGTCTTTCTTCCTTTTCTTTAGAAAAGGTTCACATGCACGCTGGTATATTTTCAAACTTCAACCACTGGCTGCTGCGAACTTACAGAAATAATAATTTTCCGTGACACACCTGTGTGGAGTGTTTTTGTTTTTTTTTTTTTGGGGGGGGGGGTGTTTGTGTGTTTCATATGTGCACAGCTGCAAGAGAAAACCGAGAAAAACAGCAAAAAGATTTTAGGTCACATTCTGAAACTGATATTATAACGTGGAAGCGCTCCGTGGTGTCGCTTGTGTTCGCATTGAGAGAAAATGATGTGGATTTTCTTGAGAAAAAAAAAAAAAAGATGGGTCGGAGTTAATGCGGCGCCAGCTGCACCAGGATCCCAGCTGCACCTCTGGCCCAGCTGCAACTGGGGCCCAGCTGCAACACGCCACCTTTGCCTCCAAACTCATCCAGGACCAACCCAGAGCCGGTCACAGCTGTCTGTTAGTTAGGGTTGGGCACCGAGAAACGATTCCAAGTAGGAATCGGTTCCTAACGTCCGGTTCTGGAATCGATTTTTCCTAAATATCCACGCTATATATTTTTTTTTTTGATTTTTTGCTCTAGTTTGTTGACGTTACTCCGCCAAGCGTACTCAACTCCGCGCTAGTGTCGACGTCACGTCCGTCACCGACGGGACTTCATTCGCCACAACGTGGATCCCAAGAGATGCCGCTCTCAAGTTTGGCTGCATTTCAGTCCGGGAAATGACGGCTAGCTGGTGCAGTGCAACACCTGCGGGAAGCGTGTTACTGCCAAAGGAGGGAGCATGACTAATATGGCAAAACACCTTCACCTGCATGGCATCACAAAAATAAACGAGTGTACAACTTTTAATACAACTTTCAGTAAGCACCGCCCCCTTCCTAGTTACTGTTGCTAGGCCAGACAAACTATCTGCTCCTCTGTTAAAGACTGTGTTAATTCACTATTTTTTTGACGTGTATCATCAGTGTTAATATTATACTTGAATTACTCCATGGTGAAATATTGCTGCTGGGGACCTGCAACAGTGACTCGAGGTGTCCAGAACGTTTGGAGGAGGCATTTTTATTTCTTTTCCCAAACCGAACAAACAACGTGACACCCCATTCAAGTTGGCTGCGAGGGGTAAAATAACAGTGGAGCAAACACACGAGTGACACAGAAAAGTAACAGCCTATGTGGTGAAAAGGCTCCTTTCCTTCTCAGTTTTTTTTTAATGAAAAAATTCTATTGTTAGATAAGTTGCGATATGTTGACATCAAAGAATCGGAATTGAGAATCGTTTTGAACAGGAATCGAAACAGAGAATCGGAATCGGAATCAGAATCATTAAAATCCAAACGATGCCCAACCCTACTGTTAGTACTATTAAACACACAACCAACTCTGTTATCTTTAATTAAGAGACAAACTGATCACACCTAGGCTCTGGAGGCTACAGCCCTCCTGCAGCGGTCGTAGGCTTGACTACCGAGTTCACATGACAAATTTACCAGGTAGACCCGTTTGTGACTACATTCTAATCTTGACAGCTCAGACGTATATATTACATGATGGTCTGGGTGCTTTTTTATATATTTTCACCTGACGTGGTACAGAAACATCCTTTTAAAGGTGGGGTAGGTGTTTGAAAAATGGTTCCAGCAGTCCAACTCAAGTGAGATTTTGAAAATATACACTCCCTCCTTCCTCCCAAAGGCTCCGCCTCCTCCTCTTCAGCTTACCCCTCGAAACCACGCCTTCACACGATTCATGACTACATGAACCGCAGGGAGGAAGGGAGGGAGGGGTGGGAGTACATTGATATTTGATGGATGTATTATGCAGCCAATCAAAATAGTGATGATCACTATTTTGATTGGTCAGAGTTTTTCTCTGATTATACCCTCTAGACTGGACCAAAACGTTTAGTTTTTTTTTTTGCAAACATTTTATTTCAGTGGGTGCAATGGGAATGTGAAAAGGTTTTCAGGCAATATTGTAAAAAGTGTTGCAAAAAAACAACACCTACCCGACCTTTAACAGAGGAATCAGCCGGGATGCTTTGGAGCCAGCACCTAGTGGTCAGTCAGGGAACTGCAATTCCCTGCGGCTTGATCTGGGTACACATTTAAATCTAAACATGTGGTACAAATAACCGAGATGCACGTGAATTCAAATGTGAACTAACTTCAGTCGAATCAAACTTGACAACGCACGTTGGGCTTTATGTTCGAGTGCAGATCTCTCCTGGAGCTTTTAATGCCCAGAGAGGTTTGTTAGGGCCAGTTACTCAATTACAAAGTGCTATTCAACATAAAAACATGCAAACTACACTTATGATTCAGATCCACCAGCGAGTCATTGTTTTCGGGGTACATAAGACTCCTTCTTCCCTCTCAGATGAACTGACAGTCTGTGAGCGATGGCGGTTTTGAATGAGAATGGCGTACATGTGCAGTACCGCTAACCTACGTGGCGTTTCAGACGGCCTTGAATATATATATGTCTTTCTCCTGGATTGTGTTAAAATCACCCCAGGGCCTTCATGCTTTCATAACTTCCTCGATATAGCTTAGATTTGTTTTTTTTTATATATATTGCTGCGTGTATGTAGCCGCCGCGCGGTCTGCTCCTCTATAGGATCCCTGAGTCAGGCCCAGTCGAGGCATCTCTGACTGCATCTCCCCCGTCTTTCCTCCTCAGCTGTCAGACTGCAGTTTAAATGGAGCAGAAGAACCAGCAGGCTGGTGCAGCTCTCTATATTCAGCACCTGTCAAGTGCTTATTGATCTGCTGTGGTGGATTAGGACAGCTACATTGCTGCAGTAGTGTGTGTGTGGAGTACATATATATATATATATATATATATATATATATATATATATATATATATATATATATATATATATATGACAAACAATGTGTGCTTGTGGAGCTACGTCGGAGGTCTGCCTTAATTTCTTTTCTACGACTTCTCTTCTCTTTTCCCGTCGCCCCCGGCTCGCTTCTCTGAGCCTCGTTGTCTTCGGTCCAGAGATATTTGGATCCTAATAGTCTTTTTACAGCCACCGGCTAATGTGGCCGTGGGGGAATGTAACGGGGCCATAACGAGACAATCTCATCCCATATGCGGAGGATATGAAGGGGAATTTGTCTGCTTCAACGGTGACAGGAGCAATCTGTACTGTAGGTAGGGCAGTTCCAGTGAAGAGCCCATCGGGGAGGTGGGGGTGGGGGGTGGTGGGGGGGTGCTCAGTGTATTCAGGATTACGGTGTAGAAGCCCATTGAAAATCAAATGGACTAGTCACATCGAATAGACTTGGTGGGAGCACGCATGTATGTCGCGGTGGCGCGCCGGGAGAGAAGCCATTACCACCGGGGGGGTCGGGCCATTACTCTCTGTCCAGTATCCCCCGAGTGAGCCAGCGTGCAAGTTCCAGCCGTTATGTTTCCAGTCCCAGAGGGGTTTCACGACAGTTCGGCCCACCTCGCGTTCAACGAGAAGGCGATAAAGATGTTCGGCGGTGTCGCACTGTGCATATTAAACTGATAAAGAGTGCTAGGAGTCGACCGACAATGAAAACATTTTTGCAATATTCAAATGGAAATAGATTAATGCGTGGAAGCTTTAGAAGAGGATTCAGTCACGTCACCCCGTGGGTTAGGGTTTAGGGTTTAGGGTTGGGGATTAGGGTTAGTGAAAGGTGTGCAGAATGAAAGGCAACTTGTAGGACTAGATGGAGTTAGAAGATCTATGTCTTTTATTATCTATCTTTTATTATTATTATCTCTTATCTTTTACTTGGATATCTAAAAGTGAGAATGGAAGTAAATGTAAAGTTACTCCTTTTGCCTTGGACTGAGTGTCAAAGTTTGCTCAGATGATGACATAATTGTCCTAACTGATGTGACTTGCACATGGCTTTTATGTCCTAAAGTCATCCAGGTTCAACAGATGCGAAATGAGACAACATTTAAGCCAAAAGACTAAGGGCCAATTCCAATTCCTCCCTTAACCCTCAGTCTCAACCCTCAATCTCAAAAATTTGCGCTCCCGTGAAGTGCAAGTGCTGTCCCGATTCTTAGAAAGTCAAGTTGAGGGACAAGTTTGAGAGCTGTATCGCCCTCAAAATTGAGATTCTCCAGAAGTAAGGGCTACCCAGAAGGCATTGTGTATTTTTGCCAAGACGTCTTCGAAAAGGATGGCGCCGAAAAAAGCGAGCTACAAATGTACATATTTCCATAGTTAATAAAGATATAAATGTTACGAAACTATCTTACTGTCTTCGTTATGTATTTATATTATCTTATTCTTCTTCTACGTCTTCTTCTCTTTCTTCTTCGTCGTCGTCATTTTCTTGACAGACTGGACGTAGCTTTGGCGTAAGGCCGCCACCTACAGTCTGAAGACGTAACTGCACTCAAGGGGTGTCCCATTTCTAAGTACTAAGTAAATACTTACTTTGGAGGGCCAAGATTGAGCGCCAAAGACTGAGGGTTAGGGGCGAGGGTTGAGATTGAGGGTTAAGGGATGAATTGGAATTGGCCCTTGGCCCTCAATCTTAACCCTCAAAAGTAAGTGTCAGGGCTATCTTGTGATTTAGAAATGGGACACCCCTCGAGTGCAGTTACGTCTTCAGACTGAAATGTATCAGAGCCGTGTTGTCTCTGTATTCCCTGAAATGACACAGGGATAACATTGAAAAGAGCGCTGTATATTCTCCAAATAATATTAGGAAATAACACAATAGAGGATACATTATTCAGTCCTCCGTCGCTACACAACAAACTATACAAGTAACGTGAAGCCGGCCGGGACCGCCGGTCCGGCAGCAAACATCGTAAAGTAAAAAAATTAACATTAAGCAACAACTATGTTAATCCATGAAAAAAAAGTCTCAAACAAAGACAATTAGTGCGTTTACATGGAAAGTTTGATTCCTCTTAAATTCAGAATTAAAATCAAATCCGATTTAGAATGATTAAAAATTACCATGTAAACACCTAATTCCAAATGAAAATGTCCGTTCCGAATTAAACTTAATTCCTAAGTAAGTGGCTGGTTTATTCTGATTTTAGATCCGAATAGAATAATTCCGCGGTCATGTATACACTCATTCCGCTTTGAATTAATTCTAGTCTCTCTGCACATGCTCGTTCCCTTGCCCGTCTGTCGCGATGACGCTTATATTCTGTGTTGGGCTTGTTTTCGAAACAAAGTTTCAAGATGGCAGCACGCAATAAACGTAAAAATAAAATCAAAATAAAAACCAAAAAGTATGCTAATAATGTAGTTGCTAATCGAGTAAGTTTGTTTTCTTCCGATAGACGTATATACATAAGGACTTCCGCCCCCCCATCCAATCAGAACCCTTCCAAACCTCCAGACCTTAAGCAGAATTGGATAAATCCAATCAAACGTGTTTTCCATGTAAACCTAAATTCGGGGTTACTATTTCCATGTAAACTCGAAGAAAAATAGTTTAATTCTGAATTATTTAATTCGGAATAATTAATTCCGAATTAAAAAACATAATGTAACTGTGGCAAATAAGATGGTTTCGTAACATTTATATGTTTAAGAACTACCAAGATACTTATATTTGTAGCTAGCTTTTTTTTGTCGCCATCCTTTTCGAAGATGTCTTGACTGAATTACCCAATGGCTTCTGGGTAGCCCTTACTTCCAAGGGTGGTGCTGAAGAATCTCAATTTTGAAGGGCGATATTCGGCCTCCAAACTTGTCCCTCAACTTGACTGTACTTAGAATCGGGACAGCACTTGTACTTAGGGGGAGCACGCATTTTTTGAGATTGAGGGTTGAGAATTGGAATTCACCCTAACTATACCAGGCAACTTGCACATATATTACTGTTTTTAACAGCGGTATTGTTCATTGCACACACGGTTTCCTCCGCATTAAGGGTAATTAAGCGGTCTGCTTCATTTCAACCCTTTCTCTGAGTTTCTTTTGAGGTGAATAAAACCGTCGCATATCATTTGGACAAAGTGTAAAGAAACAGAATCGTAGTTGCAGCAGATTGACGCTTTTCAGGAGCATGTATCTTAAAATGCCACGTGGCGGTGTTGGTTTAAACACGTTCATCCGTGCCAAGCCCTCAGGTTACGTTGGGAGGACAGATATGTGCCTGGCACATAGGCCGCCTGCTCCCTCAGATTCCTCCCCCGACCAGTCATAATCTGCGTAAGTCATCCTTGATTAACCCCTGCTGAATGACTCTAATTACAGCCAATTAGCCCGGGCAGAATGCGACGCTCTTCATGCAGATGAACACAGTGGAGAGGTGGAGGGACGGATGGGAAGGATGGGACGAGGTCGGAGAGGAGGTGTGGAGAGCCGGGGGACGTGCGGGTTGATTGAGGGATTGAGGTGCTCGGGGGCAGGGAGAGGGTTGCTGAGATGTGGTGTGGTGGGGCTGAGAGAGAAATAATGAGGAGATGAAAGAGAGGAAGGGTGGCAGAATCTGAAGGAGCCCACGATGCCTCGATGACTATCCAGCCGTGCAGCAGCACCAGTCAAGCAGTCATGAATAAACACTTGTAGGGGCAGATTAGCTGTGATGAAATGTGTATTTATGAAACACTGCTGTTGCCTGGATCAGTTGCTTATGTCTCTAATGTATGTCCATAATTCATCTTGTGAATGCACAGGCTTGTCTGGTGTCCCTGCACTCATGCTTTCACATAAAGCAATTAATGAGAAGACCCCCCTTCAACAGCCACAGCAGCAACAGTACTGAAGTACTTGTATTCATCCGTCCTGACTGGGATAGAGAAGCTAAAGAAATGAGGTCCACAATGAAGTCAACCGTGGGCTCTTTTTGGAAAAGATCGTGCAGTTTGAATCGGAGATAGAATAGAATATCATAGAATGCCAACACAAAAAAATATGTTTTTTGGTGAACAAAAATGGCAAAAACTAAAATGCTATAACCAAAATGACTTTAAGTGGGAAATATTCCCTTTGATGCTTCAATTAGCTGCATTTTAATTAAATCCAAAACACTTTACTTCAGTAACTTCAGCCTTTTTTAACAGACTCAACATGCACAAACATGAAAT
Source organism: Hirundichthys speculiger (assembly GCA_018398805.1). Lineage (NCBI taxonomy): Eukaryota > Metazoa > Chordata > Actinopteri > Beloniformes > Exocoetidae > Hirundichthys > Hirundichthys speculiger. The sequence continues at coordinate 250,176 of JAGFBZ010000821.1, read as the reverse complement.
AAAAAAGTGCAACCACTGAGCAGTAGTTTCAAAAAGAACTTAAATATAAACCTGAATATATAACATTTTCCTATTAAAACTATCTAGTCACTTATTTAAGCATTAATCATAAGGCTGACATAACAATCAGAACATTTCAGTAACAGCCATTTTTAAGACTCAACAGTGCTTTTATGCACAAACATGAAATTAAACAGTGCAAAAAGAACTCAAAATATATAGTTTTAGCTGAATAACCATCACTGACCTTTGTCTTCAAGATAAGAAAATCCATATCTCATATATTCTTCGTTGTATCTGTGTTTCACCTGCTCAACATATGGAAACAAACTTTGCAGGTCTTCTTCTATGGTGTGAACTGGCGGGTGTCAACTCGCATTACAGGACATTATCGCCATCTACTGTTAAGGAGTATGAATGACATGCATTTATTTTTTCTTTTTGCATTTCCTTCCCCAGGCAAAGGCCCACGTCTCTGAGGAACCACCACCAGGAACAGGTAAATAAATGAATGCCCAATTCACATTCAGTTTGTGAAACGTGTAGTTACTAAAGGGGCTGTGGGAAAGGCTAGCATCCCCGGGAGTAGGCTACATCGTGAAAAAGAAGATGAATGACAGCGTGGTACAATCATACTACAACCCTTGTAAGTGTAGGCTTTCACATATGCTACATCTTTCATTCAGTGATATTTTTCTCATATCTTGCACAACTACATTGCTGCTTTTATGACATTTTACTAAGGTGTCTGAATGCCCTCTCCCTTTTTGTGAAAGATAACTAGGCTAGTTATCTTTCACAAAAAAGGGAAAGAAGCAATTGAAAAAGGATGGTGCAGGAAAGATGGAGGGATATTGGAGCAAGAGAAAGAAAAAGAGCAAAGAGTGAATCAGAAGGAGAATACTTTCAGCTTTTTCTGAAGATGTGTGATGGAGAATAAGTCCTGGTAAATCAACGGCAGCAGTCTCGAAAAGTGAAAGGTGCAGTAAAATGGCAAGATATTATCTGAAAACTGTTTAATTAAAATAAGAAAATGTTTATTTAATATGTTCTGTTGTCATTCAATATACATTTCCTTGTTTTTCTGGCAACAGACTCAAAGGATGGAAGGAGGGATGATCAGATAAAGAGAAGAGAGCTGCAGATGTGAGGGTGGAGGTGACAAAGTCAAATTAAAAAGACTCAAAATTAGTCATTGAAGCATGTGCATTTTTGGGAGGAATATAGCTCCATTTTTCACTTGGTCTAGGGTTTAAAACAAACAAACATGCAAACAAAAATAATGAAAATCGTAAATTTTATTTGTATAGCACACTTTGAAGTCAGAGACCTCTCAAGGGGCTTGACAGTCCTATAGTATAAAAACAGAATAAAAAGAAAATCTATATCAATATGCAAAAGCAACACCGAATAAATGAGTCTTTAGGCTACTTTAGTCAAACATCCTAGTAAAGTCAGGTAATTTATTCCAAAGTCTTGGCCACAGGACAGAGAATTCCTGATTATCTATAAGGGCGTCATTATTCTCTTTCAATCGCTATTACGGGTATGTCGTTTAATTTTGACACATTTTGAAATACGCATCGGCAGTATTTGGGTCTAGACAAGACGCAACATGTCTTATAAGCATAGAGCTTATTTCCCGGGTAGAATACCCAGAACCATCAGGGTCTGGGCTCAGCCTCCAATGTTCTAAGTCCCAAGAAACGCCCCTGGTCAGCGCGCCAAGTCTGCTGCCCAGAAAGCTCTGCGCCTGACCCATATGACCAACAGGGGAGAAACCCGTGGGCTGTGTTTGGTCTGTGACCCCATGGGTGGAGGCCTGACCACCAGGTGACCTTTACAGACCCTTCCCTGAGGCCTGGCCCCAGGGTGGCCTAGTCATCTCTAGTCCTGGCTGGGACATCGACCACTTTAATCTCTGCTGTGCACGTTGGTCAATCAGACTGCCCTCAGTTTGGCCAGTTTCCCAGGACCAGTTTGCCTCAGGAGGTCAAACCAGGGGAACTTCCCTGGACACCACCAGGTCCAGGGATCACTCAGGCACAAAAACCCCTCCACTTCCTGGACTCGTCTTTAGAGGGAGGGTAAAAAGCTGGGAATGTTTTGGTGTCCTCTCAGAGGAGCTTGAGGCCTAACTGTGGAGAGGAAGCTCTTGGGATTTGGACAAATGAGACAAATGAGTCTTTTTAATGGGTTTTACCTCTATATTTATTGAGTTTGAAAGAAACTGCCCTTTTGTTGCCAAGGATCATCATATCTCCCCAGGGTGAATAATGTGGGCTGCGTCAGTGTCTGGTTTCGGTTTGGTTCTGTTTTATTTGGACTGAAACTGTTTCTCAACTGTAGTTTATTAATGTTGCTAAGATATTGCTGAAAGTAGATTTTCTTAATAAGGGAGTGTTGTGTTGGTAGTTGTCCAGAAAGGTAAAACAAATGAATTAATTTCAAACAACATCACTTCCACTCACTTACGTGCCATGACCCGCTAGAGGTGCGTGGTGGTGTACAAATGGAGTTAGATTATTGTTGCTGTAGGACACAAAGGTTTTTGAAGCAGCTGAGTTTTAAAGCAAAATGTTCCCATTTTAGAAAATATGAATATATGAAAACTAAACATTTCACACCAAATGGCTTGATTATTTTTGGTCCCTGTGTTTGAGCCGTTTCTGCCTGAAATGACCCAAAACTCTCAAACCAGAAGGAGGTGGGATAAGCTGCAGCCCTTGACAGGATAAACTGAGTTTTAGAAAATAGTAGATTCACATAATGTTTCATCATGTGGCTGTGGAATAAGTCCTTGACCTTCTGGAGAGCTCATATTTCATTTAGACATTTCATAAACATTATCCACTTTATTTCCCCTGAAAATACAGTTTAAATATCTTTTGTTTTGCTTCGTTCTCACTTATTGGTGAGGGCTAGGCAATGAAATTACATTGTTTAGGGTTAGGAAATGTATTTGCGATGAGAGTGACACGAGGCTTCTTTTGCTAAAAAATATTGAAATTATAGATATCTACGTTTTTAGAAATATAATTTCTTACTAATATAGTACATACAGAATTGCACTGTTCAGGCAAGTCTTTATGCATTGGTTTATAGCAGATGGTTTAAGAGGGTTGAGTTTGCATCTCAGCTCTGCTCCATAACCCCATTGTGCCTCTTTGAAACTGGTCTCACAGCTTTGTGCGACTCACCTCAGAGGTGCAGCAAATCCAACATGAGGACTCTTTTTTTTTTAATTGGATTTTTGAGTTGGTAGTCATCTTAAACACCCAAATATATGCCATCAAGCACAGGGAATATATTTTTTCCTTATATAATGTCCTCTTTAAAATATAAAATTCAAATCAGCCCCTCAGTGACACACATCCAGATTAATTTTACCTTGTTTAATTTCATTTTTTTTTTTTTTTGTGCTTTTACCCTCCATCTGTATCCATCCAGTCTGCCAGCCAGACGCGGCGCTGGGAGGCCGATACCCAGCAGACGCCCGTGCCAACATCCCCTGGCCCTCCCCTGCTATCAACCAGCAGCAGGGGTGGAGAGGCCAGCCTGAAGAGCCCACTTAGCCTGCCTGGTGATTGCCTCAGTCTATCATCAGCCAGAAGATTTCTATTATTGCAGATGGATGATTGGTCTGGCTCGCTGCCGGCCTGGCAAAGCAAGCTCATTTTTAGAGCAGTTTGAAGTGCAAGCTCAACTGCACCGAGGCAAGCAGGAGGGGGGACGATGAGTCGAAAGGGGGGGGATCTGGTGATTCGGTATTGAAATAATTGAGCAGAAATGGCCGTAATGACAAGGCACGCCAATGCCGGGAGCGTGATGCACAGAGGACGAGGTTGTTAATGCAGACTGCCTCTATTTCCGACAACAGTTTAGACGCTAATGGGGAGTGCTTTTCTGCTAAATAAATAGCCTCCCCGCTCTTTGAGCGAGAAGTATGTTTACTGTTAGCGGGAGTGTTGCAGGATCAGTCCAATACTGCCAGATAAATTCATTTCATCTGTATGAGAGGCGCGCTCTCCTCATCATTCAGTGAGTTTGTCAGTCAGATAAAGGGCTCTTGACCTAAAGAGCATCGCCAACGAACACAGTGTTGCGCATAAAAATAGCTGCGCATCCTCGGCCAAATCTGAGTCCATTTTCATTGAAAATAGCTTATTTTTTTCTCACTTTCAGGCCGACTATTGGGTGTAAATGTGCCGCATCACACAAAAGGCTCTGTATTCTCCTCTGCAAACAGCCAAAGGGGTCAAATCCGAGTTCAACCTCGATGTCATATGACGATCACGCGGCCTCGGCTGCCTCGTTGTCCTTTGTGTTGGTCGTTCGGCCGCAGATCAAATTACCGCAACGCGTTACAAGCATGAATGTGACTATTTAACGCGTTTCACGCTCCGAATTTACAGCATTGGCTCTACTTTTCCGCCTGCCCCGAGGTCAGTTGGCTCTGCTGCCGAAGCGCTGGACTCTGCAACCTGCAACCTAAATCGATATCCTTAAGAGAATTTAAAGTATCTGACTACATGGCCTCTGCACTTGGGAGATTGGAGAGGTACAGAGGAAATGCAACCCTACATGGTTTTTTTTATACAGTATTGATCCCTGCAACCAGAGCTTTAGAGCTGATTTTTACAGAACAGGAGTGAATATTTGATGTTTTTTCTGATGTAAGAAGCTTTGCTGTGAAGCCAAAGGAGGTTCGATTACGAGGACAGAGTGTGTTGACGGTCCAAAACGCTTGTCAGCTGTAAATATTTAGAAGAAAAGGGTGTGGAAGTGAATGTTTTTCAGTCTTTTTCTCCCGTTCCCTCTGTGGCTGTATTTTGTTTCATCTGCGCGTGACGCTCGGAGGCTTTGAACCTCGGCGCATCGGCGGCTCTGCGGCGGCCGCTGTCACCTGCTAATGTCACCGGTAATGATGTGAGGCCTCTTTCCCTTGAAACGGCGCCGCAGAGCCAGGTTTCAGTCATTTCATTTAAGCAAAACAAAGTGCGACAGCGACGACTGCGAACCAGCCAGGGGAGCGGTGCGGCGGCGCTTTCGTCTGTAAATCATTCCCGCTAGCACCTTTGAAGTGGTGACACGCCTCGGGAAAATGCAGCGAGACGCCGGCGGTTTGCAGGATGAAAGGAGAGTCAGCCTTTCGTCAACTTTTGACCTCTACATATGTAAGCGAGGGATCACTTTGGGGTTTGGGGCAGCAGCTGCTGCAGACGCCGCTGTCGTTTTTGATGAGTGACAGTTGGCGTTCTCCTTCTTCAGAGAACTGGAGCCGGACTGCAAAAGACTGGCAAAGTTGGTTGAAAGGTATTCAGATGAGCTGAATCATAGTTTGATCATTTCCTGGGTTTAAAGTGTTTTGGAGCGCTTGTCATGCTGAAGGCCTGAAAAAGCTTGAGGGGAACCTACCTTCTTCAAAATTATCTAAAGATTTGAAAAACCACCATATCTAGCCTGAGAGGAAGTGACTAAATCTTGGTCATCCGTACAGAAAGAACTGGACAACCCCTCTGTGATGTCACCCATAGGTTTTCTGAAGAGTTGGTAGGTCCTCCACCTTCTTGACTATTTTGTATGTTGTGTGTTTCGGGGGGGGGGGGGGGGGGGTTGAGGGCAAGCACGGCCTTGGGCAAAGGGGTCCCTCCCCACCCCTGGGGAACCGGGGCAGCCATCGGGACCCCACCATAGGGCGCACCCCGGCCTCCAAAAGGCCCACCACCACCACCACCGATGCCCCTCAACACCCACCCGGGGCCCAAGCACGCCCCAGCCGGGGAACCAGACAACCACTGCGACCCCAGGACAAGCCCCCAGGCAAAAAGATGCGCTGGCCGCCACAAAAAGGACGCGCCACGACAAGGGAAGATGCCCCATCGCCGCCCCCAGGCATGGGCCAGCCCCCCGTCGCCCACCACCGCCGCCGCCACCGCCCCACACAGAGGCAGCCCACAGGAGGCCGCGACCGCCCCCACCCCCTCAGGGAAAGCCCGTCACCTCGACCCCACCCCAACCCAGACCCTACCCCACCAACCCTCCTCCACGCCATCCCTCCCCCAGCGGTCAACAGGGGCACAGCAAGCCCCACCGCTGTCCGGCAGCACAGGTAGACCGCACCACCAGGACAGCAGATCCAAGCAGCCCCACTGCTGCAGGCGAGGCCGAAAACAGGCAAGGAGGCAGTGAAGACAACTAGTTGATTGACTAAAACAAGTCTGCATGGTTGGACCAATAACCTGCAGCTACACGGCCCTTTCATGGATCAGTTTGACACCTGTGATCTAAGAAATGGGCATCTGCCCACTGAACCTGAAGTCACCACAATCAAGCTGTGACAGCTCAGCTTAGCTCATAGCGATGACGTGAACCAGTGGCCTGACATCCATGCTGACTGAATCTGTGGTCGAGTTCAAGTGGGGTTCTGGACAAAAATAGCATGCTAACCATTGGTTAGCAGTCTGGTTAGTCAGTTCATCTTCCGGTTGGCCTCAGTAGCGGCCCTTGGTTCTGGGCGAAGGCTAGTACCTGTCGCTAAGCTAATTTTCATCCCTGGATGCTTCCAGGCCAACCCAAAGCCAGTTGCGTCGGTAAGTACATTAAACAGCTCAACCATAGAAGATTTAATGTTGCACATGCAAGGCGATCATGATGATGTAAGTCACCGTGCAAGCACAAAGACAAGGACTTGATTTTCCCTGATAAGAAGTGAAGATAAATACAACAGGTTGGGATTTCTGGGATTCTCTTGAACATGGATTCATGTGTCCATGCAAGACCATTCAAGATGCATTATTCCTCCCTACAACACATGAAGCCATATAATCTTTAAAATAAGTGATTATGCTCAGATGTCGCTTACAGAAAACAATTAATGCTACGTAGCTAAAGGGATGAGTGACTGCTTTTCAAGTTTTAACATGGAGGCCAGCGGAGAATGATTAGCTTTTGGAGCCAGCACCTAGAGGACACTGAAGTGTTCACATCAAAGAAGAAAACCCCAATGCCGCCTCAACCCCTGACTGGCTGTTGTCTCTGGTCAGAATGTACCGTAGCTTATTTGAAGGAGGGTCAGGATGTCACGAGGCGCCGAGCTGCAGATCTGTGACAAATCTTGATCGCAGCTCCCCTGGAGAGTATTTGCTTTCCATCCCAAGAAATAAATACGGGAAAGATTCCTGGTTCGGCAGAAACTATTACTGAATTTACTGAAAACACACGAATGATTTTATCTGAGTGGAATGTCATTTACAGCAAAGTAAATCTCGGATAAAAACCTTGGGTCCCTTTTTTCTTCTTGAAAATTGGACAACTGAATCACAACACAGACAATTCTGCTTCCCACGTAATAATACAACAGTGGATTCTTGTTTGATTCTCCGTCAATAGTGGAAATACTCAACATTCTCAGCATCCAAATATAATAAGCAATACTGCTGTAAATTTGATCAATTCAGAAAGAAAAAAAATGTCGGATGAGGATGAGGTGAAGCTTTTGTGTATCCAGAAAACGACGTAATAGACCCACATCTGGCAGCAGCTCAGCTGTGATTTGTGGTACATGAAGGGTTGTTGATTTACTGCATCAACCTTTTATCCAGCTTCATCCGACCTCACAGAATAACCAAACAGAAACAGCAATTATTTTATTTTATTAGATTTTTTTAATTTAATGCTTCAGCTGCCAGAGAGTTGGGAAGAGGAAAGTCTGGGGATCCAGCTGTTGCGCCCAAAAAACCAGTCCTGGATAAATTGCAGAAAATGCATGCGTGCACAGCTGGAGCTCCACAGGAAAAACTCCTCACCGCAGGCTGCTGGCGTTGGCTGATACTGTTGCTTCCTGTTATTGTTGCTTCCTGTCCCTCTGGAACATCTCACCTGTGACACTTACCCAGCCTATGATTTGGCTAATTTAGATGCTATTTCGCTAATTCAGTTACGGCCATAATTTGTCCAACTTGAATATTTAAATAAGTTAGTTGTGAGTTAGCTTTGCTGAGTTTGCTAAGTGAATTGGCCTAACTAAGTCAGGCAAATGCTCAAACATTTTGCTAATCTGGTTCCCTGAATGAGCTTGTCTGCGTTTAGCTAACTTGGGCTGGTAGATGACCATTGACCCACTTGGTGTTTTTAGCACCAAACAACGAATTAAGATGCACTTCTGGGCACTTCTTGACTGTTACTGTAGCTTCCTGTCCCTCACATCTCACATGCGACACTTACCCAGGCTATAATTTGGCTAATTTAGATGCTATTTAGCTAATTTAGTTACGGCCATAATTTGTCCAACTTGAATATTTAAATGAGTTAGTTGTGAGTTAGCTTTGTGAGTTTGCTAAGTGAGTTAGCCTAACTAAGTAAGGTTAATCATTTTGCTAATCTGGTTCCCTGAATGAGCTTGTCGGCGTTTAGTAACTTGGGCTGGTAGGTGACCGTTGACCTGCAAACAACGTTAAGACGCACTTCTGGGCACTTCTTGGCTGTTACTGTTGCTTCCTGTCCCTCTGGATCATCTCACATGTGACACTTACCCAGTCTATAATTTGGCTAATTTAGATGCTATTTCGCTAATTCAGTTACGGCCATAATTTGTCCAACTTGAATATTTAAATGAGTTAGTTGTGAGTTAGCTTTGCTGAGTTTACTAAGTGAGTTAGCCTAACTAAGTCATGCTAATCTGGTTCCCTGAATGAGCTTGTCTGCGTTTAGCTAACTTGGGCTGGTAGGTGACTGTTGACCCAATTGGTGTTTTTAGCACCAAACAACGAATTAAGACACACTTCTGGGCCGTGTGGCTTCGAGAAGAGGAATTTTGAGAGTCTTTGAGAGGATTTAGCAGAAAAATCACAGGGAGGTTCAACAAACTATGAGTTTAAAACAACAAGAAAAAGCTCAAATCACTGGGAGAAGGTCCTGTCGACTCGGAGCATGACAACTTCCAGTTGAATCTGTGCACCACAACTATAAAAAGACTTGGACCTCTGTTTCTGTGATTCACCAAGGCAATGGTGAAGTAAACAGAAGACCCTTCTGCTTTTCCTCCTGCGTGAAGGCTTTCGTTGCAATCACGTCGTAAATCTGAGCACATCTTCCTGGTGAGAGTAACACACGCCTGCAGCGGTGGAGGAGAGAGAGCTGATGTGGGAGAAACCGCAAAGCAAGTGAATGCGTAATTTAAATATTTATGGCCATTTATGGGCAAGCTGATATATAAGATTTATATTAAATAAATATAAGGTATATATGAGTCAGTTACTCTTTACTCTACCAAATTGGTGCTACTTGGCGTTATTTGTCCCAGGACATTTGTGTGCGTATATAAGTGTTCTGCGCTTTGCCTGCAATTGCAAATTATATATATATATATATATATATATATTTAAAATTGATTAAAAAAAAATTATAATACTGAAGAACAGCATATGAGACCTGTCCTTGCTTTCAAATGCTTCTCTCGACTGCGAATTCTAATTTAAAAAATCCTTCAAAAATCATACTTTTAGGCATTTTTGTGTGATTCTGTACGTATCCTGTATGCTCTGAATTTTCTTTTTTATTATTACTATTAAAATAATCCATAATATTTCAGTTGTAATGCGTGTTTTAGTCAAGTCTCTGGGTTTTCACTCAGTGCTGTTACCATTAAGGTCCCTTCCTGAAAAATCTGGAACATTCCTAAGGGTCACATGTTCCACTGGAAGTTGCATAATTCAGATCTTCTAAAGGTCATGGTAAGGCCAAAGGTAAGTTCTCCATTTTTTGTTATCTGCATAGTTCATGATTTTGAAACTGTGACTAACAAGGTCAATATCAATTTGCCATCCTGTTACCTACATTATTTTCCATATATATATTTTTGTAAATCAGTGCACTGCTCAATATCCTCTAGTTAGTAGCACGAATGCTCTTTTTGTTTATTTTATGCGTTTGCTAATACGATGCTGAAAACTCAGTCCTGTTACTTTCATTGCTGTTACTTGTGTTCTTTTTGTGGGTAACAGGACTGAGAAAAATGCAAAAGCAAATGATGAACAGAACACAAATTGCAGTGAGGAACAACGGCAAAAATAGCAGAGTGATGACTAACATGACTCAGGTGTGGCAATCAGTAACAGACCGGCTAAAAGCTAAATGAATAGCACAAGAAAGAAAAAAAACAAAACAGAACAAAGAAAATTCACAGAACAAGGTGAAAATAAAAAAAAAAAATAAAAAAAACAACAGACCATGACAGGAAATCCATGTGAACTGACGTTTCGGTTCTGCTTTGCTGCAGTTTTGGGATTCATGGGCTCATAGTTGAGCCAGACCAGCAGGCTGAAATATACGTCCGTCAGTGAAAACATCACCAAAGTCGAGATGTAAATATGTTCATGTCTGAATTATCGACTCATTTGGAGTGACGTGTCTTTTTCATGCAAAGCAGCGTTACCTGGGTAACGCCGATACTGAGTCAAAATATCAAATAAATTTGGGCGTTGCAGCTTTACCGCGTTGCAAATTGGCCTTAAAAACCACAATCCGGCGACTGAATACGACACGGCACATTAGAATGATAAGCAGTCGCACGCGGACATCACATCTTCCCCCGCTGCTAAATTATCGCTCCTGACAGTCGAAGAGTAACATTTAGCATTTGCATAGATTCCCTGTGAGGTCTGTTTTCCAACACGCCCCCCCCCCCCCCCCCCTCGTCGAACAGAGCGTCAAACCTGTGAATCTAGTGCGCGCTAAGCCCTAACACTGATCGCTGATGCAGTGGGCGTGCTGTCAATATTGGCCCATTCACTGTGAGTGAGCAAATCTCCCCTTGACATGGCCAGCCATGCGAGTAATAGCTAGGATTAAGATAGGAAAGTACACACATGAATATACAAAATGCAGTATGGCGCGGGCGGATCCGCGGCGGCAGCCTGGGGGAAATTACTTAGGCCTCAGACGCGCGGCTCGCATGGAAACGAGATTGACTGGAAGCTCGGACATGAAAAGACTCATTCACTGTCGGCTGCCCTGATGACGAGTGACACTTTTACATCGGGAGCCATTGTGAGTGCATCACAGTAATTTACCCCGTTGTACAATTTCATCAGAGCGGATGGGGAATCATGCCGCTTGATTATGTGCTTCGGCGGCAAAGGAGCCAATGGGCGCGCCCGTAGGTGTTAAATTCAGGTGATGCTCATGACTCCTTTTGCTGCAAACAAGGTCAACGGCTTCATTAGAGCCACAGCTGCCGCAGATCTGTGCTGCTCCTCGTCAGCACTGCTCCCTGTTTGGAGACAAATCACCAAAAAAATACACAATGTGTCATTTTTCTTTTGGTTTGTTGCCCGGTGGAAAATCTCACACACCTAGTTAGTTTTAATAGTGACAGGTCGGTATCATGATTGGAGATAACGAGAGCGTCCCAGAGAGGCTGGAGATGGAGAAGTGTGTTCACCGTTTCGCTTGGACATTTGGCTCTCTCTTACGCCTCTTCTTAATGACAGTTGTCATCCGTTTTGCAGCCACACAGAAGAGCATTTTGCACATTGTGAATGGAAATCTATACACAGGAGGAGAAAAGAAACAGTCCTAGGGCTTGCAATGATTAAAAAAATGTTGTTTTTTTTTAAGTTATTTTAATTAAGTGACATCATCAGGGAGACTGTAATCAGGATTTGGAGCTAGAGCAGTATCCTTGGACCTCTGGGTGATGCAGATGCTGCTCAAAAGCTCACTTTCAAAGCCAGTCACAATATCACTCACTAACAATTCAATTCAATTTTATTTATATAGCGTCTGTTACAATGTCAATTGTCTCTAGGTTCTTTGCAGAGACCCAGAGCATGGCCCTCGAGCAAATATCATTAACTAAAATTATAATATTGAATCCTAAACAAGGATAATGGCAAGTAAAAAACTCCCACAGTGGGGAAAAAAAACCCTTTAAGCCAAACAGTGGCAAGGAAAAACTCTACTTAAAGAGGAAGAAACCTTGATCAGGACCTGGATCATATGGGGGGACCTTCCTGCTGAAGCCAGCTGGACACCACTCAGCAGATCATGTTGGTGTCCCCCTGCAGCGTAGGCCTATAGCAGCATAGCTATGACGAAGCTGTGATTAAGAGGAGCCTACTCTAGTCTTAGCTCCTGCAACTATGGCTATAACTATTAGCCCCTACACACTATAGTTTAGACTAACTATAGGCTTTACTGATCAGAAATGTTTTCAATTTAGTTTAAAAAATGGAGGTGGTGTCAGCCCCCTGAACCCAAACTAGTAGCTGGTTCCATAATAAAGGTGCCTGGTAGCAGAAGTCCCGTCCTCCAAATCTACTTTTAGATATTCTAGGACAACAAAACACCTCTGCAGATATGATGCCATCTGAAACAGCACGTTGGAGCTGTGCACTTGTCTGAACTTGTGCTCCTGTTTGCTGTTTTAACATTAAGATGACTACCCAACAATCAATCGACAGCGCCTGGCCATCACGAGGCTTCAGGCGCTACATTCTCAGAGGGAAGTAGCTGTTGAGCTCAGAGCGTCATGGTGGCACGATTAGCAGGTTTAGACAGAGACGCAGAGAGACTGGAAGAGTTGCAGAAAAGCATAATAGTCCTCAGATGTACGAACTCCCGAGTCGTAGTTGCCAAGTGTGAACTTCCGAGTACGCAAGTTTAAACTCAGCACACGTGGAACGGAGAAATGGGTTGTCTCTTCATTAAATACCTCTGAAATGTCCGAGTCTATGTTGATCTTCTATTGAAGCTCGTCAAAGAGAGCACTAGTTACTGTCAATGTTCCTTGTTCCTTTTGATAATAATATCCCCTCAACGCATGTCCACGAGGACTCCAGTGACAGGTCCTTGTTTTATTCACCAACCCTATAACCCAGAATCACAGAGCCATTGAACATTAAATCTACTTTCACCCCTGGAGATAAGCATATCGGAAAGGGATTATTATAACTTACATCACAAATACCACCTCAAACTTTACCGTGGCAGAGTCAACATCTCTAGGCCTGGAGGCATCTTGGGATTGGGGGCATCACACAGTGGAAATGCTACCAATTCAGATGAACTGGTCGTCCAGATCTTTTTTTTTGGTGTAGTCAGGATCAAAGACGGCAAAAAGACCATTTAGACTGCCAGGTCATTGGTTCTCCAACAAGATAATGGTGCAAAACACGCATATAAAAGCAGCCAAGAATGGCTGCTGTTGCTCTTTTAACATCAAGAGCTCCTGCATGATCTCTGCAGTCGTGCAGGATCATGACCGTCTTCAAACCGCTCACATCGCAGGACGCAGAACAGCTGATTTTGACCAAAGACCAAAGATGTCCCCACGATTCTTTCGCCAGGTTGGTCTTTTCCAAATTTGCACCGGGTGGAGGAGCCTTTAGGACAATGACCACGTCAGGCCACACCAGTATCGGGGTATCTGCACGGCTGCCTGACACGTCCCCTGAAGAGAACGTATTCCTGGAATAGTAATAAGACGATGCCATGGTGCCCAACTCCTCAAAGCGTTTTGTGAAAAGAATGAGACAAACACACACTGCTTTATTGGTATACCTCGATGGGGAACGTTCTTTAAGAGCTGTCGAAGGTGGTCAAAATGAAATGAATGAATGCATGTACGTTATCAAATGAAATCAAGTTGATTGTTTTAAAAGAAAAAGTGAAATGTCTTTGCCTCATATTGTCTCAGATAAAATAAACAGTCACGATCAAAGATGTCTGCTGGTTTATCGTGTCCTTCGTCCTCTCACTGCTGTGATTTCAGCGGTTCTGTAAGTTTCTGCTTTGAGTTCAGTTACTTCCCTTCCTGCCTGCCTCTTCCTACAGTTGTCTTCCCTGATTAATGTCACCTGTCTCGTTGTCTTCCCTCATTGTCTCACCTGCTCCGGTGTCTATAAATTGTCCTGCACTTTCCCTCCCTTCCTGCTGGTCGACCATCACTCTGCCGGTCGAGTGTATGTGCGTACCCGTTGCACTCCCCTTCCGCCGCTCGCCTTAACTGCTCTTTTCTCTTCGAGGATGCTGCCCTGGCAGCACTTTGAGCTGAGCTGTTGCGTAAATAAAGCGTTTAGTTTGATCATTCCCGTCTCCTGCAAATCTTCGCATAAAGGTCAAAGTAAACACATGAATCATCTCTATTTTTTAACGTTCCCCGTCGTTTTCTCTAATTTGCAGTTTTACATGCAACTGCAAAAAGACTCGACGTAATATTTACCTCAGAACATTAGCGGCTTATCTATTAGTGAAAATGAGCTCCACTTTCCTCGTCCTACCTTATCATTTTGCGTGTCATGAGCTAAAAAAAAGTGAGTGGATTCGCTCCCTAATTGGACTCCTGACAACAGCCATTGTCCTTTTGGCATAATGTGACAAGCTCTTACAAAACGTTCCTTTCATTGGCCCTCAGACGAAACCGGAGCCAGACGGAGACGAAACTAAATGGAGCAGCGAATCATAACCCACATTTCCGACCGCCACTGACGTGACGTTACCTAACAGGCCGGGGGAAAGATGGAGGGCGAGAGAGGTAAAGCGACTGCGGGGGAAAACTGACAAGGATTACGGCCTATTTGTATCACTTTTTCAGCGCTCCTCCCTTCCTGCTTGCATGCAAATGGGTATTTCCTTCTCCCGCTCGTCGTCGCCTAATTGGCACTTAACAGCTGCCCCTCATGGCCTCGTCACTGGCTCGCTTTTTTTTCTTCCAGGAAGCAGCAGTGCCGCATCAGACATCACCCAGAGGGCGCTTTTGCCTGCCCCCTGTGCTCTCTTCGCCCCCCCCACCTTCGCTCCTCTTCCTCACTCCCTCCTCTTGCAACTATCTGGTGCAGGAAGGAGTTTGCGCCCCAGACAGCCCCGAGCGCTCATTATCGCTGTTCTCAGTCAGCCTGTCGCTCTGAAATCCACCCTTCTTCCCCTACTGCAACTCATCACCAGTCCTCACCTCTCCCTTTTCCCCCCGTGGAGGAGCAGCGCGGGGAACATGTCTGGATATCGATGATGCTCCGCATCCAGGCTCCGAGCCAAAAGAGACATACATATGCCAGACATATGGCCGCGTATTCTAAATCTTATCTCAGCTTAACCAGGCCCATCAATCACCGGTAAATTTCCTTTTTCCTGCGCCGATCGATCGGCGGGCAGGAGGAAACGCATGTTGGAGGGCGAGCGTTCGGAGGGATAATTTGTGTGGCTTTATTCCCTTGAAGCGTGAAAGTGAAAGTTATCATAATATTACACCGAGGCAATTTTAGCTGCGGGGGGAAAAAAAAGGCTCCCGGATTTGTGCAAATGTTGTGTTCAAAACACATCGGGGCATGTGGATGTCAAATTACACCAAATGAGGGAAAATGAAGCAAAGCGCAGACACTCAAGGTCCCTCGGATGCAGGAGACTAATGGCTACAGAGGCCAGCTGGGAAGTGTG
The DNA here is from genome assembly GCA_018398805.1 of Hirundichthys speculiger. Lineage (NCBI taxonomy): Eukaryota > Metazoa > Chordata > Actinopteri > Beloniformes > Exocoetidae > Hirundichthys > Hirundichthys speculiger. The sequence continues at coordinate 234,741 of JAGFBZ010000821.1, read as the reverse complement.
CGGCTGCAAACAACGAGGCGCCGTTTTCCATGCAAATTAACCCGTTCCAAGAAATCTGGTGGTGGAAACGAGCAACAAAAAAAAAAAAAGCACCGGGAACGGGTAAAACAACGCCTGCGCTTTGACTTTTAACTGGCGCTAAACTAAATGACATGTCGGTTTTTTCATTTTTACGCCATTTTCAAGCGGCGCAGATGTCGAGTCGCTCAAAAAAAAAAAGGCTCGGAAAGTCAGTAAAGTGAGTTCGACAATAAAACGGCGTTATGAAGTTTTAACCCCAGCAATGTCAGCTAACCATATTAGCATTCCCACTTGGGGGTGGGGGGGGGGACTGTGAGTTGGAATAGAAATGGGCTGGTTCAGTGAGCATGGGGAGTAGAGGTCCCATTCGTCTTGTCCTGTTTAAATACACTGGTTAACTCCTGCCAACAGGGAAGCCATTCAGCAAAAGGCCAAGGGCATCTGTCATGTGTTCAGCACATTGATATCGTCCCCTTCTGTCTCCTTCTTCCCTCTCTCTCGCTCGCTTCTCCCTCCGTCACTTCCCCACTCTGTTAATCGCCGCTTCTCCCTGTAATTCTGCTGCTTTTCCCCCCACTGTTGCTTCCTCTGCCTCTCTCCCGGTGCCTCTTCTCCTCCTTTTTGATGAAAGGGGTGAATATGCAGGGAGCTGACATGATTAGCAGCCTCATATCCCCATGATGGATGGTGCCTGCTCCATTATTAATATAGTAAAAGCACCAACTGCCAGGTAAGAGCAATGTCAGCATCCACAATATAACGCTGTGTGCCCACGGATAATGGCGAGCACTTATTTTTTTTTTATCTATGATATGCACGGGGCTTCGGGCCGAGGAGGAGGAACAGGAACCCGGAGAGGGGTACGCGGCATCGAGAGGAAGCTTTCAGTTCTGTTAATTCCCGTCAGTACCGGGGCGGGTCGAGGCAAAGCAGATGATTTCTGCAAGATACGAATAATAACTTCTTCCTCAGTGTTTCTCGAGCTGTTAGCGGTGGTCTTAAAGTTTTACGACGGCGTGGGCGTGACGGTTATGTCATGCATGTCTGCACGCATGATGGAGTAAACCCATAAAAGCAAGCAAAAGAAATGGTTTTGTGTCTATTTTGGGGATATTCTGGAGAGATTTCCTTGAAGAAATGATCACAGGTCATTGCATTATCGTCATGTTTGGAGCTAATTTTAGCTCTGATTTTGTCCAGCAGCCAATCAGCCCATTTACAGGGAGAAGATTTACCACCATGTCGTTTCATATCAGTGCATGCACCACACTGAGCATGGAGCAGAGTAAGCAACGGAAGGAGCTCAGGAAGACGATTCTAGGTGTTGCATGTTGAAGCTCGCTGCTACAAGACCACATCTGAGCAGTTTCATGTTCCTGTGACAGGAGCTGCAAATATTATTTCTAAGTATTACGTTTGTCTGCAGCCCGCCTCCCAGAACAAGATTGGTTGCAATGAGGGAACGTAACCATGTTCACGTCGATCAGAAGGATGGCGTGGACGGTAGAGTGGTGAGAAAAACAACCAGAGAGCTGAAGTCAAAGGTCCTTTTGAATGACGATGACGTCCGTAGATGAAGGACCAGAAGGACACCGCTGGTTAGAAGATAACTGGAATTTGCATGTTGACAAGCCACAAAGCTCCTTGAATAATGTCCTTTGAACTTGTGAGAAGAAAACGACATCGGGTCTTGTGCAAGGTGTGTAGGGGCTCCTTGATTTGGCGTTGGTTTGCTGCTCCAGGCACAGGGGGGCTTTGAGTCTGTGCAGGACATTGTGAGGTCTTGAAACTATCAAGGCACCGTGGAGTAAAACACGCAACGAACAAGGCTGAGTCCGCCCAATGTGACATCTGCAAAACACCTACCCATTTAGGCATCTAGAAAGCATCTTGACCAGCTGCCAAAACCGCCTGACTGGGCTTCCTCCAATGGAAAAATGCAGAGACTCAACTCCGTACCCTTCCTGGATGAGAATGACCTCACCCCATCCAATCCAGCCACCCTTCAAGGGAAGCTCATTTCGGCAGCTTGTTTTAGCGACCTGTTCATTCGGTCACTCCTCACGGGTCACGAGCACAGGTTAGGATAGGAATGTAAATCAGCTGGCAAACTGAGAGCTTTGCCTTTCAGCTCAGCCGTCTCTTCACCTTGACAGACCGGGACAGCGACCGCATCACTGGAGATGAGGCCGTCAATTTCCCGTTCCTTTCTACGTCCACTTTTGAACCAGCTCCCGAGATATTTACTTTGATTTTCAAAACCTGTTGGTTTAATGGTTTGCAACACAACAAGAAAGGGAAAAAAATGGGGAGGTTTCCCTTAGTGGGAGTACTGGGTAGTTTTACAAGCCAAGACCGTTGATGCATGGCTGCTGGGTGGAGGGTGGTGTTGAGTTGATGCTGTCGGCAGGAGGTGATCCTTCAGGTAACTCCGTGTCCCTTGGGTTTCGGTCACCTCTTCTAGTTTCAGGCTACATAAAGAGAAATGCTACAGCCATTTTGGTTCCTTCAGAGTCTTTTTGATTCTTGTGACGTAGTTTTTTTCTTTATTCAGTGGCAAAAGCGGCACACTGCTGCCACCTACTGTTACGGAGTAGTTCACCAGGCAGTGGATCTTACTGGGATAAACTAAATGACACAGTGTTGTTGCAGTGTAAATATTTTAGAAAAATATATAATAATTAAGATAAACCTCAGTTGGAAAACTGAAGAGAAACGTGAGAGAGAGAAAGAGAGGCCCGGCTGAAACTCATAAATCATCAAGAACCCATTGGTGTGTTGTGTGGGTTGCCTGGCAACAACTGTGCAGATGACATCCCGTGCAGGATTGGACGGTAACACAGGTGAGCTCTGTGAGCGCACAACATGGACAATCACCTCAACATCTGTGGTGCAGAGTCCCTCCTTCACAGGAAGATGCCACCAGGAGCGGTGCAGTGATCCTGCTGTGGTTCTGCCGGGCCGTTCTTTAAAGTCATCCAAAAGTCACCTAGCGAGGTGCTAGAGACCAGGAGACCAGGAGAAAAGGGGGGGCCGAGGCCACATCCCAGAAAATGTGAGACTCTATATTTGCTTTCCCCATGAACTTCCCATGATGATCAGGGTGAAAAATGGTTAAATCCTCTTTCTTGCTTCCCATTTTCCCGCCTCCCTCTCTCTCTCTCTCTACGTCCTTGACCTCCCTCCTTCAACTCGTCTCCATTTTGGGCCGTTTGCGTGATTGGCAGGTTCTCGGGAAGCCGTTCCCACATGGAAACAACTTTACGTCATCGTGGCAACTCTTCACAGCAAATGTTAAAAAAAAGAAAAGGAAAAGTGCCAGAATTAACAGGGAAAATCCCTGAAGCAGAAACCAAGGGCATCTGTCATGTGATGCCATTCTCGACGCTGGCATCCGAACCGACGTAGGGAAAAATGATGGAAGAAGTCGGTCATATATGCAGCTCCCATGGAAGACAAATGGAAACCCACCAAACGTGACGGTTTTAACTGACCTTTAAATTCTATCAAAATAAGACGTAACACCAGCCAGCGTTCATTTGTGCTGGATGGGACACTTCTCTGCCAGCTGGCTGCTCTGGTCACCTGTCTCTTTAATTCCTTATCCTTCATCCAAACTGCTCGCGGAGCTGCAGAGTGTACCAGCTGGCTGCTGCCCCATATGGTACGACACGGATCAGACTACGTCCAGCGCTCCTCCGCCCACCGTTGTCCTGCCTCCGAATCCGGAGTGGCCAAGATGCGATCCAGCTGGTGCCCCCCCCCACCCGCCAACAACAACTGGTGGGTCAGCGGCGTTGACTGGCTGACCCTCTCCCGCTCGGCACCTCTTCCCGCCATGATGTTCGGCACGCCCCGCCCCGTTCGAAACTCGGAGTGCTTGAAAGCATTATCATTAATGATGCAGGGAGGGCTACTGTGCTGCGCCCCCGTGCCCACTTCGATGCTGCAGACGCAGTCAGACAGACCCCCTCCACGCTAAATTAGTGGCTTCTGCCCTCGATTTGAAAGGGGAAGAGCGAAGCAGCAGTTCAGTCCCAACCTACCCTTTTCTCACCGAGAGCCACGGCCTCCGACTGGGAGGTGCTAAATACTAGGGGTGTGAAAAAAAAAACAATTTGGCAATATTTCACGATTTTCGACTGCCCAATATAAAATAGATTTTTCAGCTCCTAATGTCGAATTTTTATTCTTTATTTTTGTCAGTATGTTGTAATGGTTACTTAAATGTGCAAAAACACTAATAACTAGAAAAGCACTCAGAAAGCGCAGAACTCCGCCAAGTGCAACAATTCCCCCATATAGCGATTTACAGATTGCGATAAAATCCACGTTCTGGATCAGATCCGGATCAGCCTTTTAAATTTGATAAAGGTTCCCATTGTCAATCCCTGAGTGAAATTTCATGAGTTTTGGGAAATAATTAACGGAGATGTTGAGAAACAAAATTTTCGGCCACATTGACCGCAATGTTATCGAAAATTTGAAAGTGATCCAGAATCCAGGATTTCTTCCGGATCACAACCAAAATGAAATCAGTTCTTCCTTTTCACATTTCTCACAACCCCTGAAAATTTCATCAAAATCCATCCATAACTTTTTGAGTTATCTTGTACACAGACAGACAGACGGATAAACATGACCGAAGACATAACCTCCTTGGCGGAGGTTAATAAGCAATAAATAGGTTGTTTTGAAGCAAATAGTTTTGACTCAATTTGTCCTCTGAATGATCAATATCATCTGATTAACATATACAGCAACTTGATTTTTCATCTCTACTTTTAATTTTGATATTAGCTGGGTAGAATATCGCTATATATTGTGATAATATCATATCGTGACCCAACTATCATGATATACAGTCATGGAAAAAATTATTCGACCCCCCTTTTTTTCTTCAGTTTCTTGTTCATTTTAATGCCTGGTACAACTAAAGGTACATTTGTTTGGACAAACATAACAATAACCACAAAGATTGCTCATAAGAGTTTTATTTAAGAGCTGATATCTTACCATTTTCCATGGTTTTTCTTGATTATAACCTAAATCACTTCAGTTTTTACATCAATAGCTATGGCGTCGTACTGCCAAAAACACTGCTTTTATGCATTCAGTGTTTTCTTTTCTGTCTGTTTTAGTCACATGATGACGTTTAGTGGTACCAGGTATTAAAATGAACAAGAAAGTGAAGAAAAAATGGTGGTCTAATAATTTTTTCCATGACTGTATATCGTATTGCGAGGTCCTTGCCAATACTCAACCCTACTTCATACCTGAAACTGTCCCGCTGCTCCTGCACCTTGAAATAAGCTCAACAGTGTCGAAAAAGTACATTTTTTAAAGGATCCGATTCAACCTAAGCAAACGACTGTACATTAGAGGTCTTCACGCGTCCACTTTCATGGACCCGAACCCGAATGGACCCGTAAAAATTCGACCCAAAACCAACCCAACCCGAGCTATTATCATAAGTCTGGGAGTCCGAACCCGAATGGACCCGAAATATTTGGACCCGGAACCGGCCCGACCCGAGTCTTTAGTTTTTCGATCACGACACTTACCCGAATAGAACCGAGACAATACAGCCCACAGTTACTCATGTTAAAAGTCGTCTAGCATTAAATAAAGTTGTCTTCTTCTACCCAGTTCAGTTGCTACATAGGCTACGTGATGTAAACAACAATAAATCCATGTCGTTATTTTCTTTGTGGATACATAAGCTATTGGTAGCAACTGCTAACGCTAATAGCCTACACCGGTTTGGACGTGTCGTAAATATGTTCTCTTATACAACAGTTGGCGATCTGTTGTGCTATACAGCTGCCAGGCAAACCGCTAATAACACGCTACGAATGATTGTTTCATGACAAACACGCCACGTTAATGAATAATTAATTTAACTGCCCCAAGTCCTGACATTAGCTGCCACCGCCAATATCTTTACCTCTCTTGAGTAAAGGCGGACCCAGCCTGTCAGAGAGCACCGACTAACCGAGACTAACTGAATGATTCCGACCCAAACCCGGAGTCACGTCTTTTGAATGGATCCGAGACCCAATTCGGGTCAGGACCTCGGGTTTTCGGGTTGTTCCGAAGACCTCTACTGTACATGGCAGGTCTCATGGAAGTGGTTCGGACCACGGCTCTTTCCATCACCGGTGGTGATATGAATGATGTCCGAGGTAGCTCAACCCTCAAAGCAACCAAACCCAGCGGACCGGTGACGGGGAGCAGCCGGGCCAAGACCTGTGAATCTATCCGAGGTGACGCCACCTCGCACGCCTCATCCATCGTTTCCTGATTTATAATCCACGCTGGCTCGAATCCACACGACCGCGACTCAGACGGATCCGGAAACAATTACTCTCCGCTTAACTCCATTCAGCTTCATCTACGCAGCATTTTCAAACGCCGGCCTCACTTTTTGATACACACGGCCGAGCGTGCTGACATTTAGCCTCCATCGATCAGCCTCAGCCGTCTGCCCCGGATGCCTCTCTCCTTTGTTTCTGTCACGACCGCCGCGTGCACCGAAGGCGCGTCACGTGGGCGTAATTACATCTGGTTTTTGGGGGCACTGGTTTCTTCGCTTCCTCGCTGCAGCTCGAAGAACAGCAGAACAGTCGGGATGTAAATTCACTTTAGAGATTACATGCCCATAATCTTAATTAATATGCCCTCTAGGTGGCAGAGCCGAAAAACTGGCAAAGCGCGCTCCTCCTCCTCCGCCAACGAATTAAACCATAAATTGCTTTAATGAATGAAGTATGAATGAATTTCAACATAATGTAACCCTTTTTTTTAAGGCATTTCCACGTTTCAACGCCAACTGCAGAGCTGCAGGATGCAGCCAGCCTGGTATTTTGTTGCGATTTAACAAAAAAAGCACTTGGCATATGAAAAATACCAGCCACTTTTTCAAGCAAGAAAACGATTCTGTCACATGGGATAATCCTCAACGTTGAACAAAAAAAACCCAAGCAGCTGAATCATGACCATCTTCCTCCTGCCTGCTCTGCAAGTCGAGGACCCCCATGAACTCTGCATTGAAACAACGGAGTTAAACCGTTAAATATTTTACACTTCAGTCATCCGTGCAGAGATCTACACGGGGGCGGGCGGATATTTTTCTGCTCTGCGTTCATGTGTCCGTCATGTGTTTTCCTTCGGTCACACCTTTATGCACATTATCGCCGAACAAAATTCTGAACAGGGCGCGAGATTATGGCGAAGGATCAGATAGAGAGAGAGAGGGGAGGATGCAAACGGTAAAAAGGGGAGGGAAGAAAAAAAAAAAGCAGGAAATGTGAGGCAGAAAGACAGAATGAGTTGTGTCAAATGGATAAATGTCAGTCGGAGCTCCGTCGTCTGTCTGAGCTGAGCTCTGCCTCCCAAAATGCCATGTGTAAATCGCGTAGCCGGGGCCTTCAGCCAGCCTCCCCGAGCTCTGTAATGAGATTACAGACCTCTACAATACTCCCAGTATGTGTGTGTGTGTGTGTGAGCGGCGTGAGGCGGGATACTGTTGAGTCGCTGCGTGGAAAGGCACAGTTTTGGTGGCTTACACGGGGAGAGAGAATAAGCGGCATTACTCACACCGCCGAACCCGTCGAATCGTGGAAGATTTGGGTGCTTATATATCATTCCAGACACAGGAACTTTATTTTTTTTTCCAGCGTGAGTCTCTTAAATCAGCCTTTCTGGATGTCACGTGAGGTGAAAGCAGGACTTTTAACCTCAGCTAACTTGGAAGAAAGTCTCCCAACGCTCATTAAAGCGCAGTCCCTGCAGGACTCTCTCCTTCACGTGCATTACAAGAATAGAGAAGCTTGTTTGGACACATGATGTTTACACCACGGATTCTCTCCTCAGACTAGCCTCTCAGTCCTTCTTCCAAATCTATATACCCGTCCATAAATAGCTCACCTATCGAGCTCATATTCGGCGTGAGTGACGCGCCACCGAAGCCAATCCTGCCCCCGGAATCCGCCGGACCCCGCCCTCTCCACGCGCCGCCGCCGCTCTAATAACCCCTCAGCCGCCCATTGGCCTTAAATGGACAAGCAAATGGGAGTTGATTGACACGCGAGGCCACGCCTCCTCGTTTACAAAGCCACTCCCCCTTCCTCCGGCTCCCCGATCCGTGGCTATTTTGGCAACGCGGATACGCATGGAGCTCCCCATCACCTCCAGTCTCTCTTACGCACCGGTTATGCGCGCAGGTACTCGCACCCCAGTAGACGCATCTCACGCCGCCGCGCCGAGCTTTTTTTAAACCCACCCGTTTTCAAGGACTAATATGAAAGAAGTGGATGTAGAGGTCTGAAAGAGGCAAGAAAAGGAGGCAACATTTGTTGTGGATCGTTCCTGTTTTTTCCATCACCGAGCGGCAGCATGGATGTGTTGGCGAACCACAGCATCTTTCAGGAACTTCAGCTCGTCCACGACACCGGCTACTTCTCTGCCATGCCGTCGCTGGAGGAGAACTGGCAGCAGGTACGTGCGTCAAGTTTCCACCCGGAATGCGGGCGTCAACTTTTTTTTTTTTTTTTCTTTCCAGAAAGCGGACGCGTGGATATATATTAAAAAAAAAAAAAAAAAAGCTTTTTTCCGTCTCTTATGCACGCGTCGGTCCTCCGGACGGAAAGTGGATGATGCGAAGGCGCAGCGGCGCGTAATAAAGCTGTCAAACGCGTCCATAAAGATGAAGATCCGCATCTCCTAATGGGGACTGAATTGATCGTGAATAATACATATGCATCCCTCAGATTACTGAGCTGTGACCCCCCCCTCCTCACCCCCCCACCCCTTTGTGGAGAGAAGTCCCCTCTTTTATCCATAATATATATAGTGACATGTCTGCCTTTGTGCCATCTTTAAATGTCCTGAAAAATGTGGGCGGGGGGGGCGCAGGAGGGGCAAGAGCCGACGTTTGCGCGTTGCTTTTTTTCATTTTTCTTCATGTAAGTTAAGGTTATCGCTACAAATGGAGAAGTGCAAGGCGTGGAGATGCACGCGAGCACATGGCGAGGCGTGCACGGCACTTTCCACTCCTATCATCGCTGCTCCGGTTTTTCCCCTCAAACGCATCACCTCTGTCTTTTATCATCATATCCATCCCGTGCAAAGTGTTTAACTGCATATGTGTGTGAATTTGGACAAGTGAAGCACATCTAACTGTTCAGATTTGTGATGCTTAAATTGGGTTTTGTTGGTGTTAAAATGCGTAAAATCTTTTTGTTTTTAAAGGATATCTTGGGATTTCTCCAACAAATCTGCGCCTGTCACGCACAGGAAGCATTTCTGTCCCCAAACAACCTCCCTCCTCTTTCATTATTTATATATATTTATATATTTTTTTTTTACACAAGAGTCACCTGCATTGCTGCTGCTGGAGATGCTGCTTCACATCATGCGTAACTGAGCAAGTTTGAGGAAAAATAAATAAATAAATAGATAAATCAAGGCATGGAAATTTGATTCCAGTATTGTTCGTGAAATATGAGCTTCACCAAACCCCCCCCCCCCCCCCACTTCCCTGTACTCCACGCGGGAGGAGGATGGAGGGGTGGAGAGGGAGAAGCCGGTGCGTGACCGCGGATCTCCTCGTCGTGGCCGAGCAGCCTAATTGGCTTCCTACTGTTCGCCACCGACGCATCTTTTCATAACAAGTCTCCAACTCCCTGCCTTCCCTGTCATCTTCTTTTTTTTTTCTTTTTTTTTTTCTTTTAAATTGCACGGGCCTACGTGCACCATATGCGGCGCTCGTCTCTCTCCTGCTTCTCACCCACAGCCTCGCATATCAAAATCAATACCTGATGCAAATGGAAGAGGGAGACAGCTGCGCGTGGAGGCTGGGAAAGCTCTCATCTGCAGAGGGTGGAAATGTCAGTTTTCTTTGACTGAAGCGATTGTTTGCTGCACGTTGTTCCTGTGACAACTTCCATTTTGGAATAAAGGGACACAAATGTGGCTTCGGAGAGCAGTCTCTCCAGGCTTTTTCGTGTTATTTTGGCCACAATCAGTGTGTGATTTTACAGATAACCTCTCCAGCTGAAGCTCAGTCTGGCATAAACAACTTTAATATATATTTAAAGCTTCACATTCACTGTCTTACCATTGTAAAGTTGCCTATTTTCCTAAAGTGGTCTTGGTGTTTAAACTGAATCAAGAAGAGCAAACAGGTGAAGTCAGGAGAAACTAAACCCCTGCCTCTTTGTTTTTGGACCAACCTTCCTTCATGGAGACTCTTTAAAGACATTAGATTGTTGTAATTCTGGTCAGATGCTGTTGTACCGGGTCCATTACCACATGCACCAAACATCAGCGTCACCTGACGTTACAAAACTGCTAAGCTGCTTAGCCAAAGCATCAATATTTAGTGTCAAACCAGCTGATTGGACAGTTCTGAAGCCACTTTGAAGGCTCCTACTCATCCTAACCGAGTGTTGGTGCCTAACCCTAGCCAAAACATGAGCAGCAAGTTAAAAGTTAGCTAACTCTTGAACAGATTGTTGCCCTTGTCGATATGTTGTTGTTGTTGTTGTTGTCTAACTGCAGGCAGGAGCTGCGACGCCACCTGCAGTGACAAAACTGCAATATTTAGTACAAAAAAACCAGTTGGGGAGCAGAGTTTTGAAACGATTCCCCCTCAAAGCTCATTATTGAGTTCAATTCTGGTCAAACTATCATGCTTTTCCTAACGCTAACCAAGTTGAAAGTTGTTTAGAATAAAATTAAAATGATTTGGAAAACTAAAGTCCTAAATGTAACCAAATGTGAACAGAAAGGGAAATATATATATATAAAAAAAACAGTGGTCTGCTCAAACTATGTTTTTCCTAACCCTAACCAAGTTGAAAGTTGTTTAGGAAGGAAAATAAAATGCTTTGTAAGAAAATGTAATCTAAATGTAACCTAAAGTGAACAGAAAGGAAAAAATATATATATAAAAAAACAGTGGTCTGATCAAACTATGTTTTTCCTAACCCTAACCAAGTTGAAAGTTGTTTGGGAAGGAAAAAAAAAATGATTTGGAAAGACCAAAGTCCTAAATGTAACCAAAAGTGAACAGAAAGGAATATATATATATATATATATATATATATATATATATATATATATATATATATATATTATATATATATATATATTTACAGTCATGGAAAAAATTATTAGACCACCATTTTTTCTTCACTTTCTTGTTCATTTTAATACCTGGTACCACTAAACGTCATCATGTGACTAAAAAAAACACTGAATGCATAAAAGCAGTGTTTTTGGCAGTACAACGCCATAGCTATTGATGTAAAAACTTAAGTGATTTAGGTTATAATCAAGAAAACCATGGAAAATGGTAAGATATCAGCTCTTAAATAAAACTCTTATGAGCAATCTTTGTGGTTATCGTTATGTTTGTCCAAACAAATGTACCTTTAGTCGTACCAGGCATTAAAATGAACAAGAAACTGAAGAAAACAGTTCTAGTGGTCTAATAATCTTTTCCATGACTGTAGATAAAAAAGAGTGGTCCGGTCAAACTATCATGCTTTTCCTAACCCTAACCAAGTTGAAAGTTGTTTAGGAAGGAAAATAAAATGATTTGGAAAACAGAAGTCCTAAATGTAACCAGAAGTGAATAGAAAGGGGAAACTTTTTATTGCTGTGCCTCATTTGTTGCGTGACATCACACGACAAATGACAAAACTGACGTATTTGAAACAAAACCATTCGCTAAGCGGAGTTTTAAACACACTCGTTCCAGTTTGTGGTTCTCTTCCTCAAAGCTCAGCAAAAACTAAAGTCGTACCAGTTCACCCCCCCACCCCTCCAACATCAGATTTCTGCTTTAATATTGTTGTCATATGTGTTCTGGAATATATTCAGGATTTAGGTTGATTATCAGTTGAGTGTTGAAGCACTCTTCTTCCCAGTTTGATGGCTCACCATTATGAACCAGTCACTCCCAGACCAAACGGTTCAGTTTTTATTCCTAACCCTAACCGAGCAGTCTAATCTAACTGAAGTGACCAACATGATAAAGGTTTGCAGAACAGAAAGCAGAGACTGAACTCCCACCGGCCCTCCCACGTCTTCACGGCGTTTCTGTCAGAGATTATAAAATAGAAATCAAACCAGCTGATTAGCGGAGTCGTGAAACGCTGCTGAGTCTCTTCTTCAAAGCCTTCAGAGTCTCAGTCTCACATTGTGAATCACTGGAGTAAATATTTTAGAAGTTTCTTGTTTTCTCTTTTTATTTTGAAGCGGGCCCTTATTCTGGATAAGAAGATCACACTGGATGCTTGTGAGTACAAGGATTATGACTGGCCCCACACTTTGAAGCCCCCCCCGTCTCCCCGTTGCAGCGCGGAGATGTTCTTGGCAGAGCAGCCCTTGTGCTCGTTCTGGAGGGATGAGGACGCCAGAAGCCCGCCTGAAAGCGGGAATTATCAGCCGCGGCTCGCCGCCTTAAAAGCTTTGTCTCCTGCAGAGTACCCGCGGTCCGATCCGTCCCCTCTGTGTTCCGGGCACAATTTAGAATCTGATGCTTTTATGGCGTCTGATGGCGAGATAGGAGGCCGTTGTGGTCGGCGCCTAAATGGGTCCCCGAGACGCCACGGCAGGAGTGATGACTGTGTCCCCTGTTGGTGTCTGTGAGGCGTGATTCAGCCGGTTACAGGGGTGGGGGGGGGGGGGGCAGGGAAGTAAAGCGTTTAGGAGGCCTGCAGATGGTACATTTGAGGCTGCTATTTGTTCCATTATTGAACTTAACAGTGCCAAACTGAGCCGCGCCGTCTCTCATCCAAATCCCAGTACAGTCGGTTGTTCAGAGTTGGAACAAACAGCAGGGCTGAGCTGGATTTGGAACAAGCGGCGCTGGTCAGCTCTGACTCGTTATGTGTGGAACCCAGTTTCCCTCAAAGCAAAAGAAAAAAAAAAAAAAAAAAGAGCGCGTGTTATTCTGAGTCTTCGGACCAACAAATGGCTCGTTGTTATCTCGGCTGCCGTTTCCAAAAGCTTGTTATCCTAAGCGTCGGTCGGACCGTTCACGCGCTTGACCCCCCTCGATGGGCGGGACGTAACCGGACACCGACTGTCATTGACCTCGGGACACGCTCCCGCCGACACGCGTGTCATCCCCTCTGAGGTCCAGCGTGATGCTGACTCCAGCAAACTGTGTGAATGTGGCGGATCAGCGCATCAAGGTCTTCATGTGGATGTGAAAACCAGGGCAGCCAATGGTCAGTTTTAGGGGTGCACGATAACTATCGGGCCGATAACAGGAAATTATGACATCGTTCCGATAAGTCCGATATCACGACAAATAGCCCCGATAACATATTTATTTTTGTCAACACGGCAGTGCCTCGCTCCCTCTGAGTCCTAAATGACCGGCAGTGAATGTTATGTTCAAGTAACGTCGGCATAATCAGAAAAACGATTTCTCAATCAGGAAAATCAAGAATACCCCCTCATGCTAGAAAACAACTTGTTAAGTCGGTCATAATTTTAGTAGTTGCTAACTTGAATCAATATTATGTTACACATAAAAAAGAAAAAAAAATAGAAAAGGCTGAAAGAACGACTAGCAAACGAGGGAACGTCGGATTTACGTTAAACCTTGAATGCAGCCTGCAGCACAGCGCTAATCACAACAAACATGGCGGCGATGGCATGGAGCTTCGTTAAAGTTTCAGAAGAAGATAGTTTGGTGGTTATTTGTGATGAATGTTCCAAGCGAATTCTACGAGGAGGGAAGCACAAGCTTTAATACGTAAAACCTGATCAGCCACCTACAACATAACAATCACTTCAATGGAGTTTTTAAATCACGCTAAAGCGAGCTAATGCTAATGTGCGTAAGCCAGCAGCAGTCTTCCCCCCCCTCTCCTTCATCTCTCTCATCTAAAGCTTCCATGAGATAAAAAAAAACCCAAAACAATCATTGAACCTCATTTACTTTAATTAAAGGTATTAATTTAAATCCTTTAAATGTAAATCCTTTTCAGTTAGTAATTTTGATGCATGTATTTCCATCAGTTCAAGGAGCCTTTATTTTTTTTTATATCAGCAAGTAATGCACCTTATTTAAGTTGATATGAGATATCAAATAGTTTGATAGCTTTACGTAAATGTTTGAGAGGCTTGCCAGTAGTTTTTCAATGGAAAAAATAAATATCTGTTCATTTAAAGAGTCCAAACTATTTTTGATTTTGTTCATAGTATTGATGTAATGATCTTAGGTATATGTGTGTGTTATCGGTTATCGGTATCGGTTTTAAAAAACAGTTATCGTGCAACCCTAGTCAGTTTATGATGTCAGCCAATATATTGGATCACTTTTTTGTTTTTTCTCCTCTTCATACATTAAGATATAAAGGTTTAAAAGTAATAAATGCAGAGGTGGATGAACGACAAGCATCATCTAGTCTTAAAGACGTAAACTCTAACTGCAAAGGACTTTATTTGGCTGAACTGTTCACTGTCTCTGTTTTTACAGTTCGTCAAGAGTCTTTACTGAGATAATTTATGTCTTTTAATCGTGTCCCAGTGCCGTGCCGTGGCTGCTCTGGCCGAGCTGCCAGTTGGTGCCAACCAGAGGACAGACGGCTGGTGGTCTGTTGGTCACTGGCTCGGAAACCCACGAGCTTGGCCGCTAACTTATCAACTGCCGGCTTGTTAGCCGCTAGCTCAGGTGGAAAGGCTACGTACGTGTCTGGTCAGCTGGACTGTGGCGAGCCAACCGAGCTCAGCCGTCCAGAATGTTGCAGCAACTCTGGCCAGATCGCTAAAATGACATCTGAAACAAGGACGGATGGACAGATTTGATCTGAGCAGAAGGTAATGCTGGTTAGCATCATAGTTCACCATGAAGGGAGCTAATATAAAATGTCTGGTGATCATTGAGGTCATGTAGCCGTGGTTTTCGCTGCCCGCCAGCCTGTTACCGTATCATCCAGGTTTGGGTGGACTCCTGCCAGCATGGCATCAAGCAGAGCTCAGCCAGGGACCACAACCACAACTACAGGCTGAATCACACCTCATGCCGCTTCCACATCTTCTTAATTTTTTTTTTTTTTTGAAACATTTAGGATGTCTAACCCAGGGTTATAATAGTTTTGGATTTTCCATTAGTTTTAGTTTTAATTTAGTTTTTAGTTTAGTTTTTCCAAATTCAGTTAGTTTTCATTCGTTTTTAGAGCAGTTTTGCTAGGTTTTATTCATTTTTGTTTTAAAATACTTAGTTTTAGTTTTGTTTTTTTTAGTTTCAGTGTTAGTTTTAGTTTTATTTTGTAAATCAGGGTTGTAATTTTGGTTCGAGAGAAGCACTGAACGTTTTGAAGGCTATCGAATCACATAGTCGTGTTTACATTCTGGTCTCAATAAACATATTTATCAATGCGTCTTCCCTCTTGTGGTGTTCCTGCGTATTTACTGACCAGCAGCTATCTGGTCTCCATGGAAACAGTCCATTATAGTTGCTGTTTTCTCCCATTCCTTCCCAACACTGACTGGCCTGCAGCTGTAGCTTCTCTTTCCAGAGGGCTAGCTTAGGCTAGCTTATCCAGGTAGTCTTGGTTAGCCTTCTTTCCAAGGGGCTAGCTTAGGCTAGCTTATCCAGGTAGTCTTGGTTAGCCTTCTTGTGCGAGTTTTTCAAATGGACTTTCAGATTCGTGGGTTTTTTTCCCCTTGAGTATTCCACACACTGTATCACCTGCTTCTAAAACAAGGCACTTATTTTTATCGTTAACACAGTCATAGTCAAAGAAATCCCAAATAGGACTGTGCCGCTTTCTCCCAACTTTTGCCGCAGCCATCACTGCTGATCGCTTTAGTTGTTTTTTTTTTTGTTGTTTTGCGGTTGTTGTTGTACGGCGGAGTGAAGTTAATAGATTTTAAACGTTTATGAGGAAAAAAAAATTACAAACACGAAAACCAAGGACGTTCTTGATATTATTATAGTTAATTTTAGTTCATTTAGAAACATATAATACAGTTTCAGTTAGTTATCTTTTTTTGAAAAACTCGTTTTTATTTTATTTCAGTTAACAAAAATGGTTTTTCAATTCTAGTTTTCGTTATTTCCTTCGTTTTCATTAACGATAATAACCTTGGTCTAACCCACTCAAATAGTGAGGCGCGACCCCTTGGGGGGGGGGGCGTGGTGCGATGCCTGGGGGGGGCATCTGTGACCCCGGGAAACATGCCTTTTTTTTTTTTTTGCCGTACTGGAATAAAGTGTAATTGCACATATACTACAGTAGGGGGCAGTGGCGATCTCATTGTCACAGTGTACGCAGGGGGTTTTAGCTATATTGTGTTGTTTTTTTTTTGCACGGACATGTGCACACAGCACAGAGCAGGAGATAAGTGAACAAACCCCTTAAGAGCCACTACGGAAAAATATTTAACAGGGATGATGAGAAAGGCGGAGAGAAACGGAGATAATGAGACAAACGAAAGTCACCAGAAAGTTAATACGAGGAAATATGACGATGCTGATGTAGCGCTTGGCTTCACTGTGACTACGGTGCACTTTAAATCTTTAAAGACTAAAAAAAAAAGTTAATAAAGTTATTCTTTGTTATAAGTTGATCTATGTTTCTGTCTTTTTTGTTTCTCTTAATGTTAATAAGGATTAAGTGTTATGCAGAGGTGTACTTATAACAATTTTATAGGCAAATGATACTATTTATAGTAGCGGTGGTAGGTGGGGGGGCGCGAAATGTTTTCTTCTTCCTAAGGGGGTGCAACAGAAAATAACTTGGGGTAACGAGTAAGGCATCCTGAAGAGCAGGTAGTGGAACCATGTGGATGCAGGGACTCGACCGAGGCCTCCGAACGAGGAAGCCGCTCCACGCTGGTGCTGTTTTTTTCCCAGCAATGGCTGCTGGGAAAAAAACCAAAAACCACACACATACAGCTTCTTTCTCTGCTTCTGGAGAGATCAGGATGAGAATTAGAGGAGAAGCGACAAAAGGATCTGTGGAGCTGTACATCTGCATCCATATGCAGACTTATGCATGTCTGAGTGTGTGTGTGTGTGTGTGTCAGTATGTTATGTAATCCTCAGTAGGCCACAGCTGCTTTCTCACACACACAGCAGGCATGCTGGGGAGCACAGCCAAGTGGCCCCCGCCATCCTGTCCTCCTCCATCCCTCGCTTCTCCTTCCCTTCGCTCTCCCCGCGTTTTCTTCCTCATATAGAATTAGCCCAGTATGGATTTTTGATCTCTGCAGAGCTGTTGTGTAAGCGCCGGGCCGGTTCGTTTCTCCACCGTCGCCGAGGCTCTCCGGCTCCCAGGTAGCACCGGCAACAAAACAAAGAAAAAAAAAAAAGGAACTAGATGTTTTAAGATTTAGCAAAACGAGCCAAACCGGTCTGGAAATCACCCCGTGAGATTTTGACGACCTTTTACCGGCATCAGCCTGATGTAATTTCACGGAAATTAAAATTCAATCAATCCTGTTAAGGACGGACAAACCGGGACGTAATCTTGTTTGTCTCAGGAGAGCTCCTGCGAGTGTTTCCGTTCCAGACATGTTGCTTTTATTAAAATGTCACGTTCGCTCTAAATGTGAGATGTGAAGTTCCAGTTTGGGCTCTCTGCAGGTTAAAAAATAAATTAAAAGGGTAGACTGCTGTTTAATTAAGCTGACATTTGTTGTCTTTATTACCGTCTGGTGACACGCAGACGTCCTGCTTGCCTCTAACCCACCGTCCGTCGGAAGACGTTGGCGGCGGAGGCCGCGTACGGCGTCTTCGACATGAAAGGAGGCCTCTGTGCGGCGCGTTTAAGCGTTTCTCAGCCACGAGGTTATTACTCAGCGCATTGATCCCGGGAAAACATATCTATCTGTATCAGAAGAGCGATGGCTTCGTTTAGTTAGCATAAACAGATAAATGAGCTCCAGCAGCAGGGAGTCAATTTGGCTCCTGAGAGCAAAGTTTAGCGAGCGTTTTTAATTTCATCGTCTCACCGAGCACCTTGCTGATCCCCTCTTTTAATCCATTTCTTTTTCAGGGTAATAAAGTAAAAATCATCCTCGTCGTGGCGGTCCGCAGCTTTAGGGAAGTACAACCTTCATATAAACAGCAAACATGTCACTTTTGTTATCTGTGCCAATATTTATTGAGCAAAAATCGAACCAAAAGCAGGGAAAAACAAATAGAAAGGAATCATGTGGGCAATACTAAGTAGCTCCACGATTCAGCTGCTTGTAAATCCACCTTCAGCAGCAGTAATTTGAGGAAGTTGTTTCCTGGATGCTCTGCTAAGGTTTCATTTGAATCTGAACTCTGGACTTTGACGAATCCATTCAAAAACCTTTTTGTTTTTTGTTTTTGTTTTAGATTTTATGATGTAGATTTGCGTGTGTCGCTCTGGATCAATGGCCACGGTTACATGATGTTTTTTAATTCGGAATTAATTATTCCGAATTAAATAATTCTGAATTAAACTAATTTCCTTCGAGTTTACATGGAAATACTAATTCCAAATTGAGGTTTAGATGGAAAACATGTTTGATCGGCTTTATCCAATTCCACTTTAGGTCTGGATGTTGGGAAGGGTTCTGATTGGATAGGGGGGGCGGACGTCTTTACGTATTTACGTCTACTGGAAGAAAACAAACTAACTCGATTAGCAACAACATGGAGGACTACATTATTAGCATCCTTTTTTGATTTGTTTTGATTTTATTTTTGAAGCAGTAGCACGACAACATCATGTCGATGATTTTCTTTCGTAAACAAGCCTAGCGCGAATATAAGCGTCATCGCGACAGACGGGCAAGGGAACTAGCATGCGCAGAAAGACCGGAATTAATTTAAAGCAGAATGAGTGTACACATGACGGCGGAATTATTCTATTCAGATTTAAAATCAGAATAAACCAGCCACGTACTTCGGAATTAAGTTTAATTCGGAATGGACATTTTCATTCGGAATGAGGTGTTTACATGGTAATTTTTAAAACGGATTTAATTTTAATTCTGAATTAAAGAGGAATTAAACTTCCCATGTAAACGCACTAATTGACATATGACGCAGTTTCGAACCAAACTTTAGCCATCAGACAGTTGCCCTCAAGAATACTCTGGCAGTCGACTTGATGGCAGCAGGGTGGCCGGGTCCTTTGGCAGCGCAGCACTTCCCAATCATCACCCTCCCGCTGCCGTGTTTGACAGTAGGCACGAGCCACTTCTGCTGAAATGCCAAAACTGGTGCCCTGTGTCAAAGACGCTTTTTAGTTTGTTAGGATGCAGTTTTGCAAAGACAGAAACAAAACCAGTAGTCTTCTTCTAAATGTGCCGTCACGGACTTTAAATGTAGCATGTAGCACGGCTTCTGGCTCTTTCTGTGCTTCCGTTATCATTGCGGGGGTTTGACTGTGGGCCAGATCTGCCTGTGGCGTCCACTCCTGGCAAGATGGCGGCTGTCTTTGACGCCTCCCGCTCGTTGATAATATCTCTCGCTGCCGAAGGTTGAGCACCAGTCCGGCTGGAAGCGGATTTTTAAAACCCTCCCCGGACCGATGTGCAGCAACAACTGCTTGTGTCTTTGCCTCTTGGCGTTGCGTTAACATGTACTTGGAGGCTCCAGACCAGCAAACTGCCAGAATGATCTGCTTTTATTAGAGGTCTGTTTCGAATTATGTCGCTGCTCTGGGATTTGATTTTCCTGATGCTAAGATCCACTGGAATCAGATGATTTGTGACACACACAAATAAAAAAACATGGCATTATAAAAGTGGATACTCGTTTTTGCACATGGCCGACCACTGAAATCCATCTGCATGCTGTTTCGTGCAAAATTTCACTTCTTTACTTCAATTTTGAAGGGTTTTCGCTCCATCGGGACGGATTTCTCTCCCGTGCACACACCTTTGGCGCCGTGCGTCCGTGGACGCTGTGTAATGAGATGTGCGAGCGACCCCCTGACCCAGTAACATCCATTCTGCCATAAGAGCGCTTAGTGAACTCTGCCACCCCTGTCTCATCACTCAGGCAGCCGAGAGGCGATTGCCAGCGACCGGTGCCGGCTACTGCTGCTTTATGGGCGCTGATGAAAAGGTGGGAAGCGCTGATGGAGGAGAGGACGGTCGCAGAACTATTCATTTGTCTGACGCGCCGGTGACAGAAAGGGAAGCAGAGGAGAGGCGGTGTAGAGGAGGGGGGGGGGGGGCACATCTTTATGTATGGCTTCGGTCTGTGAAACACTTTGCCTCCCCAGGTTTGATTAACAGTAAAAGAGGAGCCGGCCCACGCAGCCCCGCTACGACTTTCACATCATTCGTGGCAGAAATCGGGACGCTGCTACAGCACCTTGCAGTGATCCGACATGCCTCGCTGGCGCCATCCGGTTTGGCGAACGGCAGGGAGGAAAGAGAAAGAAGCCTCAGACTCTCATTTTCTGCGCTGGAATCGCAGCTCCGCTCGTCCCGTGACTCTTCCTCGCTCTCTTTCTGCTCTTCGACAAATTCTGAGAAGACGGTCTTGACAAAGTCACGGCCGCCTGGTTTGGTTTGCCCTTCTACCAACTTACAGTGAGCTCAAAGTCAGCCTCGCTGCAAAAGAAAAAAAAATCCCCAGGAGTGTTACGCAATCCAATTTTTAACACAGGGCCCTTTTTTTCTCTTTTTTTTTTACAAAAAACATGTGAGGCATAAAATGCAAATGAGCTGTTTTTCATTGAGCTTCTATAATATCAGGTTCACGATACACTATATTACTAAAAGTATTTGCTCACCCATCCAAATCATCAGAATCAGGTGTTCCAGTCATTTCCATGTCCACAGGTGTATAAAATCAAGAACCGAGGCATGCAGACTGTTTCTAGAAACATCTGTGAAAGAATGGGTCGTCTTCTTCAGTAGCTCAGTGAATTCCAGCGTGGAACTGACTCCTAAATATTCCACAGTCAACTGTCAGCTGTATTATAAGGAAATGGAAGTGTTTGGGAACGACAGCAACTCAGCCATGAAGTGGTAGGACACGTAAACTGAGGGGGTGGGGTCAGAGGATGATGAAGAACATAGTGAAAAGAGGTCGCCAACTTTCTGCAGTCAATCACTACAGACCTCCAAACTCCATGTGGCCTTCAGATTAGCTCAACAACAGAGCAGAGAGCTTCATGAATGGGTTTCCATGGTGATGCATCCATCCAGACATCACCAAGTACAATGGAAAGCGTCGGATGCAGTGGTGTAAAGCAGCCACCACTGGACTCTAGAGCAGTGGAGGAACGTTCTCTGGAGGGAAGAATCACGCTTCTCTATCTGGTGATCTGATGGAAGAGTCTGGGTTTGGTGGTTTCCAGGAGAACGGTACTGGTCTGACTGCATTGATCCAAGTGTAAAGTTTGGTGGAGGGGGTTGTTTTTCAGAAGCTGGGCTTGGCCCCTTAGTTCCAGTGAAAGAAACTCTGAATGCTTCAAAAGACCAAGACATTTTGGACAATTCCATGTTCCCAACTTTGTAGGAACAGTTTGGAGCTGGCCCCTTCCTCTTCCAACATGACTGTGCATTAGTGCACAAAGCAAGGTCCATAAAGACATGGATGGAAGAGTCTGGTGTGGATGAGCTTGACTGGCTGGACAGAGTCCCGACTTCAAACTGATAGAAGACCTTTGGGATGAATTAGAGCAGAGACTGAGAACCTTACAGATGTTTTTCTGGATCAATGGTCAAAAATCCCTATTAACACACTCCTAAACCTTGTGGACAGCCTTCCCAGAAGAGTTGAAGCTGTTCTAGCTAGAAAGGGTGGAGCCACGTCATATTGATTAGGAATGGGATGAACTAAAGCTCATATGTGAGTCAAAGCAGGTGAGCGAATACTTTTGGCAATAGTGTCAGTAGATGAAGCATCCATCAGTGTTAGTGGTGGAGATTTGGTTCACCAGGTGCAACAGGTTGAGGTCAAATCTGTCATAGAAGACATTTTTTTGACTTCCACTCACCAGGAAGCCCACATCAACGTCAGGCTTTGCCCTGAACGGGAAAGCGAACATTTATGCATTTAGCGCCGGGTAAAGCGACCGCAGCAGTCACGGCTATCATCTCCAACTCCAACAGACAGTGATTGAATCACACCCAGGTGGAGGTACTGTGTGTGCTGCACTCGGCATGTTAAAGAAGCACCTCCCTCAGACGCTCTGAGACTGACGGGATAACGAACTTGTGGTGGAAAAGCTTGATTTAAATGTTGGTGGTGGCCGGCAGCTAATTGTCAGTCGTGCTGCGCCACCAGAACTTTCTGTCCAACGCGCCCCTGTAAGACATCTGAATGCTATTTCTTTCTGTTTTAGCAGCGTGCCAAAAATTCAATTCACGTCGTGTCTTTGGTCACGTTGCTTCTGGCTGTAGCAAAGGAGCCAATTAACCTTATTTTAGAAGGTGTAAGAAACCTGCGTAAGGGCTCATTTTGGTGGGAAAAGGTGATAATTGTATTTTTTTTCCTCATCTGCTTGATGAAAGGAAAGCAGCCGGTGATGGAAGTCAACATCCACTGATCGAATTGCTCAGAAATGTCACCTTGTTTGCATTATTCCATCCGGAGATGTCGTTTAAGTGGCGCGTAAAATAACCCGGTGGTAACGAGATGAAAAAGCCCATCGACTGTGGAAGCGCTCCGAGTAATATCTCCCGGTTGGTTTTATCACCCGGCGGCGGGCTTTAAAAAAAGTGACCGCACGCTCACATTCGACGGAGGCACTTTATAGCCCCATTTAGCCGTGAAATCCGCCGCCTCCTGTGCCATCTTCCTGTGCCTACCTGTTGCTAGGCAGCCTTGGCAAGAGAGGACGATCGGCTTTTTGTTTGTTTAGCTGTCAGTCTGAGAGGCTAATCCCACCCCGAGGGAGTCTTAGCCATCCAGAAACCAGAGATCCAGCCATGTGGTCCATCCCTCTCAGAAGACTTTGCAGGAGGAGGTGTGTGTGTGTGAGGGGGAGGGGAGGGGGGGGACAAGGGCAATTTGCCCAGAGTAAACACCGCTGTTTGTTGTTGTCATCCAGCAATCATCAATCACAGCCTTAAGCTCTTGTTGGTGACAGCTGCAAGGACATGACGCTCCCTGAAACCGGTGGAAAAGTTTAAAAAGCCGCATCGGTGATGTCGGCCCTGCTGACTTTGGAGGACTGCTTGAAAATGACGCCGGGTCGTCTCAGCGTTGCCGCTCAAGGTGCCCGCGAAGGCGTGCGTGACCGTCTCCCGCCGTTACGTAAGCTCCCGAGGGCCTCGGTACCTTTGCGCGCCGTCACGCAGCGCCGAAGCCGTCCAGCTGGTTGGTCGGTGTGTCATCTTCGTCACCCATCTCCCTCAATCTCACTTCTGTCTCGTGCTGATCTTTTTTTTTTTTCTCTGCCTTTTTTTTTTAATCTCCTTCATCTCTTTGAGATCAAGCCTCCAACCGTCTCGGCATTTTCTCTTATCGTCCCGCCGTCGGTTTTCTCAAAGCTACTTCACGTCGCTTTTAAACTTCCAGAGCGCCGTGCTTGTTCTGGCAGCTTGAAACAAGGGATGGGGACGCAGATGTGCGGTCAGAAATAGATAAAGGCTGTTCTCCGCTGTCAGCAGCTGGTGCCGAACTCGCTGCGAGATTTGACAGCGTCTCCGATTGCCCTGCAGACGCCGATATCTCAAACCGACTGGGTACGCCACGTGGCGCCTGCGGCGTTGGGTTTTCTGATAAAGATACGACTTGTATCCTGAAAACCTGACAGATTCTGCTTGACTCGGGATGAGACCACATGTCAAACCCTGCGAGGGCAGCTTTTCAGTCAAATATATGACTTCAACATGCATGCTTGGGAGAGGGCTGTAAAAGTGTCCGAGTAGACAGACGGAAGAGTTGGAGAGATTTTGCACCTTTGTTTTGCTCCGGGAATGGCCTGGGAATTGCCCCCTGTGTGATTTAATGAGACCTGTGGGACGAGCCATTTATCAGCGTGACAGCGTACCTCTGTCTCCCATTGTTCTTCCTCTGGTATGTGAGGAGAGCAGTGTGTGTTTTAGCCTTAATGACGGGCCGGCAAGCCTTTGATTAGATGAATCTCCTGGTGCTAGTTAAGATTTCGGCTGCCAAATGACATCGGTGTTTATGTCTTCTGCCCTCCCCGTTTCCCTGGAAGTACATGCGTGAGAGTCCGCGGGCGGTCGTTTGGGTATTTTGGCTAAAATTGCTTGATTGGGTGGAGAACTGGGTGGTGGACGCAGTTCGTCACGAATCGAACTTGTATTGCAAAACCCGGTTCGATCCGTTCTCGAAATTCAGACTTTATGAGGTAAAAGACGGTCATTGGTGCTTAAAATCTTAGTGTTGAGTCATTTTTGTCTGTATTGGAGCCATTAAAATAATGTCTCCGCCATTAAAGTTAATGTCTTATTCCAGTTAAGGGCTTAATATAACTCATTGCAGTAAAAACTTTTCTGCTCATAGATCTCACCGTCGCCAGTTACAGTAACAGTCAAAACCCAAAGGTTAACCCGGGTAACAAGAAGGACAGTTCGGCCGGTTTTTGATGGCTTCCTGCTCAGACTTATGCGGTGGCAGCATCCCCGCCATTGAGGCCCTCGAGGGTCACGATCAGACCTTGGTCACATGGTGATGTTGATCTGTTCATTTGAATCAGGCGTGTTAAAACACATCTAAAACATGCGGGGGCATTGGACCGACATGGGGACGAAACGGTTCCTGCTGGGGTTGTGGGCTTTGCTGAACCTGATGGTTGTGGACTTTCCTCTGTCTTGCTGTTACCCAAAGCACATTGAATATCTCTTCTGGTGTCATGGATCGACTGAGCCCCGGGGTTGAAAGCCTTTTCCACGGCTTCTGATATCCCTTCTGTTATGGCAGAAGTGTAGACGCAACAGATAAATGCACAGCCCTATCCTTGTAATCTGGGTATATGCGTGAAGACACGCCCAACAGACCAGCAACCAGTGAAAGTTGGGACATGAGACCCAACGTGCACTTCAGTTTCACTTTTCTCTTCCTTTTGCTTTCAGTTCTTCCACCATGTTTAAACAATTGTTGTCCCCAGTGGCGGTTTAAGACGGCGCCGCCCATTGTTGGGATATTGCATCTGCAGTTTATACACCTTTTCGACTTAAAAATTGTGGATATGCGCCCCCTAGTGGCCCAAACATAACTGGAGTGTGCGGTGCTCCACCTAAGTAACCCAAACACAGCAGCGTGGAGCATCTGTTACGGATAACGCAGACATGTCTTGGATTGATGATGTTAGGCAGTGGCCTCCAGTTACAGATGAAGGTAGTTTATCGCTGTTTTTAATGATTGGTTATGGAAATAGCATGATCTATTCCCATAACCAAACACTAAAATCTGTGGGAATATGTGAAAAATGCAACGCTGGCTATAACTAACGTCAACAAGCCATGAAGATTATGCTACTGTAACGTCAACGATAGCGGTAAATTAGGCTATGTGTTAATGTTATATTTAATTTATTTTATCATTCTCCTAATTATTTAATTCATTCTTTGTTTTATAGGCAAACACAAACACCCACACTCGCTGGATCGTCTCATTGATTGTTCTTAAGCACGGCTAGCCAGCACTAGCCTTAGCCCTGGCCTGGACCCTTGCTTTCATTTTTCATATTTGGTGGGACACGGTAAACATGCGAGTACAAAACTTGTGCTAGTGTCGAAGGCTGAGCCAGTGAAAGTGTCGCTCTGTAGCACAAACGCAGTACGGCAATGGCGGACGGGGTACTTCCAGGGGGCTGGCCCGAAAAAGTCTATAGAAAACTAAATTGGGAACGTTTTGTTCAGAGAAGCGGTGGCGATGCACGATTCCCTTCATGTCACCTCTCAGTATTACCCAAGTGCCCGACCTGCATCGCTGTTTTCTGACCTTGGTTTTTTGTGCCGGTGCCAGCTTGGGGGGGCAGTTTGTCATCATTTTTGTTTCCCCTTGCATTGATTTCCATTTCCATATTCGGAAGATTTGTTTAAACCAAGCCCTCCGCAAGGTTCTCGTGTTCTTGGGCCGGCTTGGTAATGTTGTTTGCAACAAAGAGGTGAATGAATTACAGCCAACGAAGCTGACAGTTCCTGCGTCGCGGCCAAATGTGTCTGCCATAATTCTCTCAGGAAAGATGTCGGGGATAGAAGCAATTGACGGCGGCTTGGAGCCGTTCCTCCGCAATAAAAATGCGCCATCCATATGGGGATCGGCGATACAAATCTCAATAAACGAGTTTACATGTTTCCCCCTCCTTCTTTTGACTGAACTGATGCTGTCACATAAATGTTTCACCACCCGAATCCCCCTTTGCATATTTTGAGGGAAAGGAATTTGATAATTTATGCTAACGAGAGTGGCGGGATCCCCACCCTCCTCGATGTTTCCTCAAAGTCACTCCTGCGAGCATTCGTGTGGCCAGACAGCTGATCCTCTCCGGCTCTGCAGTTTACTGCCATCTACTACTCAGTCTACTGCCCCAGATATTATTTCATTGTAAAATGATGCCAATTAGCAAAGCCAGTCGCCAGTGGCTGTGGTCTGGCTCCCTCTACGTTCCAGCGGGGAAAGTTATTTGGGTCGGGAGCTATTTTCAGCCCCGCGATGTTGCCAGGAATACTTCAGGGACCTGCCACTGTTTTAGAAGACAGCGCATCAATAATTATCGTCGGTTGCGTGTGAATAAGCAAGAAAGACGGCGCCGGAGTTCACCGGGTTTAAAGTTGTGTTGAATATTCACAAACACCAGAACACTTACTTCAGCTGTCGTGACCTCCTATTAAGTTTAAAACACTTTTAATTTGCCAGCCTTTAAACTTTCACCTCTAATCTTAAGGCGGCTCTGATTCAAGGCTCTGCCCTTTTGCCCGGTAATCGCCCGCTTTTTCAAACCGGAGGTTCGGGTTAGGGTTAGGGCGCCAACACAAGCAGAACCAAAGGCCGAAGTCAATGAGTTCCCAACACCTCTCTCAGTGTGTCTAACCGACCTCCCCCCCTCCATCCCTCCATCGCCTCTGCCGAGCATCCCTACATTGTCAGGATGAAATTGGGGTGAAAAGTCCTCGCACGCCGCTCACGCTTCCCGCCGCTCCGCACTGAAAGGTGAATGGGTTCAGCCTGCTGTGCTGCCTCCGCTCTCGTCCTATAACCTAAAACTCACTCACTCTCTCTCTCTCCCCGCTATCTCTTGGAGGACAGCCCACAGCAGCCTGTGGCAGGCGAGGAGACATCTCTCAATTTTTTAAGCAGCTTGGGCTAATCTTTGTCGCTCAGGTTTGTTTTGGAAGCGTCGCTGTGGGATGAGGAGTAGCGACGGCACCTCCCGTTTTGAAGTCCCGCTCCCGCGTAACTTCACACACAGTCCGGCGTGTTTTGTTCTTTTTTTTTTTTTTTCTCGACGCTGGGCTAATCTGCCTTGCGACACTGTGCCACTGACCCGCTTTTGCCGCTAGCTGCCCTGGTGTCATCGCAGCTAACCTCCCCGAGACTCAGCAGCGTGATGAATCTGGAAGTGCGGAGGCAACACTTAGCCACGTGTTTAGCGTTTGGTGATGTGATTTAGCCGAGCACGAGGAAGCACGCAAGAGTGGACTCTCATGAGCGTGCCGTGGTCACACTTCACAGACTGTGGATGTGACCGGGGCGCCAAGCAGCACTTTCCGACTGCTACTGTATGAGGCGGAAGCGGAGTTTTTCCGCTCCACTGTTCCCTTTATCTGTCCCCTTCTTTTCTGCTGCCCGCTGCTCTTTTGTTTCTCCGTGCCTTTTCCAGCCAAGGCCCTATTCTCTCGCCCCGTCATTGTGTGCGGTAATGAAGATTAGCCAGCCTGCCGCACACAATGGGGTCCCAACATCCGGAGCACAGACTCCCCAAATCCTGCCGCAAGCTGCTAACCCCGGTGTAAAAACCACTGATGCTGCCGACCCCCTCGATCTACGAACCCCCCCCCCCCCCACATACACACACACACATGGCCTCCTCCATTCAGACGCACACACCAGCACACGTACGTGCCTGAAATGCTCTCTGCACTCCGCCGCGTTGAAAGCAAATGGCTGAAATGCCCCGCTGATTAGATTAGGATGGGTTTGACAGCTGAGAGGGAGCGCTTGGCGACTCATACGCCGATAAACAGAAGCTCACCCAAATCCAGTTAAAGAGAGACAGAGTTCCCCTCCCCAGTGAGTGCAACAGTCGTCAGGATTATAAACCCCCCCCCCCCCCCCCCCCCCCTCGATCCTCCATGCCCTGCTATTCTCCTCCTTTGCTTCTCTATCTCATCCTCTCCTCCATCGGTCTCGAGATGCTTCTTCTCTTCGCCTGATCCTATTTCACCCTCACCTCTCCTACCCTCGACTTAATACCAGAACAAAGGCATTTTCCACACTTTGTCACAGGCTATTTAGATGGAGCAAAAGAGGTCTTTATACGCCGTACACTTGTTGTGCCCCGACAAAAATAACGTCTTAATGAGGTCCGTATCGCTCTCAAGGTCGGGCAGATCCTCGCGAGCTCAGCCTGTTTACGTGTCAAGCCACTTTCGGCGTTTAAAGGATACACGTGTCGCCTCGTCTGCGGGGAGGGATGGATTATCCAAATGTGACAAAGCGGTAGTTTATTCTGGGACTAAATTAATGCGGGGGGGGGGGGGGGGGGGGGGGGGGGATGTGTGAAAAGGGATTCGCTACTTGGTATGTACGGCAGAAAAAAAAATGCTGAAAGTGATAAATCAACATTTTGCGAAATGAGAGAAGATGCTAAAATTAGCTAAAAATGCTAAATGCTAAAACTTAAGATTCAGGGAAATTTTTGTCATTTTGCACATTTTCATCCCGTCCTCAAAGATCTTCTGGTCTTTTTAGCTCTTTTTAAAGTCAAACTTTCACCATTTGGACCACATCTGACCAGTACAATGGGAGCTACATGAGCCTACATAAAGCATATGGTTGTTTATCTGGGATGTCCCAGATAGTAGAAGAAAGGCTTGGCCCAGGTATCGACCTCATTTTTAGTTTTCTTTGGCCCACATATGACTTTGATTGATGCCGTTGAGTCAAGGTCAGTGTAGGAGCCTAAACTCAGCCACATATTCACCCTAAATCTGTATTTTCTTCAGGTCTTTCAGAGATACCAGGCCCTCATACTTGCTGGAACGCCTCTCAAATCCAACTTATGACATCTGGGCTACATTTGGCCCATGCAGAACACACCATAACCCAAGTTAGCTCCCAGTCCCGACCTTCTGGCCGTATCTGAGCGGCCAAAGTTAGGTCAAAATGTATGTGCAGTTGTACTTCAGTGGCTGATCTGGAGGTTTGATTGCCATCCAGGCTTATTAACAGCTAATAAGGGTGAACTTTGTGGTGAGAGCTAAAGCAGTTTTCCCACATGAGCACCTCTCTGCAGTTGGAGACTTCCTGCTGGCGATGTCATTAACATGCACGCTCGCTCAGAGTAGAATCTTCAGAAGCCAAACTGCTGCACTGTCTCACTACGAGATCCCTGAGAGATTTTACTGCAGAGACGGAAAACTTTCGGGGAGAAGTGTGTGCTGCAGACGTTATGCAGCGATGCCACCCCGCCAGTGGAAAAACTTCAGGGCGGTAGCACGTGCGGTCAGCCAGGCGAGTGTTGGAGTTTCGCCACTTCCCGTTGGTCTTTCAGAGTGTTTTTGGCCGGGCCGGTCTCCTGGAGCCGGCGTCTGAACTGACGGGCAGCACACACAGAGATGGAGAACCCATTTGGGATAATGGCAGAAAGTGTTCTAAAGCGTGCACTCAAACCCCTAAAACCCATAATAGTCACTGCTGGCGGATAAGCTGATGATGACTTGAAAGACAAACTGGCTCGGGTTGCTTTGGAGTGACAGTTTGGACAGACTGAACAGAGCAGCGTTAGCTTAATCTGAACTGTCATTTGTTTTATTTTAAACCAATCTCGACATGAATATCAGTCATACCACATACGTAAGAGGTACAGGAAGTTCAGAAGGATGTGAAATTCGGTGGAGCTAATGATAGATGACCGGATGATCTGTGATGTCACTGTACTAGGGATGGAACGGTTACTGGTATTATGGTAAAGCACGGTAAAATTTTACGTGATAACAATTACCGTTTATGTTTGATTTCATCTCATTATCGTGGTCGATTACCAGGATATGTAATATCAGCCTCATTCAAGTCTGCGAGCGACACGCGACTGTGTCTCACGTGAATATGTAGCTCGTAACATCGGCATCGTAACGTGAGCATGGCGGAAAGTGGTGATATCACGCAGGACATTTACCAACCCACTAAAATGACAAAGTCCAAGGTCTGGGCATATTTCCTTTTAAGAATGCAGAGGGACAACTAGTGGAGGACAGTTATCTTGTCTGCAGAGCACTTGTTTACATTTTATTGTGATTTGTACAAGCAACTTGAAGGAGCTAAAGCTAATGCTTCAAGCTACTGAGATGTTTGACCAAGAGTAACCTGGTTGACGCGCTTCGCTAACTCACATTTCGTAAACGTTACCGTTGCGTGTTGATCGAAAAATGACCGTAACAATGTTCTGCTGATGCAGTTAAAATATTAATTTATTCCATTAACTGATCTGACAACCATAACGCCGGCAGTTAGCGCCACAGCGGTCAAAACCTTTTTGCCCTTCTGGGTCAAACACCTAACCAATAACAGGCAGCTACCTTTATACCTGACCCTCAGGTAACAACACAGCTACACCCACAGACACACAGAGTGAACTACAATTCAGAACAACATATTTGGCTCCTATAACACTGCTTCTTTATTTGCATATTTATACTTATTTAAGGTTCAGCTTAAAGTCAAAAGTTTATTTCATTTGAAGTTGCACTATAATTTTGGTTCCTGATAACAAATCAGGTTGTTAAAGTGTTTATTTAAATTTGCACCAGACAAATAAGCTTTGTTCCTGTTATTTATTTTGTTCATTTAAATTAAAACCTCTTTCTGTGCCAGTTGTTTGTCCTTTTAATGTGAAAGTTTCATTTTGATAAGATTTTGGCTTCTGATGTTTTAGTATGACAAGAAAATCACAAGATTTTGTAAAATTATTTAAACATATGGGTTTTTTAAACATTTGTACAGTAATGAAGAATACCACGATAATATCGTAAACCGTGATAATTTGGTCACTATAATTGAGATATCAAATTTTCCATATCGTTACATCCCTTTTCAGCAGGGAGCCACATCTCAGGTGTTTGAATCAGCACCTGAACAGAAAGACATCATCTCAGAACATCTCTGACTTTGGCCTCTTGGCCAGTTTCCACTCATCAAGCATACATGCAGATATTAGGGGTGATGAACATAGTTTAATCCCCTCCATAGGTTTAGAGCCTACAGATGGAAGCGAGCGTGATGAGCTTGAGACATCAGAATAGAATAGAATAGAATAGAATGTCTTTATTGTCATTGTACAGGTACAACGAAATTGGATGCAATCTTTAAGGTGCATGGTTTAAATATATATATATATATTAAAACAACAACTATAAAAATAAATAATCTCTAAAAGTACACAAACAGGAAGTACACAAACAGGAAGACAACATACAGTATTCACATTTGGCAGGAATTGCACGATTCTATGGCAGGTATTGCACGATTTGGTCAGTATTACACATTGGAAAAAGTCAGTTTGAGTATTTAGCAGTATTAAGTGTAGTTATGGCTCTGGCATAGAAACTGTTCTTGAGTCTGTTTGTGCGTGATTTCAATATTCTGAAACGTCTGCCTGATGGCAACAGTTCAAAGAGAGAGTGTCCGGGGTGAGATGGGTCCTTGATGATTTTCTTTGCTTCCCTGAGACAACGGGTGTTGTACAGTTCCTCCAGGGAGGGGAGAGGGCAGCCGATTATTTTTTGGGCCGTGGTGACGACCCTCTGGAGTGCCTTCTTATTCGCCACTGTGCAACTGGAGAACCACACACATATACAATACGTGAGGATGCTCTCTATGGAGCAGCGATAAAAGGACACCAGCAGCTGTTGGTTTAGATGGTAGTTTCTGAGAATTCTCAGAAAATACAGCCTCTGCTGTGCCTTCTTGATGGTGGTGGTGGTGTTGGTACTCCAGGTCAGGTCGTCCTCAATTTCCACGCCCAGGAACCGGAAGCTGGAAACCATCTCCACACAGACCCCGTTGATGGACAGAGGCTGAATGACAGACTTTTTCCTCCTGAAGTCGATGATTGCATCGACTTCAAATGCATTTGAGAGATGAGCGTTGCTCCTATGAACGAGATGAAGTAATTGGAATAAACCTTGCTCTTGATGGCTGCCTGAACAAGCTCCCCAGAAGACAGATCTCATTTGGTTGTGTCAGTAGTGATAAAGGTGGCGCTAACAGTTGTCCCTCAAAAACAAAATATAGCCGAGAGGATGCAGAACAGAAAATCGGGCCGTAAATATGTGAAATTTGACATCATCGTCACATCCTGTGCGTCCCGTGACCTGTGCACGACCTGGTTTTGCCTTCGTCTCACCCGCGACGTCAGCGTCTCTGCGCTCCGCGAAGACGGAGAGGAGGTGTTCGCCGCCGTCAGGCCGACGTGGACGTGCGCCTTTTCTTGTTGTGCCTGTGACGGGAAACATCTCTCCGCTCCATTAAGCAGAGGTCACAAGGTGTTTCTGCGCTCTGAGTGCTCCATCATTGTGGTTTTCCTGCCAGATGAAAGCCGCTTTGAAGATCACGCACACACACACACACACAAACACACACACGTGTAGCGTAAACCTGTAACAAAGGGCTTAGCGGGGAGATGTCTTGCCTGAAACTATCAGAGTAAACCCAATTCTCTCAACGCACTGAAAAAGGAACAATCCCCTCTTTTGAGTGCGTCCGGCGAACCGGAATACGCCGCGCGCGACGGCGTCAGATATCTATTAGAGCGCCCATCCAAACAGAAATTGACTGTGTATGGAGAAAGTGGCAGGTTTACAACCAAATGTGGATTAGCGCCTCAAACTCCGTCAGCAAACTGTGATTTAACAACTGGCGGTGTCTGTTATCAGCTTGAAGCCCGCTCTGTGTAAAACCGCCTGAAGGTGCTGCGTCGCCAAGGCTTTGACGGAGCGGCTGATTATTACTGCCGGGCTAATTGTCGCCTGATAAGGCCGCGTGTGTAATTAAGCTGTTTCCGTAGTGCGTTATCTGCGGCAAGGTGGCTGCCTGGAGAGATGGAGCTGTTAGTCAACAAGGAGGCGAACTCCCCGTCTACCGTCCGTGGCATTTCAGGCTCCATATCTTCCTACTGTTTTTCTCTTCCGAGGCTAATCTGCACCGCCGTTTCTGTCTCTGCAAAGCCGATTCCCCCGGTCCCATCAGGGCAGGCCTTTCGCTCCTTCCTCGCCTTCCTCCTGCTGTTATGAGCTCAGAGGTCCCTCCCGGACAAACCCTGCACTACCCCCCTGCTGCTCCCTCCGTTGAGAGTAGCGGTAACGAGAAGAGCTGCTACCGTTCAGATCGGCGTCTGGGAGGACTTGGGGGTTATCTCGGCCCCGTAGGCAGGTCCCCCCCCCCCCCCCCCCCGATCTCAGCTGGGATCCGCTGATGACGCCGCACCGATCTCCAAGGAGTCTGAAAATCTCGGGGTTCTTAGTGAGTTGCAAACCCCCCGAAGGCGAGATTAGGAGGGAGGGCACTTTCTGCGAGGATGGTGTGTTAGGTGTGGCGGTGGGGGTGCTGTGTAAGTATTGCTTGGTGGAGCTATAGATTACCGCCCCTGTCAGCTGCGACGGCCACTGCTGATGAGCTCCTGCTCAGTATCATTTCGTATCGATCAGGCTCTGCGACACACACACACACTTAAAACCCACAAAGGCTGTTGGCAAGATGGCCGCCGCCCCGGGCTACTGGTCATTTAGCTGTCACCTCAAAGTGATGGCTCGGGCCCCGGCTCGCCGGATCAATGGGAGACGCAGACCCAATAACGCACGGCCGGCGGGACGACGAGGCGCGCACACACGGCTTGGAAAAACAGCCCCCTTTGAATCAAGCGCCGGGGCAAAGTTTTACCTCGATAAAAGTGTCACGGCGCGCCGCTGAATTACAAGCAGCAATAACAAATATGACTGGAAACAAAGTCCGCCAAGCAAGACGGCGCGCTATAAAAACCAAATCAAGGGGAATGAGAGGGACGATGAGACGATTCATTGCGGGAAATATTTTCATTTTGATGCGAGGGGCTTGACGTGATTGTCGGCTACCTGCGGGGGGGAAACGCTGCGATTCATTTCAGAGGGGTTTTAATCAGAGCTGATGTCACAGTGCGCCGCACTGACGCCCCGTGAATAGAGCCGAGGCCGTCTCATTCTCTGTGACCAACGGCATTGTGCGGTTTAAATACAAAAAAAAGCACAAAACGGGCAACAAATAGACTGTCATCTGAGCGGGGAAACAACAAAAGGGAGCGGAGCAAAGCCGCGGAGAGGCGTATGTTAATTCGCCCATGACATGAATGTTAGTCACTTTTAAAATGAGGAAGCAAACTCCCGCTATGAAAATAGCCAAAGCAAATAATAGATGCATCATGTCGATGACAAAAGGCTTGTTGTTGTTGTTCTTTTGTCCCGGTTTGTCCAGAATGATGACGGTCGCCGTTGTGTCTGCTCTTGTGAACGATCCTGAAGTCAACAAAAGGATGCTCCCGTCAAACCTCCTTGATGCTTTATGTTATATATCTGCATGAATACGACCAAAAAAATCAAAGTATGCAAAGTATATTGAACACTCTTCCTCTCCCATATGAAGATTTATTCTGGTTCCTCTGGACTGGACTTCTGATTTCCAGGAGGGAAGTACCAGCAAAACTGCCTCTGGATGGTTGCTAAAGAGGCAAAGGACCAGCCACAGCGGCAGCCATCTTGTTTTTGTTTTTTCTTTATTGGGCCAGACTAGTTTCTGGACCGGTATTTTGTCACGGGTCAGGGCTTTGACTTGGCCTTTCCAAACCACAGTACTTTGACATTTTATCATTTTCTCTTGATGTTTTCTGGGTTTGTCCTGCTGCAGTTCGTTGACAGAGGTCAGCAAGTGTCCTCCAGACCATGCCGCGACCTCCGCCGTGCTTCACAGAAGGGGAAAGTTTTCTGACGCTCTTCTGCCCGGCGGTCTTTAGCAAACAGATGTTCAGCAGCTGTCCGTGGATTGATGGAGTCAATAGTCTCGGCTGTTCATTTTGTAACCTTCTCCAGTCTGATGAGCGTCAATAATTCTCTCTGAGGCTCTTATAAATCTTCATCGTTGGCGCCGCTGTTGTGGAGTTTCGACTTTGAGAGATCAGAGTCTAATTTCACGTTTGCTTTGTCTCCGACGAATAAACAACCTGTCTATTATATTTAAGTCTAAAGCTTCTGATTGCCTCCTTATATGACTGTGAGTCCAGATCAGAAGATTTGGAAGATTTGGTGCAGTCTGTTCTGGATCCTTAATAACCAGTGATTCCCAAAGTGTGGGCCCCCCTGGTGGCGCCGTCGAGGTACCTGCAGGTGGGCTGTGAGAGGTCATTAAAAATGAACAAATATGTTTTTAAATCCTCGATTTTTTAAAAATATGTGTTTAAATTACAGTAAAAAAATGTATTATTACACGATTTAAAAAATATTTAGAAATAATAAAACTGTCTACTGTCATCTTAACTTAACATGACAAGTGACAAGTGTCACCTTATTTGTTTACCCCTTACATTAATATTGGAATGTAGCTTCACATTGGGCCTGGGTATTCTGAAGTTTGGGAATGGCTGCTTATAATAATTTTTTATTAATTGACATTACGCAGATTTTGAACTCAATGAATTGGAAATAACTGAACGATATAGCTTAGTAAATCTCGATGTAGAGATAACTAAACTAGCCAACTGCTTTAATACGGTCGTGAACCTGATATTTTAATCACAGGCTTCTATAAAACAATCATAAAACTGTCGTACGGTCAAGGGGGAGATAAATCTGCAACCCTACGAGGAAAGCGCTGCAGGGAACCATGGGTCATCATCTCTTAAAAGACGTGACAGCATCAACAAGCGCGCCGCGTTCGCCCCATGCGGCTCGCGTCCTTTTCACGGGGCGCTGAATGATATTCATAGCACCTTGTCTCCGTCGCGTCATCTCTAAAAACCAAACATGATCACCCTAAAATTAATGAGCCGTATCCTCCCCATTACGTTTATCTGTTTAGTGGTGTTTTGGGCCTGCCTTTAGGGCATTATGCGTGCTCCTCTGTTCATATTTATAACCCAGGCTTTTTATTAGTGAAGTGGTGGGGCGCTAACAGTTGGGAGGCAGCGCGCGCTTTGATGCTGATGGCAGGCGGCTTGGCTCCGGCCAAATATGAAGGGAGGCAGCGAGAGAGAGAGAGAGGATCAGCTGCCAGGCCCAGGGCCCCCTGAAGGAGGGGAGGGCGAGACGGCGAGGAGGAGGAGGAGGAGGAGAAGGAGATTAAAGCTGAAAAATAGACGTGAGCCGTCGGCCCACTCGGCTTTGTGAGGAGTGTGTGTTGCGATCAGCAAATATTTGTCACACCTGCTGTATTTCCAGCCCGTCTCTCACCTGAGGTGGTGTCCAGGATTCAGCATTTTTTTTTTTTTTAAACCGTATTTAGATGGAGAGAGTGACGCCTCGCCGCCGCACTCGTACATCATCCGGCATCAACCCCCGACCCGAACGAGCCGCAACCTTTCGCCGCTCAACCAATTACACGACACGCCGCCTGACACGAGCGGGAAAGTGGCTCTTGATGGACACAAAGGTCAAAACAGGTCCAACGCACCTGGCGCTCCTTCATTTATCTCCATGGACCTTTTTTTTTTTCGTATTATTTTTCATATTTTTTCAATCCCTGGCATTTTGACGCTTCGCGGCGGCGAGCGCTCGTAGTAAAATTAATGACCGCTGAATTCCATTTAGCTCCTTCGGGTTCAGGGGGCCGGTTACTCGCTGTCACGCGCCTTATCGCCACACTTGAGCGGAATTGAGCCGTTATTGAAGTTATTAGTAACACCGCTGATTTCATTTTCCGCCGTGACAAAACATCAGCTGTGAAAAGGGCCGATTCATTCTCGTCCACTTTGTCTCTGCGCAGTCGTCTGGTGCCCATTTTGCTGCGGGTGGCGTTCATAAAATCCGCCATGTGGAGAAGAATTCACTGGTAAATAGAAGTTTGAATGTAATTGAAAATTAGATGACAGTTCATGGCTGGCGACGACTTCCACTGTTTGGTTAAATCGCATTGAGGGATAATAAAAGAGCTCAACCTTGTTGTTGTGGTTTGCATCTACTCTCGAAGGCTCATTGGCGGTGATGCCTGACTTCAACTGCTCAGATCTTAATTCATGAAACACCGGCTCCATAAAAGCCGAACGGATGGACACGTGCTGGCAGCGACGGCCCAGAGTGCCAACATGCGAAACCGAAATCACTCGTCAGAACTGAAACACCTGAAAGGACCAAACAAATCAATTGCTGCTGGCTCTTTAAACTGCCAGTATCACAGTGAGCTGGGCGTCCCTCAACACCACTTGCTCCTTTCCAGTTCCCAGTTCCAAGTTCCAGTTCCTAGTTCCAAGTTCCCAGTTCCAAGTTACCAAGTTTCAAGTTCACAGTTCACAGTTCCTAGTTCCTAGTTCCAAGTTCCCAGTTACCAAGTTCACAGTTCCAAAGTCCAAGTTCCCAGTTCCCAGTTCCTAGTTGCCAGTTCCAAGTTCCAAGTTCCTAGTTCCAAGTTCCCAGTTCCAAGTTCCCAGTTCCAAGTTCGCAGTTCCCAGTTCCTAGTTCCTAGTTCCTAGTTGCCAGTTCCAAGTTCCCAGTTACCAAGTTCCAAGTTCCCAGTTCCAAGTTCGTTTCCAGTTTCCAGTTCCTAGTTCCTAGTTGCCAGTTCCAAGTTTCCAGTTCCAAGTTCCAAGTTCCCAGTTCCCAGTTCAGTCCCAGATGTTGGTCTAGTAGCGAACAGGTATTAATCGCGCGACGTGTCACACAGAGTACCAATTTGACCATCAGGCTTTTTTAACACCACTTAACACCACTTGCTCCTTCCCAGTTCCAAGTTCCCAGTTCCCAGTTCCAAGTTCCCAATCCTTAGTTCCAAGTTCCAAGCTCCCAGTTCCTAGTTCCAAGTTCCCAGTTCCCAGTTCAGTCCCAGATGTTGGTCTCTCCACGTAGCGAACACGTATTAATCATGCCACGTGTCACACACAGTAACCAATTTGACCATCACCATTCAAATTTTTTTTTTTTTTGTCAGACTACACGAGACTACAGCCCAGATGGCGCTGGTAAAGCGGGCGAGGTGGCCATTAATTTTGGCATTAATTCGTGCTAGAATTTCCTCTCCGCCGTCCCATTATGGCGCGTTAGGTTCGTGGTCAGAAGCTCCTGCGAGCCGTGAAAATGAACGAAGTGAGGCTGGCGAGGCAAATGTTGCAGTTGCCAATTCTTTTTAAGGGGTGTTTTTTTTTTTCGGGTTTTTGAATCTGGGATCGTGTGGGGTAGCGACGGGAGGGTTTTGGTCTTTGAGATGAGGCTCTGGATTAAAAGCTTTGTAAGCTCCGGAGACATGTTTGGATGCGTGAAGGGCCTCAAGCCTCAGTTTTACGTAAACAAAGCTGATAAATCATCTGGTCAGAGTGATTTATAATATAAAAAGCTGATGGAGCTGGCTGACGTTGTCATGACTTGTAAATAAGACGGTAGCAGTTGAGATCATGAACTTCATGGTGTATAAGACTTGAAACTCGCAAGGACCACATCATCTGCAAAAAGCAGAGACACATTTTCCCTTAAAGATTAAAGTGAAACTGATATTTCCATGTGAGATAAAAAACTCCCTTGTGCTGCTTTAAAGTGTCAGACACCTTTTCAGGAAGCCTCACCATAATGCGTGGTATCTGGGTTCCTCGAGAAAAACCGTCTTTGACCGAAAAACCTCATTATTCATCCTCTGAAGAAAGCGCCGGCATGAAGGGAAACATCCGAGAGCTGAAACCTTGAGCCGCTTTTTGTAATTTGACATGATGAGATGATCAACACGATGCCCACGGGTGTAAATGGATTCAGACCGCGCAACTTCATTAACGTTGTGTGGGGGGGGGGGCGGCTGCTGGAACAGCCGCTGGATTGTCTCGGGCTTTACGCTGGCTGGCGTGAAGGAATCATCCTGGAAGCCCTCGAGGAAATGGACCTGGGTTTTGTGGAGAGCCAACTGAAGCCAGCGCTGCAGATTGGCGGCCGTCCAGGCGTCTTGTGTTTTGGCTGTTGTGTCATGATTTTGGCTCTTGATTGTTTGCCTTGCTAACACACACACACACGTGGACACACACACATACACACACACAGATGCTGGTTGCGCTTGCACTCGAGGCAACGGGACCAGCGAGAAGACGTGTTCATGCGTGCCGCGTAGGTGTCAGGGCACAAAACCCGCATGCAAGAGCTGCATAAGTGCACGCAGGGTGCAGCGTGATTACGCACGCACACGCGAACGCACGCACCTGCCAACAACGTGCGCGCCAGCTTGCCTGATTGCACGCGGCCGCGTCCTCGCCGCGCACACAGTAGCTGCTGATCAGCTGCATGACCTTCTCTCTAACAATGTTAATGTCACCACCTGGGGGAGGAGGGCAAAGGAGGGAAGGGAGAGGGGGGGGGGGGCGTGATGGAGTGATGAGGGAAAAGGAGGAGAAAGACAGACAGAGGAAATAAAAGAGCATATGATATGCTTGACATCCCTTCCACCGACTCACCTGGAGCCGGTTTCATCCTCCTTAGCTTGTCAGATGTATCTCAGTCTGCGTTAACACACACACTTACACACACATACACACACACACACTTCATCTGCTGTCACACACCTGGTGCGTCACCGTGGGTCGTAGCCTAACATTTAGTGTGCATGAACCCCTCTTCTGTGCACGTATGTGTGTGTGTGTGAGAGAGAGAGAGGCCTGTGGCTTTTCCCTCTGAAAGGATCCTGTTACGCCAAATGTCATGCTTCCAAAAAAGATTCACCCCCAACGGTGAAAATGAAGTCAAGACCATCTTTCTCCCTCTCCTCTCCTGCCTCCTTCACCTTGTCCTTCCATCACTCCTCCTCCAGCCTCCCCCCCTCCCTCCCTCTCACTCTCTCGAACCCCCTCTTGAATGCACCTTGGTTTGTCTCCTTTAACTGGCTGGTTTTAAAAGACAATTAGCCCTCACCTTAATGGGGGGGGGGGGGGGCAGGAAGAAGAAGAGGAGGTTATAAAACAGGGGTGTCAGACTTTCATTTCCACTAAGGGAAGGGCCAGATTGACAGCATGAATGTAGCAAAATGGAATGTAAACCCAAATAAATTAAACTACACTTTAATATAATTGTAAATTATGTTTCTGTATTTATTATGTATTCAAGGGTTTCAAATATTTAAATCATTATTATGTTAATGCTCGGGGTTTGTGGTTGTAACCCTGCTTTCGCACAGGTGACCAAGAGTATCCATTACCTTGGTTTCAGAAGCGATTTGACATCAAACATGCTAAATTTAGCAAATTTTGCATGTTTGATGTCAAAATCCCGAAGTAGATTGTACTCTTTCGCGACTGATGCCGCCTCATGACAAAAAAGACATGTTGGGGCTAGTTTTTATAAAGGTTTTTCTCAAGTCCATCAATTCTGAAAATCGTCTTGATGTCTTGCTCATGCTGATATACTGTTATCGTTGTGGGTAACGACGAAATGCATTATGGGAGATTCAGTTTATTGTCAATGTGCGCTTTAAAGCGGTGTGAGCTTATTTTAAGTCTTAAAATATTGGTTTTAAATTTAATCGAGGGCCACATAAAATGATGTGGCGGGCCACATTTGGTCCACGGGCCTTATGTTTGACACACGTGATATAAAAGGTGAAATTTAGGAAACTGATCTGGGTGGAACGGCCAAAGTGAGATAGAGGAGTTGAAAGATATTGCAGATGATCTTTCTGGACAGCAGGTTTGTGCCGGTGCGGGCTCTTCCCCCTTATCACGCCTCCACACCTTCAAAATTTAATTGTGCTCTGAACGAAGGAATAAAAGGAGAGTAGAAATCCATCTCATTTAATTCACACTAGTGCGGGAGAGTTTTTTTTTTTTTTTTTTTAAAGCCATCACAGAATAAGACGTGTTGGCTCGCAATAAAAGGAGGAGGCACGAGGCATTATCTTTACTTCTCACTGTCGATATAAAGAAACTACATACAGTCAAAATCCCTCCTTGTTCCTAGAAGGAAATGACTTAGAAGAGAAATCGCACTCCCTTAGCAACAGACAACCCCCCTCCGAAAAAAAGAGAGGATGGGGGGAGAGAAAAGTGCGTTTTTATTTTTAGAAGGCGCAAACAAGGAAACAGGGGAGTTGTAAGATTGTAAATGTCTCTGATGTGTTCAGTCTGTGCAGCCTTATTCCCGATAATGGAACTAGCTACTCCGTCTGTCAGTGCCTATTTACACACAAATGAAGTGGCGAGTTGCACGCACCCCAGCGGAGCCGCTAGCCTCCATCTCAGCTGTCAAAGCGGGTTAGCGGCTACAAGCGAAACGCAACCATCCCCGGGAATCAAACCGGCGCCATCCATTCAATTATAATGGCTTCATCCTCGGACACGGAGCATCCCCTTCCCCTTCCCCTCTCCTCCGTCTCTCAGCACCTCGCCAGCTTGTTGTAAAGTAATAGACTTCTCAGGATGCCAGTTTACACAAATCGGGGATGCGGCCTTTTATTTGCCCTCCGCGGGGAGAGGTGTTTGAGGTAATGGGGATGAAGCAGACAATAACTACAGCTGAATAAATCTTCCTATCTTGGCTCAGTGGAAAAACCGGCGCGCGCGGTTTGTCAAAGCTCCATAAAATGCCGTTTGATGGGAGTTCTGCGCAGTTTAGGACTTCCTCCCGCCATCCGCTCGCCTCGCTTTCGTTCCGCGCGGCAGCGGCTGCAATCAATCAGGGTTTAATCAGCCGTCTTGCTCGGAGCTGCCAGGTAATCCCGGCCGTCTTGGTGGCTGTCTGGGTGCGCGCGACAGCCGTGCAGAGCTGCTAAGTCGCCTGCCTGTGAAGGCAGCGTGCAGATTGCTGTTGAAATTGTCAAGTGGGTTTTTTTGAGTGGGGATTGGTATCTCTAGAGCAGGTGGCCTGAGATTAGAGGTGCACGATAACTATCGGCTAGGACCTCACAATACGATATGTATCATGATACTTTGGTCACGATACGATATTATCACAATATCATGATATATTGCGGTGTTCTACCCAGTTAATATCAAAATTAAAAGTAGAGATGAAAAATCAAGTTGCTGTATATGTTCATCAGATGATATTGATCATTCAGAGGACAAACTTGAGTCAAAACTATTAGCTTCAAAGTAACTTATTTATTGTTTATTATTATTAGTGTTTTTGCACATTTAAATTTTAAACAATTTAAATGTGAAAATGAAACAATTTTCCTAAAAAAAAAATCGATATTAGGTGCTAAAAAAAAAAATTGATATTTATCTGGGCGGCCAAAAATCGCGATATATTGCCAAA
The DNA here is from genome assembly GCA_018398805.1 of Hirundichthys speculiger. Taxonomy (NCBI): domain Eukaryota; kingdom Metazoa; phylum Chordata; class Actinopteri; order Beloniformes; family Exocoetidae; genus Hirundichthys; species Hirundichthys speculiger. The sequence goes on along the minus strand of JAGFBZ010000821.1, from coordinate 192,159 downwards.
TCGATTTTTTTTCACACCCCTAGCCAATAACAGGAAATTATGACGTCATCCCGATAAGTCCGATATCACGACAAATAGCCCCGATAACATATATATTTTTGCCAACACGGCAAGCGCCTCGCTCCCTCTGAGCCTTGAATGACCGGCAGTGAATGTTATGTTCAAGTGACGTCGGCATAATCAGAAAAACGATTACTCAGTAAGGAAAATCAAGAATACCCCCTCATGCCAGAAAACAACTTGTTAATGTGTCACTCATAGTCTTAGTAGTTGCTGACTTGAATTGATATTCGCAGTATTTTCCCACATGTTACACATAAAAAAAGAAAAAAATAGAAAAGGCTGAACGAACGACTAGCAAACGAGGGAATGTGGGAATTTACGTTACACCTTGAATGCAGCACAGCGTTCTGATCACAACAAACATGGCGGCGTGGAACTTCGTTAAAGTTTCAGAAGAAGATAGTTTGGTGGTTATTTGTGATGAATCCTCCGAGTGAATTCTACGAGGAGGGAAGCACAAGCATAAGCTTTAATACGTAAAAAAAAAAAAGTTTTGAAATCGCGCTAACGTGAGCTAACTGATGCTAATGCTAATGTGCACAAGCCAGCAGTAGTCTCTCCCCCTCCGTCTCCTCTCCCTCATTCCTCTCATCTAAAGCTTCCATGAGATTAAAAAATAAAAACTACTGAACCTCATTTACTTTAATTAAAGGTATTAATTTAAATGGGAACCACAAGTCAAAATCCTTTAAATGTTAATCTTTTTCAGTTAGTAATTCTGATGCATGTATTTCCATCAGTTCAAGGAGCCTTTATTTTTTATATCAGTCAGTAATGAACCTTATTTAGGTTAATGTGAGACATCAAATAGGTTTCCCAGGTTTCATTGGAAAAAATAAATATGTTCATTTAAAAAGTCAAAACTGTTTCTGGTTTTGTTCGTAGTATTGATGTAATGATCTTAGTTATATGTGTGTGTTATCGGTTATCGGTTTCGGCCTTTAGGAGCTGAAAGTTATCGGATATTGGTATCGGTTTCAAAAAGCAGTTATCGTGCATCCCTACCTGAGATGAATCCAAGCTGAATGTTGTTGTTTTTTTTTTCTTTCTTTGTAGACCTGCCTGGAACTGGAACGTTATCTGCAGACGGAGCCCAAACGTCTCTCCGAGCTCTTTGACCAAGACCTGGATGGCCTACTTACTCCGGCTTACCTGAAGGAGGACGGAGAAGAAGAGCTGTCGGACTCCCTCCTCCCCAGTCTGCCCAGCCTCCCTGAACCTCTGAGCCCACCCCCGGCGATCCTGAAGAACCTACCCTCCTCCGAGGTCATGACGAGAGACCTCAAGCCCAAAGGACATGGGTTGGAAAACCCCGAGGGTGTGGAGGGAGTCCACCAGGCCCAGCTGAGCGCCGTCACCTCCCTGACTCCCCCGTCGTCGCCAGAACTGGGCCGGCACCTCGTCAAGCCCAACCAGACGCTGACGGCCTCGGCCGACGGGACGCTCACCTTGAAGCTGGTCGCCAGGAAGGTGGGGCTCAGCGCGGCCCGCCTGGTGACGGGGCACGCCCTCCCCGTCCGGATGAAGGACGAGGACGAGGGGGCGGCGTGCGTGATCGGCGTCGGGGAGCTGCCGGAGAACAAGAAGAGGATCCACCGCTGCCAGTTCAACGGCTGCAGAAAGGTGTACACCAAGAGCTCCCACCTAAAAGCTCATCAGAGGACGCACACAGGTGAGAGCGGCATCGTAGACGTCCACGCGGCCATTTATACGGTCTTCTGGTTTTATATTGATTAGGGCTGGGCAACAATTAAAATTTTAATCACGATTAATCGCATGATTTCCCTGATTAATCACGATTAATCTTATCGTATACGGAAAATCGAATAATGAATTCAAAAGTATTGTTGAGGTCACTTTTATTTAAATGTTCTGTGGCTGTCTTAGACAAAGGGGCTTGAAAGTTTTTTTTTCAGACAGAATTGTTAATATTGCTACCTCAGTTGCTACCCGAACTGTAAAGTACACGGATTTTTACCGTTCTCCATGTCTGTTTTAGTTTTACCTGCCAATTATTTTCCGGTTCTGCAGCAGCCAGTAACAGACTTTTCAAAACAAAAGCACGTGAGCAACATGCATTAACGCGCGATAAACTAAATGTCGGCGTTAATAAATTAATGCGTTAACGCGATAATAACGCGTTAACTTGCCCAGCCCCAATGATGATGTGAAGGAGAGAACATCACTGCTCTTCTGCTGTGAAAGCTCACCTTCTTTAATTGAACCACATCCCTCATCATGAATGCGTATCTCGTATCTGAGTCACACCAAACCCCTGTAGTCGTCGCTGACGCTGGTTCATGGACAGTCTGTGCTTTCGCTGCTTTTAGGGCATATTTTAATATTCAAAATTATGTAGGTATGTTTCAAAGAATAATTTTCAACTAAGAGAGCACTTCTCAGATAATGACTCAATCTTCGAGGTGCTTGGAGGCGTTGGAGTCCTTCAAGCACCAGTCTTGATCATGATGGAAGGTTTGGTATGCCATTTCATTTTACGAATGTGATATATAATGTATCCATGAAGAAACTAGCTAATACTCAGAAGGGCTTACATTTTCTAAATATCTCAGGCCCATGTTGCTATACCGCGTTTCGATTTACCCTTGTCATTCACCCATTTCCAGGATCTATAAACTGTACGCAGTCTAAGCTTGGCTTGACAAAGCAGAGGAAGTGGATCAGACGGGGCTCTGACAGGTGTTATGAGGCCCAGTGGTCCTGAACTAGATTCCACCAGTTGTACCTGTGGACCCAGATGTGATCAGGCAACTTTGAAATGGGCTACTTTGGGGTTTAAACCCGAAGAAAATGCAGATTAGATCATGTCTGGTGGGTAGGGCTGTAGATATACACTAATCCCACGATACGATACGATACGATACACGATATATTCGGCTCACGATCATCTTACAATACATTTACATCATTTTCCGAAAGATTTTAAAAGGACAAAGTGATTTTGGTGACATCTTGTGAGTGTTCAAAATGACCTTGTTTGAATTAACTGAACTGAAAGCATCAATTACACATTATATGGCTGACAGGCAGCTTGTAAATGCTGGACAAAATGAATAAAAGATGTGTTGAGGAAAAATAGTTTCATTTATTTAAACAGTGCAAATTGTTGCTTGCAAGCTTTTAAAGGTGGGACACGGGGGTTTCGAAAGAAGCTTAGAATATCGATACCCACGGCTGAAAAATTGATACTCGATAAAATATCGATATATATTGCAGAATTGATAAAATCGCTCAGCTCTACTGGTGGGTATGTGGTTGAATTTAGGCAGCCAGACTCACCGGTGCCAAAGAGAACTGTCGTTACTTACTTCATTAATAATCATAAGCACTGCTTGAGATGCCTGCCTGAACTAGCTCCAGAGTGTCACCTCATTAGTGATTATATATGTCGCGAAACTTTTCCCCGCTAGCAGTTGTCCAGGTTTCAGCTTCTCAGGTCTGGAGCTTTGCTATTTAAGCATTTTCTACAAAGAAGATTGTAAAAAAGGAAAAAAATGTAGGCATTTTTCAAAAGTTCACTTGTATCAGCGTTATCTTTATGGCTTATATGAGCACCAGATCAATCCGCCCATCCGTTCCTCCATCCTTCCAGCCTTTCCCAGTCTCTGAAACGATAACCTGACTCAAGATAATTGAGGAGAATCCATCTGCTTCCAGGAACAAAATGCGCCAGATAAGGCATGTTAAAAGAAACGGCTCTGTAATCGCAGAACGGGCTCCGTGCCACGTGGAAATATCGCAACGTTAGATAAAAATGTGATGATTTTGGGAGGACGGGATGGAGGGGTTGGGGGGGGACCTTCCCTTATCGCACTCTTTCTACCTAAAGTGCTTCTCTGTGCCGAATCGGGGCAGGTCCTCCTTGTCAAGGTTCCTCTCAAGAAGGAGGGGATGGGGTGGTGGGGGGGGTGGGTGGGGGGTTCAGAAGCTATAACTCTCCCGCTCCTCCATCTCAATCCCAAACCACTCAGACCTCTGTCAGGGAGCTGTCCTCTGTCTGAGTAACTGCACGGTGATGGATGGATTGACCTGGATAGGCCACCATTTCCCCGCTTTACTCCAGGTCCTCCCGTCCTCTATTTGCTCTGTACGTCTGGGTTGCCATTTCTCAGTCTGATGCCGGGGACTGTATAATTTCACAAAAATAGTTACAGAACCCAGACTCCCTCAAACAGGGAAGGCACTCGGGGGGATAATAAGATGCATATTGACATGTGCTACATAAAGCCGTTTCTTTTGACGCGCAGTGCGTCCGTCATGTTAAATGAAGTCATAGCATCTCAGATTAGATTTCTTTGTTCCCCCCCGCCTTCTAAATTTATCCGCCGCTCAGTTGACGGATCACCGAAGCTGCCCCGCAAAGACCCGGCATGTGTGCGCTTGTATTTTTTGATGGGTGTGAATTTTGGGTTCGACTTGTCAACCTCTGCATGTTGGGGATAATAGGAACACGCCTGTACGTGTGATCGCACTCTTCGCGGTGCACACGCGTGCAGCGAAAGGGCACGGGCGCGTCATCGGCGATTTCCCCCAGCGTGGCATGTCTACAGCTGTTCTAATTAAACCGTTCGCCAACTGGGCCAGCACTGGGAGACCAGTGCCACCGGTGCTGTCCAGCCCACGACTCCATGAGAGCGACGCGCCGAACAGGAAGTCTAAATATAGTTCGGAGCAGAAATCCACAGATGGCTCATCTTTGGTTTCCAGTGTGCAGATTTATGTGCCGGGCTGTAATGATCAAAAGAACAAAAGCTCACCTCGCAGCACAAGGGCACCTTATCCAACCCTGAATTCTTGAGGGATCAACTCTGCAACTGCGGCTCGCTCTTATTTACAACCTGCTGACGAAAATATCCACCTTCCACTCAGAGTGCTGCGGTGTTAAATACGCTTCAGCTGGCAACCAGTTATTTAACCCAAAATGATGCAGCGACTCGTTCCTGAAGTCACATATTAAAACGTTATTCTGTTTCCGGAGGGTCACATTGGTGCACACCAAACAGAGCAACTAAGAACAATGATGAAAACTAATAAAACTGCTTTAAGGGTAGAGCTGAGCAATTTTATCGATTCTGCGATATTTATCGATATTTTATTTCCCCAGAGAGTATCAATTTTTCAGCCACGAGTATCGATATTCTAAGCTTCTTTAAAAACCCCCGTCATTGGAACACTCACAAGATGTCACCAAAATCACTTTGTCCCTTTAAAATCTGTCGGAAATGATGTAAATGTATTGTAAGATGAATATTGATATATATCGTATCGTAAGCCGAATATCGTGTATCGCATCGTATCGTGAGATTAGTGTATCGCTACAGCCCTATTTAAGGGCTGTTTAGCATAAAGCTGGTGAAGACCCTCAAAGGTTTGAATCACAGCGACGGGACTTTCCAACCATCCAGAAGGGTTTGTCGGTTCAAACTAACCGGTGGTAAACCTGGAAACCAGCTAGGTTGAAGTGACAAAGAATTCAAGAACAAAGAAAAGGAAGTTCGGTTGTCTTGAGCTAAACCTTTAAAATGCCCAGTAATAATGTTGGTGTAAGAAGCATCGTTGTTACAGCCAGCCAGCGTTGCCAGGTGGGAAATGTAGCATTATCGTACCAGAGACTCAAAATTATCCTATTTTGAGGGAAGTTATCGTACATCTGTCGTAACCAAAATAACAAGCCCAATGATGTGCTATAGTTAAATATAATCACTCTAGTGATAAATAGTGTCCCACAGGGACTCACAGCTTCATGGCGTAAGTACAGAATGGGTTAACGGCACCGCATCAGCCCCAACTTACAGTTGCGTTAGACTAATATGTCCCCCAAAAACAAATGAGAGGTAGGAACTAAGAGCCAGATTATGAGGCCTGGAGGCGATTTTGGAGACTAACTTTTTTCCCCTTGGTTTTTCTCTTCTGCTTAAAGTCTGTTTAAATCTTGCTCGCTCGACTTCCTGATCTGGTCCTGACTGTGAGCGTCTCGTGGGGCGGCCGAAGCTGACCATTCAACCTATCATGCTAGTTGTTCTGAGACAAACATTTGTATCTCACGCTCAGCAAAGCACGATTGGCTGGAAACACATCACATGGGAACAGATGCTATCAGGGTTCACAAAAAACTCTCCGGAAGACAGTTGCGGCAGGCAATAATTTGAAATAGTCAAATTATCGTACATTTGGCATTTTTTTTTCAAGATTATTGATCGTACATCGTACAGAGGGCCAAATTATCATACAAATACGATAATTATCGTACACCTGGCAACGCTGCGGCCAGCTGCAGCTGTCGTCTTCAGGGACAAAAACTCCAGACCACTGGGGGGAAAAGGTCACGTTATTGTCCAGATTGACCCTGTTTCAGAGTCATGGATGCATCAGGATAAGAAGTGAGATGGATGACGCAGTCCACCCATCCGTATATCGAGTCCTTGCAGTCTGTGGTGGGGGTATTAAGAGCTGGGCTTGCTTCAGCAATGTTATTTTTTCCCCCAAAAGATGAGGCGACCTGAATACCTGAAGTCAATAAATTGATTTTTCGTTCCCTGATCACATGGGTATATTCCAAGAGTCGTCGCACTCGGACCAGTCCAGACCTGAATCCACTCTGAGAATCTCCAGGACGTGCTGGAGAAGTCTTTTCCGTAGCAATCCGACTCTCTGATCATGAATATGAGACCTTACAGGGTGGCTGATGCAACCCTGGAGGCACACAGCTATGACTCTACTTGAGATTATGAGCGGCTGCAGCTCGGTTGGTGGAGCGGGTCGTCCAGTCACTGTAAGGTTGGCAGTTCGATCCTGGCTCCACATGCCAAAGTGTCCTTGGGCAACAACCCTAACTTGCCCCCAGTGGGCCTGGCAGCGCCTCGCATGGCAGCAGCTGCCCACTGGAGCGTGGTCGTATGGGTGAATGAGAGGCCAATGTCTGTTTATAGAGATCAGTCAACATTTAAAACCATAACAACTCGTTTTTCTTTCATAAATAGAGTGAGCACATCGATTATGACGCCTCAGTAGGGGTGAGTATTGGCAGGGACCTCGCAATACGATACGATATTATCACGATATCACGATATATTGCGATATTCTACCCAGTTAATATCAAAATTAAAAGTAGAGATGAAAAATCAAGTTGCTGTATATGTTCATCAGATGATATTGATCATTCAGAGGACAAATTGAGTTAAAACTATTTGCTTCAAAACAACCTATTTATTGTTTATTATTAATGTTTTTGAAAAAAAAAATCGATATTAGGAGCTGAAAAATCGATATTATATCGGGAGGCCAAAAATCGCGATATATTGCCAAATCGATTTTTTTTCACACCCCTACGCCTCAGGCTGTAAGGCATTCATTGAGATGTTCATGATCTCAGCCGTTTCATAAACTTCGGGACCAAAAGCCCAAAAATGCTAGAAAAAGTCACGATTGGTGTCCTGTCATCCTTTTTGTTTCTTTACCCACTTCTGTTTTAAGTATCACTTTTGTCGTTGCTTGTGATTTACACCTTTTCCTCACTGTTTGCTCTTTAGCGTCTACTTGGTTAGGGTTAGGAAAATGTGGAGTCTTTCTCCAGATGAACCTTCTGACAACATCCACAATATATTTTAATGTTATTGTGAGACTCGTCTACGGCGCCAGCTGTCTGGTAGACACGTTTTCAGCTTTGTTGTTCTTATACGAATCCAGGTTGTCTTTTCAGTCAAAAATACTGAGATCCTGCTTCAGATGTTGCTTTCGTCGCAACACCCCAAAACAAGGCCGAACCTCGGTTCAGTGCGTTGGCTCAGGCAGAAGAGACGACAGTGTGACCCGAGATCCTTCCTCGTCAGTTTTAAATGGTCGGGGGGTTAAAGGCGGCCTATTTTAGTCACTCTTAAAATACTGATTTTCCTGTTAAGGTCTTGATTCCCAGCTAATCACTTATAGCGCTAAGTAGCTAAAGTGAGCTCTGTCACATCTGCCACTCAAAAAGCCCCTCCCCTGATTATACATGCATTTGTATCTTTATATAATTTTATCTGATGAGCGTACAGTAAAGCTGTAAAACTGTACGGTTGTCACTGATGTGAGATCTATCCAGCTGTGGTATTTTTGCCTGCTTTTTCTTCTGGAAAGGATTTTTCGTTTTTTTCTTGTTCCGTTTGTTCGTCCTCTTGATGATTGTTCGGTGTCTCTTTGTCGTCCCTGATCGCGCCAGCCTGCCCCTGCGGGTCCATGTGTAGTCCCGCCTTTCCTTCCTCCCCTGCTAGTCCATTTGTCGTGCTTCCTGCGCCGCTCCCCTGTGCGCTGCTAAAAGAAAGAAATTTCCAAATTTCCACCTACATTTAGGTCCTCAAAACACCAGTTATGACATTCAGGACTACATGTAAACTTTTTGTTTCCCAAAAAAAGGGATTGGATTTGAACCGTTTTGTGAGTTCTGGAAGTCCCAACACTCCATCTTCTGACTCCGAACCTGAGTTGCTGAAACCATATTTTTCTGCTTGATAGATGACTTACGCTATTATTCCATTCATTTTTAGTAACCGGAGTAAGGTCTAATCTTTCAGCGAACGTGACATTCTTTTTCCTCTATCTAGCAAAATGATGAAAAGTTTCCATAATAACGATTTAATGATTGTGGTATAAGTTCTATATTAAGAACAAGGTTCCTTTCAGGAGAAACGCCCCCCATCTCCCCCTACCTCCTCCCTCCTCGGTGTCACTTTAGGTGCTTCATCTTAAAAGCATGAAAAAGGAACATCTGTCGTGTTATTCAAACCGGCAAGAGAGAATGATGAACGGGGGAAATTGTTGACACGAGATGACAGAAGGAAACACAAAAGGCGAGCGAGATGTGGAGTGAAACAAAGAGTAGATGAAGATGAGAGTGTGTGTGTGTGTGTGTGTGTGGGGGGGGGTACAGTGGAGGGACCCTCTTCAGGAAGCGACGGCGGTGCCACGGGCTCCCTCATTCACTGAGCCATTATCCTGACAAGTTTAAAGATGTCATTACTCAAATCCTCTTTTTTCTTAGTTGTTATTTCCATAAATTACAGACGGAGAAAAGGCTACGATTTAATCTGGAATTAGACGGGCTGAGTTGAAATGACAGTGCCCTGTAGAGCTTTTTTTTTTGTGAATAGGCTTATGGGGAGATAAGAAATGGTACAATTAGATTTTGGGGAAGGGTAAAACAGGAGGACTCTCGGGTTACTCTGCCCTTGGTCTCTCCTCCGCTCTCCCTCTGCTGCTCGTTCCTTTTCAGTCCTCCACCAGCGCTCTTTCGCTTTTTACTCCTCCTGCTCTGCTCTTTTGCCTCCATCTTCTAATGCAGTGATTCCCAAAGTGTGGGCCGCGGCCCCCTGGTGGGCCGTCGTGGTACTGCAGGTGGGCCGTTAGAGGTCATTAAAATTAAACAAATCTTTTTAAAATATGTTTTTAATTACTGTAAAATATTAATGACATTAATTAAAAACAGTTTAAGAAGTAACAAAACAAACCAGTTAAGTGTTATTCTTCCTTCATTTAGCTTAATATGACAAGTGTCACCTTATTTGTTGACCCCTTACATTAATATCAGAACATGGTTCCTAGTCCTGTATGTTGATCACAGTTGTGATTAAAGGTTTTTCACATTTCAAATTGGGTCCTTGATATTCTGAATTTTTGGATTGGCTGTTTTAATAGATTTAAATAATGTGTCCTCTTCTGAGAATTTTGGGACAAAATCTAAAACTTTGCGTGCATCGTCTCCCACATTTCCTCTCTTTCTCTGACATAATTCTCTCTCATCTTTCCCTTTCGCTCATCTCCAAAGCCTGCTGTCTCTGGCTGCGGTTCTGGAGCCCATAAAGCTCTCGGAGAGGCTGCGTAATGACCTCAGAGACCCGGACGGCTCTGCGCCGGCTCCGGCTAATGGAGGGAATGTAATTAACTTCCAACGCCGGCACCTGAGAGGCTGCGGCGAGCGCGAGCGCCAGCTCGCCTTCCGCGTGCGCGTGAGAGCATTCGGAAGTTACAGATTCCACATAATGGGATTACAGTGACTCAGGAAACACCGGGGTTATCAGATTACAGATGAGAATTATGTTTTGGACGTGGGGGGGTTTGGTTCCATGTGCTTTTTCTTTTTTTTTTCCTGAATTGAATGAACAGTGGCACTAAGGTGGTTAATGGGACTCTTATAAAGCTCAACCAGCTCAAAAAAAAAAAAAAAAACTAGATGCACTGTCCACAGTCCAAATAATCCACTTAGCTTGATAATCTACATTATATGTTTTACAGGCCAACTAATCCAAAAGTAACAGAACATAATCAGATTACGCTTCTGAGTTCAGGCTAATCCACTGGATTAGGTTACTGATTGGCATTTAAAGCTGTCAGTCAGAGTGTATGTAATGCCGTGTTGTTAAAGTAGCCTTTCCACTCCTCTTACATCCTGTGATAGCAGTGGGGGGGTGGGGGGTGGGGGGGTGTTTTCTTTCTCTGTTTTCTCTCTCTCTCTCTCTCTCTCTCTCTCTCTTTCTTCTCGGCTTCATATTTGTGTGTGTTTCTGAAGGCAAACATGTACCTGCTCAACTCGCCTGTTTCTATGAGGGCATCTTGAGGGAGAAGAGAGCAAAGGAGTGGAGTGGTGGTGGGGGGGGGGGGGGGGGGTTCTGTTGCTAGGCAACGTGGGCAGCGTATCGTCGGAGGAGTCGGTAGCTGAGTGGTTATGTAGTGCTGCAGGCTCTGGTCTCTCTGTGCCTTTCTCCTCCTCCTCCTCCTCCTCCTGTACCACCACTACCACCACCGTCGACGGCCCAGCCCACTCCCCCCCCCCCCTCCTCCGCCTCCTGGCCTGAACAGCTCTACGGTTACCGTCACTAGGCAACTGCTTCCGCGGCTCCGCTCCTCTGCCAGCGTGCTCGGTAATTGGCCGGTGGCGTGGCGGCGTGCTGTTGCCAGATCCAGCCAGCTGCACTGACTACTGTCTACTAGTCTTTCACCCCCCCCCCCCCCCCCCCTCCACTCTCCAAACCCTTCCCAGTTCCTCACTCACAGATAAGCCCCTCCCCCTTGCTCCCATTGCTAGGCAACACTCTCAGGCATCCCTGCCTCCGGGGACTGTCATTGGCCAGAGCCGGATGGCCCGAACCTGCTTCTCCGGGAAGTGTTGATGCGTTTCCACGAGGCGTCTGAAGGCAAATTAACTCGTTGTTAAAATGAAGCATTATTTTATTTTTAAGTGTTAAAACCTTTTTTTTTTTTGTTTTTTTTTTGCTATTTCACGAGCGCTCATGAGGAGGCTGCAGTTTTATCACTTTGTATTCCTCACCTCATCAGCGGCACATCCAGTTGCACCTCCGTTTCTCACCTTGCTAACACGCACGATTCCCGCTAACGAAGCGAGCGCCGCGACGGCGGCGGGGATGTGAGAGACGCGTGCGTCTGCTCCGCCCCCCCCCACTTCGGTCAACTACTACACGAAACTGACCTCCTGCCTTCTGCTCGTATTGATTTTCTTTATTTTTTTTCTGCACACATGTCTGTGAATTTCTGCAACACCTGGTCCGAATAAGAGCACTTTCTTGATACGAGAAGCCGCCGATCCATCGATCGGGCTCCGTCTGACGATGGTTCTCGGTGATTTAAAGCGGAGTTTGTGTCGGTCGGCGCAGCCGCTGTTCGACCGTGACCGCCGGGTCCAGATGGGGACGCGACTGATTCAGGTGACGTCCCCGGAGCTGGACACAGCTGGCACATTGAGTCATCCTCTACCATTATGGGGCTGGCCTAATTATCACCCACCTCCACCTCCACCCCAACCACCCCCCCCACCCCCCGCCGGCATATCTGCAGCCTTAATCCACTCGAGCAACACTTCCCCTAACCCATCCCACTCCACTTTCCTCTCTTCTCTGTCTCATCTCACCTCCTCCTCCTCTCAGTCTCTCATCCACCTTGTCTCTAATCCCCCCCCTCTCTCCCTCCTCCTCCCCCTTCTCTCGCATCTTCTCTCGCTCCACTTCCCTCTCAACCCTCCACTCCTCTTCTGCGTGTTCAGCAAGATTGGAGACCGGTGGGAGCTTCTCCATCCCGGCATTCCAGTTAAACATTGCTCTCTTTTTAGCCCCCTAAAAGAAAAAGAAAAAGAAAAGGAAAGTGACACGAGATGCAGCTGAAATGAGTCACAGTTTCCAGGGGCGACGCTGAGAACCACCCGGCGCTCGAGGTCACGGTTCACACCGGGGCGCCGGACAAAATTAAGCGTGTGATTTGGTGTGTGAGAGATTCAACTTTTTCCTTTTTTTTTTTTTTTTTTTTCATGCCCCAGGTGAGAAGCCATACAAGTGCTCGTGGGAGGGCTGCGAGTGGCGATTCGCCAGGAGCGACGAGCTGACGAGGCACTACCGCAAACACACCGGGGCCAAGCCTTTTAAGTGCAACCACTGTGACAGGTCTGTCAAAACACACCTCTCCCTCCTCCTCCTCCTCTGTCTGACACGCTCTTCCCCCCCCACTCTGCCAGGCGCGGCGGCGGCGGCGTCTCGAAGCACCGCGCTCCGTTGCGGTTCGGCAGCAAGGTGCCCGGTGACCGACTCAGAAACGTGCCCGGTACTGACCCAGTTTGAGAGGCGCGCTGGCAGGATTACTAATGTGCGCTCCGGCTCGCTCAGTCTTTTTCGGCGAGGATCCGAAGCGGCGCTCTCTCTGCTCACGTTGGGCCTGGCGCTGCATATTAATAGTAAATCTCCTCGCGTGGTGATGCATGGCCTCGATGTGTGAGCTCTCAGACCGGGACAGAGCTGCAGACCGAGTGTAGAAGCAGAAACGCTGCAGGTAACTGTGAGGAATATTAATTTGAAGTTTGACGCTGTAAATTGAGCCCTTATTCAAACTCCAAATACAATCTTGCGTTTCTTTTTGTCCCAAATACGAACCGTAGTAAAGAAACCGCTATTTTTGGCTTGTAATTAGCAGCTAACACGCTAAAAACAACAAATGTAGCGAGGTACTGCAGCGAAACAAGACAAAGGTTCAACTGTGGTCTTTCTGTTACCTTCACAGCCTCTGGTCTCTGAACTGTAGTAAACAAACTGCTGGTATTGTGCTATTTTTGGCTCGTAATTAGTGGCTAACACGCTAAAAACAACAAAAGTAACGAGGTACTGCAGCGAAACAAGACAAAGGCTCAACTGTGGTCTTTCTGTTACCTTCACAGTCTCTGGTCTCTGAACCGTAGTAAAGAAACCGCTGGTATTGTGCTATTTTTGGCTCGTAATTAGCAGCTAACACGCTAAAAACAACAAAAGTAGCGAGGCACTGCAGTGAAACAAGACAAATTCTCAACTGTGGTCTTTCTGTCACCTTCACAGCCTCTGGTCTCTGAACTGTAGTAAAGAAACCGCTGGTATTGAGCTATTTTTGGCTCGTAATTAGCGGCTAACACGCTAAAAACAACAAAAGTAGCGAGGTACTGCAGTGAAACAAGACAAATTCTCAACTGTGGTCTTTCTGTCACCTTCACAACCTCTGGTCTCTGAACCGTAGTAAAGAAACCGCTGGTATTGTGCTATTTTTGGCTCGTAATTAGCGGCTAACACGCTAACAACAACAAAAGAAACAGTCATGGACACTTTATTCTGGCACTGCAGGTACTTGTAACATCACACAGGTTGTACATTACCCATAAGGCCACACCATTACCCATAATGCTACCTTCTTAAAGGGGCCAGGCTGGCTCACATTTCTACACTGTGAGAGAATGCACACAACATCCTGTGATGTTTCCGTGATTGTTTCTTGATTTTTTTATTATATTGTATATTTCTGAAAAATCCACAAATAACTAAAACCGTGGAAAGCCCGAATTGGCAAGAGATCACAGTAGTCAGAAACACACCAGCAGAGCCGCATCACAAATAGAAGAATCGAGGTTTTGAAGGTCCCCGGTTCAAGTCCAGACCTCCAGCTAGAGTCCTTGTGGTCGGATCTGAAGAGCCGAAGAGCCGCGCACATGCAGAGGTTTTCTTCTTCTTCAAGGCTTCATTTTTGTTGAATAAATGATGTCACATTAAAAAGTCATGTTATTGTTCATCTGAAGGTGCATTCGCCCGAAACAGATGATTTTTATTATTGAAAACATCAGATTAAATGAGGGACGGCTGACTTCTGCTCAGCTCTTTACATTTTCTTCACGTTTTGGTGAAGCTGAGTGATTGTAAAGTTTGTCTGCGCTCGAGGATAGAATTGTGTTTTTATTCATCACGTCTCCTTTTAAGAGGAAAGATACAGACGGAACATCAGTAAAAAAAAAAATACAGGTGTAACTATAAATAAATCTGTTTAAAATGTGTTTTGAAAGACAAGAGGCTCTTTTTTTAAAAAAAAAAAAAAAGATAAACTTGACAGTTTTCTGGAATATCTTTGACATGCTTTACTAAAAATACCACAGGAATACGATCTAAAAAAAAAAAAACCCTGTGAAAACTGTCCCTCAGGCAGGAAGTAGCGTTTAACCATTCAGGGCTTGTTTAAAGGAAAAGTAATTTAGTCTTTAGAGAAACAGAAAAAATGAAAAGAAAACAGAGCCTTGAGTTGTCAACGAGGAAAAAGGGGCGCTACAGTGAGCCCACTGGCATCAGTCTCAAGGTCTCACCTGGACACAGATGACAAACTAGGAGGCGTTTAAAGAAGCGCACCGATGACAGGAGCGATGGGCTCTTATTAATGACCTCTGCAGAAACTGGTCCGACCGTATCGCAGCGAGTCGCCGTGCAGGAGGCGGCGTCAAGAGCTTGCAGCTGATCCACGGAGCTGCCTTCACGTCTCTGTTCACAGCAGCCAGTTTTAGGGGGCGGAGTCAGACACACATACAAACTTACCACTCCACCGGCCCACCCGCAGGCTGTCAGTCCATAATTTCCATAATTTACAAAACTAAACCGTAATTTAGTCAGCTCATATGTTACGTGAGGTCATCATGCGACAATCTTTGGAAATCTAAGATTCTTGTGATTCAATCTATGCAAACCATTTCAGGATATAAACATAACAGCAGGTAAAATCAATGCCTGTGTCACACCACAAACCAACAAAGATGCAGTTACAAAATTGACGCAACTTACCAATGAAGCCTCATTAGAAGTCGTCCGAATCAAAATATTCCCACAGAAATGGTCTGGTTACATTCACAAAGGTCCAGTCGATCCAATCCAGTAAAGTATTTAGTCCAAAATTCATTATTATATCAGTAAATATCCACAAACAAGCCGTTGCATCATTTGAAATTAGCCGATGACATGACAGAACTTCCAGGTATTCTTCACTGTGACCCTGCAGTTTGCGTGGCTCATAATGGATTCTTTGGTTTTAAAATGGAGGCTGTCAGCTGACCTTTAGATTGACACCTCATACGGCCATATAGCAGCTTCCCTATAGCCAATGAGGGCCAGCGTTGAAAGGAAGCCCATGCCCCCGTTGTGTCGTGTAAAAAATGAGCCAGTTAGAACCAATCGTGCTGATGACTGGCGCATTATATAGCCAATGAAATTCTGAACACAGCGATGTGTCGCTTCAGGGGGTGGAGACAAAGTCACAAGCAGGAAGGGGTTTAAAAAATTTCCAAAGCACCACTTAAACTTTACTTCCTGTTTGTTAGAGCCCACTAATGTCAGGTGGCTAGTTCTCCAGAACTGATCTGATCTAATTTTCCTGTGACACTTTTTAATTCGTTGCCCTGACTTCAGCTTAATTATGAAGTCAAGTTAGCGGTAATTTGTTTTCATCTTTCCCTGTCTTCCCTGCCTCTACCACATCCAGAAATCTCCTCTTCAGTCCTCCCATCTTTCTCCTGCCTGGACACTCCATTCCCAGCATCTTTCTACCAATGTGCCCATTATCCCTCTGCTTTACATGTCCAAACCATCTCCATCCAGCCTCCTGCAGCTCCTGTCTCACCTCATCTGTCCATTCACCTTGGACATGAAGAATCAACTCAATGCTGATCCTTCATGCAGTCCCGTTCCCACCTGAGACCCTTCTGTTACTCCTACTGCACACCTCACTGCCTTTCATGCATGCCCATGCCCAATTATATCATGTACCACTCTAATATACTTTTCTGCCACGCCAGACTTATCTTTAGCTGAAAAAGGTTGATATTCTTGAAGCTTTATGAGCTGAATCGCACAAATGCATCGAAGTTTTGAAAAACCAAAAGTGAAAGTAAAACGAACAAGTCTGAGGCGGTTCCCCCAATTTTTATTAAACTGGGCCCGGTTAATCTACTGGCGAGGCTGATGAAAAGTTTTCAAATGAAATTTGATCAGGCCGTCCTTTTTAAAGTGAGATGCTCTTACATGTTGTGGGCGTGGCCTAAAGATACTCCTTGGCCTGTGTCTTGTGACGTAGTGATTTTAAAAGTTGACGAAACTCCATGCTTGGAATCGAAACGTTGAGTAACCCCACGAAATCCGTGAAATTTCGTCTGCGGGGGACGCTGCAACTCACACGAGTCAATATGTGACACACATTTGAAATCTGGGATACTTTTACAAGGCTTCAGTTGCTTTGACATTAAAAAGATTTTTTTTTTTTTTTTTTAACAGCGTCATAGGGTACTATGTACGACAGAGTATTAGGGCCACACTGAGAAAAAAAAATTGTGGGCAATAATTTTTTTTCATTCCTCACTTACTAGAAGAAAGTCGAAATGTCGAGAATAAAGTCGAAATGTCGAGAATAAAGTCGAAATGCAGTTTCCAGAATAAAGTTGTCTTAAAGATTTATTCAAACCAGCTTTACTCTACCAACATAATGTCCGTGTCTATGTGCTTTTATCACATAGACACAGTATTATAATACTATTCGTACTTTGAAGAGATTGTGTCAGAAATTGCGCCTATTCAGAAAAAGAAACTACACCGATTCTGGAATTTTGGAAACTGCATTTTGACTTTCTTGACATTTCAATGTTATTCTCGACATTTCGACTTTATTATCAATATTTCGACTTTATTCTCGACATTTCGACTTTATTATCAATATTTCGACTTTATTCTCGACATTTCGACGTTATTCTCGACATTTCGACGTTATTCTCGACATTTCGACTTTATTCTCGACATTTTGTCTTTATTCTCGACATTTAGACGTTATTCTCGACATTTCGTCTTTATTCTCGACATTCTGACGTTATTCTCGACATTTCGTCTTTATTCTCGACATTCCGACGTTATTCTCGACATTTCAACTTAATTCTCGACATTTCATCTTCATTCTCAACATTTCGACGTTATTCTCGACATTTCGACTTTATTCTCGACACTTCGACTTTATTCTCGACATTTTGTCTTTATTCTCGACATTTCGACTTTATTCTCGACATTTAGACGTTATTCTCAACATTTCGTCTTTATTCTCGACATTCCGACATTATTCTCGACATTTCGTCTTTATTCTCGACATTCCGACGTTATTCTCGACATTTCTAATTTCGTCTTCATTCTCAACATTTCGACGTTATTCTCGACATTTCGACTTTTTCCTGACATTCCGACGTTATTCTCGACATTTCGACTTCATTCTCAACATTTTGTCTTTATTCTCGACATTTCGACTTTGTTCTCGACATTTTGACTTTATTCTCGACATTCCGACGTTATTCTCGACATTTCGTCTTTATCCTCAACATTTCGACTTTGTTCTCGACATTTCGACTTTATTCTTGACATTCCGACGTTATTCTCGACATTTCGACTTTATTCTCGACATTCCGTCTTTATTCTCGACATTCCGACGTTATTCTCGACATTTCGACTTAATTCTCGACATTTCGTCTTCATTCTCAACATTTCAACGTTATTCTCGACATTTCAACTTTATTCTCAACATTCCGACGTTATTCTCGACATTTCGACTTTATTCTCGACATTTTGTCTTTATTCTCGACATTCCGACGTTATTCTCGACATTTTGTCTTTATCCTCAACATTTCGACTTTGTTCTCGACATTTTGACTTTGTTCTCGACATTCCGTCTTTATTCTCGACATTCCGACGTTATTCTCGACATTTCGACTTAATTCTCGACATTTCGTCTTCATTCTCAACATTCCGACGTTATACTCAACATTTCGTCTTTGTTCTCAACATTTCGACTTTATTCTCGACATTTCGACTTTATTCTCGACATTCTGACGTTATTCTCGACATTTCGTCTTTATTCTCGACATTCCGACATTATTCTCGACATTTCGTCTTTATTCTCAACACTTCGACTTTATTCTTGACATTTCGACTTTATTCTCGTAAGTGAGAAGTGACAACAAAAAAGATAATTGCCCACAATTTTTTTTCTCAGTGTGGCCCTAATACGCCGTCGTAACAATGAGATTGATCGCACTATTAAACAGTTTTTAACAAGTAAAATCTCAGTGCTTATTTGCAGCACGCTTGCTTTTGTCCTCGCGTCTATTAGGTTACATCTTTTTTTTTCTTTTCAAATTAAATGCAACAGCTTTTATTTATTCATGAAGCTGGAAATTGACAGAGATGTCATCCATTTCTTTCCTGCGGGGCACAAACAATGCACTGTATGTGCCATTTTTAAAGAAGAGTAACAGTGTGGAAATCGCTCACAATGCAGCCCGTGATTGAATATGTGACCTCTTGAATCATGCATAAGTCCATTGTGAAAGGACAAAAAGAAACCCCAGCTGACCCCGGGTACTTCGCCTTAATGTCCGTGTGTGTGTGTGTGTGTGTGTGTGTGTGTGAAGGAACAGCAGGTCTGGCAGGACCGGCTTCATCAGGTCTCAGCTGGCCAGACTGTAAATACAGTACCCCTCCTCTCACTCCCAGACCCCCCACCTCCTGGAGACACATCCCTAATTCGGGCCCACCTCTTGTCAAGTGCCACAAAAGGGCCCCGGCCCCAAGACGCACAAGAGCACGCGTGCACCCCGCCGAGATGAAGGAAGAGAGGAGAAAACGGGGGAGGCAGGGGAAGTCTGGCTGGAAGATGGAGGGCGGCGGCGGCGGGGAGGAGGAGACGAGACCCACGGTGTGCCAGCTGGTGCCGTGCCCCCGGGTCGTGACTCATACTTTACCATCTGTCTCGCCGAGCGCACGCGCTCGCGGGGAGCAAAGAGAGGGGGGGACGCGCGCCCGCAAACACCGATGAAAGCCTCCGAAGCTGTTCCTTCAGTCCCACATGTGCGTTCTGGTGTGGAAACGCACGCACACGCGCAGATGCAGGTGACAGTGAGACGGATGAGCGCGGCCTCGTCACATGTCACATGTGAACTCCGCCTCTCGGCCAAACACTGACTCGTACTGGCACCTCAGACAGCTGCCCCCCTCTCAGAGGAAAGAAGAAGCAACAGTTGGAGACGTGGAGGAGATCTTAAAGGAGACATATGAAAAAAAAAAAAAAATCAAATCAAATCAATTTATAGCCACTAATGATTACAGGTAAAACGAACGTATGACTCACATCTAGAGCCAGAGCCTTGACTGGGGGTCTTGTAGGGGTCACAGCTGTTCACAACTCAGACCAGATTCCCGTGTGGATCAGAGGACAACAACTGTCCTAACTGGTTGCTGATGAAGGAGGCATCATGGACAGGGGCGGAGCTTCAGGGGGGGCAGTACTCCCCCGGCCCGGACCCAGGAGAGCCCGGTGTAAGACGAAGAAACGGGCCTCTCCCCAGGCATCGATTATGCCATACGCACTTCCTGTTACAATGACATTTGCGAAAGATTCCACTTGCTAGGTACGAGGTTATATAAAGGTTCCTCCAGCCAGAATGAGTCATGGTTGGTCAAAAAAAATTTAAGACTGACTTTGACTCTGGTTTCATGTTCACTCTCACAGTTAACTTTACAATGTGCACATTTACAAGTGGATCGCTGGTAAGATCTCCAAATGTATTTTGGGTAAAATCGTCATCAACAGTGTCATCATCAGTCACTAGTCAATGGACAGCAATGGAAACACACCAGGCGAAATCGGCACTTGGTACCGAGCAGAATTAATGAATGAATGAATGCCGGTAGCTACTACAACAATAACTGGTGCGTCTCCCGCGTAACATCACAACCGCAAACCGCCGAATACATTTTAGACAATATATTATGCCATAATACTACAGGTTTGATTGATTTCTAAATGACACGGTCGCTCTTCGTGGTGTTGAACTCTTACTATCAAATGCTTTGAGCTATGTGTCAAAAATGTAGTAATGCTTGTCAGTCCTGTTGTTGCAGGGATGTGTATGTTGTAAAACGATATAATCACAAGCTTTATTGGGTTTAAAAGGCCCGGTCGTGTGCCCTGCCCCCGGCCCGGCAGTGACATGTTCCACTGCTGGTCATGGAGCTTCGAGACGACTCACATATGTTGAGTTTTGTCGTAACACCAAGGCTTGTTCAGAGCGCACCCCGGCTCAAGCAAGACTCCTCGTGACTTCCTGACAACTGTGGAAGTTTGGAGTCGCTTGTAAAATCACAAAGTGTCAGGTCCAAATCAGCGACTCAGTAAAGAAACGATGCAAGAAACAAGCAAGAGGCGGAAGTTCAGGGGGACCTGCTTAGCTAAAAATAGTCCAAAAGCTCCTCTGTGCTGCTTTAAGCAGTTCTTTGAAATGTGAAATAAAACTCAGTGTCACAATGGCTGCGTTTTTCATCTCAGTATCTCTTTTTTTTTTTTTGGTACTTCATGTGACCCACAGATGCAACGAAGACATTAACAGTCGTGTTTTATAAATTGTTCCTGATTCAAATCGCCAGAGAAAGATCAAATGAGGTGTGTTTTCTGCAGATGGGTAATTTGCCCCTTTAAATGTCAAATGTTATGAACAGGAATACAAGCATGAAGAATTATTTGCAAATGTCCATTTAGAAAAAAATATGTCAATTTTAACCCTTTAAGCGCCAAAGTCGCAATATTGCGACAAGCAACATTGCTGAAAAAAACAGGCTGTATCTACCGGAAATCACGGTGATGACGGTGATGATGATGATGATGATAATGATGATGATGATGATGGTGGCGGCTGAGAGTTCTTGAGAGAAGAAGAAGAGTATCAAAGGTGGAGCCTAAATTTTGATGAGTCTGTTGGTTTTTGTGGAGACGATCTGACAAATTCTGGGACCATTGAGTTCATCCCTTTTCCAAATGATGAATTCTGGAGCCTCATCACCAATCAAACAATCAGATTTGGCCACCAGTTTTTTGAAAAGGAAATTTTGAATCCAAACTCCAAAATTTAATGATTCTATGATGTGATTGTCCCTGAAATGAAAGCTTTCATTGTGCATGGGGTTTGAGGAAAAATCTGAAATTGAGGACTACTGGGCAGGTTTGGGCAGGTGATGTCACAATAATCAAATTAGATGACAAATCTACTTCCATTCCAAATTTTGGTTCATACTGAAGATATTTCTCACTTACAATATGCCTTTATCTCAAACCACTTTAAAGTTATAGACTTTTGAAACCTTGATATTAAAATTGAACATTTTCCAATATGGCCGCCACCTTGTGACATCATAATATGCAAATTATATGAATAATTTCACTCCCATCACAGACTTTGAGTCATACTGAATAATTTTCTCATTGACAGTTAACCTTTATCTCAAACTGCTTTTAAGTTATAGCCTTTTGAAATCTTGATATCAAAATTGTATATTTTCTTAAAAAAACTAAAGGCGCCTAAAGGGTTAATCCGGTTTTACTGGCAGCGTTTGTTCATTTTGGTGCAACCAACAGACTGTTCTTCAGTGAACTTTATCAAAAGATATAGATTTAAAAACGGGAGTTAATGGAGCATTTTCGAAGGATTTGCGGTCTCTTCCTCTGCTGAACATTGTTCGATTTAATCTCTTTACTCAGTCTAAAGTCGCAGACAAGTTTACAGACTCATCACCAAAACATGCAACTTCCAATTACCTCCAAGAAAGCGATGCTTCTTTTTGAGAAAGCGTTTCCCGTGGGAGCGCCGCTTCTGTATTACCCCGTAAAAAAGGAACTGTTGAGCGTCTCATTAAGGCTGCATCTGTGTGTGTACAAGCAAACACCATCTGAAGGCATTTATTGTGTCACTTTGTGGCAATCAGGGTTGAAATACTCATATTTAATGAACATTTTTAAAAGGAGCTCGGAGCGGTTTTCGTTTGTCAGCGCCGAGCGACGCCCCAGCTACTCCGCCGGCCCGCTTTTTTTCAGATGAGAGGCTTCGGCTCATCTCATTTCGCCCGTCGTTTCTTTTTTTTGCAGCACATGTTTCGCACGCCGCCCCCCCCCCCCATCCCCTCCCACACACTCTGAGCGGATTCATCTGCAGGCTCTGTAGTTATTCACGCCGCAGCTGAAGTCATTAGGAGCGCTGCTGAAAATGCTGATTATGAATTAGTTACACATATACTAATTGTGTGTGCATTAGCGGCTCGGTACTCGTCGGCTAACAGCAACATTTAGCTTGATCGACAAAACAAACTTCTCCCCCCTCCCCCCTTGCACTGTTAAAGACCTAACGAGCCGTTCTCTGTTTCCTTTTCTTCTTGCTTGCAGGTGCTTCTCGCGGTCGGATCACTTGGCGCTGCACATGAAGAGGCACATCTGAGGAGTCTGGGAGATGGGGTCGGCGGGAGTGGAGGAGGAGAGGGGACGAGGCGGAGAGGAAAAAAAAAGACCCACCAGATTCGGCCATTCGAGCGAAGGGGGAGGAGCTACAAGTTCCACGCGGTCTCACGTCATCACCTCAGCTGTCCCCCCTGTGTTGTGGACGACTGAAAAGCTTCGTCCTTCCTACTTCCTACTAGAGAGGATGCAGCTAGTCTCCTTCGTTTGGGTTTTTTCTTCTTCTTCTTTTTTCTTTTTTCCAGCAAATTCTCCATGAAACCCTCCCAAAAACCTTTGTCCAGCAGCCAAACTGAACCAGCTGTACAGACGTTTGGACGTGGACGTGGAAGATCCCCTCCTCTCAGAGAGTCCCTTAGTCTGAACAGAACTGCATCCAGACTCAACAAAAGGGGGGGGCTCCCTCTCACTCCCCCAGACTTCAGCCACAGCCTTTACAATTCAGAGGGTTTATTATCTACTCTTCTGGACAAATAATAAAATGACAGCTGACCTCTGTCACATCTGCCAATTGGATCCATTTATAAACCCCTCTAGTTTGATAGCACTGGAGCGTTTTTGTTTGAGTAGGGTGTTAGATTGGATTTCTGGGAGACTTGAGGATGGAAGCGTGTTGCACTGATGTGCCGTGAAGACTGATTGAGGTCATCCGGGGGGCTTGCTTACTTTATGATCATCATCCACTGAGACTAATTAATCTACTCTGGGAAAGACTCCTGGATTGTTGGCCGAAGCCGAGCGACGTGAGAGAAAGAGAGAGAGAGAGAGCGAGAGAGAACGGCGAGCGCTCCTGAGTGTTTTTCTTTTTTCCTGTTTTTTTTCCTCTCTGGGATTTAAGCTCTTCTGAATTGTTAGAAACTGTTGCACAATTGCCTCCTTTGCAAGCTTTTTTTTGTAACAAAAGGAGTTAAGAAAAAAAAAAGTTCCACCGATTTGAAAACGACGCCGGCTCTCGGACGGGCACAAGTCCGAAGCAGCTGGCCGACGAGGTCGCCGCGTATTTAAAGGCTACGTTTCTGACGGGATTGTCTCGTTGGGAAATATTTAAACAAAAGACAGCTTTGAAGACCTCGAAGGAAAAGGATGGAGTCAAAAAAACCAGAACAATGGATGCCTGAAATGATCTCTTTGGCCTTTGAGAGTGATTGGCTCCAAACCAGCCACTGAACTGAGAAGGTCGTCTGCATATTCAGCTGAAATCTTCCAACTAAGCACCTATCTGACTTCATTTAAATAAGACACTCACAAAAACAATAAAGGAATAAAATAGAAAAAAGTCAGGCCCTCTTGCATATCCACGAGCATTCCCGATGACTTCCCACCCAACATGTACGCCTGAACACCCCCCCCTCCCCTCCCCCGCTGGAAGGACTCACAGGGAAGCACATCCAATCAATTGGGTCTTGTCAGAGAAAAATCAATATGAATGTATCTGTCGCGAGCCCGAACACGTCGCCGGAACCTGACGAAAACACTCGGACGGTCGGCGACCGCCATCTGTGACTGGCCCCGGTTCGAAGCTTTTTTTTTTTTTTGACGTTACGCCGCTTCTCCTGGGGGCGGAGCGAGTGCACGTTTCCAGTGGGTGGCTTGAAACATGTCGGAGAGGAGGATGGATCTGCTCGGTCTGCGACGATAACTGCCCCATCAGCTGGCGTAGCTGCAGCGGAGGAAAACCCACACGCACAAAGAGACACATGCATTCACTCCACGAAACGTGGAATTAGCATTTATCCCGTGTGACCTGACTTTTGTCAGACAGAACAAAAAAAAAAAACAAAAAAAAAAAAAAAAAAAAAAAAGAATAAAATCCGGTTCTAAGATGTCACATCTTCAATCCACAGATACATTTCGGATGAACATACAAGCGCACACAAGTCAAACGGGCAGCTTGGACAAAAGTAAATTGTAAAAATCCTGTTGAACTTTACTGGGAACAGCTATATTACTTTTTTTTTTAATTATTAATTTTCTTTTGCTCTTTGGGGATAAGTGAGACCCAAAAGCAGTCTCCATTTTGGCAAAGAAAATTCATTTTACACTGTTTACCAGAGGCACATTTTCAATTTTACTGTACAAATGGAGTCCAGATCAATCTGATGGAGGCGTGAGCTGTCAGCGGCTCTGTAACCATCCCTGCTGTGGACGAGCGGCGCATCCGCTCGCTCTTAATGTGGAAACGAGCCCGGCGCCTCTCTGCCTTCAACCGCAAAGTCGCCAGAGTAAGAAGCCTCACCCTGAAACTCGACACTTGACAGACTTGTTTGAAACCAAAATATCGTATAGAAAGGTTCAAGTTGAACTTGGTGTCAAAAGTAGGATTGCCAAGCTAAAAAAAAAAATTACTCTCAAAAATTTTAACCGCATAACATATACCGTATTGGCCCGAATATAAGACGACTCTGATTTTGGGAAAATTCAAATATGTTCAAGGTTCAAGGTTCAAGGTTCAAGGTTCAAGGTCATTTATTCGTCTCCCTTGGGAGAAATTTGGTTTAGAGACAGGGTACTACTGCATAGACAGACATAGAACATACAAAAACAACACTGAGTAAGACAATATATACAGTAATCTAAGCTGTGCAATCTGCTCTACCCGATGCATTGCAAGAAATAAAATAAAATTAAAATGCACATTAAAATGCTAATACTGGGTACAATTTACAGTAAGGTCTGCAAAAACCTCTCTACATTTGTTCATTGATGAGCTTAATTGACACCGGGACAAAGGAATGTTTGAACCGGTTATGTTTGCATAAGGGAACCCTGTATCTTCTCCCTGAGGGCATCTGTGGATATTCAGTATATAAAACATGGGAACTGTCATTTAGAATGTTTTTTGCCTGGGTGATGACAGCCTCATTAAACAGTTCCTGAGGGTTAAGGGGGGAGTGACCCATAATCCTACCTGCCACTCTAACCAGGTTGAGAATCTGTGACTTAGATTTGACACTTAGATTTCCAAACCAACTGGTGATACCGTACCGTAAGATGGACTCTATTGCTGCCCTGTAGAAAATTAGCATTATATTTTTGCCGACACCAAACAGCCGCAATCTCCGTAAAAAGTAGAGGCGCTGATGAATTCTGGCGCAGACCGTGGCAACCTGTGTCTGCCAGCTCAGGTCGCTGTCAATGTGAATGCCTAAGTACTTACACGAAGTTTGCTGATTGATGTTAACACCATGAATGGTCACAGGGCATCGGTCACCAATTGACTTGGGATCAAATAGCATTTCTACAGTCTTACAGGTATTAATGTGTAGTTTATGGTTGTCACACCAGTCCACAAACCTGTCCACGGCATCTCTGTGGATGGATGAGTCGGAGTTCTTAGTGAGCAGACTAAGAACAGCCGTATCATCCGAAAACTTTACAACAAATTGATTAGGCTCGGAACTCACACAGTCATTTGTATACAGAATAAACAGAAATGGTGAACTGACACATCCCTGAGGGGCACCCGTACTGCATATTTCTGTATTTGATAGGGAAGAGTTAAACTTGACCTGCTGTGGCCTCTTGGTGAGGAAAGAGTGATACCACCTGATTAAAAATGGATTTACATTCAGGAGAGCTAATTTTCTTAGGAGAATATGTGGCTGAATCGTATTAAAAGCAGAGCTAAAATCAACAAGAAGCAGTCTGGCATATGCACCTGGGGTTTCAAGGTGCTTCAGTATGAGGTGCATTATAGTCGATATGGCATCACTTGTACTTCGTTTTTTTGTGTATGCAAACTGATATATATCTAGCACTGGCTCCACCTCTGAGCGAAGTGCATTTAACATAAGTCGTTCCAGGGCCTTGAAAACATTAGAAGTTAATGCAACAGGCCTGTAATCGTTGTCCTCCGAGGACATGCCTTTTTTGGGACTGGAATTACAATAGACTTTTTCCAGAGTTCAGGTACAGTATGCTTGTCAATGGAGAGTTGAAACAGCTGGTGCCATGCCGGAGTCAATTCATCTGCGAATGTCTTTAAAAGAAAAGTGGACATGTTATCTGGCCCTGTCGCTTTTTTCAAGTGCATTGATTTAAAAACCTTGGTTACCGCCTGTGGATCTATAAAGATCCTGTCTTCCACATTACAAGTAACATTATCCAAAACAACACAGCAGTCCCTGTTGCTATCAGATTCAAAACGCATATAAAATTGGTTCAGTGCATTTGCTTTCAGAATTTCATCCTGGGCAAACAGGGGCTTCCTTTTGGCCTCCATGTTTGTCATTCCTCTAATTGAGTCCCACAGTTTCTTGGAGTTGTGCATGGACAGATCTCTTTCTGCCCGCTCCTTGTACTGCCGCCTAGCTGCTCTCATGTGCTGCCTCATGTTACATGTCTCATGTTACAGACAATAAGGTTATTCATAAAACAACTTTTTATTGTACCGTTATACCACGAGATTCCGCTGTATTGTGAAACATTTTAATGATTTCATCTTTTTTAGGAAGTATGATACCACTTACGGTAAGGTCCATGTCAGGTTTCCATGTTATTTAAGATCAAGGCATAGTACTATTTAATTAACTCTTAATATTCTCTTAAAATCTGAGACTGTGACTCAGTGAATGAGCAACAACTATGTAGTTCAGTAACTGTATTAATGACATCAATAACTGCATAACCATCAAAGTCAAGTTATATTCAATTTCAAGAACAACGTTAATAATTCAGTCTGTAAAAAACAAAATTCTAGACTGCAACACATCATTGATGTAATAGCAGTGCAAAAAAACAGTTTTCTATATTGCAATTTCTATTAAACACGTCCGACCCCACCTAGTGGCACGGATGTGTAATGACAATAGAAAAGTCTAGACCTCGATTATAAGACGACCCTATTTTTGAGAATATGATTTCTAGAATAAAATATCGTCCTATATTTGGGCCAATACGGTATAGGCTCTGAATGTCAGGTTGGAATGCTGTGAACACCTGACGTCGATAGTTCAAGCTCTTGACGGGAGTCTTGTCGTCGTGAGTCTTCTCTTCGTAGGTGGAATGTAGCGCTGAACAGCATTATGGGTAGGCGCTGCTGCCACATGGCAGATATGTGAACTGTCCTTGTGTGATAATTTATAGTCGGGGACACTTTGTTCGTATGTATAAAAGTTCTCAACTCAAACGTTCCTAATGTAGGGAGTACCTGTTTAGCTATTCACCAGTACGATTTTTTTTTTTAAATCTTTGCGTCTTATCGTAGTCAAGCCAACAGATCCATTTTCATCACCCAGACTGTTTGGTGGTCTTCCATCCCAAACTCTAAGGAACCCAGTCCCAGCTCCAGGACCATGTAGGAAAGACTAAATATTTGCAGAGGCTTTTGTTTTATCTGCTACCTTTCATACATCTTGTACATTGCAGCTGCTGTTGAAATTGACCCGTTAGCTGTACTGTAGTCAGCACTCCGGTCTTTTATACCTAAAGACTTGTGCATCTTGCCAGTCTGGAAGTCTTGAGGACCTAGTGGATGTGCACACATGTCCACAGACTCACCTGGCTCCAACTTCCTGGAGTATCTGAAAATTAAAGCTGAATGTTTGGTCAGATCTGCGTACCTGAAGATTTGGTAGAGCAGAGTTAAAATTTGATCTAGGTGTGTTGGAGCAGGGAAATGTCTAAAGCATGCAGGGCAGCGTACCTTGAGGATCTGGACTAGGGAACTCTACTCTAGTCCAAACCTGTATCTGGGTTGACAGCCTTTTAACACTGGTGATTCTGGATCTTCAGTGTTTTTGTCAATGATTCATGCAGATCTGAAATGTCATAATCTGGATAATTAGGCTTCGTGACATCGTCTTTGCCATCAAGGTTGAGTTTATTTGCAGTTTGAGACGATGGGCTCCATGTTTCCATCCTAGGATCTCGACGTTTGTGAGTGAACTGAAGGATTTGTAACATCTGAGTCTGAGCCGTGACTGACCCAAAAGGACACAACCTTACACGTTATCTACTGTTGATAAAATGCGGTCGTTCAGGATCGCCCGGTTTTGTTTTCGTAAAGAGGGTAACTTCCAGTTTGAGCTCCATGACTGCAGTGACGTTTAAGGGACCGTTCATTACAGATTCATCACATCACCTGAAAAGAACTAGTTACCAAGCAAGTCACATCAGAAACCAGTTTGTAGCCAAACCCTGAGTTGAGGCATCTCATCACTTATGTGGAAATCTCTTCCAGCGATCGATCCCAACAAGAATCCATTCCTAACCGTAATCAAGCTGGTCAGGATGAGGGAAATATCACGCTTTAACGATAATAAAGCATTCCCAATGTTCTGGTAGTGACACCGGGATTCTTCTGGTTGGGTAACATTGGTGGTTTTCATGTTCCTGAACCATAAAACTTACTCTGGCAACTGGGCTGATTGAACACAAAGGGGATCTGGGCCTCCAATCGCAAAGAAAGATGTTGCTTTTATCTCCAGGAAGGGCAACAGTTCTGACAAGCCATCCGAGCTTTAACAAAGGTCATTAACAGAGCAAACGTTTGGGATTGGGTCGTCTGTGATTGGCCTGCCAGTCTGTTGATTATTTATTTATGTTTTGAACCTGCTTAGCCACCTTCTCCAGCTGGACGATGAATGAAGGATGATATTTAAACCTGTGCGTTGATGGCAGCTCTACGTGTGTTTCAGTATTTATTGAGACACTGTTCAACTGAACTGTTAAGAATGTGTGGAAACATGAACTTGGAAGTGTCTTTTTTTTTTCCTTTTTGTACTTTTCTTTTTTATTCTTTTTTTTTCCCTAATCAATTGAGAACAGCTGAGGATTCTGGACTGAAGCATTAAATGTGTTATTTTCATGTTCGATCAGACTTGAAGGAGCCGAGACGTGAAAACGGTAACTGTCGCGATACGGTTTTAAAATTTCGTCTGGCTCTCTTCCCGGAGGCCGACGTAAACAAATTGTTCTCTTAACGTGTACGCCAGGAGCTCATGAAAAAAAAACAAACTGGGATTTGAAATGTGAATGTGTTTTTCTTGAACGCTTGTTTCATGTCGTCTCTGAGGATGCGCTTCATTTCTGTGTCATCTTAATGAATGATTGTCAATTCTGCTGTGCCTGTGTGTTCTTCGTCTGTTTGTATTTGCACTCCGAATTTTTTTGGAACAAAAAAACAAAAAACAAAAAAACCACAAAAAAATAATAATAATTCACTCGCATATCTGATGTTTTCTGTCCGCTTGTACATTACACTCCACGCAGCCCTTTGGTGGTGCTCACACAGTCTGTATAGTAGCTGTTTTTAGCACAAAATGAACACGCTCATGCATACATGCTACATGGATTCACACACACCCCAGACAGCAGACACGTCCGGCTCGGTTCTGGCGCTCGCGACTGGGCCGCGCCCGGCAGGTGTCGCGTGAGCCGGATGTGGCCCAGTAATTTCCAAGCGCTTGTTTTTCCCCACGTCGGATGCGGCGGGTGCCAAGCCAGCGTTGCCAGGTGTACAATAATTATCGTATTTGTACGATAAATTGGCCCTCTGTACAATGTACGATCCAAAATAGATCCAAAAAATGCCAAATGTACAATAATTTGACTACTTCAAATTATTTGCCTGCCGCAGCTGTTTTTTTTTGTGAAGCCTGAAGGCATCTGTTCCCATGTGACATGTTTCCAGCCAATCGTGCTTTGCTGAGCGGGAGATACGAACATTTGTCTCGGAACTAGCATGATAGGTTGAATTCTGGATATCGGCGTGACATCACACACCATGTGATAGGCCATGGTTACACTACCAGTTTTAGCGTGAGGGGGCAAACAAACTTGCATTCAGGTGTTTTTCACTCACAGTTCCTTCAGTTATTTCCATTTTAGCGTCTTTATTGTATTTTAACTTAGTTTGGCAATCGTCACTGGTGCCTGTGGTGGCGAGCATGGCTTACCTAATATCAGGATGAGTTGAAGCCAGAGGCTTTAGCGAGATATAAAGCAAAATTGGACATAGTCGGCCTAGATTTATGTTCCATACAAGCACACAGCCGATTCTTGGACGAATAACCCCAAACAATTGCACATTTGGGGTACCCAGATGTGTACCATTATCTCATAAAACTCCTCGTAAGTATACGTTTTTAGAAACTGTTTTAAATATTTATATACCAATTCACAGCCCCCAATACATAAAGAAGTAAATTTCTTTGAGTTTATTACATTGCTTCAGGCTAAGGCCAAGGCCTTGGTGACAGTTGGTCGGCCATGGCCTTGGCCCCTTGGCTATGCAATACAAACCGACAAATCTGATTTCTTACCTGTTACAAAGTGTGCTGAACAAACATACGTGTAGTCTGATTTGAGTCACCCATAATTTCTCTTCGTCTGCTCTATCAATAGCGAGCAGCCCATTTTCTTCTTCTTTCAGGCTCAGTAGCCTCGCTAGGAATCATAGAAAATGACAAATGTGGCTGGCGAGCAACATTGTTGGTGCAGTTGAACACACAACAGTTCTTCACCATCTTTCCCCCTATCGTAAACTGCACGAAATCAGACAGCACAGGCACAAAATGCAAAATGCATCGGCTTCGCTAGCAATAGTGAGCATTTGTTTGCCCCCTCTGCCTGGTTGCTATGGCTAGCGCATGCCTGGATGTGTTCAGTGGCCCGGATGTTCGAGAATGGTTAGCTTTGCCAGCTTTTTAACACTAAAGTGATTAAATTTGACTATAGCGCATCATTGGGACAGATGTATGATCTTTTCCCTCAAAATACGATAATTTTTAGTCTCTGGTATGATAATCCTACATTTCCCACCTGGCAACGCTGTGCCGCACGGGCCCGGCGTGGCTAAGGCAGACGTGGGCCAAACGAGGCGCGCGGATGCGGGCCGGGCTCGGGCCGGACATTCTTCGCCTGCCCAGACGCGGCAAGGCTAACGACACACACACATACACACAACACGTCGTCAGGACCGCTCGAACGCATTCAAGCGCAACGCAGACAGACTCATACACCCGCACAAACGCACGGTAGTCGTTAGACACCTGCTCGGAAATACACACGTACATGTTTTCCGCGTTCTCCTTGTGTGTTTTTCTGCGTTCTTGTTTTTTTTTTCCTTTTCTTTTTTTTTTTTTTTTTTTTTTTTTTTTCCATGCCGCCTCGTGTGAGTCGGAGACTGCAGCTCTCGCTTCTCAGCCGAGGGGTGTATGCGGTGGGGTGGTGGTGGGGGGTGGGAACCCATTACTATGTGCGACACCACCTCGGTTTCCACCAGGTCTGAATTTTAAATCAAAACCTCCCCATTTTTTCTACCAGCATCCTCTCATCACTCCCCCCTTCCTTCCCCCCCCACCCCTCCATTTTCTCAGATATGATCCCTTTCAACTCTTCTCCTCTGTATGACTGCCCCCAACCCCCCCCCCCCCACCACCACCACCGCTGCCGCTCATACCCCCCCTTCCACCCCTCTTTTTTCCTCCTCCGTTGTCTTTCTCCTTTTCTTTCTCTGTACAAAGTGTTTCAAATTTATCATTTGTATATTATGATGTATGGGTACGATAATGTTCTTTATTATGGAAAAATGAGAAAGATTTATTTTTGTTACCGGTTTGTTTCATAATTCCTTTTTTAAATTGGTATTGTAATATCTCTATGCAAGGAACTGTTCGTTGAATCGTTTTTATTTAAGAATGTAATTATGTGTAATAAATGGTAGAAGCAGTTTGGCATGGAGTATTCACGCTTCTTGGCTGGTCTGTTGATGGCGGTCCTCTTCCCGGCGACGCCGCGCGCCAGTCATCGGTCTTCGCGCTGAATGTTGTCTGATTTCTTATCCAAAATCTCAATCACAGATCCATTCAGTTTGTTCACAATGAGCACCCAGACTACATTTACATACCCTCTTTGCTTTAATTCTCACTGACCGGAGGATTTTTTTTTCCGCAGTGGCTGCATGCGTGGATTCATTTGCAAACCAACGAGGTAAAAGCGGACAGGGAAATTGAATTGACTTCCTCCTGTTCCTGCTTTTTGCCGCAAACCTCTTTTCGGATGAATAAAAAAAAAGGCTTCTGATTTATTGTTCCTTTTCATCAAACACAGGAAATAGGCCGAGAATACCTTCACTTTGCCTGAATGCACACACTCGTCTCCCTCCAAGGGAGCTACAGCATGTTAATTACATCTGCTACCAACCAAGGTGATGACTTATCCGCTATTCCTGCTTTTTGACCATGACTAGCTGATAAAAGGGTAATCGAATAACTAATGGCTAATTAGGGAGTAATTACTCCCCGGTAAATGGCCCTATCCAGTGTATTAATTCTCCTTAGGTCTGGCAGTGAGAAACTCCCACAAGGTTTTTTGTTTCATTTAATGCTCCCTAATTGAAATGGGCACCCTCATCAAGAAGCTTACATGTATCTGTCGAACCTAATGTTCTTTTATCTGTAATTACAGACAGACTGCATATTATCTACATAACTACACCTACTACGTCAAACGCGGAGACACATTATGAAATTAGAAACGATGGAGTCATTTTTCAGCAAAGGTCGCACGTCCCATGAGCGCCTTTCGAGCATCATTCTCGTCCCGCGTGATGGAAATGAGCTGGTCTGTGAGTTCACAGCGGAGCTAAGTGGTCTTAATGTGTTCCGGCGCAGGATGGACCGCGCGCACATCAGTGCGTATGAAAGGTTAACGCGCGCATTCGCAGTCACGCCGCGACTCCACGGACTCCCACCAGAGCCTGGCCACTTCCTGTGATCCCAGCACACTGACAAAGCCCAGGAAGATTGTGCATCTATCAAATAAATTAAATAACGCTTTTATTTTTTCCTCCAGGGGCAGCTATTGCGACTGTAAAGGGCTAGAATTCTAATCAATGCTGCAGTTGATCATTACAGCAGATTACGACAGGATCTCTGTGAGTTCAAACAGATCCACTTCTGAACAAGGACCGTGTCTTGTTTAACCTGAGATGTCAGTAAGAAGCCGCATGCAGCCGACGGATGTTGTAAAGTGACTTGTGACATAGCATGAACCATTTAAATTTGTTTTGACTTCCTTGACTGGAAACCCAATGACAGTGAAAGGAAAAAACAACAACAAAAAAACTGTGGAAACCTTATTTATAGGAGTAGAGTTCATGCAACTACAGTTGCCTTTCTTTATTAGACATTCTCAAATGGCATACTTTAGCAAGGTATTTTGCGAGGAATACGTCTTTCTGCAAGCCGTCTAGATCAGGGGGTCCTAGAGGACCGGTGTCTTGCAGGTATTGCATGTTTCCCTGCTTTAACACACCTGATCCTAAACAATGGCCGACACCATCTTGTCATCAAGTGGCAGCACATGTCTGTTCATGACACATCCAGTTGTATTAGGGTGTGAAGAAGGAGAGAAACATCTAAAACCTTCAGGACAGCAGGCCCTCGAGGACCGACTTTGGCCACCCCTGGTCTAGATGCTTCCAAATACCTACGAACAGCAGCAATATCGCAACATCATGCAGGCAACACTGAGTGAGTCAATCGTTAAACTAAAACTTAAGTTCCATCCATTTCTCCATCTGTTAAATTATCCGGACTCAGGTTGCGTCGGCAACAACTTGAGCAGAGAGGGTCAGCTCATCCAACAGGAAACGGAGCTGCTGCCAGGCTACCTCAGAGATGTAGGCCCGATCGTACACTTCCCACTAGCCGCAACCCATTAAAGGCTACCTGCAAATTGCAGGTTTAGGAACCTCCGCTAACCGTTAATACAATCTTCCGCTCCCTAAAGCCACTACCTGTTATGCCAACTCCCTTACTCACATTGTAGGTGTGGCAATGGGCGTTTCTTTTGGCCTTTCCGCAACCCGCAATCGCAAGAGTTTGTCGGCATGTACTAGAGCGCGTCCAAACGGCATCAGTGTGCGTCCACCTGGTGCACAAACAGCTCCACCTCTCAAATTAACTCTTGTTTAAAAAGCGTGATTTGACCTCAGTTGAACGCCTGAGAAAATAGCAGAGATCATCTTAATCGGCTTGCTCGCCAGTTAAACCATAGACGACCAGAGCGTGTTTATTGGGAGGACACCGACTATCTGGGACTTTCAGGTAGCTGATAGGAATTGTCTATGTAAAAATATTTTTATGTATATATCAGTGCAGAGGAGGAGGAGGAAGGAAGAGCAGAGTCCCAGACGAGCTGCAAATGAGAGCTGCTCTGATCTGGATGAAAAGACGCTCCATAGCAGTTTGTGCGTAGTGCAACCTGCTCTTAAAGGCAATGGCAGCTGACGCACTGATTGGTTTAACAGGCGGAATGTCCTAACCACTCCTATGCATAATGTAGCGGGTAGCACAGGTGGGATAGCGGGTTTAGGGAGGTGGGAGATTGCGTTCTTTGTGTGAGAACGCCCCTCCCACTATCTGCTATCCCTAAATAGCGGCTTTAGGAGATCTGGCGGATGATTGGGCCCGTAGTCTCGTGGTCTTCCCCTGGTGGACATAACTGAAACACCTCTCCAGGGAGGCGTCTAGAAGGCAACCCAACCGGATGACCGAACCACTTCAGCTGGCTCCTCTCGATGTGGAGGAGCAGCACCTCTACTCTGAGTCTCTCCCGGATGACTGAATGTCTGAGGGAGAATCCAGCCACCCTGCAGAGAAAGCCCATTTCAGCCGCTTGTATCCGTGATCTTATATTTTTTCGATCCCTGCCCACAGCTTAAGACCCCGGGTGAGGATGGGAACAACGATTGACCTGGAAAACAGAGTCAGTCTCACCTTTTGGCTCAACCCTCTGTCAGACCTGGTACAGAGTTCACAACCGCTGCAGGATGCTGCCTGTCCATCTCCTGCTCCATCCATATGTCACCCATGAACAAGACCCTGAGATACTCCTGATAGTCTGAAAGTGGTCCATGTTGATGCGATGCACACAAGTACCGCATTCAAAAGAGTTGGGAAGGAGCTTGGAGTGACAGCTACAGTGGTGATAGTCGTCACGTTTACTGCCATCAGTATTTGACTCATCACAGCCGCCTGGTGAATGTGTTGATTAACAACCCAACAAATGCAAATAAATGCACAGAGCTATGAGGGGAAGTGACTGAAAGAAGATTTGGAAAAGACAGGTGTGTGAAAATACAGAGCGCAAACCAAGCTTAAGTGCCGTTATCTGTAAATGCTTAAACAGAGATGCACGTGAAGCTAGGGAGCAAAAATCAGTGTTCGTCTTTCTAATCAGTGGTGATGTAGCAGTTAACTGTATCAATCTGCAGAAAAGATATTTGGAAACTCTTCTTTAACACAAAGGGATGCTAAGACTAAGTGTAACTGAGCCTCTGAAATGGCAGAAGGAGGTCTCATGAGTCCCAGATGCCACGGCGAAGTCAAGGCTGTGCCCGTTTCCTGTTAATACCTGATCCCATACCATAATACTACAGAGAGAAGATCATCATCAGAATCCAGGTATTTGCATGTAAAGACTGGTCTCACTGATAAATGTATAGCAGGCTATGAATCTGCTAACTCAGGTCACTGTGTTTTATGGTCTTAAATTTGGAAGACAGGACGGGTCGTCGGGGCCTTCAGTCTCAATTTATTGATACGAGATGGACGGGCAGCCTGTCCAACATGGGATGTAAGTTACCCCCCCTCCTCCCTCCCCCCACAGGGCCCCACTGTGTACCCCGTCTCCCTATTTTCTGCACTGATTTTTTCTTTTTTTGTCCAGTATTTAAATGAGCGCATGCAGGTCCTCACCCAGGATTGGCGCTGGCCGCTGCTCCTCATGCCGGTTGTGTTAATCCTTCATGTTGCCTAGCAGCACCGCTGATTGGACTGATGTCCCACTGCTGTTCACCAATCAAGACGGGGCGACTTCCTGCACCTGCTGTTACAGGAGTGCAGTCGGCCTTTCAGTCGGCGCAGCTGCAGTTTGCTCGTGCCTCCTGTTAGATATATATTTGGCATCTCTGCCAAGTTTCACGAAATGTGAACGGTGAGATTTTTTTGGGATCTTGGGGGTGGAGTTTATGCAGAGTTTTTTTTTTTTCCATAAAAAAAAAGTTATTTTGCATTATTTTGATTGGTTCACTGACATCTCTACTGTCACACAGATAAGTTGTACTCTATTTATGATGCTCTGTGGGACAGATGGAGTTTTCCCACCCGGAGCTCTGAGGCTCCGGACCTGCAGGGCTCCGTCCATCGTTAAGCTGCTTTGTGTTTTGGTCCTGTTCAACCGGACCGTTGAGAATAAATGTTCGAGCAGGGCAGAACAAGCATGAGCTTATCAACCTGGGAGAATCTACAGGATCTGCCAAAAAGAAATATAAACCTTCACAGATCTTATCAATCCGAATGGCTTGTCCGAGCTCCCCTGCAGCTCAGGATGTAGCACCTGGATGCTACAGAAAGCTAACAGTGATAAAGTTAAAATGACGGAAGTTTTGTGACCACATGTGGTAACTGTGAAAGAGCCGCGTCCCCAGTGCTGACTGACGGTTCCCGAAATTGCAGTTCCTCAACTGACCACTAGGGCTCCAAATCAAATCCTCACTGACCCCAAAGTTAAATTAATGGCAATAACCACGTGTCTCTGTTGCCCAATGACCTACACAGTGTGGTGAAAGGGATGTTTTAGACTGTTTTCCAGCTCCCCAGTTAAAAACAGTGACAGTGAGTGCTTCCAGACCCCAGCAGTGCTCATTTCTGACGTCGCTGCTGAAACTAGAGCTGGGCAATACTGGGAATTTTGGTATCGATCCAATACCAAGTAAATACAGGGCCAGTATCGCCGATACCAAAACCAATACTTTTTCATATTAAGCTTAATCTTAATATGAAAGAACTTTTGTGATTTTTGTCTTTGGATTATTTTGTTAAAGCCAAAAATATAATTTCGTCAAACTTTATGTCTTCAACATTTTTGTGTTAATATTCCTTGGAGTTGAATTTTTGTTCATAATTTTTTTTATAATATATCTTTCAATACTTGTGTAATTTTGTTTGCACTGTGTGCCCTTTCCTGTTGCTTTAACTCTATACATTTCTCCATTGTGGGATAAATAATGGATTATCTAATGATTTTTATCTTAGATAACACCTTTCAAAGGGATACATGACATGTAATGGGTTATTTCAAGGTCTTAATTATATTTTTTTGAGTTGACTCCAGTAACGACTTGAGTAACGTTAATATGAGTTGATGCTGAAGATGACCACTCTGATCTACCTTGATACTCACTGTTGGAAAAAAAAGAAAGCTTGAGTATCAATCTTTTTACATGAGTATCGTTTGAT
Source organism: Hirundichthys speculiger (assembly GCA_018398805.1). NCBI lineage: Eukaryota > Metazoa > Chordata > Actinopteri > Beloniformes > Exocoetidae > Hirundichthys > Hirundichthys speculiger. The sequence goes on along the minus strand of JAGFBZ010000821.1, from coordinate 154,216 downwards.
ATCAATACCAGTGTGTATGGATATTATCGATATTTGGATGGATCCTGCCCACCTCTAGCTGAAACGACATTTGAAATGGGAGGTCAGACCGCCGTCCAGGAGCCCTTCCCCATGGTGCGGACGTCTGCCGGGACCTGCAGTCAGTCATCCCCTAAACTTGAGGGCTGACGGCGGTAAGTTTGTCGGACTGGGGGTGGGGGGTGGGGGTGGCAGAGGTCAGATGAGTCCCAGCGGAGCTCCACTCGTCCCTCGTTTCAGCTCCGGCAGCAGTCACCTCGGGCGTCGCTCCTGTAGCTACGCTTTAAATGAGGATGTGTGGACAGATGTGACAGATTTAGAGGCTGGTTCTCGCTGCCGCAAAGAAGTAAAAGAAGCAACACAAGAAGAAAAGAAAGAACTGAACAAACGAGAGAAAAATCTCCAACTTAAGACTTAAAACTAATGAAATTCCAATTCTTATTCGGGTCCATGTGTCCCTGTGGGTTCTGGAAGACAGAATTAAAAGACTAAATCAAACAAGGCCTCACACGTTCCCCTGTTTTAACAGCACTTGACAGTGTAAACAGCAGAATTAATACAGACACAGCGCCGGGGAGGAGGCGTATTTGTTATCCGGTTAATTACACCAGGCAGAATAATCAGAATAATAGAAAAGATGAGTTGATAAACGCTGCTTTTAAATGCTCGGTTGAAGGCGCTCACCCCGTCGCCTGCGTTTTCACACATCTGCAGCGATAGCATCGCCGTCGTAAATCTAGCAGGACAACAGGATTTAAACATGCATGTATAGCATTCTAATTCTCTTTATTTATATGCGAGCACACTATTAAATCCATGCATGGTTGACGCGCGCACAAAAGGCTCTCTTAGCCCGGGTGGGGTGTTTTATGATCCGAGGATCTGATTATTTGTTAAATGGCAATAAATTTTCCAAAGAAAAACGCAATATTTCACGATGATGATGTTCTTTCGGATTTTTTTATTTATTTTTTTTCTTTTTCCCGAGCAGACTGCGTCATTGTTCGTCACCCCGCGGGCCATGAAAGCTCGTCCTTGAATCAACTCCTCGTCTCGGCTCTGCTATTCACCCGCGAGACACCTGAGCACATTTTGGAAACGTTGCCTTTTGTTTCAAATAGAAGCGATTCAGTCGCGGCTCCCGCCCATTGATGGAGGGTAGAAATGGTGTCAAAGTGCTGAATTGAAGCTTTGTAATAAAAGAAAAAGCAATTCTCCAGGCAAGGCAGTGATTCACCTTTCAAACTCAACATAAAGACCTTTTTCTTTTTTTTTTTCTCTCTCTCCATGTGGTTGTAAGAGAAGATTTCTCCGAGGGAGCTGCCAGAACCAGTGGGTGTCTCGCAGGCGCCATGCAGGGTGTGCGGCTGTCACATCTGGCGACATGGAGGTTGGCGGCGCGCTGGGAAGCTCTGAAAAAGTTTAAAGCTGGCCTCGTTTCACTGACTCGGGTGATAACGAGCACCGAGATCACAAACTCCTCAGCGGCGGATCTGCACGAGGTCAAGTTCAGGATTTCGAGGCTCCGGAAATCTCCGGCTGCAGTGAGCGTTTAATCAAGAATCAGATGGAGGCTTCATCCTTGGCGGAGACGTGAGCCATGGATCCTTAAGCAGCCGAGTGCTTAGGTATTCTCAATTATCGGGAATATGTCGTGGTGGCCCTCTGTAATTAAAGCCTAATCATGCTGGTGGATTCAGAGAAGCATCTTCATCACACTTTCATTAGTCTCCCTCCTTGCGATGCCCAGCAGCAACACAACCCCCATTAGGAGCGGTCAGACGGCTTATACCCAAGTAAAACAGAGCTATTTTATGGTTTTTATCCAGTTTTTTTTGTGTGTGTTTTTGCAATAACAGCCACAACATAGAATAACAGCAATTTTTTTTAAAAAAATTGTGTTGTAAAGCGATCCCTTATTTTTCACGGTTAATGGAGACTGGCGCCCCCCTCACATAAATCAAAATCAGCGAACTGGAGCCGGAGCCCCCCGAGCTTCAATAATGTATTTAAAATATGTTTAAAAACCCCCCAAAAGTAGCGAAACAAGACAAAGGCTCATCTGTGGTCTTTCTGTTACCTTCACAGCCTCTGGTCTCTGAACCATAGTAAAGAAACCGCTGGTATTGTGCTATTTTTGGCTCGTAATTAGCGGCTAACACGCTAACAACAACAAAATAAAAAGTCTGGTTTTCTCTGCATGGAAACGGGCACTTTATTCTGGCACTGCAGGAACTTGTAACATCACACAGGTTGTATTGTTGGGCTCCTGTCCTGTCCCACGACACACACACTACATTACCCATAAGGCCACCTTCTTAAAGGTGCCAGGCTGGCTCACAACATTTCTTCACTGTGAGAGAACGCGCACAACATCCTGTGGTTTCCGCGATTTTTAAAATTTTTTTTAATTATATATTTCTGAAAAATCCGCAAATAACTAAAACTGCGGAACTTAAACCGCGAACTGTACTTTTGACTCTCTTTTGACAAAACAAAGACTGTGGCACCATAATTGATTAAGATCAATTCTTCAGTTTGGAACAAAATGATCTCCAAAAGGCATCAAAACAAATCATTGATTTTGACAGACGGAGCAAAGTTAGTGTATTATTTCTGATTTTATCATTCCAAAGTGTGTGTGTGAAATGTTCCTTTAATCGCCAAGCTGTTATATAAAACCCAATCTTATATGTTGACTTTAACATAACGTTGCACCTGCAAATAGCACTTTAATTGTTTTTACTGTCCTGAAATGTCAGTCACAGTCCTGACAGTTATTGATCCAGTATGGTTTCGGCGGTGACATCTGAAACGAAGTTTGCTGGAGCTCTGGCTCCTACTTTTGGAGTAGGCATTTGCCGATTGTGCTAGTAAAAGTGGCATATTATGCTAGTGGTAGTGCTCGTTTTTTGCCCAAATTATGCTCAAATTATGCTTGCTTTTCAAAATTATGCTACTTTTTAAAAAAATCATTCTGTGCACAAACTTCACAACTCACAAGACAAGTTTGTAAATGTATTTTATTAACCCTGGCCTGACGTTCTGGGCCCGATTGTTCAAAACCTGGCTAACTTTATCCGGTGGTTAGGCCTATACGGTGGATAAATCTGCTATCCAGCGGATAGTTATCCAGCGAACAAAAATAGGTTGCACAAAGCCTGGATAATGTGGTGGATAGCTATCCGCGGATAGCTTGCTAACCATCGCGTGTAGCAGAGCGTGACACAGTTTGTGCAAGATTTTGCACTCAAATGGCCTCCAGTTACCATGGTAATGTATGCAAATTTCGAGTAAACAACGAACTCTAAAACGAGCACTGGGAGAAAGACTAAGGAGTCTGGGACCGAGACACAGACTTCCAGTTCCGTGTCATCGAATTCCCGCGGTATCTCAACACAACTAAAAAGCAATCGCAAAATAGGAGTGGAACCAACTGTTAATAGTAATCTATCTTTTTTAGTAGCTGAGATCTTCGTTTTCTTGAATTATTCTAAAATTGTGCTATTAAGACAAGAAAATATATGGATTATGCTAGCAGTGCTACCCTTGGAAAAAGGGCAAAAATTATGCTCAATTCCTCAGATTATGCCAAAAATTATGCTAGCACAATCGGCAAGAGCCTATTTTGGAGCCGGACCCTTGTGGTCATTCAGTAAACTGCACTTCTGCATTTGGCCTTAAAAAAAGTCAAAACCGGAGGTGTAAAAGCATCAATAGTCCATTGTGTTCGGAAGACGTTGGCTCCTCCTTCAAAGCTGTATTTTAAGGTCACGTGAGGACATGAGTGGGTCGGCCTTTAACTGATTCATATTCGGCCCTTTAAATGGCAGTTTTGTTCAATAAAATGCAGTGAATATATGCGGGACGACTCCCTGACGTCTCCTGATGGGACAAACGTCCAACTTAACCGCGCTTAAGTCGAAAACAGCGCTTTTGTCGTGGACATGAAAGGGTAAAGCAGCAAAGCTCCACTTCCTTTCCCTGCACGCTCACTTCTTCTGAGTGGAGAATGAATCTGTGGGCGAGATCTTGGGTCTGGAGGCGGAACGGGCGGCCGGATCGGCGGGCGGCCGGATCGGCTGGTGGCCCGATACGCTGGCGGTTTGACAGACAGCACAGACACCTGGAAGGCCGGCGAGAGAGCAGCAGTGTAAAAGTCACTGCTGCTCTACAGGGCCATGCATTATGCAGGAAGCTCTCTGTGTCTGCCCCCCCCCCCCCACCTCCTCCTGCTCTGCGGTAAAAATAGATCAACAGACCTGAGTGTTCAGCTCCTTTTTTTTTTTTATGCCTCTCACTTTCACTTGGATATCACCAGGTGCGGCGGCGGCTGGCACCTGCCCCGCACTTCCTCCCTCCGGTGCTTGCGTGCATCTTGAGTTTCAACGCGCGCATGTTTACACGCACGTTTGTTTTGTTTTTTTCAGTTTTCAGAGCGTGCGTGCACGTCAACCGGAGCTGTTTCTATCAGGTTGCCGGGTGCACTCGGCTTTCAGTAAAAGTGAAATATTAGTCTTGCAGTGGTGCTTCTGGCAGTTATGGTGGGAGGAATTTTTTTGGAGGAGATATTATCTGGCAGCTAATGGCGGCCAAAAGAAAGCGGACACGCTGTATCTGTGAGTTCAATGCTGTTAAAGGGGCCCTGAGGTCAGCCCGGAATAGAAACGTCTTTTTTTTTTACTGTGAGGAAATGACTCGTAGAGAGTCGTGACGTCAGGCCCAACCGACGTACCAGAAACGAAGACGGCAGCTTTCTTCTTCTGCTGCTTCACCTGAGTTACTGTAAAGATTTCAATTTTCAGTTTGGGAGATGAAATCTGTTCCCTCCTGTCAGTAAGAGGAAGCAGGAAAACCTTCACTGTATTGAAATTTATTGAAATTTGATATGCATATACAGATGAAACCAGAGGTTAACATGCACTTTATAAGAAGACACATGACCTTTTTTTTTCCCCTCACTGTGACATCAAATCAGACTAAACTTTTCCCGTTTTAGGTCAGTTAGGATTATCAAAATTATTTCTATTTGCTAAATGACAGAATAATGAGAGATAATTTTCTTTAAAGCCAGTTTATACACACTAAGATCATTCTGCCTTTAAGCGGTTTGGTAACGCCCAGATGATGATGTCATAGCTTTGGAAGATTCTGATAAGGTTAACTGACAACATTTGAATTCAAAATTTGATAGAGGTTCCTGTGAGTCAAATTTCATTAATTTTGGGCAATAATTAACGGAAATATTGAGAAACAAAATCTTCGGCCCCATCAGGGTTATAATAGTTTTGGATTTTCCATTAGTTGTAGTTTTTATTTAGTTCTTAGTTCGGTTTTTCAAATTCAGTTAGTTTTAATTCATTTTTAGAGCAGTTTTGCTAGTTTTTATTCATTTAATTTTTTTAAATACTTAGTTTTAGTTTAGTTTTTATTAGTTTCAGTATTAGTTTTAGTTTTATTTTGTAAATTAGGGTTGTAATTTTGGTTCGAGTGAAGTGCTGGAGGTTTTGAAGGCTTTTGAATCACATAGTCGTGTTTACATTCCGGTCTCAATAAACATATTTATCAATGCGTCTTCCTGCTTGTGGTGTTCCTGCGTATTTACTGACCAGCAGCTATCTGGTTGCCGGTGAAAAAAAAAGTCAATTATAGTTGCTGGTTTCTCCCGTTCCTTCCCAACGCTGACTGGCCTGCAGCTGTAGCTTCTCTTTCCAGGGGGCTAGCTTAGGCTAGCTTATCCAGCTAGTCTTGGTTAGCTTTCTTGTGCGAGCTTTTCTAAATGGACTTTCAGATTTGTGGGTTTTTTTCCCCTTGAGAAGTATTCCACACATTGTATCACCTGCTTCTACAACAAGACACTTATTTTTATTGTTAACACAGTCATAGTCAAAGAAATCCCAAATAGGACTGTGCCGCTTTCTTCCAACTTTTGCCGCAGCCATCACTGCTGATTACTTTTTTTTTTTGCGGTTGTTGTTGTACGACACTTTTAAAAACTCTCATTTTTATTTTATTTCAGTTTCAATTCTAGTTTTCATTATTTCGTTCGTATTCATTAACGATAATACCCTTGGGCCCCATTGACCGCAATGTTATCGAAAATTTGAAAGTGATCCAGAATCCAGGATTTCTTCCGGATCACACCCAAAATGTAATAAATTCTTCCTTTTCACATATCTGGCAACTCCTGAAAATTTCATTAAAATTTTAAAATTAAAATTAAAATCCATCCATAACTTTTTGAGTTACCTTGTACACAAACAGATAAACGCTAGCAAAAATATAACCTCCTTGGTGGAGGTAACAAACATAAATGTCCAACAGTTATAGATCTGTTTCAAAATTGTATCTTTTATCTTAAACATCCATACAAAAAGTCAAAGTGCTGACAGAGTGTCAAAGACCAAAGCTAACGTACGAAATGTTTGTGCAATTGCATGCAAGTGCAAGTCTGCATCAGCACACGGAGTTTAAAGGTCTGCGTTCGCCGAGTGCAAAGGCTCCCTGAAGACCATTGATCCATGTCTACGGCCACAGAGGTCCACGACTCCTCCCTGATTGCCATTCCTCTGCTAATTAAACAGCCCGGCTTAACGAGTTCACGTTGATAACAAGGTTGGAGGGAAAGGTCACCCATCCCGCCGACACAACCTAGACGCCGTCAATAACAGCCCTGCCTGAAAGGACAGGTACACACACACACACACACATGCACGCACACATGCACAGCGGTAATCATCTGAGAGGTAAATAAAACAGCTTTTCTGCAGAAAAAGGTAGACGAACCAGAAAGCGCCGGAGCAGAATTGACTTCTTTTGTGCCGGCCGATCTTACATAAGCTCTCACAATTTGGCTTGTTTGAAGCATCAGCCTTGGAGAGAGGAGAGCAACTGCACACCGTTTAAGATTTTTCTTCTTGTTTTGTATTCTTTTGACTCTACCTACATGTTTTCTGTGTCCTGACTCCAATGAAAGGTTTTTATTTTTTACGCCTTTCAGCGTTGATGTTTCAAAACGGCGTTAAGTCCATCAAGGGAACGGCTCCAGGTGAACCTTTGTTTCGTGCATTAGCAGCACGTTTCCGTTCCCATTATATATCATTTTTGCACCTTTTTTCTGAAGGAAACGCAAACCTTTTAAAATGTACTTGAGGGAGCATCAAGTACTCTCATCATCGTGACACAAATGCAGAAAATCACACAACCATCAGGTCTTCAGGGGCGTCATTTGATGAATAGATGGATGGATGGAGAGACGGAATACAAATGTTGATTTTAAATGAGGTGCTGTGAGGTTTTTTAATGTTAAAAACACAGATCAGCTGTGTTGATTAAAAAGAGCCACTGAAAATACTACAATGATGAAGTCAGCCTTGTAATACCAGTTTGTCCCACTAGAGGTGATCTAAATAATTCAGTTCAATGCAATTTAATTTGTATAACATCTATTTAAATGCAAATTGTCTCTACCTTACAGAGACCCAGAGCATGACCCCAAAGCAAATATAATTTCCTAAAATTATAATATTAAATCTTAATCAAAGAAAATGTTGTTTTGGAGACTGCATTACATCGTGTCTGTGTCTGTTCTTCACTATTTCCACTCTTCAGGGGTGTAAGCGTCGACTCACAGACAGACTCTGCTGCAACCAGTTCTGGTGCTGGTACTGATCCGGGTGGTCCGGGTGGGTCTGGACGACCACATCACAGCAAATTAATCTGCTCTGCCCAAGATTTAAAATCTTACATCCAAAAAGATCATATTAATTTTGTTGCTTTAAACATAATTTACTCACTGAGTCTGTGGTTTACTCTTACATATTTTATGAATATGTCTTTTATGTCTTAATCGGATAAGACATCCTAAATTTAGTAATTAACTGTTTGAAAAACCATCAATGCTCAAGACTTCAAACTTTTATATCTATTGAAACACTATAAAAATCTCCTTTAATGTAACCAGATCAACATACTCTGCCAACATTAATTAACATCCACTTCAATTTATGAGCTTATTTTCTTGTTCTTGTCTTCTTCCCAGAATTCAGAATTATTTGCTAATTTTCAGTGTTTTTCACTTGTTCCTGTGCTGTAGCGAGTAATTTGATAACACTGAACAATTTTCAGCCAGAATTTTGTGTTTATTTTTGTATTTAAACTAGCGTTGTTTTTTTTTTTTTTTTTTTACAGTGTAGCTCTTCAGCTTCTACCTCTTGCAAAAAACACAGCTTAAAATACAAAAAAATACTCAATTCTGGGTGGAAATGACTTGACGCTCGTGAAATTATTAAGATATTTTTACAAGAAAGAAATCTTGTTTCCAGTTTAGACCTGGTAGAAGTTTTCATGGTTTGAAACAAGAGAAAAAACCTGAATTTAAATGAAATTGCTTATGAAATTGCTTAAACACAGACTTGTGACAGCACTGTAACAAGTGAAAGACAGTGGAAATGAGCAAATAACGTCGCTGAAAAAAATGAAAACCCACAAACATGTTAAGTAAAAAATAAAGTAAAAAAAATAGACATTTCACTCGAATTTTGTTTATTTCTTGTATTTTAGCTAGTGTTTTTGGAGCACAGTTAATTACAATTAATACAACTACTTAATGCTAACAGTGTATGTATTTTTTGGTTACTTGAAACAGGTTTTTTATCGTGAAAGAAAACAAAACGCGAACTGTCTCGTGATATGCTGCCCTCATTTGGTCTGGAGTGGTGTTGCTACATAGTGTGCCTTTAATTTCTTTAACGGAAATATTGGAAAAGATCTCAGGAGGAAACTTAACTTGTTAAAAAGTTTAGGAGAACATAAATATGGAGGAGTAATGTCGAGCTTTTCCAACAACACCTTTAGTTGCCCTCAAGAAAGAGAGAAGCCAAACTTCCAGGCTTACACTTCAACAGTGACAGTAGCTGTTGGCAAAAAGAATAATTTAAACATGTTTTCCTTGGCAGAAATAAATACATATAATCCATCAATAAAAACGCAGAATGAAAAGAGCTGTACACGTTTGTGGACCTCTCTCAAACAAGAGGAAAAGCGCTGTCCTCGCTGTATTTTTTCAAGCGAGCCCATAAATGTCCACGGAGAAACCCTGAGCCAGACACACAAATACATGACCTATATATCCTATCTGGCTCGCTCATCATTTATCTTACAGCGGCAGAATCAGGATAGATTGGTTCAATTAGACTGGCCTTTAATGTAATCTGTTTAATCCATTTCTATCATCAAAGCCAATACCTACCTCTCTCCTCGGAGAGCGGGATTAGCCCTTTGAGGGCATCTCAGAGCGAGCATCTCGGCAATAAGAAGAAAAAAAAAGGAAAAAAAAACAGCCTGTGAGTCGATCAGATCTCCTCGACACAAGTTATATTTGTTCTTTACAACTGGTTGTGAAAAAAGGAGGGCATCTCAAGTGAAGTTTTAATGGGTGAAGATTTAAGATCTTCATATCCTTCCACAGATTGCGAACACAGTTTGGCACTACGCCCAGCGCCACCGTAAAATGACGAGGAAAGACTTGGCTCCATTTTTATTGTCTTCGGGAAACTTGCTATGAGTTGATTTTATATCGTTCCAGGACAAGAGAAGTGTATCAGTTTGCGCAATAAATCATTAGGCCAACGTTTCAAATTAATGGGCCGCAGAAACACCTTTTAGCAACAACTAAAAAAAAAAAAAAAACGGGCGATTTGCCAATCAGAAAAATGACGTGTCGCCCTGAAATGGAAACATTCTGTTGCAAAAATTACAAATATCTCTTCATCTTACTGTTCAAGTCACATCATGATGGAATTTCTTTTCAGTGTTCACGGAGGATAATGACCCTCCATCTCCATTAAACTTTACAGCAGAAATAACAGTTCCATCATTTCCGTAGCTTGATTTCAAATAGATTTCACATTTTTGAGTGACAGCAGTGTGTGGCGGGCCGGGCTCGGCTGTGGGAGCAGGGCCGGGCTCGGCTGAGGAAGCTGGGCCGGCCTCGGCTGAGGTAACGGGGCCGGGCTCAACTGAGGGAGCAGGGCCGGGCTCGGCTGTGGAAGCCGGACCGGGCTCGGCTGTGGGAGCGAGGACGGGCTCGGCTGAGGGAGCGGAGCCGGGCTCGACTGAGAGAGCGGGGCCGGGGGAGCCCAGGGTAGCCGGCCTGGCTCGGCCGAGGGAGCGGGCCGGGCTCGACTGTTGGAGCCAGGCTGCTTACGGACTTTCAGGACTCTTCCAAGCGGAATTATTGGGACCTTCAGTCAATCATCTGTCAAACATCTGTATGGCCAGTATACAAAATGTAGCATGTCGGTGGTGGTGGGGAGCGTCTCAGTTTGGCATGTTAAGCCACATTTGAGGAGTAACTAGTTCTTTATTTTGTGTCATTTCTGATCGAGCTTTTCAGAAAATATTCATTTTAACTGTCAATCTGTTCCCACAGCACTCAGACAAACTAATGATTAGAAGCTGATGAATCATTAACAAGCTCAGTTGGCCATAAAACAAGCGTCCCGGTGGATTCAGTTTAATCAATGAAACGCTGAAAAGTGCTCCAGAACTCCAGTTTTGTCGGCCGCCGCCGTTTCCACTGCGAGGTTTTCCCGTGCCATTTGTAAATAAGCCGCCATTAAAGGGACTCCGGGGTCTTCGTTCAAAAAAATTCCACGATGCCAAAACATTTCTCCTCGCAAAATTTATACGGCTTTCAACGAGGCGACGGTGCTGCTTTGTAAATTCATGGGTTTCATCCAACAGCTGCAATCTCCTTCTACCTGCTGAGATTTCCGCAGGGAAGTAGGATTTCATACTCAGTACCCCCCTCCCCCCCCAGACTGCTCATCTCTGCACTCACTGTCAGACGAAGGAAAAATGCTCTTATATCTCTTTCTCCACAATCCATGACTTCCTGGATTGGAATTCAGAACCTGGTTCTGCTGCCTTCATGGAGGAGGCCACTTCCAGTCCGGTATTTTTAATCACCGTCTCCCTCATACAGCGTGGATTACCTGTGTGACTGCCTTCCAGGAGAATTCCCCGTACGGCGTTAACAACACCGCCCGTCACACTCGATGGACGCACCCCCCCCCCAACCCAACACACTGCTCTTTTTCCACCGTGCTGTGGATGCCTGCAGATATTACGGCTGCACATGATGCTGCTTGTCTGAGTCCATTAACTTTGTCTTTTTTAAATGGCTCCTGTGCGTCTGGGCATCAGGCGTCGTCGGTGAAGACTTCGGTGGTACACCGGTCACGTATGGGTAAACACATTTTGGTGGACGGTGACTCGAGTGAGGCTGACAGGTTTGATCAAAGGTGATTGATTGGAAGACACGAGGCATGGCTGCACATAGCAACACGGTGGGGTTCAGGGTTGGGGGGGGGGGGGCTTCTGTGCTGATTGAGGACACCCTACATCTTCCCACCCCCCACTTTGTTTACACAAGACTTATTCCAAAACACATTTGACGGTGGATATTGATCAGCTGAATGGGAAAGATCAATGCTTGTTGATTGGGTGTAAAATACAGGGCCATGATTTTAATTGGAACCAACGTGTGAGGCTTGATCAAAGCAAAAGCCCTTTAAGAACTGACATACTCTGGTCTCTGTAGAAATATTTCTATATTTCTCTTTTTTTTTCATGCCGTGATGCTGGAGATTAAATATGTGAATTAACTGTTGATGTTACTCACTGCGTCTCCACTGTCTGCTCCCTGGTCGTTGGACACTTGGTGTTACAGCTACATGTGCATTTACTGCCATCTGCTGCTTTTTCTATGAAAGTGCAAGCATGTGTCATGAAGGCAGAAACATGCACTTTATTGCCAAAAGTATTTCTTCACCTGCTTTGACTCACATATGAGCTTTAAGGATCTGGTTCTCGGTCTCGGCTCTAATTCATCCCAGAATCTAAAGCTGCTGTTCTCCTCACGAAAACTGAAGGAATGGCATAGTGGCTTTGCTAGTACAGGTGCAAAAAAAATAAAATAAAATCACTAATCAAATTAACAGCAGGTGCAGCAAAATGAGCAATCATCTACTGTGGCCTCAAAACACATCAGTATAGAAATCAAGAGGACACTCGTTCTTAGAAAAAAGCAGAGGAGAGCAGGTAATTGTTAAATATGGAGCTTAGGTAATCTTCTTAACACTAGTATTTCATAATATGTTTAGCTTAGATACGTTATATCCTTATAATCTGTGTAGTGAAGTGAAACATTTCAAATTGATAGAAAAATCAATAACACTTACATTTCTGGACATTAAAAGCAGAATATTGTGTCCACCCATGATCAAAGAAAAGAGATGCAAATGGCTCCAGCATGTTTGAAGCTAATGTTATTTCAAAAGTTCCTCACATTGAATGCCAATCAGCTACAGCAACCATCACTAAACACTCACTTAGGCTGTTTATCAAACATTTAAGAATAAAAGAATGTATATTTTTTACTTTTTTTTTTTTACTTATATACCCTGCACTGTAGGTGTTAGTGGGGGACATTGTGGGGATGATCGATGACATGGGAAAGTGGGCATGGCAGTTTTTTTCACCAGGGAGTTGTCTTGGTGAAAGATAAATACTTGCAATGAACTCAGAATAATGAAAAAGCCCTAGTTTGACCCATCTTAGTTAGTTAAGGCCAAATAAAGCATTTTTAAAATTTCAAAAATCGGTTATTGGTACCTCGACTTTGTGCAGTTTTTTAAGAGGTTTCCCCCAGGAGTTGAATTTCAACTTTTTAAGAGATGTTATTAGACACCTTTAGAAACACATTGGTGAAGAGATTTCTTGGTAACGAATTAGTTCCCAGATTGGCCAAATATCTGATAAGATGACCTTACTTCAGAGGTCTTCTATCAGGTTGAGACTCTGTGCCGGCCAGTCAAGTTCATCCACACCAGACTCTTGCATCGATGTCTTTATGGTGCTTTGTGCACTGGTGCACAGTCATGTTGGAAGAGGAAGGGTCCAGCTCCAAACTGTTCCCACAATGTTGGGAGAATGGAATTAGAACCCAACTGGACAAGTCATCCAGGGCCAGTGTGGAACCAGTACAGTCCCACATAGGCACCTGTTTTTCAACCCTTTTAAATCTCAGGTGGGCCCCACGGCCCCTGACTGGGTCAGCATCCAAGGAAGTGAACCTTGTTGTGGGTCCACTTGAGTGTTTGACTTTGGAAGTGAGTACCAGAATCGTCACCTTTGATCAGAGCTGCTTCGCTCACTAACCTTGGAAAAGACAACCACATTAGGATTCTGGGAAACACTTTGTTGCCTGACAGCAAACTTGTCCTTGTGCTGAACTGGACCTTCCATCAAGACAATGATCCAAAAAAAATGAAATAAAATACAGCCAAAGGGCTAAACAGAAAGGAACATCAGCATTTATTGTAGCTCAGTCTGAGTCTGGGGAATGAAAGTTGCCACTGATGGCGAGCAAGCCTTCAATTCAATTCCATTCAATTTTATTTATATAGCGTCTGTTACAATGACAATTGTCTCTAGGCGCTTTACAGAGACCCAGAGCATGACCCCCGAGCAAATATCATTAACTAAGATTATATTATTAAATCCAATCAATGATAATGGCAGGTAAAAAACTTCCACTCTGAAACTCACGGTCATCACAGAAAAAGGACTCGCTCAAAGTCTCAGTGGAGACATGCGAAATGCAGATAAACGCTTCGCCACCCTGACAGATTATACGAGCAGCTTTGCATGTGTTTTTTTTTTTTAAGGTGAAAAACTAAATATATGTCGGGAGTGTTGAAGTGTATCACAACAGCGCAACAAACAGCCACAAACAGTGCAACAAACTACAGGAAATGAAGCAAAGTTACAGTAACAAGGTGTTCCTGATTAATTATGGAATGAGCTGGAGGATGAAGAAGGGAGGAGGAAAGGGAAGGAAAGGGAGAAGAGCAGTGGAGACAGCGCTCAGCAGATCATGTTGGCGTCCCCCTGCAGCGTAGGCCTATAGCAGCATAGCTATGACAAAGCTGTGATTAAGACGAGCCTACTCTTGTCTTAGCAACTATGGCTATAACTATAAGCCACTAAACACACTATAGTTAACATGAACGGGAGAGACGTGATCTCGCTAATGGATTCCTGTCAGCACCCTTGCTGCTGGATTCTGGATCAGTTGGAGGCTATTCGGCGAGCTTTTGGGACATCCTGCTAACAACGCATTACAATAATCCAGTCTAGAACTGATAAACGCGTGGATTAATTTTTCAGCATCACCCTGGGAGAGGATGCTCCTAATCTTGGCGATATTTCGGAGATGAAAAAAGGCTGTCTGACAAACCTGATTGATATGCTGCTTAAATGACATATCCTGATCAAAAATGACTCCAAGGTTTTTCACAGCTGTGCTGGAAGCCAGTTAATCCATTCCTCAGGTGTTTGGGACCAAAGACAATAACCTTTGTTTTATCCGAATTTGGAAGCAAGAAGTTAGAGGACATCCAGGACTTAATGTCATTAAGACACCCTTCAAGTTTGGCCTACGGTTTTGCCTCTTCTGGTTGCATAGATAAGTACAGCTGCGTATCATTAGTGGAACAATGAAAGTTTATGCCGTGGTTCTGGATAATTTTTCCCAAAGGCAGCATGTATGAAGTGAAAAGGATTGGTCCCAGAACTGAACCATGTGGGACGCCATAGCAGACCCTAGTCCGTGCAGAAAAAAACGTCATTAACATGGACAAACTGGAACCTGTCAGACAGGTATGACTTAAACCAGCCTAATGCTGTCCCTTTAATTCCAACAGTGTGCTCTATTCTATGCAACAAATGGCTGTGATCAACAGTATCAAAGCAGCACAAGGACAGGACCTAAATAATGTGTGTCTGTGTGTGTCTGTCCTTGTTCAGTCCAGCAGAACAAGGACAGATACTAATCCATTGTCTGAGGCCATGACGAGGTCGTTGGTGACTCGAATCAGCACCGTTTCTGTGCTATGATGAATTCAAAACCCTGACTGAAAAACATCAAATAGATCATTTCTATGCAGGTGTTCTGCTAACTGGCTAGCAACTATTTTTTTCCAGAATTTTAGAGATAAATGGAAGGTTGGATATTGGTCTATAGTTTGCCAAAATGTCCGTATCAAGAGATGATTTCTTAAGCAAAGGTTTTATAACTGCAACTTTAAAAACCTGTGGTACATATCCTAATTGTAGAGGTACGTTAATCTAATCAAAATTGACATACCAATAAAGGACATGACATCTTTGAGCAGAATTTCATCCTTCTGATGTAATTTCCAGTCTGTTAGGATTTGAATTAACTAATTAAGAGCTGTTCAAGACTCAACTTTATTGTCTTTAGGAATGTTGGTTGTCTTCATTTGTCCCCATTTTATTATCTTTAAATTCTTGCTCTCAGGTTCTTTATGACCAAAGGTGTAATTTAGTGTTTGCCACTGAGGTCCTGACCCCCAAAAGATTGTGGCTTGGACACATTTTAACATTAAACACATTTAAATGTGTTTAAGACAAACACATTTTGTTTACGATCACCGGTTATAAAGGGAGATAAATATATGACTCAGCGTGCGTTGTCTTCAAGAGAGTGGACCAACTCTGCTTGTCATGAAGCTTGGATTAATCTTTGTTTTTGGTCTCTTCTTGGCACCAGATAAAAGGAACACAAATATCTTTCCAAGTCAAACGTCCATCCATTCATCCATCCATTATATATTATCTATGCCTGTTAAATCCTATCTAGGGGCCAAGTCAAACATAAGATTGGGGATTAACCAGAAATAGACCAAGATACGTTTTTCTTTACCAGACTGAGTTATAAAGACTTATTTGTGAAATGCTTATTTGCATTAAGCATCCAAAAGTGTCGAGAGTCGATGTTAAAGTTAAACAGAGCAAAGAAAAGCAAACATTGAATAATGAAAAGCCTGAGATCACAGTAATGGTAAAAGGCTACTCAACTGTTTTTTCCTCATTTTTATCTGGATCATTGATCAATAATGCCTGGTTCTGACATATATGACCATTTTGAGCTTTTTAGATTGGAAGGTTGGGGCTCCTATTTTGTTAAACTCCAATGTGATTTGGTGGGCATAAAAACTTAAAGATGCTCCATAGAGACATATTAATCTGTTCCACTTTAAAAAGAAAACAGGCCAGATTTGTGAATCTAAAGTGGATTCTTGCAAATTTGTGACTTTTCAACGTGATATTTTGCATCTTCTTGTCGCACAATGTTGACTTTTTGACAAAAAATCGCGACTTTATGTCGATAAATTTGTAAATTCTGCAATATTTCACATTTTTGTCGTCAGATCTTAAATTTCAGAAAATCAAATATTGATTTTGTGACATGAAGATCACAAATAGAGAAAAACTGCAACTTTTTGTTGTTGATGTTACAGTGTCAGAAAAAGATCAGAACTGGAACTCTGCATATTGTTCCTTGTTTTTTAGAGTAAGTTACGAAATTTTAAGATTTCCTGGCCCATTAAGGCATAAAAGACACACTCATGGTAGATTTAAGACTATCCTCTGACTCAGTGAGTAAATTATATTGCATATTTGGTTCTGTGACCACTGATGTCCAAAACAAACCTACGCTCTTGTCAGTAACTATCATCCCCAAAGTTTTGGAAACCCTCCGCTTCCAACTACGTTTATAACAGAATCAGTCTCCGTGTAATTTGCAGTAATGCAGCATTGAGATGTTTGTGCTGTTTCTAAAGAGAGAAAAAGGTGCTGTGCAACACTTTAATCTTCTACCTAACTGAATGAAGTACCTTTTGAGGTCAGAGGTCAGAGGACACGGACTAGGCTCTCTTCATTAATGTGTAACTTCCCAATTAAAAGCAGAAAAGCCAGCAGACACAGCACTCAGTCTGACAGAAACTGCTCCTTCACTGCTCCCTCATCTATTTTAAAACACTCGCCTATCTTCTCTTCTTTTATGTCTTTGACGTCTGTGATTTTTCTCTCTGGTACTCTCTGGTAGTTCAGCTCTACTGTTGTTACGCTCGGAGCAGAAGAATGGCTGTACGGCTTTTTGAAGATAAAGATTATGCAGCGTTATACCTGCGGTACGGAGTGGCGCCCCACGAGTTGATCGGCAAGATTATGGAATATATGGAGATAAGGGTATGTGCAGGTTTTTGTTTTTTGAGTAAACTGCATCAAGCATTTACCTTTCAACCTGTGCTCTGTCTTGAAACGTTGTGTTTTAATGATTTATTGAAGTTGTGCTCATGCTAGAAAAAAAAATGGTTTCATTTAGACACCACAACAGTACAAACTGGCGGTAGATGTGGGCTGTGGCTCAGGACAGGGGACCGTCTTCTTGGCACCGTACTTCACCAAGGTGGTTGGGGTAGACGTCAGCCCCGCTCAGCTGGAGATGGCATCAGCCAATGGCAGACCAGGAAATGTCTCGTACAGGTGAGGATACATGTTGTAGAGCACATGTGTCAAACACAAGGCTCCTCAAGAGCTTGTGCTTTATTGGCTTAAATTTTAAACCAATATTTTAAGACTTAAAAAAGGCTTACACCGCTTTAAAACGCATATTAAGAATAAACTACATCTCCCACAAAGCATTTCGTCGCTACCAACAACGATAACAGTATCTCACCATGAGCAAGACATCAAGACGATTTTCAGAACTGACGGACTTAAGAAAACCCCCTATAAACTAGCCTCAACATGTCCAAGAAAAGAAAAATTGATGCACAAGGAAGGCAGTTTAATTAATGAGCTGTAAACGAATACAAGTTTGTGTCTCAAGGTGAAAAAACAGTATGTCTGTCTTATGAGATGGTGTCAGTAATGAAAGAGTATAATCTATGTCTGCATTTTGACAGCAAACACGGAGCTAAGTATGCTAAATTTAGCCTGCAAGAAAAAGAAAGAATCGCTTCCGCTTCTGAAACCAAGGTAATTGATACTCTCAGTGATGCGAGAGCAGGTTTACAACCACAAACCCTGAGTTTAATACAATAATGAGTGAAATATTTGAAACTTAAATATATATTACAGAAACAGTTCTGTTACAATTAGGGATGCACAATAACTGTTTTTTAAAACTGATAACTGATAACTTTCAGCTCCTAAAGGCCGATACCGATAACACACACATATACCTAAGATCATTACATCAATACTATGAACAAAACCAGAAACAGTTTTGACTCTTTAAAGAACAAATATTTATTTTTTCCAATGAAAAACTATTGGCAAGCCTCTCAAACATTTTCGTAAATCAATCGAACAAACCTATTTGATATCTCAAATCAACTTAAATAAGGTACATTACTGACTGATATAAAAAAAATAAAGGCTCCTTGAACTGATGAAAATACATGCATCAGAATTACAAACTGACAAAATTAATTCCTCAATGACAATAAAAAATAATGCACAGTGCATAATGTATTGACACAAGTTAGACTTGTCTGTGTAAATAAACTGAAAAAGTGCACTCATAGTAACATAAAATTACATTTAAAGGATTTTGGCTTGTGGTTTCATTCAAATGAATGCCTTTAATTAAAATAAATGAGGTTCGGTGGTTTTTTTTTTTAAATCTCATGGAAGTTTTAGATGAGAGAGATGATGGCAAGGAGCGGGAGACTTGCAGCTGGCTTGCTCACGTTAGCACACGTTAGCTCGCGTTAGCGCGATTTCAAAACTCCATGGAAGCGATGGTTATGTTTCAGGTGGCTGATCGGGTTTGATGTATTAAAGCTTTTGCTAATTTTCCTTCTTCGCTTGGAGAATTTCTCACAAATAACCAGTGAACTATCTTCTTCTGAAACGTTAAAGAAGTTCCATACAATCATCATGTTGTTTCTTTATTAGCGCACTGGGCCGCAATGCTGCATTCAAGGTGTAACGTAATTTCCTCCACTCCTTGAGTTGCCAGTCGTTCTATTTTTTATATTTTTTATGTGTAACATGTGAGAAAATATTGTCAATATCAATTAAAGTCAGCAACTACCAAAATTATCACCGAATTAACAAGTTGTTTTCTGGCATGAGGGGGTATTCTTGATTTTCCTGACTGAGAAATCATTTTTCTGATTATGTCGACATTACTTGAACATAACATTCACTGCTGGTTATTCAAGGCTCAGAAGGAGCGAGGCACTGCCGTATTGACAAAAATGTATATGTTATCGGAGCTATTTGTTATGATATATGGGAATGATGTCATAATTTCCTGTTATCGGCCCGATAGTTATTGTATAGATTCATGCAATAAAAATGAAGCCAGAAAGTAATTATATGAATAATAATGATTATAATGCAGAGAAATACCCCCATGATTCAGTGGCTTGTAGATCCATCTTTAGCAGATAAGTTTTGCTTTTAACAAGCTGGGATTAAAGGAGGGGGTGCAACCTTTTGCTCATTACTGAATGTCTTCTTTGCTGTTTTCACTCTTCTCCTCCATGTCTGTTCCAACCACCTCAAATACAGACAGTGTCCAGCAGAGGAGTTACCGTTCTCACCAGGGGAGGTGGACCTCCTGACGGCCATATTGGCGGCCCACTGGTTCGATCACCAGCGGTTCCTCAAGGAGGCCGACAGGGTGCTTCAACCTGGAGGCTGCCTGGCGGTCCTGGGCTACGACATGAACGTCAAGCTGGAGTACATGGACGTCTCAGACGCTCTCAATGACATCTGTAACGAGGTCCATGTCCATGAAATAGGTTTTAGCAAACATATTAAAGCAACTTAGCCTCCACGCCTCTAGGGGGACCCACTGAGTAATAAATAGCAAAAAATTATTTTGTGCCACTTAAAATTTTTACAATCACATAAAAAGTTTTTTAGAAAATACAATGTTTTTAAAAATCAACATGTGAGTGAAGATAACATTTAACAAATAAAATGTAATTCCTGAAATGTTACACTGTTGATTTTTTTTTTTTAATTTTCTGAAATGTTTTCTAAATGCTAAATCTTTTTGGTTATGTTGGATTAACCAAAAAAACACCAAGAAACAGCCTTCTCACTGTCTTTATGCCTTCACGATGTCTTTATGCCTTCATGCTGTCTTTATGCCTTAATACTGTTTTTATGCCTTCACACCTAAAAGAATTTTATCAAACAAAGTGCATCAAAGACCAATCTTCTCGAGGGAGGCTGGACCTTATTCTACTCTGGAGTTGCCCAGGGCGAGAGGCGACGGGCTGGTGTGGGCTTGCTTATAGCCCCCCAGCTTGGAGCCTGTACCTTGGGGTTTTCCCCGGTGGATGAGAGGGTAGCTTCCCTGCGCCTTCGGGTCGGGGAACGGGCTCTGACTGTCATTTGCGCTTATGCGCCAAATGACAGTTCAGAGTACCCAGTCTTCTTGGGGTCCTTGGCGTGGGTGCTGGAAAGCACCCCTAATGGGGACTCCTTTATCCTGCTGGGGGACTTCAACACTCACGTTGGCAATGACACTGGTACCTGGAGGGGCGTGATTGGGAGGAACGGCCTCTCTGATCTGAACCAGAGTGGTGTCTTGTTGTTGGACTTCTGTGCTCGTCACAGTTTGTCCATAACAAACACCATGTTCAAGCATAAGAGTGTCCATAAATGCATGTGGCATCAGGACACTCTTGGCCATAGATCGATGATCGACTTTATAGTCATATCATCTGATCTTCAGCTGTATGTTTTGGACACTCGGGTAAAGAGAGGAGCTGAGCTGTCAACTGATCACTACCTGGTAGTAGGTTGGATCAGATGGCAGGTGAGAATGCCGGTCAGACCTGGTAGGCCCAAATGTGTAGTGAGGGTCTGCTGGGAACATCTGGTAGAGGAATCAGTCAGAAAGATCTTCAACTCACACCTCCGACAGAGCTTCAATCACATCCCGGGGGAGGCGGGGGACATTGAGTCTGAATGGGCCATGTTCTGTGCCTCCATTGCTGAAGCGGCTGACCGGAGCTGTGGCCGTTATGTCGTCGGTGCCTGTCGTGGCGGCAATCCTCAAACTCGGTGGTGGACACCTCGAGTGAGAGAGGCCGTCAGACTGAAGGAGTCCTACCGGACTTGGTTAGCTTGTGGGACTCCGGAATCAGCAGTCTAGTATCGACAGGCCAAGCGGGCGGCAGCTTTGGTGGTCTCTGAGGCGAGAACTCGGGTGTGGGAGGAGTTCGGTGAGGCCATGGAAAATGACTTTCGCTCGGCTCCACTGAGATTCTGGCAAACCGTCGGACAGCTCAGGTGGGGAAAGCAGTGCTTCACCAACACTGTGTATAGTGGGGATGGGGTGCTGCTGACCTCGACTGGAGATGTCGTTCGGCGGGGGAAGGAATACTTCGAGGACCTTCTCAATCTCACCAACTGTCCACAGGCTCAGCATCCGTGGAGGATGCTGAGCCTGTGGACTTAGAGGTGGACTTGTCCATATCTGGAGCTGAGGTTGCTGAGGCAGTTAAGAAGCTGCACAATGGCATGGAAATCGGGGGCAGTACCTCTGGATTGGCAGACCGGGGTGGTGGTTCCCGTCGTTAAGAAGGGGGACCGGAAGGTGTGTTCCAATTACAGGGGAATCACACTCCTCAGCCTCCCTGGTAAGGTCTATGCAGGGCTGCTGGAGAAGAGAGTTCGATCGATTGTCGAATCCTAGATCCAGGAGGAACAATGCGGGTTCCGTCCTGGTCATGGAACACTGGACCAATTCTATACCCTCACTAGGGTCCTTGAGGGAACATGGGAATTTGCCCAACCAGTCCACATGTGTCGACAGACGGATTGGTGCAGCGTTTGCTGTGGTGGTGACTCTGTACCGGTTCGTTGTGGTGAAGAGAGAGCTGAGCCAAAAGGCAAGGCTCTCTGTTTATTGGTCGATCTTTGTTCCAATCCTCACCTATGGTCATGAACTGTGGGTGGTGACCGAAAGAATGAGATCGCGGATACAAGCGGCGGAAATGAGTTTTCTCCGCAGGGTGGCTGGACTCTCCCTTAAAGATAAGATGAGAAGTTCAGTCATTCGGGAGAGACTCAGAGTAGAGCCGCTGCTCCTTCACATTGAGAGGAGCCAGTTGAGGTGGTTTGGGCATCTGGTTAGGATGCCCCCCGGACGCCTCACTGGAGAGGTGTTTTGGGCATGTCCAACTGGGAGAAGACCACGGGACAGGCCCAGGACCCGCTGGAGAGATTATGTCTCTCGGCTGGCCTGGGAGCGCCTCTGGGTTCTCCCAGAGGAGCTGGTGGAAGCAGCCGGGGGGAGGGAGGTCTGGGCCTCTCTGCTGAAGCTTCTGCCCCCGTGACCCAACTTCGGATAAGCGAAAGCTGATGGATGGATGGATAGAGTGCATCAAAGAAAACATGAAAATAGCATCGTCCTCAACACAGTTCTTCTGTTTTCTTGTCAGTGTTATGCTGCCCTGCTACCTTTCCGAAGTGATTATCTCAGACTGGGCCTCAGGAACATCCACTGGAACATGTTTAATTCCTGCTCTTATCCGGACAAAGAGTGGTGAGTATTACTTGACATCAACATCACATCCCAGCTTCCCGACTACAAACTCATTTTGTGTACCACCTCGACTAGGACTGAGTGTCTGCCAGTGAGGAGGACTATGCCTCTGAGAGGATATATCAGCATGGTTGAGACCTTCCCCAGCTACCGGACACTGAAAATTCAGGATCCTGCTGAGGCTGAACGCCTCTCAAATGACATCCAGAACAAGTGAGACATTAACCTCCAACGAATGTGTCTTTAAATACTGGCACGGTCTTCCGACGTTAATCAGAAAAGCCTAGCATTGCTTGACTAAGCTTAATCTTTGAAGGCTTTTACTGCTTTGATAACATAGGCATCATTAATTCCTGCTGTTGATGACGGGACCCAACAGCCCACCCAGCAGAATACAGTGGTACCTTTATTTACAAAATAAATTGGTTCTGGAATTAGTTTCGTAACCTTAAAATTTTGTAAGTACAGCCTCCAAAATTTGGACATAATTTTTTTTTATAAATCATAAATATGGATCAAAACATGTAACAAATACATGTTACTATTAGATTATGGCACAATAAACATTAAATGAGAGTTGTAAATAATAAAAAAGAAAGAATCAAGTAAAGAATAAAAATTATGTTCATTTACCTTTTAACTGCTATTGTCATCACCTTTTGTCTTCTTTGGTTCATGTTCTCTCTCAGCAGTGGTTTTTGCCTGACGTTTTGTAAAGAACCGATCCAAGGATGTTTGCTTTTGTCGGCTTTTAATAATCCTTCGAAAATGTTAAAGGCAAAATTCATCATAATGAGCGATAGCCCGACTAGTGAACACTTTTTCTGGGTGATTCTTTTCAACGAATTCTGAAACTTCATGGAATTTTCCTAAAATGTCAATGGGATGCCAGGAAGATGCTAGCCGATAGCCAATGGCAGAGCAGCTACAAGTATGTTTACGTTTGGTAAACTCTGGGAGCTGTGGGTAGCAGCACGTACTGTATTTTCGTATCCAAGATTCAAGATTCAAGATTCAAGATCTTTATTTATCCTTTCGTACTTTCATATCCTGAAGTTTCTTTCGTAACGAGAGGCAATATTTTCCCGTTGAGACGTGTTGTAACCTGAAAATTTTATATGTAGAGACGTTCGTAAGTAGAGATACCACTGTATATGAAGAGTGCTGATCCGTAAATTTTACATGCAGGAAAAGAGTAGGACATTGTGTTTAATTACAGTTTAGGAACATTGAAACACAGCTCTGATCTCTGGCACTTTGGTGAAGTTATGTGCTCCTTGGTAATTTTTAACTTGGTTTTCCACACCAGGCTGCTGTTGTCATGAAGGCATCCTCTCCAGACACAGAAGTGACCGTGGTCGTCCCGTATTTCTACTGGCTGGCGCGTAAACCTCCATCAGTCTGACAACCTTCTTCGCTGATGCATTGAGCAAATCTTTGTCCATATGTGGCTGTTTGCCAGTTTTTGCAAATTGTAATTACTGGTTGTGACCAGTGCAGAGCCGAAAAAGATGAAATAAATAAAACTAAAACAAACAAACAAAAAAAATGTGTCTTATATCAATATAAGGGATTTGAGAAGGTTTATGTCTCATGTAAAGCTAATTATCCTCAACAATAACATACCTGTAAATAACCCAGTCCATCATGCTTTCATTTCAATTTGGATTCATGAAAATGAGCTGGGTGTACCACCGTGAAATGAATAAGAGAGTGTCTTGCGCAGATTGAAGATGAATTAATTCTCTTCAAGATTTTCGCCCAGTCTGCTTCACTGATATCAATTTTGAGGTCTTGCTCCCAAACCTTTTTAATAGCAACCATGAAAAGAGATTTTAAACCAGAAATTAGACATAACATTCTAGAAATAGCTTTTTTTTGTGGGGTTAAATGATATCACCTCGTCAATAATGTTACAGGGAGATTTGTCAGGGATTACCAGGATTAATGCTAAAACAAAGTGCCTTACTTGTAGGTATCTAAAAAACTGGGAGGGTGGTAAGGTATATTTAACAGACAATTGTTCAAAAGAAGCATATGCGTTTTTGATATACAGGTCTTTAAACATTTTCAGCCCCTGTCTTTGCCATACTTGTGAAAAGTGTTTGAACAACAAATGTTATAACATTTTCAGCAGAACATTTAAATAAAAGTGTATTTTACACTACTTTTGATTTCATTATTTGCGTCACAATGCGATTAATCATGATTAATCAGGGAAATTATGCGAATAATCGCGATTAAAAATTGTAATCGTTGCCCAGCCCTATTTATAATATTTAAATTACTTCGATAAAATACATATGCACATTCCTTGAATAAGAATAATTTAAACAAAGCCAACACAATTTCTATGTGCTACATTTATAAAGGGCATGGATAATTTGTGTGATGCAATTTCCAGTCTGTTAGGATTTGAATAAACTTTAAGATTTTAGTGAATATTTAGCTGTTTAAGACTCAACTTTATTGTCTTTAGGAATGTTGGTTGTCTTCATTTGTCCTCATTTTATTATCTTTAAATTCTTGTTCTCGGGTTCTTTATGACCAAAGGTGTAATTTAGTGTTTACCACTGAGGTCCTGACCCTCAAAAGTTTGTCTAAGGAGCGAGGTAAAATAACTCGCTCCTTTTCTGAAATCAAACAAAACTATTACCTTTTAAGACATTTTACTGATATGTTCAAGTGAAGCAAGAAAACAAAGAATGGGAGAACAGGCTGAGGACAAAGTTAAAAGCCGAGGAGCCTTTGTGACTGACAGCTGACAGCAGCCTTTTATAGCAGCTCCTGGCTAAGTTGGCTCGTGTTTCGTGACGTATCTAATCCTGTTCTTGGTAAGTTGCTCCAGATCATGGATATTGATCTTCAGGTCTTCTCCACAGATTCTTGACTGACATCTGGGCTCTGAGACTGCCATTCCAGGACTTTGATGTAATTTCCTTTAAACTGTCATGGTCTGGGGCAGCCATGGCAGCCATTTTGAGTTGTTTTTTGTTCCGTGTAAAGTTGGCGTCACTCTCCCTGTCTTTGTGTTACATGGTTCCTGTTTTACTTTGAAAGGTCTGTCTTGTCCTCATTGTTTTCTGCTTTGCTTCCTCCCTCTTGTTATCCTGATTGTCTGCACCTGCCTCTCATTGGTTCCTCTGTGGATTTAAGTCCTGTCATCTCTCCTGTCTGTGCTGATGCGTCTTTTCTTGTTCCGTGCTTAGGGTTCCATGCACCCTAAGTCTTCTTGTCATGCCCTGTAAGTGTTTTTCTTCTGTTTCTGATTACCTTGGTTTGATTACCTTGGTTTGTTGTTGTACCTTGTTTTTCCCCAATGGGATTTCTTTCAAGTTTTTTGGTTTGCTTGGACTTTTGGGTTCTGTTTTGTAAAATAAAGTCTTTAGTTTTGTACTCCTGCACCTGGGTCCTCCATTTCTACCTCAAATCCTGACATAAACAAACTTGGACAAATTTAATGTATGTTCTATAATGGTTAATTATCTTTGCAAGACCCTGTGGACTGGCGGCAGATGTCTTTGCATTTTTCTTCAGATTTTTCATTTTATTCTTTTTTTTTTTTCCTGTTTCCATACACTCGAACAATCAGCCCCAAAGCATTATACCCCCACCACCGTGCTTTACTGTGGGAATTGTGTTTTTCAGATGAAGGCCTCCCTCTTCCTTGAGTAAAAGGTCTTCCAAAAGTGTCGAGAGTTGATGTCAAAGTTCAACAGAGAAAAGAAAAGCAAACTTTGATAATTAAAAGCCTGAGACCACAGTAATAGTTTAAGGCCACTCAATTTTTTTCCCCTCATTTTTATATGGATCATTGATCAATTATGACTGGTTCTGACAGATATGACCGTTTAGAGCTTTTTAGATTGGAAGGTTGGGGCTCCTATTTTGTTCAACTCCAATGTGATTTGGTGGGTAAAAATAGCTTTCAGATGGTCCGTGGCGACAGATTGATATGTTCCACTTTAAAAAGAAAACAGGCCAGATTTGTGAAACTGATGGGGATTCTTGCAAATTCATGACTTTTCAATGTAATATATTGTAGCTTCTTGTTGTAAAATGGTGACTTTCTGACATATAATCACGACTTTATCTCAGGAAATTTGTAAATTTTGCAATATTGCAAATTTTTGTCATCAAGGCGTGAATTTCATGAAATCAAATGTCTTTTTTGTGACAAAGATCATAGATTAAAAAAAAATGCAACTTCTTGTTGTTAATGTTACAGTTAGAGAAAAAGATCAAAACTTGCATATTGTTCCTTGTTTTTTAGAGTAAATTATGAAATTTAAGATTTCCTGACCAATTAAGGCATAAAAGACACACAGGTGCTGTGCAACACTTTCATCTTCTGCCTAACTGCATTAACTACCTTTGGAGGTCAGAGGTCACTGACTAGGCTCTCTTCATTAATGTGTAACTTCCTGATTAAAAGCAGAAAAGCCAGCAGACACAGCACTCAGTCCGGCGGCAGCTGCAGAAACTGCTCCTTCACTGCTCCCTCATCTATTTTAAAACACTCGCCTATCTTCTCTTCTTTTATATCTTTGACTGCTGTGATTTTTTTCTCTGGTACTTTTGAATTATCCTTAATATCTTGTGGACCTCTCTGCTCTCTGACTCCTGCAGTTCAGCTCTACTGTTGTTACACCTGGAGCAGAAGAATGGCTGGACAGCTTTTTGAAGATAAAGATTATGCAGCGTTATACCTGCAGTACAGAGTGGCGCCCCATGAGTTGATCGGCAAGATTATGGAATATATGGAGAAAAGGGTATGTGCAGGTTTTTGTTTTTTGAGCTGCCACAAGCATATACAGTCATGGAAAGACCACCCTTGTTTTCTTCAGTTTCTTGTTCATTTTAATGCCTGGTACAACTAAAGGTACATTTGTTTGGACAAACATAACGATAACCACAAAGACTGCTCATAAGAGTTTTATTTAAGAGCTGATATCTTACCATTTTCCATGGTTTTCTTGATTATAACCTAAATCACTTAAGTTTTTACATCAATAGCTATGGCATTGTACTGCCAAAAACACTGCTTTTATGCATTCAGTTTTCTTTTCTGTCTGTTTTAGTCACATGATGACGTTTAGTGGTACCAGGTATTAAAATGAACAAGAAAGTGAAGAAAAAATGGTGGTCTAATAATTTTTTCCATGACTGTACATTTAAACATGTGCTCTATCTTGAAATATTGTGTTATAATGAATAATTGAAGTTGTGCTCATGCTAAAAAAAAATGATTTCATTCAGACACCACAACAGTACAAACTGGCGGTTGATGTGGGCTGTGGTTCAGGACAGGGGACCGTCTTCTTGGCACCGTACTTCACCAAGGTGGTTGGGGTAGACGTCAGCCCCGCTCAGCTGGAGATGGCATCAGCCAATGGCAGCCCAGGAAATGTCTCGTACAGGTAAGGATACTTGTCGTAGAGCACATATATCAAACACGAGGCCGCTCAAGAGCATGTGCTTTATTGGCTTAAATTTTTAATATTTTAAGACTTAAAATTAGCTTACACCGCTTTAAAGTGCATCTTAAGAATAAGCATTTCATCGCTACCAACGATGGTAACAGTATTTCACCATGAGCGAGACATTAAGATGATTTTCAGAACTCACAGACTTAAGAAAAACCCCTATGAACTAGCCTCAACATGTCCAAGAAAAGAAAAATTGATGCACAAGGAAGGCAGATTAATTAATGAGCGGTAAACAAATACAAGTTTGTATCTCAAGGTGAAAAAACAGTATGTCTTTTATATTATGAGGTGGTGTCAGTCGTGAAAGAGTATAATCTATGTCTGCATTTTCACAGCAAACACGGAGCTAAGTATGCTAATTTTAGCCTACAAGACAAAGAATCGGTTCCGCTTCTGAAACCAAGGTAATGGATACTCTCAATGATGCGAGAGCAGGTTTACATCTACAAACCCTTAGTTTAATACAATAATGAGTGAAATATATAAAACTTGAATATATAATACAGAAACAGTTATATAACAATTAGGGATGCACAATAACTGTTTTTTTTAAAACCGATAACTTTCGGCTCCTAAAGGCTGATACCGATAACACACACATATACCTAAAATCATTACATCAATACTATGAACAAAACCAAAAGACTTGGGTTGCTCATGTTAGCTCATGTTAGCGCGATTTCAAAAGTCTAGGGAAGCGATGGTTATGT
Source organism: Hirundichthys speculiger (assembly GCA_018398805.1). Classification (NCBI taxonomy): domain Eukaryota; kingdom Metazoa; phylum Chordata; class Actinopteri; order Beloniformes; family Exocoetidae; genus Hirundichthys; species Hirundichthys speculiger. Next base: position 125,543 of record JAGFBZ010000821.1, on the reverse strand, counting down.
TTCAGGGGGCTGATCGGGTTTGACATATTAAAGCTTGTGCTATTTACCCTCCTTCACTTGGAGCATTTGTCACAAATAACCAGCGAACTATCTTCTTGTGAAACTTTAACAAAGTTCCATACAATCTTCATGTTGTTTCTTTATCAGCACACTGTGCCGCAATGCTGCATTCACGGTGTAACGTAAATTTCTTCCGCTCCTTCGTTGCCAGTTGTTCTTTTAGCCTTATCTATTTTTTATATTTTTTATGTGTAACATGTGAGAAAATATTGCGAATATTAATTAAAGTCAGCAACTACCAAAATTGTGACCGAGTTTACAAGTTGTTTATTGGCATGAAGGGGTATTCTTGATTTTTCCTTACTGAGTAATCGTTTTTCTAATTATGCTGACATCACTTGAACATAACATTCACTCTCGGTTATTCAAGACTCAGAGGGAGCGAGGCACTGCCGTATTGACAAAAATATATATGTTATCGGAGCTATTCGTCCTGATATCGGACTTATTGGGATGACGTCATAATTTCTTACTATCGGCCCGATAGTAACGGGGTCGATAATTATTGTGAACCACTAGTAACAAAATAATAATTTGTAGTTTTAATGTATTTTGATTTACATTGCATTTTTTTTTACACCAATGGTGTCAATCTGGCCCATCAACCGATGCTGATGTGGCCCCCAGTGGACATGAGTCTGACATCCCTGTCGTAGAGGAAAATTACTGAAACCAGGGCTGTGGTTCAGCCTCTTGAATCCACTCCTGACCAAGGTTATTATAGTTTTGAAATTTTCTTTAGTTTTTATTTTTATTTAGTTTTCCAGTTTGCTTTTTTATTTCAGTTTAGTTTTAGTTAGTTCAACAAGTAATTTAGTAGTTTTAGTTTAGTTTTTATTTTGAGGAATTGACTAGTTTCAGTTTAGTTTTTATTTAGTTTTAGTCTTAGTCTTAGTTTTTCTTCTTCTTGCAGTATGCAGCAGTTTATACACCTTTTCGACTTGAAAATTGTGGACATGCGCCCCCTAGTGGCCCCGCCATAACTGGAGGGTGCAGTGCTCCACCAACTAACCCAAACACAGCAGCGTGGAGGATCTGTTACTGATAACGCAGACATGTCTTGGATTGATGATGTTAGGCAGTGGCCTCCAGTTACAGATGAAGGTAGTTTATCGCTGTTTTTAATGATTGGTTATGGAAATAGCATGATCTATTCCCATAATCAAACACTAAAAACTGTGGAACGCGGGCTATAACTAACGTCAACAAGCCATAAAGATTATGCTGCTGTAATGTTAACGCGAGCGGTAAATTAGGCTATGTGTTAATGTTATATTTAATTTATTTTATCATTCTCCTAAGTCATTCATTCATTCATTTATAGGCTTGTGCTAGTGCCGAGGGCTACAGTAGCCTCTTACTGCTGTTCTTTCGGCCAGAATCGTCCGGGACTCTCAGCGAGACTATGAGTAGTACGAGATTGAATGTTAACGAAAACTCACCCGGCTGTATTCATTTGGAACAAAGTCCTTTCTGTTGATATTTTTCACCCACGTCTTCCTAACTTCTTGTTCTGCAAACAAGGCAGTCTTCGTGCATACTTTCTTCTTCCATTGTCGAATTTTCACACCATTGTTGGCACAGTTTATGACGGAACATTATTCCCACTCGACCGACTCGACATTATAAAAATATATATTTGTAGAAAGAGAAAAACACTGGTTAATCTGCGAGCCGGTGAAAGAATCGCTCTGTAGCACCCTCCAGCAATGGCGGACGGGGTACTTCCGGGGGGCTGGCCCGAAAAGGTCTATATCCGCTATGCTGCCCCCTCTCTGGAGGGAGGGTATCATAGCGGCTGCTGCAGGACAGGCAGTAATCTCTATGGCAGTAATCGAGGGAGAAAACGAAACGACAACGAAAACGAAGCTGAATTTATCTACAATTCAGTTTAGTTTTAGTTAGTTTTACATCCTTCATTGTAGTTTTTATTTAGTTTTCGTTTTTTTTTTAATTGTAGTTTTTATTTTTATTTCAGTTAACTGAAATATTTTTTCATTGCTAGTTTTAGTTTTAGTCTTAGTTTTCGTTAACTATAATAACCCTGCTCCTGACAATGAAAAAGTCATCCTGAATTTCGTGCCCCCTGTTTTAATCTTTTTTTTTGTGTAAAAAGATAAGAATCATCTAATTTTAACAACAACATATACATTCATGCAATAAAAATGAAGCCAGAAAATAATGATGGGAATAATAATGATAATAATGCGGAGAAATACCCCCATAATTCAGTGACTTGTAGATGCATCTTTATCTGATAAGCTTTGCCTTTAACAAGCTGTGGAGCGCAACCTTTTTCTCATTACTGAATGTCTTCTCTGCTGTTTTCACTCTTTTCCTCCATGACTGTTCCAACCACCTCAAACACAGACAGTGTCCAGCAGAGGAGTTACCGTTCTCACCAGGGGAGGTGGATCTCCTGACGGCCATAACAGCGGCCCAGTGGTTCGATCACCAGCGGTACCTCAAGGAGGCCGACAGGGTGCTTCGACCTGGAGGCTGCCTGGCCCTCCTGAGCTACTCCATGAACATCAAGTTGGAGTACGGGGATGTCTCAGACGCTCTCAATGACATCTGTAACGAGGTCCATGTCAAAGCTTAACTGTTGGATTTATTGTTTTGTATTGTATTGAGTTCTTTGAAAAACAAGTCTCCAAACTTTCGGCTGAATTATATAAGAGACCTTAAACAAAGTGTGTGTAATGTGTGATATCAGAATAAGGAAAATATTAGATAAGGACACAGCCAATATGACACATTTATGTGCCTATTGGGGAATCCACTGAACCCAGAATTGTAGGTGTATGCAGACAGTGCCGCAGAGAGGGGAGAAAGGATGCCTCTGATTGGTCAATTCTACATCCGCGTAGAAAAGAGCGCGTCATCGAAGAAATGAGGAAGTACCCACATCTGAATGATTCACGTTCTCCGTACTACAAAGACAGCACATATTCTAGTAATTCATGGAGGAAGATTGTGATGAATGTGGGTCTGGATACGGCCGAGACGGTGAGGAAGTGAAAAAATGCAAGAGATAAGTTTTCGTAAGTTTAGCTAGTTTGTGATTGTCCCTCTTGTGTTGTGGTGTGGAATAACATAGCGCAGACGCGCTTCAAAATTGAGCATAAATCAAAAGTGACTGCGGCATCTCTGCGATGAACTGACGGCGACACATTGCCGCGAGAGTATACACAGCCCTTTACAGGTTTTAGCAAACATATTAAAGCAATTTAGCCTCTAGGGGGACCCACTGGGTAATAAATTACAAAAAATTCTTTTGTGCCACTTAAAATTTAACAATCACATAAAAAGTATTTTAGAAAAAAAAAATGTTTTTAAAAAGCAACATGTGAATGAAGATAACGTGAACAAATTACAACACACAAAGAAAATGTACTTCCTGCAACGTTACACTGTTGATTTTTTTTTTTTTTTCTGAAATGTTTTCTGAATACTAAATGTTTTTGGTTTTGTTGGATTAACCAAGAAAAACACCAAGAAACAGCCTTCTCGCTGTCTTTATGCCTTCACGCGCTCTTTACGCCTTCACATTTAAAAGTATTTTATCAAACAAAGTGCATCAAAGAAAACATGAAAATAGCACCGTCCTCAACACAGTTCTTCTGTTTTCTCGTCAGTGTTACGCTGCCCTGCTGCCTTTCCGAAGTGATTATCTCAGACTGGGCCTCAGGAACATCCACTGGAACATGTTTAATTCCTGCTCTTATCCGGACAAAGAGTGGTGAGTATTGCTTGATGTCACATCACATCCCAGCTTCCAGACTACAAACTCATTTTGTGTATCACCTCGACTAGGACTGAGTGTCTGCCAGTGAGGAGGACTATGCCTCTGAGAGGATTTATCGGTATGGTTGAGACCTTCCCCAGCTACCAGACACTGAAAATTCAGGATCCTGCTGAGGCTGAACGCTTCTTAAATGACATCCAGAACAAGTGAGACATTCACCTCCAGCAAATGTGTCTTTAAATACTTGCACAGTCTTCCAGCGTTAATCAGAAAAGCCTAGCATTGCTTGACTAAGCTGAACTGTTGAAGGCTTTTACTGCTTTGATAACAAAGTCGTCATTAATTCCTGCTGTTGGTGACAGGACCGAACAGCCCACCCAGCAGAATATAGTGGTACCTCTATTTACGAAATTAATTGGTTCTGGAAATAGTTTCGTAACCTGAAAATTTCATATGTAGAGACGTTCGTAAGTAGAGGCACCACTGTATATGAAGAGTGCTAAGCCGTAACTTTTACATGCAGGAAAAGAGTAGGACATTGTGTTTAATTACTCTGACAGTTTAGGAACATTGAAACACAGCTCTGATCTCTGGCACTTTGGTGAAGTTGACCTGTCTTGGAATTCTGATTTATTTGCTCCTTGAGTAATTTTTAACTTGGTTTTCCACACCAGGCTGCTGTCTGTCATGAAGGCATCCTCTCCCGACACAGAAGTGACCATGATCGTCCCGTATTTCTACTGGCTGGCGTGTAAACCTCCATCAGTCTGACTGCCTGACTGTTTCCCAACCTTCTTCGCTGATGCATTGAGCAAATCTTTGTCAATTTGTGGCTGTTTGCCAGTTTTTGCAAATTGTGATTACTGTTTGTGACCAGTGCAGAGCCAAAAAGCTAAAAATAAACAAAAATAAAACAAAACAAAATGTGTCTTATATCAATGTAAAGGATTTGAGAAGGTTTATGTCTCATGTAAAGCTAATTATCCTCAACAAAAATACTTGTAAATAACCCAGTCCATCATGCTTTCATTTCCATACACCACAGCACTCAAATTCCAACTGAGAACTAATGGACCTTTTTAACACAAACAACCAAGGAACTGACCCAAAAAATCATCAATAACCATGACAACTTTGATCCAAAACCTTTTTACATCCATTAACTTTTTGGCCTTCTCAGGTCAAGGAATGCAGCTGGAGGCAGGACCAGACATTAATTGCCTTTACTGACGGGCAGGACCGATAAACCTGCCATTTTGATCGTTTCAGGATACATGTATAGATGAGGCCAAAGGAGGATGGAGCAACAGCTCCACCGTGTGGCCAGGGGAGTGCCAACGAACAAGTGCATGGAAACAGGCGCAGAAACCTGGATTGCCAAAAGAACTAGCTTCTTCTAATCAGAGAAAATAACTGTGAATAAAAACAATAACGAAAAAACTAACAAAAGAAAGAAAAACTTTGTCAATTTGAGTTTGAAGTGTTTATTGTTGTATTTAAGAATGTGTTCAACTGTATCCTGCTCTCCTGACAGAACTTTCTAAAGGAAAGTCAAATCTATTACTGTGTTGACCAAAGCCAATCGAAAACCAGTCCTGAATAACAATTGTCCCTAACAGTGCATCTATTGGTCAGCTTTGGTTGTTTGCGTCTAAGAGACTTATAAATTATAGTTTCCCTCTTTGTCTATAAAAGAGGGTGCTGCCCGGCTATTTTTATTAATTATTCCCGGTTATAAAAGGAGATAAATATATGACTCAGTGTGCATCATATTCATGCTCTGTGGTGTTAAGAGAGTGGACCAACTCTGCTTGTCATGAAGCGTGTAAAGTTGGCGACACTCTCCCTGTCGTTTGTGTTACATGTTTCCTGTTTTACTTTGAAAGGTCTGTCTTGTCCTCATTGTTTTCTGCTTTGCTTCCTCCCTCTTGTTATCCTGATTGTCTGCACCTGCCTCTCATTGGTTCCTCTGTGTATTTAAGTCTTGTCATCTCTGATACATTTGTTCATGCTCTGTAAGTTTACTTTCCATGCATCCTAAGTCTTCTTGTCATTCCCTGTAAGTGTTTTTCTTCTGGTTTTGATTACCTTGATGGCTTTTTGGTTTGTTTTGGACTTTGTGGTTATTTTTCCCCAATAGGACTTCTCTGGAGTTTTTTGGTTTGCTTGGACTTTTGGGTTCTGTTTTGCAAAATAAAATCTTTAGTTTTGTACTTCTGCGCCTGGGTTCTCCTTTTCTGCCTCAAAACCTGACATAAACAAACTTGAACAAATTTAATGTATGTTCCACTATGGTTAATTATCTTTGCAAGACACACTTCAAGACCCACTCATGGTATATTTAAGACTATCCTCTGACTCAGTAAATAAATTATATGTATATTTGGTTCTGTGACCACTGATGTCCAAAGCAAAACCTATGCTCTCGTCAGTAACTATCATCCACAAAGTTTTGGAAACCATTCGCTTTCAACTACGTTTATAACAGAATCAGTCTCTGTGTAATTTCAATTAATGCAGGATTGAGACACTTTAATCTTCTATCTTACTGTATGCACTGCATGGGCCACTTTACCCATGAGTACTGTGAGAAATGCATCTTTGTATGTGAGAGTGGATCTTTGCCTGAACAAGGACAGAAACTGTTTTCAAGCCTACCACCATGCAAAAAAAGAGGTTGTTAACCACAAAATGAGTAAAAATAACTGAAATATAATGTTTTCCCAGACTTCCAACCTGCCAGTTCAATTGATGGTTTTCTCATTACTGCATTATGGCAGCACTTTTTATGTTTGGAATTACAAATCTATTAGATGTGTTTGTTTTATGTTTTTGTCTGTAAAGAAAAAAAAAAGTGTTTGAGCACTTTGACCCGATGTATCAAATATGATACAAATTGAAACTCATATTTGGGAAATGATATTTCAATCTTTTTTATTTATTTTTTTGGTTCAGAGGGACCAATAAAGGCTCCAAGTTCAAATAATTGGAATTTTCTGTCAATTATTTAATGGTTTGGGCTTTTACAGGGTTAACATTTTGTGGACCTCTCTGCTGCCTGACTCCTGCAGTTCACCTCTACTGTTGTTACACCCGGAGCAGAAGCATGGCTTTTCGGCTCTTTGAAGGAAAAGAACATGCAGCCTTATACCTGCGGTACAGAGTGGCGCCCCATGAGTTGATCGGCAAGATTATGGAATATATGGAGAAAAGGGTATGTGCAGGTTTTTGTTTTTGAGCAAGCTGTATCAAGCATTTGCATTTCAACCTGTGCTCTGTCTTGAAACGTTTTGTTTTAATGATTTATTGAAGTTGTGCTAACAAAAAAAAGAAAAAATTCAATTATTTCATTCAGACATCAGGACAGTACAAACTGGCGGTAGATGTGGGCTGTGGCTCAGGACAGGGGACCGTCTTCTTGGCACCATACTTCACCAAGGTGGTTGGGGTAGACGTCAGCCCCGCTCAGCTGGAGATGGCATCAGCCAATGGCAGCCCAGGAAATGTCTCGTACAGGTGAGGATACATGTTGTAGAGCACATGTGTCAAACACAAGGCCCTTGTGTTTGACGAAATTAAAAAACAGGCCACAGAACTGAATTTGTTTTATAACGTAGGACTGGACTTTCTGTTGTCATTACACATCTGTGCCACTAGATGGAGCCGCACTGAAGTAACCAGCTAGAGAACAGCAGGACAGTGAACACATGGAGCAGATCTGATGTAACATGGAGGAATCAAACGAAAGTTTTGTCGCAGTCCAGAATTATTTTTTTTTAAGACAGAATTGTTAATATTGCTACCTGAGCTGCTACCCGAACTGTAAAGTACACAGATTTTTACCGTTCTCCATGTCTGTTTTTAGCTTTACGGCATGTTTCCTGCCAATTGTCTTCCGGTTCCACAGCAGCCAGTAACAGACTTTTCAAAACAAAAGCATGTGAGCAACATGCGTTAAAGCACGATAAAATAAATGTCAGCGTTAATAAATGAATGCGTTTAAGCAATAATAACGTGTTAACTTGCCCAGCCCTAGTAAAAAGATAAGAATTATCTGATTGTAACAACAACATATACATTCATGTAATAAAAATGAAGCCAGAAAAAATAATAATAATGCGGAAAAATACTCCCATGATTCAGTGGATTATAAATCAATCTTTAGTTGATAAGCTTTGCTTTTAAATTATGTTTTTACTTTATCAAACTGGGATTAAAGGAGGGGGTGCAACTTTTTTCTCATTACTGAATGTCTTCTCTTCTGTTTTCACTCTTCTCCTCCATGACTGTTCCAACCACCTCAAACACAGACAGTGTCCAGCAGAGGAGTTACCGTTCTCACCAGGGGAGGTGGACCTCCTGACGGCCATAACGGCGGCCCACTGGTCGATCACCAGCGGTTCCTCAAGGAGGCCGACAGGGTGCTTCGACCTGGAGGCTGCCTGGCAGTCCTGGGCTACTCCCTGGACATGAAGCTGGAGTACGGGGACGTCTCAGACGCTCTCAATGACGTCTGCAATGAGGTCCATGTCAAAGCTTAACTGTTGGATTTATTGTTGAGTTCTTTGAAAACAAGTTTCCAAACTATAGGCTGGATTATATAAGAGATCTTAAAACAAAGTGTGTGATGTGTGTTATAAAAGGCCACAGCAATTATGACACATTTAAGTGCCTATAGGCGGACTCACTGAACTAAAAATGGCAAAAATTCCTTTGTCACTTTTTATCTTTAAAATCACTAAAAAAAAGTAGGAAAAAAACATTTTTGTCAGGAGAAATTATTAGAAAATACAGCAACATGTGAGAAAAGAAAACATTTCACAAACATTCAAGAAAACACAAAAAGATGAGGATATAAAAAATTAAAATTCCTGAATTTTTACAGGTTTACAGGTTAAAGCAACTTATCCTCCACGCCTCTAGGGGGACCCACTGGGTTATAAATAGCAAAAATCTTTTTTGTGCCACTTAAAATCTTTTACAATCACAAAAGTATTTTAGGAAAGAAAATGTTTTAAAAAAGCAACATGTAAGTGAAGATAACGTTTCACAAATGACGACACACAATTCAATTTGGTTTTATTTACATAGCGTCTGTTACAATGCCAATTGTCTCTAGGTGCTTTACAGAGACCCAGAGCCTGACCCCTGAGCAGATATCATTAACTATAATTATAATTTTAAATCCTAATCAAGGATAAAGAAATAATACTGTTGATAATTTTATTTTCTGAAATGTTTTCTGGTTTTGTTTGATAAATCAAGAAAACATTTGGTTTTCCAAATAAGAAAAAAATATTTCATTTTGACATTGTGACCTATTTGTCTTTACTTAGCCGAATATTTTCGCCTTCACTGTTTTTACAGTGAAGACGTACAGTGAAGATAGCCTACACACTGTCTTCATGCCTTCACGTCCTCACATTTAAAATACTTTTATCAAACAAAGTGCATCACAGAAAACATGGAAATAGCCCCGTCCTCAACACAGTTCTTCTCTTTTCTCATCAGTTTTACGATGCCCTGCTGCCTTTCCAAAGTGCTTTTTTCAGTCTGGGCCCCATTAACATCTACTTCAACCTGTTTAATTCCTGCTCTTATCCGGACAAAGAGTGGTGAGTATTACCTGATGTCAACATCAAATCCCAGCTTCCCGACTAGGGACTCATTTTGTGTACCACCTCGACTAGGACTGAGTGTCTGCCAGTGAGGAGGACTCTGCCTCTGAGAGGATATATCGGCATGGTTGAGACCTTTGACAGCTACCAGAAACTGAAAAATCAGGACCCTGCTGAGGCTGAACGCCTTTCGAAGGACATCCAGAACAAGTGAGACATTAACCTCCAACGCATCCCCCAGTCTAATCGTTAACTTGTGGCTTTGAGCCATCATGTCCACTCACCTGGCAGCGAGCGCTGATCTAATAATCTCCTCCAGAAATGTCATCGTCAAAAACTCCTTAAATGTGTCTTTAAATACTGTCGCAGTCTTCCGGCATCAATCAGAAAAGCCTAGAATTGCTTGACTTAGCTTAACCGTTGAAGGCTTTTACTGCTTTGATTACATCCATCCATATATTAACTTCCGCTTGGTCCGGAGTCGGGTCGCGGGGGCAGCAGCTTCAGCAGATAAGTCCCAGACCTCCCTCCCCTCGGCTGCTTTCACCAGCTCCTCTGGGAGAGTCCCAAAGCGCTCCAAGCCCAGCGCACCACAGCAGACGCTGCACCAATCACCAAACTCCTCAATTTAAGGCAGAACCTTACTCCGGACCTGGAGGAGGCATTCTATCCTTTTCCGACTGAGGACTACGGTCTCAGATTTGGAGGTGCTGATTCTCATCCATGCCACTTCACACTCAGCTGCAGATCCCCTCCGCTCCTTGGCTGTGCCTAGAAATTCTGTCCATTAACATTATGAACAGAATCGGTGACAGAGGGCAGCCCTGGCGGAGTCCAACTCTCACTGAAAACGAATCCAACTTACAACCGGCAATGCGGACCAAGCTCCCACTCCATCTGTACAGGGACTGGACAGCCCGTAACAACGGGCCCAGCGCCCCATACTCCTGAAGTACCCCCCACAGGACGCCCCGAGGGACACGGTCAAATGCCTTCTCCAAGTCCACAAAACACATGTTGACTGGTTGGGAAATTTCCCATGTTCCCTCCAGGACCCTAGTGAGGGTAAAGAGCTGGTCCAGTGTTCCACGACCAGGACCGAACCCGCAGTGTTCCTCCTGGATCTGGGATTCGACAATCGATCGAACTCTCTTCTCCAGCACCCCTGCTTACCAGGGAGGCTGAGGAGTGTGATTCTCCTGTAATTGGAACACACCCTCTGGTCCCCCTTCTTAAAAAGGGGAACCACCACCCCGGTCTGCCAATCCAGAGGTACTGCTCCCGATTTCCATGTGATATTGCAGAGACTTGTCAACCAAGACAGTCCTACAACATCCAGAGCCTTCAGGAAATCAGGGCGGATCTCGTCCACCCCTGTAGCCCGGCCACTGTGCAGCTTCTTAATTACCTCAGCGACATCAGCTCCAGTAATGGACAAATCCACCTTTAAGTCCACAGGCTCAGCATCCTCCACGGATGACATGTTGGTGGGATTGAGAAGGTCCTCGAAGTATTCCTTCCATCGCCGAACGACATCTCCAGTCGAGGTCAGCAGCACCCCACCCCCACTATATACTGTGTTGGTGAAAGACTGCCTTCCCCGCCTGAGCCGTCTGACGGCTTGCCAGAATCTCCGTGGAGCCGATCAAAAGTCTTTTTCCATGGCCTCACCAAACTCCTCCCACACCTGAGTTTTCGTCTCAGAGACCACCAAAGGCACCGCCTGTTTGGCCTGCCGATACCTGTCTGCCGATTCCGGAGTTCCACAAGCTAACCAAGCCCGATAGGACTTCTTCTTCAGTCTGACGGCCTCTCTCACCTGAGGTGTACACCACCAATTTCGAGGATTGCCGCCACGGCAGGCACGACGACCTTACGGCCACAGCTCCGTCAGCCGCTTCTGCAATGGAGGCGCAGAACATGGCCCATTCAGACTCAATGTCCCCATAAAGGAGTCCCCATTAGGGGTGCTTTCCAGCACCCCTGCCAAGGACCCCAAGAAGGCTGGGTACTGAACTGTCATTTGGCGCGTAAGCGCAAATGACAGTCAGAGCTCGTTTCCTGACCTGAAGGCGCAGGGAAGCTACCCTCTCATCCATTGGGGAAAACCCCAACGTACAGGCTCCAAGTTGGGGGGCTATAAGCAAGCCCACACCAGCCCATCGCCTCTCACCCTGGGCAACTCCAGAGTAGAATAAGGTCCAGCCTCTCTCGAGAGGATTGGTTCCAGAGGCCAGGCTGTGCATCAAGGTGAGCCCGACTATATCTAGTCGGTACCTCTCAACCTCATGCACAAGCTCAGGCTCCTTCCCCACCAGAGAGGTGACATCCCATGTCCCAGTAGGTAGTTTCGTCAGCTAAGGGTCGGCACGCCAAGGCCCACGCTTTCGGCTGCCGCCTGTAACACAAAGCACCCGACTCCTATTGCCCTCCCTGCGCCTTTTGTCTGCGGAAACTCAGCTTCGTCTTCTTGACTTGGTGAAGCACGTTTTCCTGCTTCCTCCACTTGCGAACCACGGATTCGTTTACCTTAAATTCTCTTGCAGCTGTTCGATTTCTATGTTCCTCCGCGTAGCTGATTAATTGCAGTTTAAACTGTGCTTCTTAAGCGTGTCTCTTCTCATACGCCATTTTCACAAGTCCAAAACAATCTTGTTTGCATTGTGCACATACCGGCACTATATACCTATTGGGGGAACACCTTTAGCATCTTCTATCACACCCACACTTCCCCCTTTAATGTTCTCATGCTGTCCTCTATCACATCTGCCTTTCCTCTATATAAGCGGCATGTCGGCAGGAAATGCTCCCAGTCACTCAACATTTACAGATTTTGGAGCTCAGTGCACAGATAAGGCGCTCCGGCTGTTTTGAAGAAAGTTAAAAACTTTAAAGTGCGCCTTATAGATGTGAAAATACATATATGACGAGTGCCTAGCCGTAACTTTTACATGCAGGAAAACAGTAGGACATTGTGTTTAATTACTCTGACAGTTTAGGAACATTGAAACACAGCTCTGATCTCTGGCACTTTGGTGAAGTTGAACTGTCTTGGAATTCTGAATTATTTGCTCCTTGAGTAATTTCTAACTTGGTTTTCCACACCAGGCTGCTGTCTGTCATGAAGGCATCCTCTCCTGACACAGAAGTGACCGTGGTCGTCCCGTATTTCTACTGGCTGGCGCGTAAACCTCCATCAGTCTGACTGCTTGACTGTTTCCCAACCTTCTTCCCTGATGCATTGAGCAAATCTTTGTCCATTTTTGGCTCTTTGCCAGTATTTGCAAATTGTGATTACTGGTTGTGACCAGTGCAGAGCCGAAAAGCTGAAATGATGAAAAATGAAAAAAAAAAACATTAAAAAAGTCCTACATCAATATAAGGGATTTGAGATGGTTTATGTCTCATGTAAAGCAAATTTTCGTTAAACATACCTGTAAGTAACCCAGTCCATCATGCTTTAATTTCTGTTCACCACAGCATGACACTCCCACCACCGTGCTTCACTGTGCACAACAAAAACAGGTTTAAGTTACGTGTGGTGTGTTCCCTAGTAGAAACATTAGTTTCACTTGGATACCTTCTAAAAAATGTTAAAGTAATTGCCACAGTTGGTCATTGCTGTAAGGATAATAGCCAAGTTGTATTGCGTCGTACTCAAGCAAACAAGCAAACCTCTTTGAGAGGCCAGGAATCTTCCCCTGGTCTTTGGCAGACTTGAGTAGTCAGTAGTGCTTGGTCATGATGGGGCTGATTTCCTTGAGTGGGTGCAACCTAATACTATGGAAGCCACCCGCGTATCATGATGCTACCACCACCGTGCTACACTGTGGTCATGGCATTTTCAGGGTAATAGATTTTGGAGTTGTTTTGTCATGATGACCAAAAACTTCATTTTTGGTCACATGTGACCAGGCTACCTTTGTCAGCATTCTTGCAGTGTTTTTTTTATCTTAAGCAGTTTAAACTAAGCCATTAGAATTGTATTTTTCTATATTCAAGAAATACTTTTTGAGTTATTGGTGCAAAGTTCATAGTTTTTCCCAATCAACTCTTCCTTGGATGTTTCTGCAATTTGTGGAACCTAAAACTACTGCTGTTCAGTATCGCCGCCCATTTATATAGGTTTTTTGGTAGGATAGGTTTATCTTTTGATCAAACATAGATTCCATCTTTCAGTTGGGCCCAGGCCTGGAATTTTGTTATTTGAGGGACAAGGCTACTTGGCCTTCAAAGGGGCTTTTTTTTTTTTTTTTTTTAAGGGGCACAAAGACCAAATGCCAGGGCAACAAGGCCATAATAAAAAAACACAATATGACATATGCTAATAAACGGCACAACACAGTTTTTGAATTCAGAACCTTGGATATGTTTTAATAGGCTACCACATTGAATTTTTATCAAAGGGAAACAGACAAAAAAATAGGCAATGTCATTGACTTTTATCAGGTTATTACACATCCATAAATTTAATTTAAATCATCATCTGATGATGGGGATGGAGAACCTGGGGTCTTCCTAGGCCCATAAGGAAAAACAATTGGCCTTCTTTTGGCAATTCCTGCATCCCACCATCTTGCCACAAGAAGAAGGACTACGACGGCCATGGAGTCTGCAGAAGACCTGAGACTGGGACGAAGATTTATCTTCCAACAGGACAATGATCCAAAACATGAAGACAAATCTACAATGGAACAGTTCACAAATAAACGTATCCAGATGTTAGAACGGCCAAGTCAAAGTCCAGACCTGAATCCAATCCAGAATCTGTGGAAAAAGCTGAAGACTGCTGTTCACAAACGCTCTCCATCCAACCTCACTGAGCTCCAGCTGTTTTACAGGAAGAATGGACAAGAATTCAGTCTCTAGATGTGTTAAACTGATAGAGACAAACCCCAAGAGACTTGCAAAAGGTGGCGCTACAAAGTATTAACGCAAGGGGGCTAAATAATATTGCATGCCCCCACTTTTCAGTTTTTTATTTTTTTTCTTTTTATTTAAAAAAAGTTTAAAATATCTAATAAATTTTGTTCCACTTCACAATTGTGTTCAACTAGTTGTTGATTCTTGACAAAAAAATCTTTGTTTAAAGCCTGAAATGTGACAAAAGGTTGAAAAGTTCAAGGGGGTTTACATGTTTTCGCTTATAACTTAATAACCTTTTCTTTCTAAAATTCACATTTAAACTGTTGGTCGTCTTGTATATTGCCAAGTACAATGCCAAAAAGTTGCCAAAAGTTGCCTGTGTAAAGTTGGCATCACTCTCCCTGTCTTTTGTGTTACATGGTTCCTGTTTTACTTTGAAAGGTCTGTCTTGTCCTCATTGTTTTCTGCTTTGCTTCCTCCCTCTTGTTATCCTGATTGTCTGCACCTGCCTCTCGTTGGTTCCTCTGTGTATTTAAGTCTTGTCATCTCTCCTGTCTGTGCTGATGCGTCTTTTCAAGCTCCGTAAGTTTTCTTTCCATGCACCCTAAATCTTCTTGTCTTGCCCTGTAAGTGTTTTTTTTTTTCTGGTTTTGATTACATTGGTTTTACATTTTTTTTGGACTTTATGGTTATTTTTTCCCAATTGGAATTCTTGGGTGGAGTTTTTTGGTTTGCTTGGACTTTTGGGTTCTGTTTTGTAAAATAAAGTCTTTAGTTTTGTACTCCTGCGCCTGGGTCCTCCATTTCTGCCTCAAAACCTGACATAAACAAACTTGGACAAATTTAATGTATGTTCTACAACGGTTAATTATCTTTGCAAGACCCAGTGGACTTACGGCAGATTTCTTTGCATTTTTCCTCTGATTTTTCATTTTATTTATTTATTTATTTTCATATTTCAATACACTCGAACAATCGGCCCCAAAGCATTGTACCCCCACCACCGTGCTTTACTGATAGAATTGTTTTTCAGATGAAGGCCTCCCTCTTTCTTGAGTAAACTTGAGTAAAGGTCTTCCAAAAGTGTTGAGAGTTAATGTCAAAGTTCAACAGACCAAAGAAAACCAAACTTTGATTAATGAAAAGCCTGAGACCACAGTAATGGTAAAAGGCCACTCAACTGTTTTTCATCATTTTTAACTGGATCATTGATCAATCATGCCTGGTTCTGACAGATATGACCATTTGGAGCTTTTTAGATTGGAAGGTTGGGGTTCCTATTTTGTTAAACTCCACTGTGATTTGGTGGGTAAAAAAAAACTTTAAGATGGTCCGTAGAGACATATGAATCTGTTCCACTTTAAAAAGAAAACAGACCAGATTTGTGAATCTAAAGTGGATTCTTGCAAATTTATGACTTTTCAACATAATTTATCGAACTTCTTGTCATAAAATGTTGACTTTTTGAAATCAAATCATGACTTTGTCAGGATATTTGTAAATTTTACATTATTGTAAATCTTAAATTTCACAAAATCAAATGTCGATTTTGTGACATAAAGATCACAAATTTAAAAAAACTGCAACTTTTGCAAACTGGAACTCTGCCTATTGTTCCTAGTTTTAAGAGTAAATTATGTAATTTAAGATTTGCTGGTCAATTAAGGCATAAAATACACACTCATGGTACATTTAAGACTATCCTCTGACTCAGTGAGTAAATTAGATGTATATTTGGTTCTGTGACCACTGATGTCCAAAGCAAATCTACGCTCTTGTCAGTAACTATCATCCCCAAAGTTTTGGAAACCCTCCGCTTTCAACTACGTTTATAACAGAATCAGTCTCCATGTAATTTCCAGTCATGTAGCATTGAGAAACTTTAATCTTCTACCTAACTCTATGTAGTAACTTTTGAGGTCAGAGGTCAGAGGACAGTGATGGTCTAGGCTCTCTTGATTAAGGTGTGACTTCCTGATTAAAAGCTGAACAGCCAGCAGACACAGCATTCAGTCTGGCGGCGGCTGCAGAAACTGCTCCTTCACTGCTCCCTCATCTATTTTAAAACACTCGCCTATTTTTTCTTCTTTTACGTCTTTGGCTGCTGTGATTTTTCTCTCTGGTACTTTTGAATTATCCTTAATATTTTGTGGACCTTTCTGCTGCCTGACTTCTGCAGTTCAGCTCTACTGTTGTTACGCCCGGAGCAGAAGCATGGCTGTACGGCTCTATGAAGGTAAAGAACATGCAGCTTCATACCTGCGGTACAGAGTGGCGCCCCACGAGTTGATCGGCAAGATTATGGAATATATGAAAAAAAGGGTATGTGCAGGTTTTTGTTTTATGAGCAAGCATTTACATTTCAACCTGTGCTCTGTCTTGAAACATTGTATTTTAATGATTTATTGAAGTTGTGCTCATGCTTAAAAATATATATATTTCATTCAGACACCAGAACAGTACAAATTAGCGGTAGATGTGGGCTGTGGTTCAGGACAGGGGACCGTCTTCTTGGCGCCGTACTTCACCAAGGTGGTTGGGGTAGACGTCAGCCCCGCTCAGCTGGAGATGGCATCAGCCAATGGCAGCCCAGGAAATGTCTCGTACAGGTGAGGATACATGTTGTAGAGCACATGTGTCAAACAGAAGGCCCACGGGCCAAATTTGGCCCGCCACGTCATTTTATGTGGCCCTCGAGAGCTTGTGGATTATTGGCTTAAATTTCAAACCAATATTTTAGAAATGAAAATCAGCTTACACCGCTTTAAAGTGCATATTAACAATAAACTACATCTACAATGCATTTTCTGATTTTCAGAACTGACGGACTTAAGAAAAACCTCTATAAACTAGCCCCAAAATGTCCAGGAAAATCAATCTTTAGTTGATAAGCTTTGCTTTTAAATGATGTTTTTACTTTAACAAACTGGGATTAAAGGAGGGGGTTTAACCTTTTGCTCATTACTGAATGTTTTCTCTGCTGTTTTCACTCTTCTCCTCCATGTCTGTTCCAACCACCTCAAACACAGACAGTGTCCAGCAGAGGAGTTACCGTTCTCACCAGGGGAGGTGGACCTCCTGACGGCCATAACGGCGGCCCACTGGTTCGATCCCCAGCGGTTCCTCAAGGAGGCCGACAGGGTGCTTCGACCTGGAGGCTGCCTGGCGGTCTTGGGCCACGCCCTGGACATGAAGCTGGAGTACGGGGACGTCTCAGACGCTCTCAGTGACATCTGTAACGAGGTCCATGTCAAAGCTTAACTGTTTGATTTATTATTAAGTTTTTTGAAAACGAGTCTCCAAACTATAGGCTGAATTATATAAGAGATCTTAAAACAAAGTGTGTGATGTGTGATATAAAAGGCCACAGCAATTTTGACACATTAAAATCAAATCAAATCAAATATAATTTACTGGTCCCCCAAGGGGGAAAACTCAAGTTTCAAATACACCAGATGCTGCAGTCTGGTGTAATTGAGGAGCTGCCGGCTTCCAGTGCTCCTTCTTCATGTCCCGGTCCTGTGGTCCGAGTGCTAACTCCAGACAACAGCCATTAAAACTGTTAACAGCCGTTAAAACCAATATATCTCCACAATGGTGAATTAAGTGAGATATCACAGATCAGAGGAGGAAACACCGATGAACCAAACGGTCTCTTCTGGGAAGACCGAGCTCCCTCAGTCCGGCGAGCGATGGAGCCGACCATCCCAGAACCCGGTTCAACATGCGGACCAGGTTGCCGGCGTCACCCCTGGCAATGTCGGGCTCACCAGGTCTTTAGACGGCCCCCGCCAGGCCAGCCAACCCACCCCGGCGTGTAGACTGCTGGATAGGGGCAGCATGCCGCCGCTGCCACGTCAGGGGCACCCGTCCTGATTCAGTCGACGCTGCAGCCCGGATCCAGCGGCGGTGGTTGCCTCCTTTCCTTGTCCGCGAGTAGCAGTTCAGGATTAGCTTCCCCGAACCGGCCCCCAGCGACACCGTCCATGTCCGCAGCGGCACGTCCCCACCAGCCGCAAGAGGACCGGTCCGCAGCCCCAGACAGCACGTTGACACCCGACTGCAAAATCACCACACACCAGGCACAACTAGACCGTCCAGCGTAAGTCCCAGTGATAAGTCCCCCGGAGCAGCAGCGAGTAGCAGCGAGTAGCCTCCATGTCAGGCGTCGTCCAGGCAACACTATTAAGTGCCTATAGGGCGGACTCACTGAACTAAAAATGGCAAAAATTTTTTGTCACTTTTTATTTTTAAAATCACAAAAAAAGAAGGAAAAAAAACTTTTGTCAAGAGAAATTATTAAGAAATACAGGAACACATGAGAAAAGAAAACATTTCACAAACATTCAAGAAAACACAAAAAGAAGAAATAAAAAATTAAAATTCCCAAAATGTTACAGGTTTTAGCAAACATATTAAAGCAACTTATCCTCCACGCCTCTAGGGGGACCCACTGGGTTATAAATAGCAAAAATTTCTTTTGTGGCACATTAAAATTTTTACAATCACAAAAGTATTTCAGAAAAGGCAATGTTTTAAAAAAGCAACATGTGGGTGAAGATAGGGTTTCACAATTTACGACAGACAATTCAATTTGATTTTATTTGTATAGCGTCTGTTACAATGCCAATTGTCTCTAGGTGCTTTACAGAGAGCATGACCCCCGAGCAAATATCATTAAATCCTAATCAAGGATAAAGAAATATTACACTGTTGATATTTTTATTTTCTGAAATGTTTTCTGGTTTTGTTTGACAAATCAAGAAAACATTTTTTTCATTTTGACATTGTGACCTTTTTGTCTTTACTTTGCAGAATCTTTACGCCTTAACTGTTTTTACGCCTTCACACTGTCTTCATGTCTTCATGCTGTCTTTACGCCTTCACACTTAAGAATTTTATCAACCAAAGTGCATCAAAGAAAACATGAAAATAGCACCGTCCTCAACACAGTTCTTCTCTTTTCTCATCAGTGTTATGCTGCCCTGCTGCCTTTCCAAAGTGATTATATCAGTCTGGGCCCCAGGAACAACCACTTGAACATGTTTAATTCCTGCTCTTATCCGGACAAAGAGTGGTGAGTATTACTTGACGTCAACATCAAATCCCAGCTTCCCGACTACAAACTCATTTTGTGTACCACCTCGACTAGGACTGAGTGTCTGCCAGTGAGGAGGACTATGCCTCTGAGAGGATATATCAGCATGCTTGAGACCTTCGACATCTACCAGAACCTGAAAAGTCAGGACCCTGCTGAGGCTGAACGCCTCTTAAATGACATCCAGAACAAGTGAGACATTAACCTCCAACGCATCCACCAGTCTGATTGTTAACTTGTGGCTTTGAGTTCTCACCTCCACTCACCTGGCAGTGAGAGATCTCACAATCTCCTCCAGAAATTCATTTGTCATCATCAAAAACTGCTGAAATGTGTCTTTAAATACTGTCGCAGTCTTCCTGTGTTAATCAGAAAAGCCTAGCATTTCTTGACTAAGCTTAACCGTTGAAGGCTTTTACCGCTTTGATAACATGGGCGTCATTAATTCCTGCTCTTGGTGACAGGACCGAACAGCCCACCCAGCAGAATACCATATTTTCGCGACCAAAAGGAGCACCGGATAAAAGGCGCAGTCTCAGTTATTGGTGCCATTTCTGTATTTAACATATAGGGGATATTGAGGTAATGTGAGATGGTCTTTACTCCCCCCTGCCCTCTAAGCAAGCTAAATTGATGTGTCTATAAAATTAAAACATTTTACTTTATTTAGGATGTTTCCTTAGGACAGAAATTATCAGAATGTTTGCCGGACTAAAGACGGTGAAAATGGGATTGTTTTTATAAAAAGAGGTCAAGTGTCTCATTTTACCCCAGCTACAGGGTAAAATGAGACAAAGCCCAGATCTCAAGGCGGTAAAGCGAGCCAGCGTTGGGTAAAGTGATCCGCTTACTTTTAACGGTCTTCACGCGCCTCCATCTGGTTTGTTTTCTGGGGGTGAACTTGATTTCCTGTGGAGAGACATATCCAGGCCCGCTAGTTATAGGTCTTGCCTATACCAGTTTGGTTCTTAGCAGGACCGGAGCCTGGCTCTTACCAGAATCGGAGCCTGGAGCAGGACCAGGACCGGGCTAGATGCCTGAGCCCCAGCCGTTAGGGGGACTGGAGTCTGGTTCTTAGCAAGTCCAAAACAATCTTGTTTGCATTGTGCACATACCGGCACCATTGGGGGAACGCCTTTAGCGTCTTCTATCACACCCACACTTCCCCCTTTAACTTTCTTATGTTGTCCTCTATCACGTCTGCCTTTCGTCTATATAAGCGGCCTGTCGGCAGGAAATGCTCCCAGTCACTCAATATTTACAGATTTTGGAGCTCAGTGCACACATAAGGCACACCGCTTTATAAGGCGCCCCGGGCGTTTTGAAGAAAGTTAAAAACTTTAAAGTGCGCCTTATAGACGCGAAAATACAGTATATGAAGAGTGCCTGGCTGCAACTTTTTCATGCAGGAAAAGAGTAGGACTTTGTGTTTAATTACTCTGACAGTTTAGGAACATTGAAACACAGCTCTGATCTCTGGCACTTTGGTGAAGTTGACCTGTCTTGGAATTCTGAATTATTTGCTCCTTGAGTAATTTCTAACTTGGTTTTCCACACCAGGCTGCTGTCTGTCATGAAGGCATCCTCTCCTGACACAGAAGTGACCGTGGTCGTCGAGTATTTCTACTGGCTGGCGCGTAAACCTCCATCAGTCTGACTGCCTGACTGTTTCCCAACCTTCTTCCCTGATGCATTGAACAAATCTTTGTCCAGTTGTGGCTCTCTGACAGTTTTTGCAAATTGTGATTACTGGTTGTGACCAGTGCAGAGCTGAAAAGCTGAAATGATTAAAAAATAAATAAAACATTTTAAAAAATGGCTTATATCAATATCAGAGATTTGAGATGGTTTATGTCTCATGTAAAGCTAATTTTTGTTTAACCCACCACCTCCCACCACTGTGCTTCACTGTGTACAACAGAAACAGGTTTAAGTCTTGTGTGGTATGTTCCCTAGTAGCCGGAAACTTCAGTTTTAGCCTCATGTGTCTAGGATACCTTCTATAAAATGTTAAAGTAATTGCCACAGTTGGTCACTGCTGTTAGGATAGTAGCCAAGTTGTACCACGTCATGCTCAAGCAAATAAGCAAACCTCTTTGAGAAGCCAGGAATCTTCCCCTGGACTTTGGCAGACTTGAGGAGTCAGTTGTGCTTGGTCATGATGGGGCTGATTTCCTGGAGTGGGTGCAACCTAATACAGTGAAAGCCACCCCCGTATCATGATGCTACCACCACCGTGCTACACTGTGGTGATGGCATTTTCAGGGTAATGGATTTAGGAGTTGTTTTCTCTTGATGACCAAAAATGAAGTTTTTGGTCTCGTGTGACGACGCTACCTTTGTCAGCATTCTTGGGATGTCCTCAGTACTTTTTTTTATATCTTAAGCGATTTCAATCAAGCCATTAGAACTGTATCTTTCTGTATGCAAGAAATGCTTCTTGAGCTATTGGTGCAAAATTCATAGTTTCTCTCAATCAACTCTTCCTTGGATGTTTCTGCAATTTGTGGAACCTAAAACTACTGCATATTTGCAGAAATCCATGACCGCATGAAAACA
The DNA here is from genome assembly GCA_018398805.1 of Hirundichthys speculiger. Lineage (NCBI taxonomy): Eukaryota > Metazoa > Chordata > Actinopteri > Beloniformes > Exocoetidae > Hirundichthys > Hirundichthys speculiger. The sequence goes on along the minus strand of JAGFBZ010000821.1, from coordinate 103,594 downwards.
TGCAGGGACTGAGGCTTTTTTTTTTTGCTTTAAAAAAAGTTTAAAGTCATTCAGAAGGACAGAATGACTCTTTTCTCAACATGAGTTGGTTCAAGTGATTAAAGGATCTTCTTAAGTCAACCTTCAGCAGTTTTTGCTGAAAATTAGGTGTATATTTTGTGCTTTTTTTTAGTACATTGTAGAGTTGTCCCTATTCTTACGCTAACATGCATCAAGTCACCTTGAAACTGGTGGAACTACTGAGGATTTCAGTTCTGAGGTAAAACAAGTGCTGACAGCAGTCTTTTATAACAGCTCATGGCTAAGTTGGCTCATGTTTGTGACATATCTGATCCTGTTCTTGGTACGTTGCTCCAGATCATGGATATTGATCTTCAGCTCTTCTCCACAGATTCTTGACTGACATCTGGGCTCTGAGACTGCCATTCCAGGACTTTGATGTAATTTCCTTTAAACTGTCATAGTCTGGGGAAGCCATGGCAGCCATTTTGAGTTGTTTTTTTGTTCTGTGTAAAGTTGGCGTCACTCTCCCTGTCTTTTGTGTTACATGGTTCCTGTTTTACTTTGAAAGGTCTGTCTTGTCCTCATTGTTTTCTGCTTTGCTTCTTCCCTGTTGTTATCCTGATTGTCTGCACCTGCCTCTCGTTGGTTCCTCTGTGTAATTAAGTCCCGTAATCTCTTCTGTCTTTTCGTGCACCCTAAGTCTTCTTGTTTTGCCCTGTAAGTGTTTTTCTTCTAGTTTTGATTACCTTGGTGGCTTTTTGGTTTGTTTTGGACTCTGTAGTTTTTTTTCCCTGATTGGATTTTTTTTGGTGGAGTTTTTAGGTTTGCTTGGACTTTTGGGTTCTGTTTTGTAAAATAAAGTCTTTAGTTTTGTACTCCTGTGCCTGGGTCCTCCATTTCTGCCTCAAAACCTGACATAAACAAATTTGGACAAATGTAATGTATGTTCTACAATGGTTCATTATCTTGGCAAGACCCGCTGGTCTGGCGGTAGATTTCTTTGCGTTTTTTTCACAGATTTTTTTTCATATTCCCATACACTGTGTTTCACTGAGGAAATTGTTTTTCAGATGAAGGCCTCCCTCTTCCTTGAGTAAACTTGAGTAAAGGTCTTCCAAAAGTGTCGAGAGTCGATGTCGAAGTTCAACAGACCAAAGAAAAGCAAACTTTGATTAATGAAAAGCCTGAGTCCACAGTAATGGTAAAAGGCCACTCATTTATTTTTTATCATTTTTGTCTGGATCATTGATCAATCATGCCTGGTTCTGACAGATATGATCGTTTGGAGCTTTTTAGATTGGAAGGTTGGGGCTCATATTTTGTTAAACTCCAATGTGATTTGGTGAGTAAAAACTTTAAGATGGTCCATGGCGACATATGAATCTGTTCCACTTTAAAAAGAAAACAGGCCAAATTTGTGAATCTGAAGTGGATTCTTGCAAATTTGTGACTTTTCAACATAATATATTGTAACTTTTGGTCATAAAATGTTGAGTTTTTGAAATCAAATCATGACTTTACGTCCGAAAATTTGTACATTTTACAATATTGTAAAGCTTAAATTTCACAAAATCAAATGTCGATTTTGTGACAAAGATCATAAATTAAAAAAACTGCGACTTTTTGTTGATGTTACAGTGAGAGAAAAAAAATCAAAACTAGAATGATCTAGGCTCTCTTCATTATTGTGTAACTCCCTGATTAAAAGCAGAAAAGCCAGCAGACACAGCACTCAGTCCGGCGGCGGCTGCAGAAACTGCTCCTTCACTGCTCCCTCATCTATTTTAAAACTGGTCTATCTTATCTTCGTCTTTTGGCTGTTGCGATTTTTCTCTCTGGTACTTTTGAATTATCCTGAATATTTTGTGGACCTCTCTGCTGCCTGACTCCTGCATCTCAGCTCTACTGTTGTTACGCCCAGAGCAGAAGCATGGCTGTACGGCTCTATGAAGGTAAAGAACATGCAGCTTTATACCTGCGGTACAGAGTGGCGCCCCACGAGTTGATCGGCAAGATTATGGAATATATGGAGAAAAGGGTATGTGCAGGTTTTTGTTTTTGAGCAAGCTATATCAAGCATTTACATTTCAACCTGTGCTCTGTCTTGAAATGTTGTGTTTTAATGATTTATTGAAGTTGTGCTCATGCTAAAAAAAATGATTTCATTCAGACACCAGAACAGTACAAACTGGCGGTAGATGTGGGCTGTGGTTCAGGACAGGGGACCGTCTTCTTGGCACCGTACTTCACCAAGGTGGTTGGGGTAGACGTCAGCCCCGCTCAGCTGGAGATGGCATCAGCCAATGGCAGCTACGAAAATGTCTCGTACAGGTGAGGATACATGTTGTAGAGCACATGTATCAAACATCATTTTATGTGGCCCCTTGAGAGCGTGTGCATTATTGTCTTAAATTTTACACCAATATTTTAAGATTTAAAATAAGCTTACACGCTTTAAAACGCATCGTGAGAATAAACTACATTTCCCATAATGCATTTCGTTGCTACCTACAACAATTTGTGCGTTTACATGGGAAGTTTAATTCCTCTTTAATTCATAATTAATTCAGAAGTTAAATCCGAATAAAAGTTAAACACCTAATTCCGAATGAAAATGTCAATTGCGAATTACACTTAATTCCGAAGTAAGTGGCTGGTTTATTCTGATTTTAATTCCGAATAAAATAATTCCGCGGTCACACTCATTCCACTTTGAATTAATTCCCATCTTTCTGCGCATGCTCGTTCTCTTGCCCGTCTGTCGCGATGATGCTTATATTCCGTGCTGGGTTTGTTTTCAAAAAAAGTTTCAAGATGGCAGCACACAGTAAACGGTGGTCAAGAGCAGAGATGATTTATTTAATAAATAGCTTGGAGGAACTGGAAATAATTAAAAGAACAGATGGCAGGAATTATAAAAATTGTGAGCTTTTCGAAGTTGTAGCGGCTAGGTTCAATGAAGGAGGTTTTGCAGATAGAGACGCCACCCAGGTCAAAAATAAGTGGAATGTTGTTGCTAATCGAGTTGTTGCTAAGTTTGTTTTCTTCTGGTAGATGTAAAGACGTCCCCCCCCCCCCCCCCCCCCCCCCCCATCCAATTGGAACCCTTCCCAACCCCCAGACCTTAAGATGAATTGGATAAAGCCAAACAAACGTGTTTTCCATGTAAACCTCAATTCGGAATTACTATTTCCATGTAAACTCGAAGGAAAATAGTTTAATTCGGAATTATTTAATTCAAAATTATTAATTCCCAATTAAAAAACATAATGTAACTGTGGCCAATAACAGTATCTCACCATGAGCAAGACATCAAGACGATTTTCAGAACTGATGGACTTAAGAAAAACCCCTACAAACTAGCCTCAACATGCCCAAGAAAAGAAAAATTTAAGCACAAGGAAGGCAGGTTAATTAACGAGCGGTAAACGAATACAAGTTTGTGTCTCAAGGTGAAAAAACAGTGTGTCTTTTGTGTTATGACGCAGTGTCAGTTGTCAAAGAGTATAAAGTATTTTTCATTTTCATTTCATTTCATAATGTACCTCGGCATTTTGATAGCAAACACGGAGCTAAGTATGCTAAATTTAGCCTTCAAGAAAAACAAAGAATCGCTTCCGCTTCTGAAACCAAGGTAATGGATACTCTCAGTGATGCGAGAGCAGGTTTATAACCACAAACCCTGAGTTTAATATGATAATGAGTGAAATATTTGAAACATAATAACATAATCAACACAGAAACCATTATGTAACAATATATTAAGGTGTAGTTTAATTTATTTTTATTTTAAATTGCATTTTTGTTACACTCATGCTGTCAATCTGGCCCTTCAACCATGATGCTGATGTGGCCCTCAGTGTAAATGAGTCTGACATCCCTGTTGTAGAGGAAAATTACTAAAACCAGGGCTGTGGTTCAGCGTCCTGAATCATGACAGTGGAAACATAACAGTCTTCTCTGCTGTTTTCACTCTTCCTCCATGACTGTTCGAACCACCTCAAACACAGACAGTGTCCAGCAGAGGAGTTACCGTTCTCACCAGGGGAGGTGGACCTCCTGACGGCCATAACGGCGGCCCACTGGTTCGATCACCAGCGGTTCCTCAAGGAGGCCGACAGGGTGCTTCGACCTGGAGGCTGCCTGGCCCTCCTGAGCAGCTCCATGGAGATCCAGCTGGAGTACGGGGACGTCTCAGACGCTCTCAATGACATCTGTAACGAGGTCCATGTCAAAGCTTAACTGTTGGATTTATTGTTGAGTTCTTTGAAGTCGAGTCTCCAAACTATAGGCTGAATTATACATGAGATCTTTTCAGAAAATATAGCAATACGTGAGAAAAGAAAACATTTCACAAACATTCAAGAAAACACAAAAAGAAGATATAAAAAAATTACATTTCTGAAATGTTACAGGTTTTAGAAATCATATTGAAGCAACTTATCCTCCACTCCTCTAGGGGGACCCACTGGGTAATAAATACCAAACAATTCTTTTGCGCCACTTTAAATTTTTACGATCACACAAAAAAGTATTTTAGAAAAGAAAATATGTTAAAAAAGCAACATGTGAGTGAAGATAACGTTTCACAAATTACAACACAAAGAAAATGTACTTCCTAAAATGTTACACTATTAATTTTTTTAAAATATATTTTCTATATGCTACAATGTTTTTGGTTTCACTTGATAAACCAAAAAAACATTTAGTTTTCTAAAAAAGAAAAAAAAGAATTTTCTTTCTTTTTGACATTGGGACCTTTTTGTCTTTCCTTCGCAGAGTCTTTATGCCTTCACGCTGTCTTTGCGCCTTCACGCTGTCTTTGCGCCTTCGTGCTGTCTTTGCACCTTCACGCTGTCTTTGCACCTTCACTCTCTTTATGCCCTCACAGTGTTCTTATGTCTTCATACTGCCTTTACGCCTTCACACTGACTTTATGCCTTCACTCTCTTTATGCCTTCACGCTGTCCTTATGTCTTCACGCTGTCTTTACGCCTTCACACTTAAGAGTTTTATCAAACAAAGTGCATCAAAGAAAACATGAAAATAGCACCGTCCTCAACACAGTTCTTCTCTTTTTTCTTCAGTTATATGCTGCCCTGCTGCCTTTCGAAAGTGATTATATCAGTCTGGGCCCCAGGAACATCTACTTGAACCTGTTTAATTCCTGCTCTTATCCGGACAAAGAGTGGTGAGTATTGCTTGACGTCAACATCACATCCCAGCTTCCAGACTACAAACTAATTTTGTGTACCACCTCGACTAGGACTGAGTGTCTGCCAGTGAGGAGGACCATGCCTCTGAGAGGATATATCGGCATGATTGAGTCCGTCGCCAGCTACCAGAAACTGAAAAATCAGGACCCTGCTGAGGCTGAATGCCTCTTAAATGACATCCAGAACAAGTGAGACATCAACCTCCAATGCATCCACCAGTCTGATAGCTAACCTGTAGCTTCACCTCCGCTCACCTGGCAGCGAGTGCCGATCTCTTAATCTCCTCCAGAAATTCATTTGTCATTGTCAAAAACTGCTGAAATGTGTCTTTAAATACTGTCACAGTCTACCGGCATTAATCAGAAAAGCCTAGCATTTCTTGACTTAGCTTAACCGTTGAAGGCTTTTACTTCTTTGATAACATGGGTGTCATTAATTCCTGCTGTCGGTGATGGGACCGAACAGCCCATCCAGCAGAATATATGAAGAGTGCTGATCCGTAACTTTTACATGCAGGAAAAGAGTAGGACATTGTGTTTAATTACTCTGACAGTTTAGGAACATTGAAACACAGCTCTGATTTCTTGCACTTTGGTGAAGTTGACCTGTCTTGGAATTCTGATTTATTTGCTCTTTGAGTAATTTCTAACTTGGTTTTCCACACCAGGCTGCTGTCTGTCATGAAGGCATCCTCTCCAGACACAGAAGTGACCGTGGTCGTCCCATATAGGTACTGGCTGGCGCGTAAACCTCCATCAGTCTGATTGCCTGATTGTTTCCCAACCTTCTTCGCTGATGCATTGAGCAAATCTTTGTCCATTTGTGGCTCTTTGCCAGTTTTTGCAAATTGTGATTATTGGTTGTAACCAGTGCAAAGCAAAAAAGCTGAAATGATAAAAAAATAAAAATAAAACACACACACAAAAAAAAAGTGTCTCATATCAATATAAGGGATTTGAGATGGTATATGTAGAGGACTCTCTTAATTTATTAGTATTTAAATAATGCCAGGGTGCCACCTTTTTCCTTAAAAAAAAAGGAAAATCAAAAGGGAAAGGAGTCACTCAATTAGGTAAGTTCTTGTTGACATTGGATCGCCTGGGAAAATCAATCTCGGAGTCGCAAACAAGTTTTAACACATTTATTCACGCATACACAAGACACAGACAAGCAGACATGCAAATAAAAATGGTCAACAAATCTCGAACTAATTGACAGCTGAATAATGGTGAAGCGGGGCCCGGACATGGTCCGTGGGGCAATATCTAGGCCGTAGAACAACTCGGGAGACACCGATCAAGACCGTTTCAGCCTTACCCTGCATGGAGTCTGGGCGATTTAAGTCTGTGCTGTCAGTTTAAACGGTTTGTAGTGGGTCCTCCGGGAACTGCCTTAGGCCCAATGGCTGAGGAGATCCTGCCCACAGAATCTCTGGACGTTGCACGTGACTCGGGCGGATTGTACTGCTTCCTTTCGTCTGGTGGTCGAATCGGATCCGGAGTCTCAGAATCTGACCTGGCAGGCCTAGACGGGGTAGACGTTCTGGTGTCCCTGGACATGGCGCTGGTTGGCAGAGATCAGCTGTTTAAGGTCTGATGAGGCAACGAACTTTCTGCACCCAGGCCCATCAGGGATTGCTGCAGGCCACAAATAAGTTCAGGCTGGACGGAAGTTTATTGAGCCAAAAATGAAAAAAAACAAGGGATCAAAAAAACTTTGATCAACTTAACTAAAAGTTCTAAGCACGGGGATTCAGGATTTCAATCATCAAAATCAGGGAGTACTTCAGACACTCTCTGCCGCACGGGGAGGAAAAACCTATGAACGAATAAAAATTTGATTAAAAAAGTGCAGCTGCAACTAACTTCAGATAGCTGAAACTATTAAACGATTGTTCTGTCAAGAGAACAATACGGCGAGACTGCACAACTTCTGTAAAAATATGAGAACGGGAAAAACACGCAAAGTTCTGGCAAAGGGGCGACTAAAATCAACTTAAGAAAAAACAAAGCAACAAAGGAAGGGAGCGTCTAGCAGCCGAAGAAAAGGAGAAAAGAAGAGAAGAGGCAGAACAAAGGAGATTTCTTCCTTATATATCATTGAATATTCAACGATCCCTATGTAAATGAAAAGTCAGTCTGGGCTGGCCAGACGATTAATTCTCCCCGGCCAGCGCGGCTTACCGGTGAGAAATACCTCTGTGAGTGTAACATTACGCCAGTCTCTTAATTTCCTCACTTTTACAGCATCTAGACAGTGAAACTTAATATCCGAATGTGTTAAACATGGTAAGACAAGAAAAAACACACAAATATGCTCACATACATATTGTTACGTCAGAAAAACGTATTCATTTGCCACCATTCAGAGACGCCATTGTCCGTCATTACTCCTCTTGCCCACTCGGGGGCGCCGTGGCTACACCTTGGAGTTCCTTCCAGGACAGGATGAAAGGGGAGACCAAACGCAGACATATGCAGCTCCCCTCGGGTGTTTTATGACCCATTCAGAGCCCCCCTCTGGAGACTCTTAAGTGAAGTTTATCACCCCTTTGCTGTCTGAGTGCATTTCAAATACAATTTAAAGTGGCCTGGTTTGGCCAGCTCAGAAGAGGAGGATTTCCCCTATGTGGAAACATTTTGAGTTGATTAGTCCAAATAAGGTAAGCTGTATATACCATTATTTTAGATGCATTAGGTTTGCTTGTGAAGAACTGTACATGATGGCACAAATATTTTTATGCACCCCAGCATCCTCTGTGCCATGTGAAAGGGTGTTCTCCAAGGCTGGAGAGATTGTGTCTACAAAAAGGAATCGGTGAAAACCAAAAACTGTGGAAAAATTGCTATTTCTGAATAAAAATGCATAAAATCACCCCTTTAATGGTCATCATTGTCCAAGTTGCACAAGGATATTCAGTGTGCCCCCTCTGTAGTTCCACAAACACTTTCACTGTTCTCTGCCCGAATAAGCTCAGGTGATTTTCTTAAAATGACAAGTGCCCCAGTAGTGCAGTGGTTAGGGCAGGCGGCCCATGTACAGAGGCTACAGTCCTTGTGTGGCTGGCCGTGAGTTTGACCCCCGGCTCGTCGACCTTTTTGACGTGTGTCTTCCCCATTCTTATGATACTACTTTGGGAAACATTAAACAGAGATTACATATAAACATTATTTTATTATGCACTTGATCATTTATGTAGACCAATTATTTGGTCATACACATTTTGTTATTCACAGTCATTCGCAAGAGCCATAACTGATACATAAATTCAATGCATCACATCTTAAGATTCAGCTGGCTGTGATTATAAACCTGACCAGTAGGTGGTGTCATGTGCATACGAAGCAGCAAGAAATGTACCATTTCTCAAACCAATTGACTGATGTATTACAATGCTTCACGAGGCTTCATCTCACCATCACTACACAGAAGGGAACATATATACTGGCATAGCCAAACCAAATAACACACAAGGGGAAAACAAAATGGACAGCAAGTACAACTAATACAAAGGAAACTAACCAAACCCCAAATCCCCCCCTCTAACTTAACAGCACATAGTATGGCCTATTGGGCATGACACAGGATTTAGCAGTCCTCCGGCCTTGGCCACGCCTTTTGCCTCACCAGAAAAGGTAACTCCTCCACCAGCACGGTAAATCAATAAAAAATAAAGATTAATATAACAAAATGAACTCTAACTTTACAGTGAAGGAATATGTAGACTCTATTTAAACAGCGTAAGGTTATAAACAAACAACAAATTACCTATTAAATAAACTAAACTTTAATGTTTAATTGAATTGTTTGGGGCATGGCTGACTGCAAATAAAATTAACCTGTGTACATAAAGTAATGAGGGCCTAGTGTGTATGACATTACCCTCTTCATCTGGCCGGTGTGGCTGTAACCATCACACTCACCAACCTTGGAAAAGATGACCACATGGAGATTCTGGGAAACACTTTGTTGCCTGACAGCTAACTTGTCCTTGTGCTGAACTGGACATCAAGGCAATGATCCAAAATAATGAAATGAAATATAATGTAGGGAGAGTTGAAATCACTGAAATCTCTGACAGAAGATTTTAAAATCAACAACATTTGATCCTTCTGATGTAATTTCCAGTCTATTAGGATTTGAATTAGTTAAAGGTTTTAGTGCATATTAGCTGTTTAAGATTCAACTTTATTGTCTTTAGGAATGTTGGTTGTCTTCATTTGTCCCCATCTTATTATCTTTAAATTCTTGCTCTCAGGTTCTTTATGACCAAAGGTGTAATTTAGTATTTGCTCTGAGGTCCTGGCCCCCAAAAGTTTGTGGTTTGGACAGATAAATACATTTTGTTTACGATCCCGGATTATAAAGGCAGATAAATATATAACTCAGTGTGCGTTGTCTTCATGATCTGGGGTGTTCAGAGAGTGGACCAACTCTGCTTGTCATAAAGCTTGGATTTATTTTGTTAAACTCCAATGTGATTTGGTGGGTTAAAAAACTTTAAGATGTTCCGTAGAGACATGATTCAGTTCCACTTTTAAAAGAAAACAGGCCAGATTTGTCAATCTAAAGTGAATTCTTGCAAATTCGTGACTTTTCAATGTAATATATTGCAACTTCTTGTCACATTAATGTGTAACTTCCTGATTAAAAGCAGAAAAGCGAGCAGACACAGCACTCAGTCCGACGGCTGCAGAAACTGCTCCTTCACTGCTCCCTCATCTATTTTAAAACACTCGTCTATCTTCTCTTCTTTTACGTCTTTGACTGTTGTGATTTTTCTCTCTGGTACTTTTGAATTATCCTTATTATTTTGTGGACCTCTCTGCTGTCTGACTCCTGCAGTTCAGCTCTACTGTTGTTACGCCCGGAGCAGAAGCATGGCTGAACGGCTCTTTGAAGGTAAAGATCATGCAGCCTTATACCTGCGGTACAGAGTGACGCCCCACGAGTTGATCGACAAGATTATGGAATATATGGAGAAAAGGGTATGTGCTGGTTTTTGTTTTTTGAGCGAGCTGCATCAACCTGTGCTCTGTCTTGAAACGTGTTTTAATGATTCATTGAAGTTGTGCTCATACTAAAAAAAAAATGATTTCATTCAGACACCACAACAGTACAAACTGGCGGTAGATGTGGGCTGTGGTTCAGGACAGGGGACCGTCTTCTTGGCACCGTACTTCACCAAGGTGGTTGGGGTAGACGTCAGCCCCGCTCAGCTGGAGATGGCGTCAGCCAATGGCAGCCCAGGAAATGTCTCGTACAGGTGAGGATACATGTTGTAGAGCAAATGTGTCAAACACAAGGCCCGCGGGCCAAATGTCATTTTAAGTGGCCATCGAGAGCTTGTGCATTATTGGCTAATTTGAAACCAGTATTTTAAGATTTAAAATCATCTTACACTGCTTTAAAGTGCATATTGAGAATAAACTACATCTCCCATAATGCATTTTGTCGCTACCGATAACGGTAACGGTATCTCACCATGAGCAAGACATCAAGATGATTTCCAGAACTGACGGACTTAAGAGAAACCTCTTCAAACTAACCCCAACATGTCCAAGAAAAGAAAAAATGATGGACAAGGAAGGCATATTCATGAACGATGGGAAAATGAATACAAGTTTGTATCTTCAGATGAAAAAGCAGTATTTCTTTTGTGTTATGAGGCGGTGTCAGTTGTGAAAGAGTATTATCTACGTTGGGATTTTGACAGCAAACACGGAGCTAAGTATGCTAAGTTTAGCCTACAAGACAAACAAAAAATTGCTTAGGCTTCTAAAACCAAGGTAATGGATAGTCTCAGTGATGCGAGAGCAGGTTTACAACCACAAACCTTGAGTTTAATATGATAATGAGTGAAATATTTGAAACTTGAATACATAATCAATACAGAAACAGTTATGTAACAATATAATAAGGTGTGGTTTAATTTATTTTTAATTTAAATTACATTTTCGTTACATTCATGCTGTCAATCTGGCCCTTCAACTATGATGCTGATGTGGCCCTCAGTGAAAATAAGTCTTACATCCCTGTCGTAAGAGAAAATTATTAAAACCAGGGCTGTGGTTCAGCCTCCTGAATAATGACAGTGGAAAAGTTGTCCTGAAGTTCTTGCCTCCTATATTTAATCCTTTTTTGTTTGTATAAAAAGATAAGAATCATCTGATTGTAACAGCAACATATACATTCATGCAATAAAAATGAAGCCAGAAAATAATAATGATAATAATGCAGAGAAATACCCCCATGATTCAGTGGCTTCTAGATCCATCTTCAGCAGATAAGCTTTGCTTTTAACAAGCTGGGATTAAAGGAGAGGGTGCAACCTTTTTCTCTTACTGAATGTCTTCTCTGCTGTTTTCACTCTTCTCCTCATGTCTGTTCCAACCACCTCAAACACAGACAGAGTCCAGCAGAGGAGTTACCGTTCTCACCAGGGGAGGTGGACCTCCTGACGGCCATAGCGGCAGCCCACTGGTTCGATCACCAGCGGTTCCTCAAGGAGGCCGACAGGGTGCTTCGACCTGGAGGCTGCCTGGCTCTCCTGAGCCACTCCTTCATGAAGCTGGAGTACGGGGACGTCTCAGATGCTCTCAATGACATCTGTAACGAGGTCCATGTCAAAGCTTAACTGTTGGATTTATTGAATTCTTTGAAGACGAGTCTCCAAACTATAGGCTGAATTATACAGAAGATCTTAAAAAAAAATGTGTGATGACGTGTGATATAAAAGGCCACAGTAGTGATGGGTCCAGCAACTGATGCGTCGGCACATGCGTCTAGCTCAGAGAGCAACACCTGTGTCGGTACGTGTCGGTACGCGTTTCGCCTTAAGAAAGTCACGTGACCGATACAGGTACTGTATCGAACTGACAGTGACGCGCCAAACTGTGTTTATAAGGAAGCGCATCTGTCGACGGGATGCACCGCCAAAAGAATCTCCAATCTTTTGTCACATGTCGTCAGAATCGGCAATCTCCACCTCTTCCAGCTTGCCTTGCGGTTTCTTTGCACACCAGCATCATCCGTCCCTTCTGAGAGGGTCTTTTCCAAGGCTGGAGAACTGTTGTCCAAAATGCGGAATAGACTAAAGTTCAAATCTTTGGAAAAACATATTTTTTTTAATAAAAATGTATGAAAAAAGAAATTCAGTCCACAAGCATCTTCATTCACAAACACGGTCACTTCGATTTTCTAGTTATGATACATGTAACTGTATCTAAAGATATCAAAGATACTTTAAATTTGAATTCAGATATGCAATGATGCCATGCAATGACTTATATTTTATTATTGCATACTTGGTCATATTGGTGTCAGTTGGGTCTGGCAACTCAGTTGCCTGTAGGGATTTTTAATGTCCAGCAGGTGTCAGTATTCAGTGACACAGTATCGACATGTTTCAATACAGTTTGGCAATGTGTCGAAATGTTCCATGAGGTGCCATGGACCCATCACTAGGCCACAGCAATCATGACACATAAAACTTCTTATAGACGGACTCACTGAACTAAAATTAGCAAAAATTAATTCGTCACTTTTTATTTTTACTGAAGAATAAGGAAAAAAAACATATTTTTGTCGAAAGAAATTTTCAGAAAATACAGTAACACGTGAGAAAAGAGAACATTTCACGAACATTCAAGAAAACCAAAAAGAAGATATAAAAAATTAAATTCCTGAAATGTTACAGGTTTTAGCAAACATATTAAATCAACTTAACCAATTGTCTCTCTGTGCTTCACAGAGACCCAGAGCAAAAATCATTAACTAAAATTATAACAATAAATCCAAATCAAGGATAAAGAAAAATGTACTTTCTGAAATGTTAGTTGATTTTGTTTTTATTTTCTAAAATGTTTCTAAATGCTAAATGTTTTTGGTTTTGTTTAATAAACCAAGAAAACATTTGGTTTTATAAAAAAGAAAAAAATAGTATTTCTTTTTGACATTGTGACCTTTTTGTCTTTTCATTGCAGAATCTTTACGCCTTTCCCACTGACCTTACGCCTTCACGGTGTCTTTACACCTTCACGGTGTCTTTACACCTTCACGCTGTCTTTACGCCTTCACGCTGTCTTTACACCTCCACGCTGTCTTTACACCTCCACGCTGTCTTTACACCTTCACGCTGTCTTTACGCCTTCACGCTGACCTTACGCCTTCACACTGTCTTTATGCCTTCACGCTGTCTTTATGCTTTCAGGCTGACCTTACGCTTTCACGCTGACCTTACGCCTTCACGCTAACTTTACGCCTTCACGCTGTCTTCACGCCTTCACACTGACCTTATGCCTTCACGCTAACCTTATGCCTTCATGCTGTCTTTACGCCTTCACACCATCTTTACGCCTTCACACTTAAAAGAATTTTACTAAACAAAGTGCTCCAAAGAAAACATGAAAATAGCACCGTCCTCAACACAGTTCTTCTCTTTTCTCATCAGTTTTACGATGCTCTGCTGCCTTTCCAAAGTGCTTCTTTCAGACTGGGCCACAAGAACATCCACTTGAACATGTTTAATTCCTGCTCTTATCCGGACAAAGAGTGGTGAGTATTACTTGACGTTGTTGTGGAAAAAATAAGATCCGATCTCGATGAGAAAATCAAATTAGAATTTATTAAAGAGAAAAGAAACAAAACTTATGTGCACATAAGGAGAGCTGTCAGTCAGCATTCCACAGAATACTGAATGAGGACTCTCTCTTTACAGAGAGGAGGATTTCCTTTTATACCAGGACAAAGAGATGTTGATTCCTCTACAGGTTTTTGCATACAGAGTGGATCACAGCAGGTGGTGGGGAAGGCAAAGGGACATTTGTCTTAAATGAGACTGATAATTGAATTTAGGGACATTATACAGTTCCTTGATCAAGAGGTTAGTTATTTGATGATAATTGAATTTAGGAATGTTTATTCAGAGTCACAACTGACCCCCTGCTTGTGTTTCCTTGATCAATGCATCAAAGCTGTCCTCTCTTGCTTTTTGTCCTTTGGTCAGTTGATTATGATGTGTATTGGTCTTGTTAAGAAAATCACTTTTAAAAATATTATTAAAGACAAATAAAAGTAACAAAATTACAAGCTGAATAAACCAAATAAAAATTTCCCGCACAATGTCAACATCACATCCCAGCTTCCCGACTACCAACTCATTTTGTGAACTTCCACTAGGACTGAGTGTCTGCCAGTGAGGAGAACCCTGCCTCTGAGAGGATATATCGGCATGGTTGAGACCCTCACCAGCTACCAGAAACTGAAAAATCAGGACCCTGCTGAGGCTGAACGCCTCTCAAATGACATCCAGAACAAGTGAGACATTAACCTCCAACGCATCCACCAGTCTGATCGTTAACTTGTGGCTTTGGGCTCTCACCTCCACCCTCCTGGCAGCGAGCGCTGATCTCATAATCTCCAGAAATTCATTTGTCATCGTCAAAAACAGCTGAAATGTGTCCTTAAATACTGTCACAGTCTTCCGGTGTTAATCAGAAAAGCCTAGAATTGCTTGACTAAGCTTTTACTGCTTTGATAACATGGGCGTCATTAATTCCTGCTGTCGGTGACGGGACCGAACAGCCCACCCAGCAGAATATATGAAGAGTGCTTAGCTGTAACTTTTACATGCAGGAAAAGAGTAGGACATTGTGTTTAATTACTTTGGTGAAGTTGACCTGTCTTGGAATTCTGATTTATTTGCTCCTTGAGTAATTTTTAAACTTGGTTTTCCACACCAGGCTGCTGTCTGTCATGAAGGCATCCTCTCCAGACACAGAAGTGACCGTGGTCGTCCCGTATTTCTACTGGCTGGCACATAAACCTACATCAGTCTGACTGCCTGACTGTTTCCCAACCTTCTTCCCTGATGCATTAAGCAAATCTTTGTCCAGTTGTGGCTCTTTGCCAGCTTGTGCAAATTACTGATTGTGACCAATGCAGAGCCAAAAAGCTGAAATGATTAAAAAAATAAATAAGATAAAACAAAAACAAGTCACTTATCAATATAAGGGATTTAAGATGGTTTATGTCTCATGTAAGTTTGATTATCCTCAAAAAAAACATACGTCTATCATGCCTTCACTTCCATTCACCACAGCATGACACTCCCGCCACCGTGCTTTACTGTGTACAACAGTAACAGGTTTAAGTCACGTGTAGTGTGTTCCTTAGTGGCTGGAACCTTCAGCTTTAGCCTCACGTGATCAGGATACCTTCTATAAAATGTTAAAGTAATTGCCACAGTTGGTCATTGCTGTTAGTTGTGCTTGGTCATGATGGGGCTGAATTCCTGGAGTGGGTGCAACCTAATGTTGTGAAAGAAAAAAAACTTAAGTGATTTAGGTTATAATCAAGAAAACCATGGAAAATGATAAGATATCAGCTCCTAAATAAAACTCTTAGGAGCAATCTTTGTGGTTATCGTTATGTTTGTCCAAACTAATGTACCTTTAGTGGTATAAACTTAAGAAAACAAGGGTGGCATAATAATTTTTTCCTTGACTGTATATGGGTGTGAAAATGGGGAGAAATGGGAGTCACAGTTGCAAAAAAAAAAACTAGTTTTAGACACTTATAACCACGTTTAGTCTCCATTTTGGCTGCTGGGTCAAATTGACCCGAACATAATCAAAGTGTGGAACCAGTAGACAGTCCAGTTTAACTCTCAGGTGGGCCTCTACGCACAGATGTCGACTGGGTCAGCATCCAACCCTTTGTGGATCCACTTGAGTGTTTGACTTTGGAAGTAAGTACCAGAATCGTTATCTTTGATCCAAGCTGCCTCGCTCACCGACCTTGGAAAAGACGACCACATTAAGATTCTGGGAAACACTTTGTTGCCTGACAGCAAACTTGTCCTTGTGCTGAACTGGACCTTCCATCAAGACAATGATCCAAAAATTGAAATAAAATACAGCCATAGGGCTAAACAGAAAGGAATATCAGCATTTGTTGTAGCTCAGCCTGAAACTTCCACTCTGAAACTCATGGCCATCACAGAAAAAGGACTGGCTCAAAGTCTGAGTGTAGACATGCCAAATGCAGATCAATGCTTCGCCACCCTGACAGATTATACAAGCATCTTTGCACGAATGTAGGGAGAGTTGAAGTGTATCACTGACAGAAGATTTTAACATCAACAACTTTTTGCTTCTTCTGATGTAATTTCTAGTCTGTTAGGATTTGAGCTTAAGGATTTTAGTGCACATTTAGCTGTTTAAAACTCAACTGTATTGTCTTTAGGAATGTTGGTTGTCTTCACTTGTCCCCATCTTATTATCTTTAAATTCTTGCTCTTCGGTTGTTTATGACCAAAGGTGTAATTTAGTATTTACCAAAAGTTTGTGGCTTGGACAGAAAAACACATTTTGTTTACGATCCCCGGTTATAAAGGGAGATAAATATATGACTCAGTGTCCGTTGTCTTCATGCTCTGTGGTGTTCAGAGAGTGGACCAACTCTGCTTGTCACAAAGCTTGGATTAATTTAGTTAAACTCCAATGTCGGTCTCTTCTTGGCACCAGATAAAAGAACACGAATATCTTTCCAAGTCAAACGTCTATCCATCCAATCATCCGTCCATTATCTATGCCTGTTTAATCCTATCTTGGGTCACGGGGCCAAGTGAAACGTAAGCTTGGGAATTAACCAGAAATACACCAAGATACATTTCCCTTCACCACACTGCGTTCCTAAAGACTCGTTGGTGAAATGCTTATTTGCTGCATCAAAGGAGCGAGGTAAAATTCCTTTTCTAAAATTAAACAAAACAGTTTAATTGAAGGAAATAAAGAAAGGGCCGAGGAAGTTAAAAGCAGAGGAGCCTTTGTGACTGACAGCTGACAGCAGTCTTTTATAGCAGCTCCTGGCTAAGTTGGCTCATGTTTTGTGACGTATCTGATCCTGTTCTTGGTAAGTTGCTCCAGATCATGGATATTGATCTTCAGCTCTTCTCCACAGATTCTTGACTGACATCTGGGCTCTGAGACTGCCATTCCAGGACTTTGATGTCATTTCCTTTAAACTGTCATGGTCTGGGGCATCCATGGCAGCCATTTTGAGTTGTTTTTTTTCCGTGTATAGTTGGCGTCACTCTCCCTGTCTTTTGTGTTGCATGGTTCCTGCTTTACTTTGAAAGGTCTGTCTTGTCCTCATTGTTTTCTGCTTTGCTTCCTCCCTCTTGTTATCCTGATTGTCTGCACCTGCCTCTAGTTGTTTCCTCTGTGGATTTAAGTCTTGTTATCTCTCCTGTCTGTGCTGATGCGTCTTTTCGTGCTCCGTAAGTTTTCTTTCCAGTCTTCTTGTCTTGCCCTGTAAATGTTTTTCTTCTGGTTTTGATTACCTTGGTGGCGTTTTGGTTTGTTTTGGACTTTGTGGTTATTTTTCCCCGATTGCATTTCTTTGATGGAGTTTTTTGGTTTGCTTGGCCTTTTGGGTTCTGTTTTGTAAAATAAAGTCTTTAGTTTTGTACTCCTGCACCTGGGTCCTCCATTTCTGCCTCAAAACCTGACATAAACGTGAACAGATTTAATGTTCTACATTGGTTTATTATCTTTGCAAGACCCTGTGGACTGGTGGCAGATGTCTTTGCATTTTTAAGATTTTTCGTTTTATTCTTTTTGTTTTGTATTTCCATACACTCGAACAATCAGCCCCAAAGCATTATACCCTCACCACTGTGCTTCACTGTGGGAATTGTGTTTTTCAGATGAAGGCCTCCCTCTTCCTTAAATAACTTGAGTAAAGGTCTTCCAAAAGTGTCAAGAATCGATGTCAAAGTTCAACAGAGAAAAGAAAACCAAACTTTGATTAATGAAAAGCCTGAGACCACAGTAATGGTAAAAGGCCTCTCAACCATTTTTCCTCATTTTTATCTGGATCATTGATCAATCATGCCTGGTATGACAGATATGACTGTTTGGAGCTTTTTAGATTGGAAGATCGGGGCTCCTATTTTGTTAAACTCCAATGTGATTTGTTGGGTTAAAAAACTTTAAGATGGATTTGTGAATCTAAAGTGGATTCTTGCAAATTCGTGACTTTTCAACATAATATATTGCATCTTCTTGTTGTATTATGTTTACTTTTTGAAATAAAATCATGACTTTGTCTGGAAATGTGTAAATTTTACAATATTGTAAAGTTTAAATTTCACAAAATCAAATGTTGATTTTGTGACATAAAGTTCACCAATTCTATAAAAAAACTGCAACTTTTAGTTGTTGATGTTACAGTGTGAGAAAAAGATCAAAACTGGAACTTTGCGTATTCCTTTTTTGAGGTAAATTACTAACTTTAAGATTTCCTGGCCAATTAAGGCATAAAAGACATACTCATGGTACATTTAAGAGTATCCTCAGTACGTAAATTAGATGTATATTTGGTTCTGTGACCACTGATGTCCAAAGCAAACCTACGCTCTGGTCAGTAACTCTTATCCCCAATCTTTTGGAAACCATCCGCTTTCAACTACGTTTATAACAGAATATGTCTCCAATGAGATGTTTATTCTGTTTCTAAAAAGAGAAAAAGGTGCTGTGCAACACTTAAATCTTCTACCTAACTGAATGAAGTACCTTTGGAGGTCAGAGGACACTGATGGTCTAGGCTCTCTTCATTAATGTGTAACTTCCTGATTAAAAGCAGAAAAGCCAGCAGACACATCACTCAGTCCGGCGGCTGCAGAAACTGCTCCTTTACTGCTCCCTCATCTATTTTAAAACACTCGCCTATCTTCTCTTCTTTTACGTCTTTGGCTGCTGTGATTTTTCTCTCTGGTACTTTTGAATTATCCTGAATATTTTGTTGACTTCTCTGCTGCCTGACTCCGGAGCAGAAGCATGGCTTTTCGGCTCTTTGAAGGTAAAGAACATGCAGCGTTATACCTGCGGTACAGAGTGGCGCCCCACGAGTTGATCGGCAAGATTATGGAATATATGGAGAAAAGGGTATGTGCAGGTTTTTGTTTTTTGAGTAAGCTGCATCAAGCATATACATTTCAACCTGTGCTCTGTCTTGAAATGTTTTGTTTTAATGATTGATTGAAGTTGTGCTTATGCTAAAAAAAAATATATATTTAATTCAGACACAAGAACAGTACAAACTGGCGGTAGATGTGGGCTGTGGTTCAGGACAGGGGACCGTCTTCTTGGCGCCGTACTTCACCAAGGTGGTTGGGGTAGACGTCAGCTCCGCTCAGCTGGAGATGGCATCAGCCAATGGCAGCCCAGGAAATGTCTCGTACAGGTGAGGATACATGTTGTAGAGCACATGTGTCAAACACAAGGCCCGCGGGCCAAATGTGGCCCCTCGAGAGCGTGTGCATTATTGGCTTAAATTTTAAACCAATATTTTAAGATTTAAAATAAGCTTACCCCGCTTTAAAGCACTTGTTGACAATAAACTACATCATGACAGTGGAAAAGTCATCCTGAAGTCCCCTATTTTAATCCTGTTTTTTTTTGTTTAAAAAGATAAGAATCATCTGATTGTAGCAACAACATATACATTCATGTAATAAAAATGAAGCCAGAAAATAATAATAGGAATAATAATGTAGAGAAAAACCCCCATGATTCAGTGGCTTGTAGATCCATCTTTAGTTGATAAGCGTAGCTTTTAAATGATGTTTTTACTTTAACAAACTGGGATTAAAGGAGGGGGTGCAACCTTTTTCTGATTACTGAATGTCTTCTCTTCTTTTTTCCTCCATGTCTGTTCCAACCACCTCAAACACAGACAGTGTCCAGCAGAGGAGTTACCGTTCTCACCAGGGGAGGTGGACCTCCTGACGGCCATAACGGCGGCCCACTGGTTCGATCACCAGCGGTTCCTCAAGGAGGCCGACAGGGTGCTTCGACCTGGAGGCTGCCTGGCTCTCCTGAGCTGCTCCATGGAGATCCAGCTGGAGTACGGGGACGTCTCAGACGCTCTCAATGACATCTGTAACGAGGTCCATGTCAAAGCTTAACTGTTGGATTTATTGTTGAGTTCTTTGAAGACGAGTCTCCAAACTATAGGCTG
This sequence comes from Hirundichthys speculiger, assembly GCA_018398805.1. Classification (NCBI taxonomy): domain Eukaryota; kingdom Metazoa; phylum Chordata; class Actinopteri; order Beloniformes; family Exocoetidae; genus Hirundichthys; species Hirundichthys speculiger. Next base: position 83,348 of record JAGFBZ010000821.1, on the reverse strand, counting down.
AACTATATAGGAGATCTTGAAACAAAGTGTGTGGTGTGTGTGATATAAAAGGCCACAGCAAATATGAAACATTTAAGTCCTTATAGACGGACTAACTGAACTAAAAGTAGCAAAAATTCCTTTGTTACTTTTTATTTTTAAAATCACTAAAAAAGAGAAAAAAAAACATATTTTGTCAAGACAAATTTTCAGAAAATACAGCAACATGTGAGAAAAGAGAACATTTAACAAACTTTGAAGAAAACACAAAAAAGCACAAAAAGCTTTACAGAGACCTTGAGCAAATATCATTAACTAAAATTATAATATTAAATCCAAATCAAGGATAAAGAAAAATGTACTTCCTAAAAAGTTACACTTTTTGTTTTTATTATCTGAAATGTTTTCTAAATGCTAAATGTTTTTGGTTTTGTTTGATAAACCAAGAATCATTCGTTTATTTATTTGTTTTTGACATTGTGACCTTTTTGTCTTTCCTTTGCAGAATCTTTACACCTTCACACTTAAAAGAATTTTATCAAACAAAGAGCTTCAAAGAAAACATATAAATAGCACCGTCCTCAACACAGTTCCTCTGTTTTCTCATCAGTTTTACGCTGCCCTGATACCTTTCCAAAGTGCTTCTTTCGGTCTGGTCCCCAGGAACGTCCACTTCAACATGTTTAATTCCTGCTCTTATCCGGACAAAGAGTGGTGAGTATTTCTTGACGTCAACATCACATCCCAGCTTCCAGACTACAAACTCATTTTGTGTACCACCTCGACTAGGACTGAGTGTCTGCCAGTGAGGAGGACTATGTCTCTGAGAGGATATATCTGCATGGTTGAGACCCTCGCCAGCTACCAGAACCTGAAAAATCAGGACCCTGCTGAGGCTGAACGCCTCTCAAATGACATCCAGAACAAGTGAGACATTAACCTCCAACACATCCATCAGTCTGATCGTTAACTTGTGGCTTTGGGCTCTCACTTTCACTCACCTGGCAGCGAGCGCTGATCTCATAATCTCAAGAAATTCATTTGTTATCGTCAAAAACTCCTGAAATGTGTCTTTAAATACTGTCAGTCTTCCGGCGTTAATCAGAAAAGCCAAGCATTGCTTGACTAAGCTTAACCGTTGAAGGCTTTTACTGCTTTGATAACATGGGCGTCATTAATTCCTGCTGTCGGTGACGGGACCAAACAGCCCATCCAGCAGAATATATGAAGAGTGCTGAGCCGTAACTTTTACATGCAGGAAAAGAGTAGGACATTGTGTTTAATTACTCTGACAGTTTAGGAACATTGAAACACAGCTCTGATCTCTGGCACTTTGGTGAAGTTGACCTGTCTTGGAATTCTGATTTATTTGCTCCTTGAGTAATTTTTAACTTGGTTTTCCACACCAGGCTGCTGTCTGTCATGAAGGCATCCTCTCCAGACACAGAAGTGACCGTGGTCGTCCCGTATTTCTACTGGCTGGCACGTAAACCTCCATCAGTCTGACTGCCTGACTGTTTCCCAACCTTCTTCACTGATGCATTGAGCAAATCTTTGTCCATTTGTGGCTCTTTGCCAGTTTTTGCAAATTGTGATTACTGGTTGTGACCAGTGCAGAACCAAAAAGCTGAAATAAACAAAAATAAAACAAAAAAGTCTTATATCAATATAAGGAATTTGAGAAGGTTTATGTCTCATGTAAGGTTGATTATCCTCAAAACGTACCTGTAAATAACCCAGTCCATCATGCTTTCATTTCCACTCACCACAGCATGACACTCCTGCCACCGTGCTTTACTGTGTACAACAGAAACAGGTTTAAGTCACATGTGGTGTGTTCCCTAGTGGCTAGAACCTTCAGCTTTAGCCTCATGTGACTAGGATACCTTCTATAAAATGTTGAAGTAATTGCCACAGTTGGTCATTGCTGTTAGGATAGTAGCCAAGTTGTACCACGTCGTGCTCAAACAAGCAAACCTCTTTGAGAGGCCAGGAATCTTCCCCTGGTCTTTGGCAGACTTGAGGAGTCAGTTGTGCTTGGTCATGATGGGGCTGATTTCCTGGAGTGGGTGCAACCTAATACTGTGGTACCTCTACTAATGAAATTAATTGATTCTGGAAATTTTGTAAGTAATTTGTTTATATGAATTATAAATAATACATGAAATTACATACAAACCTGTAAAAAATACATGTTGGAACAAGAAAAGCACTCAGAGCGCGGACCTCTCCCAAGCGCAACTATTATTGAAAATTTAAAAGTGATCCAGGATTTCTTCCGGAATGCCCATTACCAAGAAAAGATATGGGGGAAGTTCAAGCTGATGTTAGCGTTCTGCTGCTTTGTAGAGTTGATCAGTACAGACATGATGAGATCAGGCAAAATTGAATCTATACAGATTTGATCAGTACAGACATGATTAAATGTATGATGAGATCACCTTAAAATTTCTAACAATACCACAATACAGTTCCCTTCACCACACTGAGTTCCTAAAGACTCGTTTGTGAGATGCTTTTTGGCTGTGTCAAAGGAGCAAGGTAAAATTCCTTTTCTAAAATCAAATAAAAATGTACAATTGAAGCAAAGAAAAGAATGGGCCGAGGACAAAGTTAAAAGCCGAGGAGCCTTTGTGACTGACAGCTGACAGCAGCCTTTTATGGCAGCTATGGTCAGAGGTCAGAGGTCAGAGAACACTGATGGTCTAGGCTCTCTTCATTAATGTGTGACTTCCTGATTAAAAGCAGAAAAGCCAGCAGACACAGCACTCAGTCCGGCGGCGGCTGCAGAAACTGCTCCTTCACTGCTCCCTCATCTATTTTAAAACACTTGCCTATCTTCTCTTCTTTTACATCTTTGGCTGCTGTAATTTTCTCTTTTGTACGTTTGAATTATCCTGAATATTTTCTGGACCTCTCTGCTGCCTGACTCCTGCAGTTCAGCTCTACTGTTATTACGCTCGGAGCAGAAGCATGGCTGTACGGCTCTATGAAGGTAAAGAACATTCAGCTTCATACCTGCGGTACAGAGTGGCGCCCCACGAGTTGATCGGCAAGATTATGGAATATATGGAGAAAAGGGTATGTGCAGGTTTTTGTTTTTTTAATAAGCTGCATCAAGCATTTACATTTTAACCTGTGCTCTGTCTTGAAACATTGTGTTTTAATAATTTATTGAAGTTGTGCTCATGCTTAAAAATATATATATTTCATTCAGACACCAGAAGAGTACAAACTGGCGGTAGATGTGGGCTGTGGTTCAGGACAGGGGACCGTCTTCTTGGCACCGTACTTCACCAAGGTGGTTGGGGTAGACATCAGTCCCGCTCAGCTGGAGATGGCGTCAGCCAATGGCAGCCCAGGAAATGTCTCATACAGGTGAGGATACATGTTGTAGAGCACATGTGGCAAACACAAGGCCCGCGGGCCAAATGTGGCCCGGCACATCATTCTATGTAGCCCTCGAGAGCTTGTGCATTATTGGCTTAAATTTCAAAGCAATATTTTAAGAATTAAAATCAGCTTACACAGCTTTAAAGCGCATATTAACAATAAACTACATCTCCCATAATGCATTTCGTCGCTGCCCACAAGATAACAGTATCTCAGCATCAAGACGATTTTCAGAACTGACAGACTTAAGAAAAATCTCTACAAACTAGCCCCAACATGTCCAAAAAAAGAAAAATTGATGCTCGGGGAAGGCAGATTCATGAACGATGATAAAACGAATACAAGATTTTATCTCAAGGTGAAAAAACAGAATGTATTTTGTGTTATCATGGTGGAGGTAGTGAAGACTTTCATCTACGTTGGCATTTTGACAGTGTAGTTTTTGTTGCCAGAAGAAGATTGGAGATCTCCTGGTGAAGATGATGTGACTTTTCATCTCTCGATCTCTTCCAGTCTGGATTCACTGTGCCGTTCTGAGTGTTAATGGGTTCAGAAAAAAGCTGCTCCAGGCCGACTTTTAAATGCAAAAAGACATTTATTTACAAGGAAAAAAAGGCACAATAACAGACTCCTGCAGCAAGTCTGGAATCTCCTGAAATCTAATTGGTAGGAAGAACAAAGAACGTACAGACGAGGGAAACATTTATACCTATAGCCAGGTCTAAATTCGGACAAGTTTGGGATCAATCAAAAGCTTCTCCTGACAGTTCCCAGAATATTTTTCTCTTGGACAATAACCAGCTGGGATTTCTGATAAAAGACAGGATATACTCCCTAACTGATCATGGATCTTCCAAATTTGAAAAGTGCGGAAATGTGTCCTTGAGACCATCCTCATACAGAGGAGAAACGAACTCAGTTAACTCAGGGATTTTTCCCGCAAAGGCCTTACAGCTGTTAAGAAGTTGTAGTTAAACTTTATGTTAAAAGCTAAACATCATGTAAATATCAGATATATATATCGTGTTTTTTAGACACTACATATTTCCCCCTTCAAACTATGCAGTCTTGAAAAAGCAAAGAAAGAAAAACATATCATCATAGGGTATAATAATGAGATACATTAACTCAAAATCACAACTGTCATGGAGAGTGGGAGCAAAAACCTGCTAGCAGATACAACCTTCAGAAAAACATCATTCCTTCAAGGTAGGAAAAACCTTCCACGGCGTCCTCTGCCTTGGATCACCACTGTACCAGCCCTTCCAGAGAACAAAAAAAAAATCATATAATGGGCAATATGCATAGGAACCTCAGAAAAGAATGAGATAACTGTCTGAAGCAGGCCAGCTGACCCATCAAACTCACATTCAGACATATGCCTGCGTAGCCCCTCTCTCCTATCCGATATAAGAACAAAACACCTGAGGCCCCACACATAATGCACAAAACATCATCAAAAGAATATAACTGAATCAAAAATGTATAATGAGTCATAACATAACACCATCAAGGATATACTTCAAATATAATGAATACTAAATATTTCTCAACTGAAAGAATAACCCCCCAAGAGTTCCCATAGTTGAAGAAGAAGCTCCTGAACAATCCAGGAGGATCGATGACGTTGTCAGGACAATGTCGATGTTGGATTTTGACCGTCCATATGGTCAAGATTTGAGTGGAAATGCTTAAGCCAGTAGTCTATGGAGTAAGGTCGCTGTCAAAAAGATGTGTCCATGTTATAAGCATTTGTATTTGTAATGATAAACATTTGTGTGTAAATAAAAAAGTGTGTACCCAAAATTCTGCTGTCACACACATGAGTCTGATAAATTATTAGGGTTAGGATTGGTTTTATGTGAGTATGAATCTAAAAGCTGTGAGTGCAAAGTCTTGTGAATACCAGGGTTATTATAGTTAACGAAAACTAAGACTAAAACTAAAACTAGCAATGAAAAAATATTTCAGTTAACTGAAATAAAAATAAAAACTACAATTAAAAAAAAAACGAAAACTAAATAAAAACTACAATGAAGGATGTTAAAACTAACTAAAACTAAACTGAATTGTAGATAAATTCAGCTTCGTTTTCGTTGTCGTTTCGTTTTCTCCCTCGATTACTGCCATAGAGATTACTGCCTGTCCTGCAGCAGCCGCTATGCTACCCTCCCTCCAGAGAGGGGGCAGCATAGCGGATATAGACCTTTTCGGGCCCGCCCCCCGGAAGTACCCCCACCGTCCGCCATTGCTGGAGGGTGCTACAGAGCGACACTTTCACGGCTCGCAGATTAACCAGTGTTTTTCTCTTTCTACAAATATATATTTTATAATGTGGAGTCGGTCGAGTGGGAATAATGTTCCGTCATAAACTGTGCCAACAATGGTGTGAAAATTCGACAATGGAAGAAGAAAGTATGCACGAAGACTGCCTTGTGTTTGCAGAACAAGAAGTTAGGAAGACGTGGGGGTGAAAAATATCAACAGAAAGAACTTTTGTTCCAAATGAATACAGCCGGGAGTTTTCGTTAACATTCAATCTCGTACTACTCATAGTCTCGCTGAGAGTCCCGGACGATTCTGGCCGAAAGAACAGCAGTATGAGGCTACTGTAGCCCTCGGTACTAGCACAAGCCTATGAATGAATGAATGAATGAATGAATGAATGACTTAGGAGAACGATAAAATAAATTAAATATAACATTAACACATAGCCTAATTTACCGCTAGCGTTAACGTTACAGTAGCATAATCTTTATGGCTTGTTGACGTTAGTTATAGCCAGCGTTCCACAGTTTTTAGTGTTTGATTATGGGAATAGATCATGCTATTTCCATAACCAATCATTAAAAACAGCAATAAACTACCTTCATCTGTAACTGGAGGCCACTGCCTAACATCATCAATCCAAGACATGTCTGTGTTATCCGTAACAGATGCTCCACGCTGCTGTGTTTGGGTTACTTGATGGAGCACCGCACCCTCCAGTTATGGCGGGGCCACTAGGGGGCGCATGTCCACAATTTTCAAGTCGAAAAGGTGTATAAAACTGCTGCATACTGCAAGAAGAAGAAAACTAAACTAAGACTAAAACTAAATAAAAACTAAACTGAAACTAGTCAATTCCTCAAAATAAAACTAAACTAAAACTACTAAATTACTTGTTGAACTAACTAAAACTAAACTGAAATAAAAAAGCAAACTGGAAAACTAAATAAAAATAAAAACTAAAGAAAATTTCAAAACTATAATAACCTTGGTGAATACAACTCTAATTTCTACGACTACGAGTCTTCACTGTGAACACGAATTCAAGTTTGTGGGTACAAGTCGAAAAACTGTTGAAATGACGTCACAGGCAGTTCACAGGCAGGTCACAGGGGAAAGCAATCGAACCCCGAAAAATGCACCGAAGGATAACTGTGGAGAATATGTGGAGAATATGTGGAGAAATACCACCATGATTCAGTGGCTTGTAGATCCATCTTTAGTTGATAAGCTTTGCTTTTAAATTATGTTTTTACTTTAACAAACTGGGATTAAAGGAGGGGGTGCAACCTTTTTCTTATTACTGAATGTCTTCTCTGCTGTTTTCACTCTTCTCCTCCATGAATGTTCCAACCACCTCAAACACAGACAGTGTCCAGCAGAGGAGTTACCGTTCTCATCAGGGGAGGTGGACCTCCTGACGGCCATAACGGCGGCCCACTGGTTCGATCACCAGCGGTTCCTCAAGGAGGCCGACAGGGTGCTTCGACCTGGAGGCTGCCTGGCTCTCCTGAGCCATTCCTTCATGAAGCTGGAGTACGAGGACGTCTCTGACGCTCTCAATGACATCTGTAACGAGGTCCATGTCAAAACTAAACTGTTTCATTTATTGTTGAGTTCTTTGAAGACAAGTATCCAAACTATAGGCTGAATTATATAGAGAGATCTTTAAACAAAGTGTGTGATGTGTGATATAAAAGGACACAGCAATTATGACACATTTAAGTGCCTATAGGCGCACTCACTGAGCAAAAAATTCCAATGTCACTTTTTATTTTTAAAACCACTAAAAAAAGAAGGAAAAAACATATTTCTGTCAAGAGAAAATATTAGAAAATGAAGCAACACGTGAGAAAAGAAAACATTCAAGAAAACAAAAAGAACATATAAAAAATTTAAATTCCTGAAATGTTTAGCCCCCACGCCTCTAGGGGGACCAACTGGGTTATAAATAGCAAAAACCTCTTTTGTGCCACTTTAAAGTTGGTGCGTTTTTATGTTTTTATGTGGGCTTTTTGGTCCTCAAGTCTGTAACAAAGTTTATCTATCGATCTTTAAATTTTTTACAATCACAAAAGTATTTCAGAAAAGGCAATGTTTTAAAAAAGCAACATGTGGGTAAAGATAGGGTTTCACAAATTACGACACACAGTTTAATTTGATTTTATTTATATAGCATCTGTTACAATGCCAATTGTCTCTAAGTGCTTTACAGAGACCCAGAGCATGATCCCCTAGCAAATATCATTAACTAAAATTATAATATTAAATCCTAATCAAGGATAAAGAAATATTACACTGTTGATATATTCATTTTCTTAAATGTTTTCTGGTTTTGTTTGAACCAAGAAAACATTTGGTTTTCTAAAAAAGAAAAAAAAAATTCATTTTGACATTGTGACCTTTTTGTCTTTACTTTGCAGAATCTTTAGACGTTCACTGTTTTTACGCCTTCACACTGTCTTCATGTCTTCACGCTGTCTTTACGCCTTCACTCTTAAAAGGCTTTTAACAAAAAAAAGTGCATCAAAGAAAACATGAAAATAGCACCGTCCTCAACACAGTTCTTCTCTTTTCTTGTCAGTTTTACGCTGCCCTGCTGCCTTTCCAAAGTTATTATGTCAGTCTGGTCCCCATGAAGATCTACTTGAGCATGTTTAATTCCTGCTCTTATCCGGACAAAGAGTGGTGAGTATTACTTGATGTCAACATCACATCCCAGCTTCCAGACTACCAACTCATTTTGTGTACCACCTCGACTAGGACTGAGTGTCTGCCAGTGAGGAGGACCCTGCCTCTGAGAGGATATATCTGCATGGTTGAGACCTTCGACACCTACCAGAAACTGAAAAATCAGGACCCTGCTGAGGCTGAACGCCTCTCAAATGACATCCAGAACAAGTGAGACATTAACCTCCAACACATCCACCAGTCTGATCAACTTGTGGCTTTGAACTCTCACCTGGCAGCGAGTGCCAATTTAATTATCTCCAGAAATTCTGATCTTCTGGCATTAATCAGAAAAGCCTAGCATTGCTTGACTAAGCTTAACCTTTGAAGGCTTTTACTGCTTTGATAACATGGGCGTCATTAATTCCTGCTGTCGGTGACGGGACCAAACAGCCCACCCAGCAGAATATATGAAGAGTGCTGATCCGTAACTTTTACATGCAGGAAAAGAGTAGGACATTGTGTTTAATTACTCTGACAGTTTAGGAACATTGAAACACAGCTCTGATCTCTGGCACTTTGGTGAAGTTGACCTGTCTTGGAATTCTGAATTATTTTCTCCTTGAGTAATTTCTAACTTGGTTTTCCACACCAGGCTGCTGTCTGTCATGAAGGCATCCTCTCCAGACACAGAAGTGACCGTGGTCGTCCCGTATTTCTACTGGCTGGCACGTAAACCTCCATCAGTCTGACTGCCTGACTGTTTCCCAACCTTCTTCACTGATGCATTGAGCAAATCTTTGTCCATTTGTGGCTCTTTGCCAGTTTTTGCAAATTGTGATTACTGGTTGTGACCAGTGCAGAGCCGAAAAGCTGAAATAAACAAAAATAAAACAAAAAAAGTCTTATATTAATATAAGGGATTTGAGATGGTTTATGTCTCATGTAAGGTTGATTATCCTCAAAACGTACCTGTAAATAACCCAGTCCATCATGCTTTCATTTGCACTCACCACAGCATGACACTCCTGCCACCGTGCTTTACTGTGTACAACAGTAACAGGTTTAAGTCACGTGAAGTGTGTTCCTTAGTGGCTGGAACCTTCAGCTTTAGCCTCATGTGACTAGGATACCTTCTATAAAATGTTAAAGTAATTGCCACAGTTGGTCATTGCTGTATGGATAGTAGCCAAGTTGTACCACGTCGTGCTCAAGCAAACAAGCAAACCTCTTTGAGAGGCCAGGAATCTTCCCCTGGTCTTTGGCAGACTTGAGGAGTCAGTCATGCTTGGTCATGATGGGGTTGATTTCCTAGAGTAGGTGTAACCTAATACAGTGGTACCTCTACTAATGAAATTAATTGATTCTGGAAATTTTGTAAGTAGAGACGTGTTTTCCATGTAAATTCCCTAATTTTTTAAAATATAAATTCTAAATAATACATGAAAGGACATAAAAACCTGTAAGAAATCCATGGTGGAACTGGAAAAGCACTCAGATTGCAGACCTCCGCCAAGCGCAACAATTATCGAAAATTTGAAAGTGATCCAGGATTTCTTCCGGAATGCCCATTACCAAGAAAAGATATGGGGGAAGTTCAAACTGATGTTAGCGTTCTGCTGCTTTGTAGAGTTGATCAGTACAGACATGATGAGATCATGCAAAATTCAATCCATACAGATTTGATCAGTACAGACATGATTAGAATGGGCCAAGCACAAAGCTAAAAGCTGAGGAGCCTTTGTGACTGACAGCTGGCAGCAGCCTTTTATGGCATATGTCATGGTCTGGGGCAGCCATGGCAGCCATTTTGAGTTGTTTTTTGTTCCATGTAAAGTTGGCGTCACTTTCCCTGTCTTTTGTGTTACATGGTTCAAGTTTTACTTTGAAAGGTCTGTCTTGTCCTCATTGTTTCCTGCTTTGCTTCCTCCCTCTTGTTATCCTGATTGTCTGCACCTGCCTCTCGTTGGTTCCTCTGTGGATTTAAGTCTTGTCATGTCTCTTGTCTTTTCGTGCACCCTAAGTCTTCTTTTCATGCCCTGTAAGTGTTTTTCTTCTGGTTTTGATTACTTTGGTGGCTTTTTGGTTTGTTTTGGACTCTGTGGTTTTTTTTTCCCCGATTGTTTTTTTTTTTTGATGAAGTTTTTTGGTTTGCTTTTACTTTTGGGTTCTGTTTTGTAAAATTTAGTCTTAAGTTTTGTACTCCTGCGCCTGGGTCCTCCATTTCTGCCTCAAAATCTGACACAAACAAATTTGAACAAATGTATGTTGTGCAATGGTTCATTATCTTTGCAAGACCCAGTGGACTAGCGGCAGATGTCTTTGCATTTTTCTTCAGATTTTTTTATTTTATTCTTTTTTTTTTTTCGTATTTCCATACACTCAAACAATCAGCCCCAAAGCATTATACCCCCACCACTGTGTTTCACTGTGGGAATTGTGTTTTTCAGATGAAGGCCTCCCTCTTCCTTGAGTAAACTTGAGTAAAGGTCTTCCAAAAATGTCGAGAGTCATTGTCAAATTTTAACAGAGCAAAGAAAAGCAAACTGATTAATGAAAAGCCTGAGTCCACAGTAATGGTAAAAGGCCACTCAACTGTTTTTCATCATTTTTATCTGGATCATTGATTTATCATGCCTGGTTCTGACAGATATGACCATTTGGAGCTTTTTAGATTGGAAGGTTGGGGCTCCCATTTTGATAAGCTCCAATGTGATTTGGTGGGTAAAAAATGTTTAAGATGGTCCGTAGAGACATATGAATCTGTTCCACTTTAAAAAGAAAAGATTTGTGAATCTAAAGTGGATTCTTGCAAATTTGTGACTTTTCAAAATAATATATTGCACCTTCTTGTCATAAAATGTTGACTTTTTGAAATAAATTCATGACTTTGTCTGGAAATTTGTAAATTTTTGATTATTGCAAAGCTTACATGTAACAAAATCAAATGTCGATTTTGTGACAAAGATCATAAATTAAAAAAAAAACTGACTTTTTGTTGATGTTACAGTGAGAGAAAAAAAAAATCAAAACTGGAACTCTGCACATTGTTCCTTGTTTTAAGAGTAAATTACTAAATTTAAGATTTCCTGGCCAATTAAGGCATAAAATACACACTCATAGTAGATTTAAGAGTATCCTCTGACTCAGTGAGTAAATTAGATGTATATTTGGTTCCTGTGACCACTGATGTCCAAAGCAAACCTACGCTCTTGTCAGTAACTATCATCCCCAAAGTTTTGGAAACCCTCCGCTTTCAACTCCGTTTATAACAGAATCAGTCTCCGTGTAATTTGCAGTAATGCAGCATTGAGACACTTTAATCTTCTACCTAACTGTATGAAGTACCTTTTGAGGTCAGAGGACACTGACTAGGCTCTCTTCATTAATGTGTAACTTCCTGATTAAAAGCAGAACAGCCAGCAGACACAGCACTCAGTCCGGCGGCGGCTGCAGAAACTGCTCCTTCACTGCTCCCTCATCTAATTTAAAACACTCTCCTATCTTCTCTTCTTTTACGTTTTTGGCTGCTGTGATTTTTCTCTCTGGTACTTTTGAATTATCCTGAATATTTTGTGGACCTCTCTGCTGCCTGACTCCAGAGCAGAAGCATGGCTGTACGGCTCTATGAAGGTAAAGAACATGCAGCTTCATACCTGCGGTACAGAGTGGCGCCCCACGAGTTGATCGGCAAGATTATGGAATATATGGAGAAAAGGGTATGTGCAGGTTTTTGTTTTATGAGCAAGCTGCATCAAGCATATACATTTCAACCTGTGCTCTGTCTTGAAACGTTATGTTTAAATGATTTATTGAAGTTGTGCTCATGCTAAAAAAAAAAAAAAAAAAAAAAAAAAAATTCATTCATTCAGATACCACAACAGTACAAACTGGCGGTTGATGTGGGCTGTGGCTCAGGACAGGGGACCGTCTTCTTGGCACCGTACTTCACCAAGGTGGTTGGGGTAGACGTCAGCACCGCTCAGCTGGAGATGGCATCAGCCAATGGCAGACCAGGAAATGTCTCATACAGGTGAGGATACATGTTGTAGAGCGTATGTGTCAAACACAAGGCCCGCGGGCCAAATGTCATTTTATGTGGCCCTTGAGGGCTTGATCATTATTGGCTTAAATTTTAAACCAATATTTTAAGATTTAAAATAAGCTTACACTGCTTTAAAGCACATATTGAGAATAAACTACATCTCTCATAATGCATTCCGTCACTACCCACAACGGTAACGGTATCTCACCATGAGCGAGACATTAAGACAATTTCCAGAACTGATGGACTTAAGAAAAACCTCTTTAAACTAACCCCAAAATGTCCAAGAAAATAAAAAAGATTATGCACAAGAAAGGTAGATTCATGAACGATGGGAAAACAAATACAAGTTTATATCTTAAGGTGAAAAAAACGGTATTTCTTTTGTGTTATGAGGCGGTGTCAGTTGTGAAAGAGTATAATCTACATTGGCATTTTGACAGAAATCACGGAGCTAAGTATGCTAAATTTAGCCTACAAAACAAACAAAGAATCGCTTCTGCTTCTGAAACCAAGGTAATGGATCCTCTCAGTGATGCGAGAGCAGGTTTACAACCACAAACCCTGAGTTTAACATGATAATGAGTGAAATATTTGATACTTGAATACATAATAAATACCGAAACAGTTATGTAACAATAAAAAAAAAAGGTGTCTTTATTTACCCTGCATTTTTGTTACACTGATGTCAATCTGGCCCTTCAACTATGATGCTGATGTGGCCCTCAGTGAAAATGAGTCTGACAACCCTGTCGTAGAGGAAAATTACTAAAACCAGGGCTGTGGTTCAGCCTCCTGAATCACGACAGTGGAGAAGTTGTCCTGAAGTTCGTGCCTCCTATTTTAATCCTGTTTTGTTTGGGTAAAAAGATAAGAATCATCTGTAACAACAACAACAACATATACTTTCTAGGGATGCAACGGTACTCGGTAAAATACGGTACGGTTCGGTACGACCTGCATGGGACAACATGGGCTTTTATGTCCTGTGGTATTTATATTCCAATAACTTTGCATTGGACTTTGTTAGGAATCTTTTTTGAAAAGAATCTAACTGCGTGTTCTTTGCTGGAAAGGAGAGTCTCGGTCGGTAGTACAAGTACAACACAGATGTTTATTTGCAATAAACGTGATATCACGGCTCCCTGGTAGAGGCAGTCTCTAACACAGAAGAGAGCGAATTAACAATACCACAACAATTTATACAGAATCTAGATGGGGAGGAGCTGCGGTTTAGACTTGGCTCTCCCATTGGCCAGTCCTGGTCTTCTTGTCCAATCCACTGCTGGTGTTTTCTAACAAAGGAAGGTGATCACCTTTTCCCACAATCCTATGCTGTTCACCTGGCCAGGTCCTTTGTTCTGTAGCACATGGGTTTCACTGGCTAAAGCTGGGCTAGCTCGCTACATTTCTGATATAAAGTGAAGATAAAACATACATTAAGAATGATCAGTACTAGAATATTAATAATACTATTGATAACAGTACTATTTCCAATATTTAACTAATGTGTATTTGTGTACAAATGTGACCCTCTAGCTGCACTGATTCTGGGCCTAAAAAGTTAAGAAAATTCTGACCTAACAACTTGCACGTGAGCGTGCGTGCCTTGTAGGCAACAGGCCCGCCACTGCATGTCAATGTCCACTCGCCTCCGCTCACTAACAGTGACCAGCCGATCACACTGTGGCCGGTTGGCTGCAGCTCATAGATGCAGAAAAAGAAGAAAAAAAACAAGCAGGCATGGCCAGTGGTAGCGGAGAAATTGGGGAAAACTGTTTTTAATCACCGGTGTGGAGGCATTTTGGTTTTGCTGTTGAATACACCATCAAGGGAGTGAAAACAGTTAACAGTTAATAATAATAATAATAATAATAATACATTTTATTTCTAAAGCGCTTTTCAAAATACTCAAAGACGCTTTACAGAGCTTAAAAACAAACAAAGACAAATAAAACAAGCAAATGAAACAAAGACATCATATAAAAATGTGACATTAGTTACACATTAAAAGCAGTTATAAAAAGATGGGTTTTGATGAGTGACTTAAAGGTTGATAGGTTGGTGCAAGCTCTGATGTGTTTGGGGAGTGAGTTCCAGAGGGAGGGAGCGGCTATGGAGAAGGCTCTGTCGCCCCAAGTTCGGTGCTTGGTTCTGAGTGGTATGGACAGAAGAACGGCGTCAGAAGAACGGAGGGAACGGGAGGGAGTGTAGTGGTGGAGCAGGTCAGTGAGGTAGGATGGGGCCTGGTTGTGAAGGGCTTTGTGAGTGAGGAGAAGGATTTTAAAGTGGATGCGTTGTGGGACAGGGAGCCAGTGGAGGTTCTGGAGGACGGGGGTGATGTGGTCATGGGAGCGGGTGTGAGTGAGCAGACGGGCGGCAGAGTTCTGGATGTACTGTAGTTTATTGAGGGTTGTGGATGGTAAACCGTAAAGAAGGCTATTGCAGTTATAAAGTCTGGAAGTGATAAAAGAATGGATCAGGATTTCAGCAGTGGAGGAGGACAGTGAAGGGCGCAGGCATGCAATGTTTTTGAGATGGAAGAAGGCCGTCCTGGTGATGTTATTGATGTGGTGTTCGAAGGTGAGGTGGCTATCGAAGATGACGCCGAGGTTACGGATGTGAGGGGAGGGGGAGAGGGTGGAGTTATCAGTGTTGATGGTGAAGTTATGGGTGGTGTTGGTGAGGGATTTGGGACCGATGATGATGATGTCCGATTTATCGCAGTTGAGGTTGAGAAAGTTTATTTGCATCCAGGATTTAATTTCACTGAGGCAGTTGGTGAGGGTGGACAGTGTAGCAGGGGTGATCGAGGTTGTGGAGATGTACAGTTGGATGTCATCAGCAGTGAAAATGGAGTCCATGGCGGCGTATGATGTTGCCGAGGGGAAGCAGGTAAAGGATGAAGAGGAGGGGACCAAGCACCGAGCCCTGGGGGACGCCTTGGGACAGAGGGGCAGGAGGGGAAGTGCAGTTGTTGATGTAGATGAACTGTTGTCGGTTAGTGAGGTAGGATCTGAACCAGGAGAGGGGAGTGCCGGTGATGTTGATGATGGATTCGAGGCGGGAGAGGAGGATAGAGTGGTTGACGGTGTTGAAGGCTGCAGTGAGGTCGAGAAGGATGAGGATGTTGAGGTGGCCGGAGTCTGAGGAGAGGAGGAGGTCGTTGGTGACTTTCAGTGCTGTGTCATAAGCGGAAGCCGGATTGAAAAGGTTCATACAGGTTATTGGAGGTGAGGTGGGTTTTTAGTTGGGAGGCGACTGCACATTCCAGTATTTTTGACAGTAGTGAGAGATTGGAAATTGGCCGGAAATTTGACATGTCGTCAGGGTTGAGTCCAGGTTTCTTGAGGATGGGGGTGATGGCAGCCATTTTAAGTGTTCGGGGAACTGAACCGGAGCTGAGGGAGGAGTTGATGATGCGCAGAATGAGTGGAGAGATTACTGGGAAACAGTCCTTAACCAATTTGGATGGGATGGGATCCAGAACACAGATGGCATGTCGTCAGGGTTGAGTCCAGGTTTTTTGAGGATGGGGGTGATGGCAGCCATTTTAAGTGTTTGGGGAACTGAACCGGAGCTGAGGGAGGAGTTGATGATGCGCAGGATGAGTGGAGAGATTACTGGGAAACAGTCCTTAACCAGTTTGGATGGGATGGGATCCAGAACACAGGTGGTGCTTTTCATTCCGGCCATGAGTTCAGATAACTGTGTTGGGAATAGAGGGGAGAACTGAGACAAGGTGTGGGTGATGCAGGGGGGAGAGACAGGTGTGGCGGTGGGAAGGCAGGCGAGGTGGTCAGGTTGCTGTAAATGTTGTCAATTTTGTTCTGGAAGTATGAGAGGAAGGCGTTGCATTTATCAACTGTGAAGGAGGTGGAGATGTTGTCGCTGGGTTTCAGAAGTTTATTGATGGTGGAGAAGAGAGTCCTGGGATTGGCGGAGCCAGAGTGAATGAGGTCTGAGTAGTAAGTGGACCGGGCTGTGGAGAGGGCATGCTTGTAATCCTGAAGGTGGTCTGTGTAGGCTTGGTGATGGACTGTTAAACCGGTTTTCTTGTAGAGTCTTTCCAGCTGGTGCTTACGGGTTTTCATTTTGTGAAGTTCAGCAGTGTACCAGGGGGCTGAGTGTGTGAATGAAACATTTTTTGTTTTGACCAGAGCCAGGTGATCTAAACAGGAGGAGAGTGTGTTGTTGTAATAGTTGATAAGGTCGGTGAGGTTATCAGACGGTGGGGGAGGGGAGGCAGACAGTTTACTGTAGAGGGAGGCTGAAAGAACTGAGGGGCAGATGGATTTGAGGTGCCTGAATGAGATGGTGCGTTTTTCTTTTGGGATGGGGGTGGGGGTTTCAATTTCCATGATAATTGCCAGGTGATCAGAAATGTTGAGGTTGAGGCTGGAGAGGTGGTGTATTGTTAAACCAGTGGAACAGACTAAGTCCAGGATGTGACCATGGCTGTGAGTGGGGAAGTTGATGTGTTGAGTGAAGTTGAAGCATGAAAGTAGATCCAGGAAGTCTATGGCCGGTTTGGAGTTGGTGTCATCAACGTGGAAATTAAAATCCCCTAGTAGTAGAATATTGGGTGAAATGGCACATAGCTGAGTCAAGAAATGAGTAAAATCCGGAAGAAATTATGGTTTTGGTTTGGACGGGCGGTAAATAATGGCCGTGACCAAGGGAGTGGGACCAGAGAGTTTGAATATGAGATGTTCAAAGGACTGGGCAGCAGGAATGGAGATGGTGGTTGTTTTAATGTCCTTTCTGTAAACAGCAGCGACTCCTCCTCCCCGCCCCTCAGGACGAGGTTGGTCGACGTAGGTGAATCCAGGGGGCGTGGTCTGATTGAGTGAGAGGTAGTCCAGGGGTTTGTGCCAGGTTTCAGTGAGACAGAGGAAGTCCAGGTTATTGTCTGTTATAAATTCACAGAGGATGTGACTTTTATTGTTAAGTGAGTGGGTGTTAAGCAGAGCCAGGTTCAAGTGACGTTGTGTGTTGACACGTTGTGAGAACTGAGGGAGAGGACGGAGATTGGCCAGATTCACGTGTTGTTTGTTGTGATGACGTAATGCGGAAGTGCGAGCGGACCAGAGGGAGGGAATGGAGCGGTGTGCATGAACTGGTGTAAATAGTCACGGATGGGGCCGAGTGTGGACAGCATGGTGGAGATTACCTTTAAAAACATGGCTGCCAAGTTTGTTTGGGTGAAGCCCGTCTCTAAAAAAGGATTTTCGGCCCCAGAATAAATTAAAATTGTCAATGAAGTTAATTGAGTGGTATATACAGGCAGATTGAAGCCATGTGGAGGGCGAGGATCCTGCTGAAAAGACCGGAGCCACTGTTATTTGGAGCAAGTGGACCGCTGATATAGATGGATTTTCGGGTGGTTTCGATGTATTGGAAGAGTTTATTGAAGACTGATTTGGTAATTTCGGACTTACGACGGGATGCGTCCACGCAGCCGACGTGGATGATAATACGATGGACAGATGATGGGAGTATACGGAGTATTTCTGGAAGTTTATGAAGGATATTAGAGACAGTTGCTCCGGGGAGACAGTGGGTTATCACGTTGAAAAACCGAACATTTCTTATTATGGAGTCTCCAATTAATAGTGTGGTCGGGGGGAAAAGGGGACGAGGGGATGCAACCTTTGACTGGGGAGAGGGGTCCAATTTGGCCGGTGGTGACAAGGCGAGTGCAGGATGGTCAGTTTTAACCTGCGTTGACTTGATTGCAGATGCAGAGCAGCAGGTGGTGGATGTGGTCGAGGTGCGCGCTGGTGCCGGTGTGAAGTGAGGGATGGACAGACGGCGAGTCTGCTGGGCCCGGTGCGAGCTTTGTAGATTCAACTTTAGTGCAGGCCACCGGTGGTGAACGTGGGTAAAGCTCGTTGGTAGAAGCCGCCGATGGCGGATGATACACGTATTCAGTGTTAACAGAACGTAATCTTCCACCTCCCTAAACCCGGATCTTACCTGCGTAAGATCCCGTTGTTACCAGTTGTGCGTCTTGGTGCAGCTGATGTGCTTTTTAAAATACTGCATAAGCAATCGTTGGATGCGCATTTAAAGATCACAAACAATTAATGTTCCTGTCCCTCCTCGACCACCAAGAGTTTCAGACATATCGGAAATAAATTCCCGCATCCAACCTTTTCCAGCTTGACACCAGAGACAAAGATCTCCTTGGTTCCCTCCACAGCAGACATCTGGATGAGATCATGCCACAGCTGTACAGACTGACGTGTCTGGCCGTGACTATTCCCACATCCACTACAACTGCTGACCAGACATCCTCTGACCCTAAGAGAATAAAAACAAATGCAAGTAATACGGTGATGCGTAATAGAGAGGTAGAACCATTTGTGCACGTCCACATGTGACCAGGTGCACGCACATTTATGCCATTTGGACGCACTCTTTTACGTGCCGACATGCGAGTTGCGTTTTCCGCAAACTCGGTATCTTGCGATCGCGGGTTTAGGGTAGAGGGTGGTCTGAAACTGTATCGAATCTGTACCGAGACTGTGACACGAAAACCGGGGTACGGACCGTACCGTGAGCCACCTGTACCGTTGCACCCCTAATACATTCATGTAATAAAAATGAAGCCAGAAAATAAGAAGAATAATGATGATAATGCGGAGAAAAAAAAACCCATGATTCAGTGACTTGTAGATCCATATTTAGCTGATAAGCTTTACTTTGAAATGTTTTTTCTTGAACAAGCTGGGATTAAAGGAGGGGGCGCAACCTTTTGCTCATTCCTGAATGTCTTCTCTGCTGTTTTCACTCTTTTCCTCCATGACTGTTCCAACCACCTCAAACACAGACAGTGTCCAGCAGAGGAGTTACCGTTCTCACCAGGGGAGGTGGACCTCCTGACGGCCATAACGGCGGCCCACTGGTTCGATCACCAGCGGTTCCTCAAGGAGGCCGACAGGGTGCTTCGACCTGGAGGCTGCCTGGCGGTCCTGAGCCACTTCTTCGAGATGAAGCTGGAGTACGGGGACATCTCAGACGCTCTCAATGACATCTGTAATGAGGTCAATGTCAAAGCTTAACTTTTAGATTCATTGAGTTTTTTGAAGACGAGTCTCCAAACTATAGGCTGAATTATACATGAGAGCTTAAACTGTGTGAAATAATATGTGATATAAAAGGCCACAGCAATTATGACACATTTAAGTGCCTATAGGTGGCCCAACTGAACTAAAAATAGAAAAAAAATCCTGGTCACTTTCTATTTTTAAATTAACTGAAAAAGAAGGAAAAAAAAAACATATTTTTGTCAAGAGAAATTTTCAGAAAATACAGCAACAAGTGAGAAAAGAGAACATTTCACCAACATTCAAGAAATCACCAAGATATAACAAATTCAATTCCTGAAATGTTACAGGTTTTCGCAAACATTAAATCAACTTAACCAATTGTCTCTGCGCTTTACAGAGACCCAGAGCAAATATCATTAGCTAAAATTATCATATTAAATCAAGATCAAGGATAAAGAAAAATGTACTTTCTGAAATGTTTTCTAAATGCTAAATGTTTTTGGTTTTGTTTGATTAACCAAGGAAACATTTGGTTTTCTTAAAAAGAAAAAACAATTTATTTCTTTTTGACATCGTGACCTTCATCTTTCCTTCACAGAATCTTTACACCTTCGCACTGTCCTTATGCCTTTGCGCTTAAAAAAAAATTTAACAAAGTGCTTCAAAGAAAACATGAAAATAGCACCGTCCTCAACACAAATCTTCTGTTTTCTCATCAGTGTTACACTGCCCTGCAGCCTTTCCAAAGTGATTATATCAGTCTGGGCCACAGGAACATCTACTTGAACATGTTTAATTCCTGCTCTTATCTGGACAAAGAGTGGTGAGTATTACTTGATGTCAACATCACATCCCAGCTTCCTGACTACCAACTCATTTTGTGTACCACCTCGACTAGGACTGAGTGTCTGCCAGTGAGGAGGACTATGTCTCTGAGAGGATATATCTGCATGGTTGAGACCTTCGACTGCTACCAGAACCTGAAAAATCAGGACCCTGCTGAGGCTGAACGCCTCTCAAATGACATCCAGAACAAGTGAGACATTAACCTCCAACACATCCAACCTCCAACACAGTCTGATCGTTAACTTGTGGCTTTGAGCTCTCACCTCCACTCACCTGGCAGCGAGCGCCGATCTCATAATCTCCTCTAGAAATATATTTGTCATCATCAAAAACTGCTAAACAGTGTCTTTAAATACTGTCACAGTCTACCGGCATTAATCAGAAAAGCCTAGCATTGCTTGACTTAGCTTAACCGTAGAAGGCTTTTGCTTCTTTGATAACATGGGCGTCATTAATTCCTGCTGTCGGTGACGGGACCGAATAGCCCACCCAGCAGAATATAGACCTTTTCGGGCCAGCCCCCCCGGAAGTACCCCGTCTGCCATTGCTGGGTTGACACTTTCACCGGCTCGCAGATTAACCAGTGTTTTTCTCTTTCCACAAATATATATTTTTATAATGTCGAGTCGGTCGAGTGGGAATACATGATCTGTCATAAACTGTGCCAACAATGGCGTGAAAATTCAACAATGGAAGAAGAAAGTATGTGAAATACACAAGCCTTTACTGCACGAAGACTGCCCTTGTTTGCAGAACAAGAAGTTAGGAAGACGTGGGTGAAAAATATCAACAGAAAGGACTTTGTTCCAAATGAATACAGCCGGGTGAGTTTTCGTTAACATTCAATCTCGTACTACTCATAGTCTCGCTGAGAGTCCCGGACGATTCTGGCCGAAAGAACAGCAGTATGAGGCTAATGTAGCCCTCGGTACTAGCACAAGCCTATAAATGAATGAATGAATGAATGAATTAGGAGAATGATAAAATAAATTAAATATAACATTAACACATAGCCTAATTTACTGCTAGCGTCAACGTTACAGTAGCATAATCTTTATGGCTTGTTGACTTTAGTTATAGCCAGCGTTGCAGCGTTCCACAGTTTTTAGTGTTTGATCATGGGAATAGATCATGCTATTTCCATAACCAATCATTAAAAACAGCGATAAAATACCTTCATCTGTAACCGGAGGCCACTGCCTAACATCATCAATCCAAGACATGTCTGTGTTATCCGTAAATAATGCTCCACCCTGCTGTGTTTGGGTTAGTTGGTGGAACACCGCACACTCCAGTTATGGCGGGGCCACTAGGGGGCGCATGTCCACAATTTTCAAGTCGAAAAGGTGTATATGAAGAGTGCTGAGCCGTAACTTTTACATGCAGGAAAAGAGTAGGACATTGTGTTTAATTAATCTGACAATTTAGGAACATTGAAACACAGCTCTGATCTCTGGCACTTTGGTGAAGTTGACCTGTCTTGGAATTCTGATTTATTTGCTCCTTGAGTAATTTCTAACTTGGTTTTCCACACCAGGCTGCTGTCTGTCATGAAGGCATCCTCTCCAGACACAGAAGTGACCGTGGTCGTCCCGTATTTCTACTGGCTGGCGCGTAAACCTCCATCAGTCTGACTGCCTGGCTGTTTCCCAACCTTCTTCCCTGATGCATTGAGCAAATCTTTGTCAATCTGTGGCTTTTTGCCACTTTGTGCAAATTGTGATTACTGGTTGTCCAGTGCAGAGATGAAAAGCTGAAATTATTAAAAAAAAAAAAGTAAAACAAAAAAAATGTGTTTTATATCAATATAAGGGATTAGAGATGATTTATGTCTCATGTAAGGTTGATTATCCTCAAAACGTACCTGTAAATAACCCAGTCCATCATGCTTTCATTTCCATTCGCCACAGCATGACACTCCCGCCACCGTGCCTCACTGTGTCAAACAGTAACAGTTTTAAGTCACGTGTGGTGCATTCCTTAGTAGCTGGAACCTTCAGTTTTAGCCTCATGTGACTAGGATACCTTCTATAAAATGTCGTGCTCAAGCAAACAAGCAAACCTCTTTTAGGCCAGGAATCTTCCCCTGGTCTTTGGCAGACTTGAGGAGTCAGTCATGCTTGGTCATGATGGGGTTGATTTCCTAGAGTAGGTCTAACCTAATACAGTGGTACCTCTACTAATGAAATTAATTGGTTCTGGAAATTTCGTAAGTAGAGACGCGTAAACTTCCTAATTCGTTCCAAGCCCCCCACAATTTGAACATATATTTTTTTAATAAATTATAAATAATACATGAAATGACATAAAAATCTGTAAGAAATACATGTCAGAACTAGAAAAGCACTCGGATAGCGCAGACCTCCACCAAGCGCAACAAATCGAAAATTTGAAAGTGATCCAGGATTTCTTCTGGATCACACCCAAAATGAAATCAGTTCTTCCTTTTCACTTTACTGACTCCTGAAAATTTCATCAAAATCCACCGATAACTTTTTGAGTTATTTGAACACAGACACAGATAAACGCCGGCAAAAACATAACCTCTTTGGCAGAGGTAAAAATTGTTCATTAACCTGGGTTGCTGGGTTGCGCTCATACAGGCAAGTGGGCCTCCTAGCCAATGGGATGCCAGGAAGATGCTAAGCGATAGCCAATGACAGAGCAGCTTGGACGCTCCGCTTTCAAACCGAGATACAGAGCCGCTACAAGTATGTTTACATTCGGTAAACTCTGGGAGCTGCGAGTAGAAGCACGTACTGTATTTTTGCCTTTCGTATCCTGAAATTTCTTTCATAATAAGAGACAATATTTTCCCATTGAGGCAATTTGTAACCTGAAAATTTCATATGTAGAGATATTCATAAGTAGAGGTACCACTGTATTGTGGAAGCCACCCCCATACCATAATGCTACCACCACCGTGCTACACTGTGGTGATGGCATTTTCAGGGTAATGGATTTAAGAGTTGTTTTGTCTTGATGACCAAAAACTTCATTTTTGGTCTCATGTGACCAGGCTACCTTTGTCAGCATTCTTGGGGTGTCCTCAGGGATTTTTTTTTAAAATCTGAAGCAATTTAAATCAAGCCATTAGAATTGTATCGTTATGTATGCAAGAACGCTTCTTGAGTTATTGCTGCAAAATTCATAGTGTATCTAAACCGACTTTGTGGAACCTAAAACTACTGCATATTTGCAGAAGAGAACAATCCATGACTGCATGAAACCATGCAGGGACTGAGGCTTTTTATTTGCTTTAAAAAGTGTTTAAAGTCAATCAGAAGGACATAATTAATCTTTTCTCCACATGAGTTGGTTCAAGTGATTAAAGGATCTTAAGCTCAACCTTCAGCAGTTTCTGCTAAAAATTAGGGGTATATTTTGTGCATTTTTTTAGTAGATTGTGTAAGAATAGGGACAACTTCTAAGAACCGAAGAAGTATAAGAAAAAGTTAAGAACTAACTCCCTTTGCAGCTAAACTATATTGACAAAAGTATTCACTCACCTGCATTGACTCACATATGAACTTTAGTTTGTCCCATTCCTCATCAGTATGACATGGCTCCACCCTTTGCAGCTAGAACAGCTTCAACTCTCCTGGGAAGGCTGTCCACAAGGTTTAGGAGTGTGTTTATGGGGATTTTTGACCATTCTTGCAGAAGAACATTTGTGAGGTCAAACACTGATGTTGGACCAGAAGGTCTGGCTCTCAGTCTCTGCTCTAATTCATCCCAAAGGTCTTCTATTGGGTTGAGGTCAGGACTCTGTGCCGGCCAGTAAAGTTCATCCACACCAGACTCTTCCATCCATGTCTTTATGGTGCTTTGTGCACCGGTGCACAGTCATGTTGGAAGAGGAAGGGTCCAGCTCCAAACTGTTCCCACAATGTTGGGAGCATGAAAATTGGAACCCAACTGGACAAGTCATCCAGGGCCAGTGTGGAACCAGTACAGTCCCACATAGGCATCTGTTTTTCAGCCCATTTAAATCTCAGGTGGGCCCCACGGCCCCTGACTGGGTCAGCATCCAAGGAAGTGAACCTTGTTGTGGGTCCACTTGAGTGTTTGACTTTGGAAGTGAGTACCAGAATCGTCACCTTTGATCAGAGCTGAAAAGATGACCACATTAAGATTCTGGGAAACACTTTGTTGCCTGACAGCAAACTTGTCCTTGTGCTGAACTGGACCTTCCATCAAGACAATGATTCAAAAAAAAGAAATAAAATACAGCCAAAGGGCGAAACAGAAAGGAATATCAGCATTTGTTGTAGCTCAGCCTGAGTCCGGGGAATGAAAGACGCCAGTGATGGCGAGCAAGCCTTCCACTCTGAAACTCACGGCCATCACAGAAAAAGGACTGGCTCAAAGTCTCAGTGGAGACATGCGAAATGCAGATAAACGCTTTGCCAGTTTGACAGATTATACAGGCAGCTTTGCACGTGATTTTTTTTTTAAGTGAAAATCTAAATATAATGTAGGGAGAGTTGAAGTGTATCACTGACAGAAGATTTTGACATCAACAACTTTTTGCTTTTTACTTTTCTTGCTCTTCGGTTGTTTATAACCAAAGGTGTAATTTAGTATTTTACCAAAGGTTTGTGGCTTGGACAGATAAACACATTTTGTTTAAGATCCCCGGTTGTAAAGGGAGATAAATACATGACTCAGTGAGCGTTGTCTTCATGCTCTGTGGTGTTCAGAGAGTGGACCAATTCTGCTTGTCATAAAACTTGGATTAATCTTTGTTTTTGGTCTCTTCTTGGCACCAGATAAAAAACACGAATATCTTTGCAAGTCAAACGTAAACTTAGGAATTAACCAGAAATATACCAAAATACGGTTCCCTTCACCACACTGAGTTATAAAGACTCGTTTGTGAAATGCTCATTTGCTGCGTCAAAGGAGTGAGGTAAAAATACTCGCTCCTTTTCTGAAATCAAACAAAACTATTACCTTTAAAGGCATTTTACTGATATGTTCAAATGAAGCAAACAAAGAAAGGGCCGAGGACAAAATTAAAAGCCGAGGAACCTTTGTGACTGACAGCTGACAGCAGCCTTTTATGGCAGCTCCTGGCTAAGTTAGCTCGTGTTTTGTGACATATCTGATCCTGTTCTTGGTAAGTTGTTCCAGATCATGGATATTGATCTTCAGCTCTTCTCCCCAGATTCTCGACTGACATCTGGGCTCTGAGACTGCCACTCCAGGACTTTGATGTCATTTCCTTTAAACAAACTTTGGTTTGTTTGGTTTGAATAATGAACAATGGTTCATTATCTTTGCAAGACCCAGTGGACTGGCGGCAAATGTCTTAGCATTTTTCCACAGATTTTTATTTTCATTTTATTTATTTATTTTTTTCATATTCCCATACACTCGAACAATCAGCCCCAAAGCATTATACTCCCACCACCATGTTTCACTGTGGGAAATGTGTTTTTCAGGTGAAAGTCTTCCAAAAGTATCAAGAGTCGATGTCAAAGTTCAAAAGAGCAAAGAAAAGTAAACTTTATTTAATGAAAACTCTGAGTCCACAGTAATGGTAAAAGGCCACTCAACTGTTTTTCATCATTTTTATCTGGATCATTGATCAATCATGCCTGGTTCTGACAGATATGACCATTTTGAGCTTTTTAGATTGGAAGGTTGGGGCTCCTATTTTGTTAAACTACAAAGTGATTTGGTTGGTAAAAAAAAACTTTAAGATGGTCCGTGGCCACATATTAATCTGTTCCACTTTTAAAAGAAAACGGGCCAGATTTGGGAATCTGAAGTGGATTCTGTCATGGTCTGGGTCGGCCATGGCAGGAATCCTGTGTGTGTCAAGTTGGCGTCACTCTCCCTGTCTTTTGTGTTACATGTTTCCTGTTTTACTTTGAAAGGTCTGTCTTGTCCTCATTGTTTCCTGCTTTGCTTCCTCCCTCTTGTTATCCTGATTGTCTGCACCTGCCTCTTGTTTGTTCCGCTGTGTATTTAAGTCTTGTCATTTCCCTTGTCTGTGTGATTCCGTTAGTTGATGTTTTGTGTTTGTAGTTTTGCATGGTTTCCCTCTCGTCGTCTCCCTGGAATTTAAGTTAAGTTTGTATTTTTGTGTTTAGGAATTTTGGATTTTTGTTTTGTTTAATAAATCCCCTTTTGTTTTGTAACTCCTGCTGTTGGGTTCTCCTTCCTCTGCCTTCTGGAAACCATGACAGATTCTTGCAAATTCTTGATTTTTCAACAGAATATATTGCAACTTCTTGTCATAAAATGTTTGCTTTTTGAAATAAAATCATGACTTTGTCAGGACATTTGTGAATTTTACAATATTGCCAAGCTTAAATTTCACAAAATGAAATGTTGATTTTGTGACGTAAAGATCACAAATAAAAAAATATGCAAATTTTTGTTGTTTTTACAGTGGGAAAAAAAGATCAAAACTGAAAGTCTGCATATTGTTCCTTGTTTTAAGAGGAAATTACTAAATTTAAGATTTCCTGGCCAACTAAGGCATAAAAGACACACTCATGGTAGATTTAAGAGTATCCTCTGACTCAGTGAGTAAATTATGTGTATTTGGTTCTGTGACCACTGATGTCCAGAGCAAATCTACGCTCTTGTCAGTAACTATCATCCCCAAAGTTTTGGAAACCATCCGCCTTCAACTCTGTTTATAACAGAATCAATCTCTGTGTAATTTCCAGTAATGCAGCATTGAGACACTTTAATCTTCTACCTAACTTCATTAAGTACCTTTTGAGGTCAGGGGACACTGACGATCTAGGTTCTCTTCATTAATGTGTAACTTCCTGATTAAAAGCGAACAGACACAGCACTCAGTCCGGCGGCGGCTACAGAAACTGCTCCCTCATCTCCCCCATCTCCCCCATCTTTGGCTGATGTGATTTTTCTCTCTGGTACTTTTGAATTTTCCTGAATATTTTGTGGACCTCTCTGCTGCCTGACTACTGCAGTTTAGCTCTACTGTTGTTACGCCCGGAGCAGAAGTATGGCTGTACGGCTTTTTGAAGGTAAAGAACATGCAGCTTCATACCTGCGGTACAGAGTGGCGCCCCACGAGTTGATCGGCAAGATTATGGCCTTTATGGAGAAAAGGGTATGTGCAGGTTTTTGTTTTTTGAGTAAGCTGCATCAAGCATTTACATTTCAAGCTGTGATCTGTCTTGAAACGTTGTGTTTTAATGAATTATTGAAGTTGTGCTCATGCTGAAAAAAATCATTTCATTCAGACACCAGAACAGTACAAACTGGCGGTAGATGTGGGCTGTGGTTCAGGACAGGGGACCGTCTTCTTGGCACCGTACTTCACCAAGGTGGTTGGAGTAGACGTCAGCCCCGCTCAGCTGGAGATGGCGTCAGCCAATCGCCGCCCAGGAAATGTCTCATACAGGTGAGGATACATGTCGTAGAGCACATGTATCAAGCACAAGGCCCGCAGGCCAAATGTCATTTTATGTGGCCCTCCATCTTGTGCATTATTGGCTTAAATTTTAAACCAATATTTTAAGATTTAAAATAGGCTTACACCGCCTTAAAAGTGCAAATTGAGAATAAACTGCATCTCCCATAATGCATTTCGTTACTACCCACAACGGTAACGGTATGTCACCATAATCAAGACGTTAAGACGATTTTCAGAACTGATGGACTTAATAAAAACCTCTACAAACTAACCCCAAAATGTCCAATAAGAGAAAAAGATGATGCACAAGGAAGGTAGATTCATTAATGATGGGAAAACGAATACAAGTTTGTATCTCAAGGTGAAAAAAACAGTATGTCTTTTGTGTTATGAGGCGGTGTCATTTGTGAAAGAGTATAATCTACGTTGGCATTTTGACAGCAAACACGAAGCTAAGTATGCTAATTTTAGCCTCCAAGAAAAACAAAGAATCGCTTCCACTTCTGAAACCAAGGTAATGGATATTCTCAGTGATGCGAGAGCAGGTTTACAACCACAAACACTGAGTTTAATATGAGTGAAATATTTGAAACTTGAATACATAATAAATACAGAACCTGTTATGTAACAAGTTAATAAGGTGCAGTTTATTTACATTGCATTTTTGTTGCACTGATGTCAATCTGGCCCTTCAACCATGATGCTGATGTGAAAATGAGTCTGACATCCCTGTCGTAGAGGAAAATTACTAAAACCAGGGCTGTGGTTCAGCCTCCTGAATCATGACAGTGGAAAAGTTGTCCTGAAGTTTGTGCCCCCTGTTTTAATCCTGTTTTGTTTGTGTAAAAAGATAAGAATAATCTGTAACAACATATACATTCATGTAATAAAAATAAAGCCAGAGAATAATGATGATGATGCAGAGAAATACCCCCATGATTCAGTGGTTTGTAGATCCATCTTTAGCTGATAAGCTTTGCTTTTAAATAATATTTTTACTTGAACAAGCTGGGATTAAAGGAGGGGTTTAACCTTTTTCTCATTACTGAATGTCTTCTCTGCTGTTTTCACTCTTCTCCTTCATGACTGTTCCAACCACCTCAAACACAGACAGAGTCCAGCAGAGGAGTTACCGTTCTCACCAGGGGAGGTGGACCTCGTGACGGCCATAACGGCGGCCCACTGGTTCGATCACCAGCGGTTCCTCAAGGAGGCCGACAGGGTGCTTCGACCTGGAGGCTGCCTGGCGGTCCTGAGCCAAATCTTCGAGATGAAGCTGGAGTACGGGGACGTCTCAGACGCACTCAATGACGTCTGTAATGAGGTCCATGTCAAAGCTTAACTGTTGGTTTTAAGATTGACTTCTTTGAAGACGAGTCTCCAAACTATAGGCTGAATTAAATACAGTCATGGAAAAATTATTAGACCACCCTTGTTTTCTTCAGTTTCTTGTTCATTTTAATGCCTGGTATAACTAAAGGTACATTTGTTTGGACAAACATAACGATAACCACAAAGATTGCTCATAAGAGTTTTATTTAAGAGCTGATATCTTATCATTTTCCATGGTTTTCTTGATTATAACCTAAATCACTTAAGTTTTTACATCAATAGCTATGGCGTTGTACTGCCAAAAACACTGCTTTTATGCATTCAGTGTTTTCTTTTCTGTCTGTTTTAGTCACATGATGACGTTTAGTGGTACCAGGTATTAAAATGAACAAGAAAGTAAAGAAAAAATGGTGGTCTAATAATTTTTTCCATGACTGTAGGAGAGCTTAAAACAAAGTGTGTGAGATAATATGCGATATAAACGGCCACAGCAATTATGACACATTTAATTGCCTATAGGTGGCCCAACTGAACTAAAAATAGAAAAAATACATATTTTTGTCAAGAGAAATTTTCAGAAAATATAGTAACACGTGAGAAAAGAGAACATTTCATAAACATTCAAGAAAACACAAAGAAGATATCAAATTAAATTACTGAAATGTTACAGGTTTTCGCAAACATATTAAATCAACCTAATCTCAATTGTCTTACAGAGACCCAGAGCAAATATCATTAGTTAAAATTATCATATCAAATCCAGATCAAGGATAAAGAAAAATGTACTTTCTGAAATGTTTTCTAAATGTTAAATGTTTTTGGTTTTGTTTGATTAACCAAGAAAACATTTTGGTTTTCTGAAAAAGAAAAAACAATCTATTTCTTTTTGACATTGTGACCTTTGTCTTTCCTTCACAGAATCTTTAGTCTTTGCTGTCCTTATGCCTTCATGCTTAACATTTTTTTAACAAAGAAAACACAAAGATTGCACCGTCCTCAACACAAATCTTCTGTTTTCTCATCAGTTTTATGCTGCCCTGCTGCCTTTCCAAAGTGATTATATCAGTCTGGGCCACAGGAACATCTACTTGAACATGTTTAATTCCTGCTCTTATCCGGACAAAGAGTGGTGAGTATTACTTGATGTCAACATCACATCCCAGCTTCCTGACTACTAACTCATTTTGTGTACCACCTCCACTAGGACTGAGTGTCTGCCAGTGAGGAGGACTATGTCTCTGAGAGGATATATCTGCATGGTTGAAACCTTCTCCAGCTACCAGAAACTGAAAAATCAGGACCCTGCTGAGCTGAACGCCTCTCAAATGACATCCAGAACAAGTGAGACATTAACCTCCAACGCATCCACCAGTCTGATCGTTAACTTGTGGCTTTGAGCTCTCACCTCCACTCACCTGGCAGCGAGCGCCGATCTCATTATCTCCAGAAATTCTGGTCTTCTGGCGTTAATCAGAAAAGCCTAGCATTTCTTGACTTAGCTTAACCATTGAAGGGTTTTACTGCTTTGATAACATAGATGTCATTAATTCCTGCTGTCGGTGACGGGACCGAACAGCCCACCCAGCAGAATATATGAAGAGTGCTGAGCCGTAACTTTTACATGCAGGAAAAGAGTAGGACATTGTGTTTAATTACTCTGACAGTTTAGGAACATTGAAACACAGTTCTGATCTCTGGCACTTTGATGAAGTTGACCTGTCTTGGAATTCTGATTTATTTGCTCCTTGAGTAATTTCTAACTTGGTTTTCCACACCAGGCTGCTGTCTGTCATGAAGGCATCCTCTCCAGACACAGAAGTGACCGTGGTCGTCCCGTATTTCTACTGGCTGGCGCGTAAACCTCCATCAGTCTGACTGCCTGACTGTTTCCCAACCTTCTTCGCTGATGCATTGAGCAAATCTTTGTCAATTTGTGGCTTTTTGCCAGATTTTTGCCAAAAAGCTGAAATGATTAAAAAAAATAAAACAAAAAAAGTGTCATATCTCAATATAAGGGATTAGACATGGTTTATGTCTCATGTAAGGTTGATTATCCTCAAAATACGTACTTGTAAACAACCCAGTCCATCATGCTTTAATTTCCATTCACCACAGCATGACACTCCCTCCACCGTGCTTCACTGTGTACAACAGTAACAGGTGTAAGTCACATGTGGTGTGTTCCTTAGTGGCTGGAACCTTCAGCTTTAGCCTCATGTGACTAGGATACCTTCTATAATAATGTTAAAGTAATTGCCACAGTTGGTCATTGCTGTAAGGATAGTAGCCAAGTTGTACCACGTTGTGCTTAAGCAAACAAGCAAACTTCTTTGAGAGGCCAGGAATCCTCCCCTGGTCTTTGGCAGACTTGAGGAGGATTTCCTGGAGTGGGTGCAACCTAATACTGTGGAAACCACCCCCATATCATGATGCTACCACCATTGTGCTACACTGTGGTGATGGCATTTTCAGGTTAATGGATTTAGGAGTTGTTTTGTCTTGATGATCAAAAACTTCATATTTGGTCTAATGTGACCAGGCTACCTTTGTCAGCATTTCTGAGGTGTCCTCAGTAATTTTTCATATCTGAAGTGATTTAAATCAAGCCATTAGAACTGTATCTTTATGTATGCAAAAAAACGCTTCTTGAGTTATTGCTGCAAAATTCATAGTTTCTCTCAATCAATCAACTCTTCCTTGGATGTTTATGCAATTTGTGGAACCTAAAACTACTGCATCTTTGCAGAAGAGAACAATCCATGACTGCATGAAAACATGCAGGGACTGAGGCTTTTTATTTGCTTTAAAAAGTGTTTAAAGTCAATCAGAAGGACATAATTAATCTTTTCTCCACATGAGTTGGTTCAAGTGATTAAAGGATCTGAAGCTCAACATTCACCAGTTTTTGCTAAAAATTAGGTGTATATTTTGTGCATTTTTTTAGTAGATTGTGTAAGAATAGGGACAACTTCTAAGAAATGAAGAGGAATAAGAAAAAGCAAAGAACTAACTCCCTTTGCAGCTAAACTATATTGCCAAAAGTATTTGCTCACCTGCCTTGACTCACATATAAACTTTAGTTCATCGCATTCCTCATCAGTATGACGTGGCTCCACCCTTTGCAGCCAAAACAGCTTCAACTCTTCTGGGAAGGCTGTCCACAAGGTTTAGGAGTGTGTTTACGGGGATTCTTGACCATTGATCCAGAAGAACATTTGTGAGGTCAAACACTGATGTTGGACCAGAAGGTCTGGTTCTCAGTCTCTGCTCTAATTCATCCCAAAGGTCTTCCATCAGGTTGAGGTCAGGACTCTGTGCCGGCCAGTCAAGTTCATGCACACCAGACTCTTCCATCCATGTCTTTATGGACCTTGCTTTGTGCACCGGTGCACAGTCATGTTGGAAGAGGAAGGGGCCAGTTCCAAACTGTTCCCACAATGTTGGGAGCATGAAATTGGAACCCAACTGGACAAGTCATCCAGGGCCATTGTGGAACCAGTACAATCCCACATAGGCACCTGTTTTTCAGCCCATTTAAATCTCAGGTGGGCCCCAAGGCCCCTGACTGGGTCAGCATCCAAGGAAGTGAACCTTATTGTGGGTCCACTTGAGTGTTTGACTTTGGAAGTGAGTACCAGAATCGTTATCTTTGATCAGAGCTGCCTCACTCACCAACCTTTGAAAAGACGACCACATTAGGATTCTGGGAAACACTTTGTTGCCTGACAGCAAACTTGTCCTTGTGCTGAACTGGACCTTCCATCAAGACAATGATCCAAAAAAAAAAAAAGAAATAAAATACAGCCATAGGGCTAAACAGAAAGGAATATCAGCATTTATTGTAACTCAGCCTGAGTTCGGGGAATGAAAGACGCCAGTGATGGCGAGCAAGCCTTTCACTCTGAAACTCACGGTCATCACAGAAAAAGGACTGGCTCAAAGTCTCAGAGCCTCTTTTTTTTTTTTCTCCCTGTAGTACCTTTGGAGGTCAGAGGACACTGACTAGGCTCTCTTCATTAATGTGTAACTTCCTGATTAAAAGCAGAAAAGCCAGCAGACACAGCACTCAGTCCGGCGGCGGCTGCAGAAACTGCTCCTTCACTGCTCCCTCATCTTTTTTAAAACACTCGCCTATCTTCTCTTTTATTACGTCTTTGGCTGCTGTGATTTTTCTCTCTGGTACTTTTGAATTATCCTTAATATTTTGTGGACCTCTCTGCTGCCGGAGCAGAAGCATGGCTGTACGGCTCTATGAAGGTAAAGATCATGCAGCTTCATACCTGCGGTACAGAGTGGCACCCCACGAGTTGATCGGCAAGATTATGGCCTTTATGGAGAAAAGGGTATGTGCAGGTTTTTGTTTTTTGAGAAAGCTGCCTCAAGCATATACATTTCAACCTGTGCTCTGTCTTGAAACGTTGTGTTGTAATGAATTATTGAAGTTGTGCTCATGCTAAAAATATATATATATTTCATTCAGACACCAGGACAGTACAAACTGGCGGTAGATGTGGGCTGTGGTTCAGGACAGGGGACCGTCTTCTTGGCACCGTACTTCACCAAGGTGGTTGGGGTAGACGTCAGTCCCGCTCAGCTGGAGATGGCATCAGCCAATGGCAGCCCAGGAAATGTCTCGTACAGGTGAGGATACATGTTGTAGAGCACATGTATCATACACAAGGCCCCTCAAGAGCTTGATCATTATTGGCTTAAATTTTAAACCAATATTTGAAGACTTAAAATAAGATTACACCGCTTTAAAGCACATATTGAAAATAAACTACATCTCCCACAATGCATTTCATCGCTACCCACAACAGTAACAGTATCGCACCATGAGCGAGGCCTTAAGACAATTTTCAGACAGTGTTGCAAGATTGGGCTGTTTCCCGCCCAATTGGGCTACTTTTGATTACAGCTGACAGGGGAAAAATGCATTGGGCGTGTATACACAATTTGGCCTGCTTTTACCAACATCTGGCGTTTTTTTTTAATATTGTGAAAACAGCACAACAAACTGTTATTTTCAGTACAAATACAAAATTCAGTATACTTCGCTCACTCGTATTGTGGTCAACCAATTTAAAAAATATTGAATCGCAGTGAGTTATTCAGTCGCTGAAACAACGCGCTATCGTGATGTCACCTCAACAAACCTTAGTGCGCCAATGCAGAAGTCTGAGACAGAAATCTGCTCTCTATCAACCCAAAGTGGTAGGCTATTCTGTTAGCAAAGTAGGCTGTCATGGGGAAGTGGGGAACATAGAAGGAATGGTGTTTACATGGTTGATGTTACTGCTGCTGTGTTAACTTGGGCCTGGCACTGGGATACACGATGTGCATTTTTGCACATTATCTGTGACATGCACTATGATAAAATACAACTGTTCATTTAGGCTTAATTGTTTAATACTCTAAATGCATTTAAATCCACTTTTATTCAAATATGAAATCTTTTCGTATGAAAACACTTATTGGGCGTTTTTTTCCTAAAATGGGCGGGTTTTGGACATAAGCGTAGTTTGACTTTTGCGTCGGGGGGGCAAAAATTGTTAAGCACTTTCAGCAAACAGGCGCACTCTCACGCGAACCGGCGCGCATGCACACATATGCGCAAACTCGCGCGCACATGATGGCACACAAGATACACTCACCACGAAACCATGAAGTCCAAGATTAGATGATGTTCAAAACCAGTAGTTGCAACAGGATACTGACTAATGGCCCTTTTCCACTAGTACCTACTTGGCGCGGCTCGACTCGACTCGGCGCCGCTTTGGAGGTTTTCCACTAGGTCATAGTACCGGCTCGGCCCTCCTTTTTTCGTACCTACTTAGCTGGGTTTCTATCCGGGGTGAGTCGCCCGAGAATACAACGTCACCACGCCACGGGCCATTGATTGGCCAGAGAGCAACCTCACGGATCACGACTCCTCCACACCCGCCATATTTAAAACTCGGCAACAACAAACTCAACAGCGATTTTACTTTACCTGCAATTGTCTACTTCACAAAATGAAGAATGGCCGGCAAGTCTACTCCATGGTCGAATGACGAACGACGTCCTCCATTGTTATGGTCGCAAACGTGACCAGAGTTGCCGCATATAAAACACGTCACTGCGTTCAGGCCACCTTACCATGAAGGCCCCACCCACATCGAGGTGGTACTGAACTACAGTGGAAAACCACTGAGACCGAGTCGAGTCGAGCCGGGTCTAGTCGAGCTGCGCCGAGTAGGTACTAATGGAAAAGGGGCAAAAGTAAGCAAGACTGTCTGATACTGAGAGGAAAACCTCCACGTAGCTGACGTAAACAGTTAACGCCACTATGCCACATGACTGCTTAAAACGAAATGTATTAAGAAACAAAATATAACATGATTAATTTAACTGTCACAATATACTGCAGTTTATTTTGGACTTTAAAAAAACATTACGGTCAAAAACATTTATTTATTTTTGCCAGTCCGTTGACAATGCAATTACATATTTCAGCCACCAGGGGGAGCAATGCTCCCCCTGCCCCCCCCCCATAAACTCCGCCCATGGTTTTGGAACGCGATTGGACGGAGATGGCTCAACCAAATCTAGCAACACTGTTTTCAGAACTGATGGACTTCAGAAAAAAACTACAAAACTAGCCCCAACATGTCCAAGAAAAGAAAAAAATGATGCATGAAAAAGGCACAAGCTGGGATTAAAGGAGGGGGTGCAACCTTTTTCTCATTACTGAATGTCTTCTCTGCTGTTTTCACTCTTCTCCTCCATGACTGTTCCAACCACCTCAAACACAGACAGTGTCCAGCAGAGGAGTTACCGTTCTCACCAGGGGAGGTGGACCTCCTGACGGCCATAACAGCGGCCCACTGGTTCGATCACCAGCGGTTCCTCAAGGAGGCCGACAGGGTGCTTCGACCTGGAGGCTGCCTGGCCGTCCTGAGCTACTCCTTCATCAAGCTGGAGTACGGGGACGTCTCAGACGCCCTCAATGACATCTGTAACGAGGTCCATGTCAAAGCTTAACTGTTGGATTTATTCTTGAGTTCTTTGAAGACGAGTCTCCAAACTATAGGCTGAATTATATACGAGAGCTATAAACAAAGTGTGTGATGATGTGTGATATTAAAAAAAAAGAAAATATTGGAAAAGACCACAGCAAATATGACACATTTAACTGCCTATAGGCGGACCCACTGAACTAAAAATGGCAAAAATTCCTTTGTGTCACTTTTTATTTTTAAAATCACAGAAAAAGAAGGAAAAAAACATATTTTCATCAAGAGAAATCTTCAGAAAATACAGCAACACATGAGAAAAGAAAACATTTCACAAACATTCAAGAAAATACACAAAAGAAGAAAGTTTACAGCTTGAAATGTTACAGGTTTTAGCAAACATATTAAAGCAATTTAGCCTCCATGTCTCTAGGGGGACACACTGAGTTATAAATAGTAAAAAATTCTTTTGTGCCACTTTAAATTTTTACAATCAGATAAAAAGTATTTAGAAAAGACAATATTTTAAAAAGGCAACATGTGAGTGAAGATAATGTTTCACAATTACGACACACAAAGAAAATGCACTTCCTTGTTTTTATTATCTTAAATGATTTCTAAATGCTAAATGTTTTTTTTTGATAAACCAAGAAACCATTTGGTTTTCTAAAAAATAAAAAAAAATCTTTTTGACATTGTGACCTTTTAGGCACAGTCTTTACGCCTTCAAGCTGTCTTTATACCTTCATGCTATTTTAAGGCCTTCACACTGTCTTTACGCCTTCACGTTGTCTTTACACCTTCACGTTGTCTTTACGCCTTCACGTTGTCTTTACGCCTTCATGTTGTCTTTACACCTTCATGCTGTCTTTACGCCTTCATGTTGTCTTTACGCCTTCACGTTGTCTTTACGCCTTCATGTTGTCTTTACGCCTTCACGCTGCTTTTACGCCTTTACACTGTTTTAACGCCTTCACGCTGTCTTTACGCCTTCACGCTGTCTTTACGCCTTCACGTTGTCTTTACGCCTTCACGTTGTCTTTACGCCTTCATGTTGTCTTTACGCCTTCATGCTGATTTAACGCCTTCACGCTGTTTTAACGCCTTCACGCTGTCTTTACGCCTTCACATTGTCTTTACGCCTTCATGCTGATTTAACGCCTTCACGCTGTTTTAACGCCTTCACGCTGTCTTTACACCTTCACATTGTCTTTACGCCTTCATGCTGTTTTAACGCCTTCTCGCTGTTTTAACGCCTTCACGCTGTCTTTACACCTTCACATTGTCTTTACGCCTTCATACTGTTTTAATGCCTTCACACTGTCTTTACGCCTTCATGCTGTTTTAAAGCCTTCACGCGTTCTTTACGCCTTCAAACTGTCTTTAAGCCTTCACGCTGTCTTTACGCCTTCATGCTGTCTTTATGCCTTCATGCTGTTTTAAAGCCTTCACGTGTTCTTTACGCCTTCAAACTGTCTTTACGCCTTCATACTGTCTTTATGCCTTCATGCTGTTTTAAAGCCTTCACGCGTTCTTTACACCTTCAAACTGTCTTTACACCTTCACGCTGTTTTAACGCCTTCACGCTGTCTTTATGCCTTCATGCTGTCTTTATACCTTCACACTGTCTTTACGCCTTAATGCTGTCTTTATGCCTTCACACTGTTTTAAAGCCTTTAAACTGTCTTTACGCCTTCACGTTGTTTTAACACCTTCACGCTGTCTTTACGCCTTCATGCTGTCTTTATGCCTTCACCCTGTTTTAAAGCCTTCACACTGTCTTCACGCCTTCATAATTAAAAGAATTTTATCATACAAAATGCCTCAAAGAAAACATGAAAATAGCACCGTCCTCAACACAGTTCTTCCGTTTTCTCATCAGTTTTACGCTGCCCTGATTCCTTTCCAAAATGATCATATCAGTCTTGGCCTCAGGAACATCCACTTGAACTTGTTTAATTCCTGCTCTTATCCGGACAAAGAGTGGTGAGTATTACTTGACGTCAACATCACATCCCAGCTTCCAGACTACAAACTCATTTTGTGTACCACCTCCACTAGGACTGAGTGTCTGCCAGTGAGGAGGACTATGCCTCTGAGAGGATATATCTGCATGGTTGAGACCTTCTCCATCTACCAGAACCTGAAAAATCAGGACCCTGCTGAGGCTGAACGCCTCTCAAATGACATCCAGAACAAGTGAGACATTCACCTCCAACGCATCCACCAGTCTGATCGTTAACTTGTGGCTTTGAGCTCTCACCTCCACTCACCTGGCAGCGAGCGCCGATCTCATAATCTCCTCCAGAAATATATTTGTCATCGTCAAAACTCCTGAAATGTGTCTTTAAATACTGTTACAGTCTTCCGGGGTTAATCAGAAAAGCCTAGCATTGCTTGACTAAGCTTAACCGTTGAAGGCTTTTACTGCTTTGATAACATAGGTGTCATTAATTCCTGCTGTCGGTGACGGGACCGAACAGCCCACCCAGCAGAATATATGAAGAGTGCTTAGCCGTAACTTTTACATGCAGGAAAAGAGTAGGACATTGTGTTTAATTACTCTGACAGCTTAGGAACACTGACACACAGCTCTGATCTCTGGCACTTTGGTGAAGTTGACCTGTCTTGGAGTTCTGATTTATTTGCTTTTTGAGTAATTTCTAACTTGGTTTTCCACACCAGGCTGCTGTCTGTCATGAAGGCATCCTCTCCTGACACAGAAGTGACCGTGGTCGCCCCGTATTTCTACTGGCTGGCACATAAACCTCCATCAGTCTGACTGCCTGACTGTTTCCTAACCTTCTTCGCTGATGCATTGAGCAAAGACCAGTTGTGGCTTTTTGCCAGTTTGTGTAAATTGTGATTCCTGGTTGTGACCAGTGCAGAGCCAAAAAGATGAAATGATTAAAAAAAAAATAAAACAACAAAAAGTGTCATATCTCAATACAAGGGATTAGAGATGGTTTATGTCTCATGTAAGGTTGATTATCCTCAAAAAACGTATCTGTAAACAACCCAGTCCATCGTGCTTTCATTTCCATTCACCACAGCATGACACTCCCGCCACCGTAGTTCTCTGTGTACAACAGTAACAGGTGTAAGTCAAGTAAGTAGTGTGTGTTCCTTAGTGGCTGGAACCTTCAGTTTTAGCCTCATGTGACTTGGATACCTTCTATGAAATGTTAAAGTAATTGCCACGGTTGGTCATTGCTGTATGGATAGTAGCCAAGTTGTATCGCGTCGCGCTCAAGCAAACCTCTTTGAGAGGCCAGGAATCTTCCCCTGGTCTTTAGCAGACTTGAGGAGTCAGTTGTGCTTGGTCATGATGGGGCTGATTTCATAGAGTGGCTGCAACCTAATACTGTGGAAGCCACCCCCATATCATGATGATGCCAGTACCGTGCTACACTGTGGTGATGGCATTTTCAGGTTAATGGATTTTGGAGTTGTTTTGTCTTGATGACCAAAAACTTCATATTTGGTCTAATGTGACCAGGCTACCTTTGTCAGCATTTCTGAGGTGTCCTCAGTAATTTTTCATATCTGAAGTGATTTAAATCAAGCCATTAGAATTGTATCTTTATGTATGCAAGAAACGCTTCTTGAGTTATTGCTGCAAAATTCATAGTTTCTCTCAATCAATCGACTCTTCCTTGGATGTTTTTGCAATTTGTGGAACCTAAAACTACTGCATCTTTGCAGAAGAGAACAATCCATGACTGCATGAAACCATGCAGGGACTGAGGCTTTTTATTTGCTTTAAAAAGTGTTTAAATTCCATCAGAAGGACAGATTGGTTCAAGTGACTAAAGGATCTTAAGCTCAAACAGTTTTCGCTAAAAATTAGGTGTATATTTTGTGCATTTTTAGTAGATTGTGTAAGAATAGGGACAACGTCTAAGAACTGAAGAGTGTCGTGGAAAATTTGAATACAGAATGCCTCTGTCTAGGTGTTAGAGCTCCCTTTTCAAAGAACTTCTCCAGACGAAAGTTGCTAACACCTTCATTAGTGTATTGTGACAATTTTTCCAGAGAGGAAGCACACCATATGTGAGGGAGGAACCTTTTGTCGCACCTACCAAAACGCATATCAAATGAACTCCTTCCTTTTTGGTCTTGGAAACGGTCTTCACACTTACCAAAATGTTTATTGAACCAGTTCCTGCCTTTTGATCAATGAGATTTCTTTGTTGTAAGAGATGTAAATTGCTTTTTGTTCAGTCAGGCTACTATATAAGAGATGTAAATGTGGGTTACGGCGGGAACAACCATCCAGCCTGCAGGCTGCATGACTGTGGCTCGCTGCTGCGCTCAGCTGAAATAAACCTGGTTAAAGTTTGAGCTCTCTGCTGTAGCATTTTGTTAAGGATCTATAATTTAAATTTGTGCAATTTTTAAAATTGCCACAACAAGAGGAATAAGAAAAAGTAAAGAACTAACTCCCTTTGCAGCAAAACTGTATTGCCAAAAGTATTCACTTACCTGCCTTGACTCACATATAAGCTTTAGCATTAAGACAATGATCCAAAAAAAAAAATGAAATAAAATACAGCCAAAGGGCTAAACAGAAAGGAATATCAGCATTTATTGTAGCTCAGCCTGAGTTTGGGGAATGAAAGACCCCAGTGATGGCGAGCAAGCCTTCCACTCTGAAACTCATGGCCATCACAGAAAAAGGACTGGCTCAAAGTCTCAGAGCCTCTTTTTTTTTTTAAGAGAAAATCTAAATATAATGTAGGGAGAGTTGAAGTGTATCACTAAGTCTCTGACAGAAGATTTTGACATCGACAACTTTTTGCTCCTTCTGATGTAATTTCCAGTCTGTTAGGATTTGAATTAGCTTAAAGGTTTTAGTGCACATTTAGCTGTTTAAGACTCAACTTTATTGTCTTTAGGAATGTTGGTTGTCTTCATTTGTCCCCATTTTATTATCTTTAAATTCTTGCTCTCAGGTTCTTTATGACCAAAGGTGTAATTTAGTGTTTACTACTGAGGTCCTGACCCCCAAACGTTTGTGGCTTGGACACATTTTAACATTAAACACATTTAAATGTGTTTAAGACAAACACATTTTGTTTACGATCCCCGGTTATAAAGGGAGATAAATATATGACTCAGTGTGCGTTGTCTTCAAGAGAGTGGACCAATTCTGCTTGTCATGAACTTGGATTAATCTTTGTTTTTGGTCTCTTCTTGGCACCAGATAAAAGAACACAATTATCTTTCCAAGTCAAACTTAAGCTTGGGATTTATTGCACATTTTTGTCATCAAATCTTAAATTTCAAAAAACCCAATGTCGATTTTGTGACATAACGTTCACAAATTTTTTAAAAACTGCAAGTTTTTGTTGTTGATGTTACAGTGAGAGAAAAAGATCAAAACTGGAAGTCTGCATATTGTTCCTTGTTTTAAGAGTAAATTACTAAATTTAAGATTTCCTGGCCATTTAAGGCATAAAAGACACACTCATTGTAGATTTAAAACTATCCTCTGACTCAGAGAGTAAATTATATTGCATATTTGGTTCTGTGACCACTGATGTCCAAAGCAAACCTACACTCTTGTCAGTAACTATCATCCCCAAAAAAACCCTCCGCTTTCATCTCCTTTTATAACAGAATCAGTCTGTTTAATTTGCAGTAATGCAGCATTGAGATGTTGATGCTGTTTCTAAAAAGGGAAAAAGGAGCTGTGCAACACTTTAATCTTCTACCTAACTGAATGAAGTACCTTTGGAGGTCAGAGGTCAGGGGACACTGACTAGGCTATCTTCATTAATGTGTAACTTCCTTATTAAAAGCAGAAAAGCAAGCAGACACAGCATTCAGTCTGGTGGCGGCGGCAGAAACTGCTCCTTCACTGCTCCCTCATCTAATTTAAAACACTCGTCTATCTTCTCTTCTTTTACATGTTTGGCTGCTGTGATTTTTTTCTCTGGTACTTTTGAATTATCCTTAATATTTTGTGGACCTCTCTGCTGCCTGGCACCTGCAGTTCAGCTCTACTGTTGTTACGCCCAGAGCAGAAGCATGGCTGTACGGCTCTTTGAAGGTAAAGAACATTCAGCTTCATACCTGCGGTACAGAGTGGCACCCCATGAGTTGATCGGCAAGATTATGGAATATATGGAGAAAAGGGTATGTGCAGGTCTTTGTTTTTTTAAGAAGCTGCCTCAAGCATTTACATTTCAACCTATGCTCTGTCTTGAAACGTTGTGTTTTAATGATTAATTGAAGTTGTGCTCATGCTTAAAAATATATATATTTCATTCAGACACCAGAACAGTACAAACTGGCGGTAGATGTGGGCTGTGGTTCAGGACAGGGGACCGTCTTCTTGGCACCGTACTTCACCAAGGTGGTTGGGGTAGACGTCAGTCCCGCTCAGCTGGAGATGGCGTCAGCCAATGGCAGCCCAGGAAATGTCTCGTACAGGTGAGGATACATGTTGTAGAGCACAAGCCCCCTCGAGAGCTTGATCATTATTGGCTTAAATTTTAAACCAATATTTTAAGAGTTAAAATAAGCTTACACCGCTTGAAAGAGCATATTGAAAATAAACTGCATCTCCCACAATGCATTTCATCGCTACCCACAACGGTAACAGTTACACCATGAGCAAGACGTTAAGACGATTTTCTGACAGTGTTGCCAGATTGGGCGGTTTCCCGCCCATATGGGCTGCTTTTGATTACAGCTGACGGGAAAAACAATGCATTGGGCAGGTATACACAATTTGGGCTGCTTTTACCAACATCTGGCATTTTTTTTTTAATATTGTGAAAACAGCACAACAAACTGTTATTTTCAGTACAAATACAAAATTCAGTACACTTTGCTCACTTGTATTGTGGTCATCCAATTTTAAAAATATTGAATCGCACTATTTTTATATATATATATATATATATATATATATATATATATATATATAGATATATATATATATATATATATATATATATATTTTTTTTTTTTTTTTTTTTTTTAATATATATATTTTATAATATATTTTTATATATTATAATATTGAGTCGAAGTCCCCTCCCTGAATCGCCACCTTAACGTGGTGGGGGGGTTTGTGTGCCCGAATGATCCCAGGAGCTATGTTGTCGGGGGCATTGGCCCCTGGTAGGGTCACCCAAGGCAAACTGGTCCTGGGGGACGGGCCAGACTAAGAGCGATTCAAGCTAATCTTATGGAAAGGGTCAGAACAAGAGCTCGATGTCCCTCGCCCGGGTTAGGGTCACCGGGCCCAACCCTGGACCCAGGCCTGGGAGAGGGTCTCATCTGGGAGCACCTGGTGGCCGGGCCTTCACCCATGGGACCCGGCTGGGCTCAGCCTGAATGAGCTACATGGGTTCGCCTTCCCGTGGGCCCACCACCTGCAGGGAGGGCCAAAGGTGCATTGTGTTATGGGTGGCAGCCGAAAGCGTGGGCCTTGGCGTGCCGACCCTCGGCTGACGAAACTGGCTACTGGGACATGGAACGTTACCTCTCTGCCGGGGAAGGAGCCTGAGCTTGTGCGTGAGGTCGAGAGGTACCGACTAGATATAGTCGAGCTCACCTCGACGCACAGCCTGGGCTCTGGAACCAATCTTCTCGAGAGAGGCTGGACCTTATTCTACTCTGGAGTTGCCCAGGGTGAGAGGCGACGGGCTGGTGTGGGCTTGCTTATAGCCCCCCAGCTTGGAGCCTGTACGTTGGGGTTTTCCCCGGTGGATGAGAGGGTAGCTTCCCTGCGCCCTCGCATCGGGGAACGGGCTCTGACTGTCATTTGCGCTTATGCGCCAAATGACAGTTCAGAGTACCCAGCCTTCTTGGGGTCCTTGGTGGGGATGCTGGAAAGCACCGCTAATGGGGACTCCTTTATCCTGCTGGGGGACGTCAGCGCTCACGTTGGCAATGACAGTGGTACCTGGAGGGGCCTGAGTGGGAGGAACGGCCTCTCTGATCTGAACCAGAGTGGTGTTTTGTTGTTGGACTGCTGTGCTTGTCACGGTTTGTCCATAACGAACACCATGTTCAAGCATAAGAGTGTCCATAAATGCACGTGGCATCAGGACACTCTTGGCCGTAGATCGATGATCGACTTTATAGTTGTATCATCTGATCTTCGGCCATATGTTTTGGACACTCAGGTAAAGAGAGGAGCTGAGCTGTCAGCTGATGACTACCTGGTGGTGGGTTGGATCAGATGGCGGGGGAGAATGCCGGTCAGACCTGGTAGGCCCTAACGTGTAGTGAGAGTTTGCTGGGAACGTCTGGAAGAGGAACCTGTCAGAAAGATCTTCGACTCACACCTCCGACAGAGCTTCAATCACATCCCGGGGGAGGCGGTGGACATTGAGTCTGAATGGGCCATGTTCCGCGCCTCCATTGCTGAAGCAGCTGACCGGAGCTGTGGCCG
Source organism: Hirundichthys speculiger (assembly GCA_018398805.1). NCBI lineage: Eukaryota > Metazoa > Chordata > Actinopteri > Beloniformes > Exocoetidae > Hirundichthys > Hirundichthys speculiger. The sequence continues at coordinate 38,947 of JAGFBZ010000821.1, read as the reverse complement.
TAAGGTCGTCGGTGCCTGTCGTGGCGGCAATCCTCGAACTCGGTGGTGGACACCTCGGGTGAGAGAGACCATCAGACTGAAGAAGGAGTCCTACCGGGCTTGGTTAGCTTGTGGGACTCCGGAATCGGCAGACAGGTATTGGCAGGCCAAGCGGGCGGCGGCTTTGGTGGTCTCTGAGGCAAAAACTCAGGTGTGGGAGGATTTCGGTGAGGCCATAGAAAAAGACTTTCGATTGGCTCCACAGAGATTCTGGCAAACCGTCAGATGGCTCAGGCGGGGAAAGCAGTGCTTCACCAACACTGTGTATAGTGGGGGTAGGGTGCTGCTGACCACGACTGGAGATGTCGTTCGGCGGTGGAAGGAATACTTCGAGGACCTTCTCAATCTCACCAACATGTCATCCGTGGAGGATGCTGAGCCTGTGGACTTAGAGGTGGGCTCGTCCATTACTGGAGCTGAGGTCGCTGAGGTAGTTAAGAAGCTGCACAGTGGCTGGGCTCCAGGGGTGGACAAGATCTGCCCTGATTTCCTGAAGGCTCTGGATGTTTTAGGACTGTCTTGGTTGACATGTCTCTGCAACATCGCATGGAAATCGGGGGCAGTACTTCTGGATTGGCAGACCGGGGTGGTGGTTCCCGTCGTTAAGAAGGGGGACCGGAGGGTGTGTTCCAATTACAGGGGAATCACACTCCTCAGCCTCCCTGGTAAGGTCTATGCAGGGGTGCTGGAGAAGAGAGTTCGATCGATTGTCGAATCCGAGATCCAGGAGGAACAATGCGGGTTCCGTCCTGGTCGTGGAACACTGGACCAACTCTATACCCTCACTAGGGTCCTGGAGGTAACATGGGAATTTGCCCAACCAGTCCACATGTGTTTTGTGGACTTGGAGAAGGCATTTGACCGTGTCCCTCGGGGTGTCCTGTGGGGGGTACTCCAGAAGTATGGGGTGCTGGGCCCGTTGTTACGGGCTGTCCAGTCCCTGTACAAATGGAGTGGGAGCTTGGTCCGCATTGCCGGTTGTAAGTCGGATTCGTTTTCAGTGAGAGTTGGACTCCGCCAGGGCTGCCCTTTGTCACCAATTCTGTTCATAACATTTATGGACAGAATTTCTATGCGCAGCCAAGGAGCGGACGGATTCCGGTTCGGTGGTGTCGGGATCTCGTCTCTGCTGTTTGCAGATGATGTGGTCTTGTTGGCGCCATCGAGTGGGGATCTGCAGCTCTCGCTGGTGCGGTTCGCAGCCGAGTGTGAAGCGGCAGGAATGAGAATCAGCACCTCCAAATCTGAGACCATGGTTCTCAGTCAGAAAAGGGTAGAATGCCTCCTCCGGGTCGGGAGTGAGGTGCTGCCTCAAGTGGAGGAGTTTAAGTATCTCGGGGTCTTGTTCACGAGTGATGGGAGAAAGGAACGGGAGATCGACAGACAGATTGGTGCGGCGTCTGCTGTGGTGCGGGCTCTGTACTGGTCCGTTGTGGTGAAGAGAGAGCTGAGCCAAAAGGCAAGGCTCTCTGTTTACCGGTCGATCTTTGTTCCAACCCTCACCTATGGTCATGAACTGTGGGTAGTGACCGAAAGAATGAGTTCGCGAATACAAGCGGCGGATATGAGTTTTCTCCGCAGGGTGGCTGGACTCTCCCTTCGAGATAAGGTGAGAAGTTCAGTCATTCGGGAGAGACTCAGAGTAGAGCCGCTGCTCCTTCACATCGAGAGGAGCCAGTTGAGGTGGTTCGGGGATCTGGCTAGGATGCCCCCGGATGCCTCCCTGGAGAGGTGTTTCGGGCATGTCTAACTGGGAGAAGACCGCGGGGCAGGCCCAGGACCCGCTGGAGAGATAATGTCTCTCGGCTCGCCTGGGAGCGCCTCGGGATTCTCCCAGAGGAGCTGGTGGAAGCAGCCGGGGGGAGGGAGGTCTGGGCCTCTCTGCTAAGCTGCTGCCCCCGCGACCCGATTCCGGACCAAGCGGGAGCTAATGGATGGATGGATTGAATCACAGTGAGTTATTCAGTCGCTGTAACAACGCACTATTGTGACGTCACCTCAGCAAACCTTAGTGCGCCGATGCAGAAGTCTGAGGCAGAAACCCGCTCTCTATCAACTCAAAGTGGTAGGCTATTCTGTTAGCAAAATAAGTAGGCTATCATTGCGAAGTGGGGAACATATAAGAAATGGTGTTTACGTGGTTGATGTTACTGCTGCTGTGTTAACTTGGGCCTGGCACTAGAATACACGATGTGCATTTTTGCACATTTTCTGTGACATGCACTATGATAAATTCATTTAGGCTTAATTGTTTAATACTGTAAATGCATTTAAATCCACGTTTATTCAAATATGAAATGTTTTCGTATGAAAACACTTATTGGGCGGTTTTTTCTTGAAGTGGGCGGGTTTTGGAACGCGATTGGATGGAAATGGCTCAACCAAATCTGGCAACACTGTTTTCAGAACTGATGGACTTAAGAAAACCCTTTACAAAACTAGCCCCAACATGTCCAAGAAAAGAAAAAAATGATGCATGAAAAAGGCACAAACTGGGATTAAAAGATGGGGTGCAACCTTTTTCTCATTACTGAATGTCTTCTCTGCTGTTTTCACTGTTTTCCTCCATGACTGTTCCAACCACCTCAAACACAGACAGTGTCCAGCGGAGGAGTTACCGTTCTCACCAGGGGAGGTGGACCTCCTGACGGCCATGACGGCGGCCCACTGGTTCGATCACCAGCGGTTCCTCAAGGAGGCCGACAGGGTGCTTCGACCTGGAGGCTGCCTGGCGGTCCTGAGCCACTCCTTGATGGAGCTGGAGTACGGGGACGTCTCAGACGCCCTCAATGACATCTGTAACGAGGTCCATGTCAAAGCTTAACTGTTGGATTTATTGTTGAGTTCTTTGAAGATGAGTCTCGAAACTATAGGATGGATTATATAGGAGAGCTTTAAACAAAGTGTGTGATGATGTGTGATATTTAAAAAAAAAGAAAGAAAATATTGGAAAAGGGCACAGCAAATATGACACATTTAACTGCCTATAGGCGGACCCACTGAACTAAAAATGGCAAAAATTCCTTTGTGTCACTTTTTATCTTTAAAATTAGAGAAAAAGAAGGAAAAAAACATATTTTCATCAAGTAAAATCTTCAGAAAATACAGCAACATGTGAGAAAAGAAAATATTTCACAAACATTCAAGAAAACACACAAAAGAAGAAAATTTACTTCTTGAAATGTTACAGGTTTTAGCAAACATATTAAAGCAATTTAGCCTCCATGTCTCTTGGGGGACACACTGAGTTATAAATAGCAAAAAAATTCTTTTGTGCCTCTTTAAATTTTTACAATCAGATAAAAAGTATTTTAGAAAAGACAATATTTTAAAAGGCAACACGTGAGTGAAGATGTTTTACACTTACAACACACAAAGAAAATGTACTTACTGAAATGTTACACTATTAATTTTGTTTTTATTATCTTAAATGATTTCTAAATGCTAAATGTTTTTTTGATAAACCAAGAAATTATTTGGTTTTCAAAAAAAGAAAAAAAATTATTTTTTACATTGTGACCTTTTAGGCACAGTCTTTACGCCTTCACGCTATTTTAAAGCCTTCACGCTGTCTTTACACCTTCACGTCGTCTTTACACCTTCACGCTGTCTTTCGCCTTCACGCTGTCTTTATGCCTTCACGTTGTCTTTACGCCTTCACGCTGTCTTGACACCTTCATGCTGTTTTATCCCCTTCAAGCTGTCTTTACGCCTTCGCACTGTTTTAACGCCTTTACGCTGTCTTTACGCCTTCACATTGTCTTTACGCCTTCATGCTGTTTTAACCCCTTCACGCTGTCTTTATGCCTTCACGCTGTTTTTCCCCTTCACGCTGTTTTAAAGCCTTCACGCTGTCTTTGTACCTTCACGCTGTCTTTACGCCTTCACGTTGTCTTTACGCCTTCGATCTGTCTTGACACCTTCATGCTGTTTTAACCCCTTCACCCTGTCTTTATGCCTTCACCCTGTTTTAACACCTTCACGCTGTCTTTACGCCTTTACGCTGTTTTAACGCCTTCACGCTGTCTTTACACCTTCATGCTGTTTTAACGCCTTCCCCGCTTTTTTTACGCCTTCACGCTGTCTTTACGCCTTCACGTTGTCTTTACGCCTTCAAGCTGTCTTTACCCCTTCATGCTGTTTTAACGCCTTCCCCGCTTTTTATACGCCTTCACGCTGTCTTTACAACTTCACGTTGACTTTACACCTTCACGCTGTCTTTACACTTTCATGCTGTCTTTATGCCTTCACGCTGTCTTCACGCCTTCACGCTGTCTTTATACCTTCACACTGTCTTTACACATTCATGCTGTTTTAAAGCATTCACACTGTCTTTATGCCTTCATACTTAAAATAATTTTATCAAACAAAATGCATCAAAGAAAACATGAAAATAGCACCGTCCTCAACACAGTTCTTCCGTTTTCTCATCAGTTTTACGCTGCCCTGATTCCTTTCCAACATGATCATATCAGTGTGGGCCACAAGAACATCCACTTGAACTTGTTTAATTCCTGCTCTTATCCGGACAAAGAGTGGTGAGTATGACTTGACGTCAACATCACATCCCAGCTTCCCGCCTACAAACTTATTTTGTGTACCACCTCCACTAGGACTGAGTGTCTGCCAGTGAGGAGGACTATGCCTCTGAGAGGATATATCTGCATGGTTGAGACCTTCTCCATCTACCAGAAACTGAAAAATCAGGACCCTGCTGAGGCTGAACGCCTCTCAAATCACATCCAGAACAAGTGAGACATTAACCTCCAACGCATCCACCAGTCTGATCGTTAACTTGTGGCTTTGAGCTCTCACCTCCACCCACCTGGCAGCGAGCGTGATCTCATAATCTCCTCCAGAAATATATTTGTCATCGTCAAAAACTCCTGAAATGTGTCTTTAAATACTGTCACAGTCTTCCGGGGTTAATTAGAAAAACCTAGCATTGCTTGACTTAGCTTAACCGTTGAAGGCTTTTACTGCTTTGATAACATGGGTGTCATTAATTCCTGCTGTTGGTGACAGGACCAAACAGCCCACCCAGCAGAATATATGAAGAGTGCTGATCCGTAACTTTTACATGCAGGAAAAGAGTAGGACATTGTGTTTAATTACTCTGACAGTTTAGGAACATTGAAACACAGCTCTGATCTCTGGCACCTTGGTGAAGTTGACCTGTCTTGGAATTCTGATTTATTTGCTCCTTGAATAATTTTTAACTTGGTTTTCCACACCAGGCTGCTGTCTGTCATGAAGGCATCCTCTCCAGACACAGAAGTGACCGTGGTCGCCCCGTATTTCTACTGGCTGGCGTGTAAACCTCCATCAGTCTGACTGCCTGGCTGTTTCCCAACCTTCTTCGCTGATGCATTGAGCAAATCTTTGTCCATTTGTGGCTCTTTGCCAGTTTGTGCAAATTGTGATTACTGGTTGTGACCAGTGCAGAACCAAAAAGCTGAAATGATTAAAACAAATAAAACAAAAAAAAGTGTCATATCTCAATATATTGGATTAGAGATGGTTTATGTCTCATGTAAGGTTGATTATGCTGAAAATACGTGACTTGGACACATCTTGGCACCAGATAAAAGAACACAAATATCTTTGCAAGTCAAACATAAGTGTTGTGTTCATCAGGTTCACCAGCAGGTGGCGAGAGTAGATATTATTGAGAGACATGTAAGGAAGAGAGAAGAAGAATAAAGTGCTGTGTAGAGATTACGCTTTGTGTGTCTTGTTCTGCTTTACAATTACAGTGAGTTACAAGTTACTATTCTGCCTGCCTGCAGCAACATAACAGTAAGCTTGGGAAACATTGCACATTTTTGTCTTCAAATCTTAAATTTCAAAAAATCAAATGGTTTTTGTGACAAAGTTCACAATTTTTTGTAAAAAAAACTGCAACTTTTTGTTGTTGATTTTACAGTGAGAGGAAAAGATCAAAACTGGAACTCTGCATTTTGTTCCTTGTTTTTAGAATAAATTACTAAATTTAAGATTTCCTGGCCAATTAAGGCATAAAATACAGACTCATGGTAGATTTAAGAGCATCCTCTGACTCAGTGAGTAAATTATATGTATATTTGGTTTTGTGCAGCGTTGCCAGGTGTATGATATTTATCCTATTTGTACGATAATTTCGCACTCTGTACGTTTAATACTCCAAAAAAAAGGACAATTGTACGATAATTTGACTTTTTCAAATTATTGCCTGCCGCAACTGTTTGCCGGAGAGTGTTTTTTTTTTTTTTTTTTTTTTTTTTCGTGAACCCTGAAGGCATCTGTTCCCATGTGACATGTTTCCAGCCAATCGTGCTTTGCTGAGCGTGAGATAAGAGTGTTTGTCTCAGAACAACGAGCATGATAGGCTGAACGGTCAGTTGCGCGCGCCCCACGAAACGCTCACAGTCAGGATCATATCAGGAAGTCGAGCGAGCGAGATTTAAACCGACTTTAAGCAGAAGAAAAGAAACAAGCGAAAAAAAAGCGTCTTCAAAATAGCCCTCATAATTTACCTCTTAGTTCCCACCTCTCATTTGTTTCTGGGGGACACATTAGTCTAACGCAACTGTAAATTGGGGCTGCCGTTAACCCCTCCCCTACTGACGTCACGACGCTGTGAGTCCCTGTGGACGCAATTTACCACTAGAGTGATTATACTTGACTAGAGCGCATCATTGGGCTTGTTATTTTGGTTGTGAAAGATGTACGACAATTCCCCTCAAAATACGATAGTATTTTTTAACTATTTTAGGACACTCGCGTATTTTTTCTTCTTTTACGTCTTTGGCTGCTGTGGTTTTTCTCTCTGGTACTTTTGAATTATCCTTAATATTTTGTGGACCTCTCTGCTGCCTCACTCCTGCAGTTCAGATCTTCTGTTGTTACGCCCGGAGCAGAAGCATGGCTGTACGGCTCTATGAAGGTAAAGATCATGCAGCTTTATATCTGCGGTACAGAGTGGCGCCCCACGAGTTGATCGGCAAGATTATGGAATATATGGAGAAAAGGGTATGTGCAAGTTTTTGTTTTTTTAATAAGCTGCCTCAAGCATATACATTTCAACCTGCGCTCTGTCTTGAAACGTTATTTTTAAATTATTTATTGAAGTTGTGCTCATGCTAGAATAAAAATGATTTCATTCAGACGCCACAACAGTACAAACTGGCGGTAGATGTGGGCTGTGGCTCAGGACAGGGGACCGTCTTCTTGGCACCGTACTTCACCAAGGTGGTTGGGGTAGACGTCAGCCCCGCTCAGCTGGAGATGGCGTCAGCAAACGGCAGCCCAGGAAATGTCTCGTACAGGTGAGGATACATGTCGTAGAGCTTAAATTTATAAATGGCTTACATTTGAAAGCAATGTTTTAAGATTTAAAATTTAAAAAGCTTACACCGCTTGAAAGCGCATATTGAAAATAAACTACACCTCCCACAATGCATTTCGTCGCTACGCACAATGATAACAGAGTCTCACCACGAGCGAGACGTTAAGACGATTTTCAGAACTGATGGACTTATGAAAAACCCCTATAAAGTAGCCCCAACATGTCCAAGAAAAGAAAAAAAAATGCATGAAAAAGGCAGATTCATGAACGATGGAAAAAATAAATACAACTTTATATCTCAAGGTGAAAAAAAAACAGTATAAATTTTGTGTTATGAGGTGGTGTCGGTCCTCAAACGGTATAATCTACGTCGGCATTTTGACAGCAAACACAGAGCTAAGTATGCTAATTTTAGCCTACAAGAAAAACAAAGAATCGCTTCCGCTTCTGAAAACAAGATAATGGATACTCTCAGTCATGCGAGAGCAGGTTTACAACCACACACCCTGAGTTTAATACAATAATGAGTGAAATATTTGAAACTTGAATACATAATAAATACAGAAAAAGTTCTTTAAAAAGATTTATTTTTATTTTAAATTGCATTGTTGTTACACTGATGCTGTCGTAGAGGAAAATTACTAAATTACTAAAACCAGGGCTGTGGTTCAGCCTCCTGAATCATGACAGTGGAAAAGTCATCCTGAAGTCCCCTATTTTAATCCTTTTTTGTTTGTGTAAAAAGATAAGAATCATCTGACTGTAGCAACAACATATACATTTATGCAATAAAAATGAAGCCAGAAAATAATAATAGGAATAATAATAATAATGATGTAGAGAAATACCCCCATGATTCAGTGGCTTGTAGATCCATCTTTAGCTGATAAGCTTTGCTTTTAAATAATGTTTTAACTTGAACAAGCTGGGGTTAAAGGAGGGGGTGCAACCTTTTTCTCATTACTGAATGTCTTCTCTTCTTTTTTCACTCTTCTCCTCCATGTCTGTTCCAACCACCTCAAACACAGACAGTGTCCAGCGGAGGAGTTACCTTTCTCACCAGGGGAGGTGGACCTCGTGACGGCCATAACGGCGGCCCACTGGTTTGATCACCAGCGGTTCCTCAAGGAGGCCGACAGGGTGCTTCGACCTGGAGGCTGCCTGGCCCTCCTGAGCTGCTCCATGGAGATCCAGCTGGAGTACGGGGACGTCTCAGACGCTCTCAATGACATCTGTAACGAGGTCCATGTCAAAGCTTAACTGTTGGATTTATTGTTGAGTTCTTTGAATACGAGTTTCCAAACTAAAGGCTGGATTATATAGGAGAGCTTAAAACAAAGTGTGTGATGACGTGTGATATTAAGAAAATATTGGAAAAGACCACAGCAAATATGACACATTTAACCCTTTACCACTCCTGTAAAATTGGCCTAAAACGCCTAACCAAGGCATACCCAAAGTAAACTGAAAGCTGTTCTTGAACTGTTTGAAGCACATGGATGGTTTTGGTCTCTTTTGAAAGGTAACACTCTGAAGTTTTTCTCCCCAACTGTCAGAATCATTGTAAGTGCTACTAGCATTGAGTAATCTAAGTTTGAACACACTGAAATAGAAGTTTTTTATTTCTGCCTGAATTTTTTTTTTTTTGTAAATAGATGTCTGCAGATGAGTGCAGCTGTGACGTATTAGCTGGAAAACACAATGGGACCACAGCATAAATCTTGACCTAGTGCAAGTTCAAATTTGATAACAATACCACAAAAAATGAGTATTTTACACTGGCAGTATGTCTAGGCGTTTCCAAAAATGTCCATTTGGACATAGGATAAAAGCCATAACTACCTTTTATAAAACAGCAAACCAAGCAAACTATTCACATATTTACACTTATTTTTAATTATAACCAATTACAGGTTATTTGCAGCATTTTTTATAAACATAATTTCATAAATGACACATTGACACACGTTTTGACTTGGCTGCAGTAATTTGCGTTACACAGGTACTTCCTGGTTGTGGCTGTGTTCAGAATTTCATTGGCTACACAATGCGCCGGTCATCAGCATGATTGGTTCTAACTGGCTCAGTTTGTTTATTGTAGGCTGTGGTCAGGACATTGAAGCTCCTATATGGCCGTATGAGGAGTCAATCTAAAGGTCAGCTGACAGCCTCCATTTTGAGAAAAAAGATCTGTGATTGATCGATGCAAACCGGAGTTAGAGCGAACAATACCCGGAAGTTTTGGAACATCAACCGGCTAATTTCAAAAGATGCAGCAGCTGTTTGTGGATATTTACTGGTATAATAATGAATTTAGGACTAAATACTTTACCGGATTGGATCGACTGCACCTTTGTGAATGTAACGAGACCATTTTTGTGGGAATATTTTTGATGGGAACTGGACTATGAGGCTTTATTGGTCAGTTGCATCAATTTTTTAAACTGTTTGTTTGTGGTGTGACACAGGCGTTGATTGTACCTGCTGTTATGTTTATATCCTGAAATGGTTTGCATCAATTGAATCACAAGAATCTTAGCTTTCCAAAGATATGTCGCATGAGTACCTCACGTAACATATGAGCTGTGTAAATGACTTAGTTTTGAAAATTACGGACTTACGGAATTACGGAGTGGCAGTGGGTTAACTGCCTATAGAGGGGACCCACTGAACTAAAATGAGCAAAAATTCCTTTGTGTTACTTTTATTTTTAAAATCACTGAAAAAGAAGGAAAAAAACATTTTCATCAAAAGAAATCTTCAGAAAATACAGCAACACGTGAGAAAAGAAAACACTGAACATATATTCAAGAAAAGACACAAAAGAGGAAAATTTACTTAAAAATATTAGAGGTTTTAGCAAACATATTAAAGCAATTTAGCCTCCTCGCCTCTAGGGGGACCCACTGAGTTATAAAGAGCAAAAAATTATTTTGTGCCACTTTAAATTTTAACAATCACATAAAAAGTATTTTAGAAAAGACAATGTTTTAAAAAAAGCAACATGTGAGTGAGAATAACGTTTCACAAATGACGACACACAAAGAAAATGTACTTCCTGAAACGTTATGCCATTAATTTTGTTTTTATTTTCTTAAATGTTTTCTAAATGCTAAATGTTTTTTGTGATAAACCAAGAAAACATTTGGTTTCCTAAAAAAGAAAAAAAAATTCGCTTTTTGACATTGTGACCTTTTTGTCTTTCCTTCGCACAGTCTTTACGCTTTCACACTGTCTAAACGCCTTCACGCCGTCTTTATGCCTTCATGCCTTCACGCCGTCTTTACGCCGTCTTTACGCCTTCACACTGTCTAAACGCCTTCACGCCATCTTTACGCCTTCACGCCGTCTTTACGCCTTGATGCCGTCTTTACGCCTCCACGCTGTCTTTACGCCGTTTTTACGCCTTCACACTGTCTAAACGCCTTTACGGCGCCTCCACGCCGTCTTTACGCCTTCACACTGTCTAAACGCCTTCGCGCCGTCTTTACGCTGTCTTTACGCCTTCACGCCATCTTTACGCCTTGACGCCGTCTTAAAGCCTTGACGCCGTCTTTAAGCCTTGACGCCGTCTTTACACCTGGAAGCCGTCTTTACGCTGTCTTTACGCCTTCACGCCATCTTTACGCCTTGACGCCGTCTTTAAGCCTTGACGCCGTCTTTACACCTGGAAGCCGTCTTTACGCCTTCACGCTGTCTTTACGCCTTTACGCTTAAAAGAATTTTATTAAAGTGCATCAATGAAAACATGAAAATAGCACCGTCCTCAACACAGTTCTTCTCTTTTCTCATCAGTGTTACACTGCCCTGCTACCTTTCCAAAGTGATTATATCAGTGTGGGCCACAAGAACATCCACTTGAACATGTTTAATTCCTGCTCTTATCCGGACAAAGAGTGGTGAGTATTGTTTGATGTCAACATCACATCCCAGCTTCCGGACTACCAACTCATTTTGTGTACCACCTCGACTAGGACTGAGTGTCTGCCAGTGAGGAGAACCCTGCCTCTGAGAGGATATATCGGCATGATTGAGACCTACTCCGGCTACCAGAAACTGAAAAATCAGGACCCTGCTGAGGCTGAACGCCTCTTAAATGACATCCAGAACAAGTGAGACATTAACCTCCAACGCATCCACAGGCATGAAAATCCGCCAGCTTTCAGCGAAATTTGCCGTTTTGAAGTCAAAAACGGTGACCTACGTGAATCGTGCAGATCCGAGGAGTTTTCTTTTTCGGGGGGGGTCGGAGTCGGGAGATTTTATATATTTTTTTTTTAATTATCATCATACAATTGCCCTAATAAGCAATCTGAGCATTTCCGAAATCGGCCCTTCAAATGACACTTGGACGGTCAGTAAATCCTGCCCAGAACCAATCAGGCTCCATTATTGTTCCATTATTCCAGTCAGACCAACATTCTCCATTCATGTGTACTTGGAGAAACTCGGAGGTTACATTGCTAAAGCGAGACGAGAAGCAGGACCTAGTGATATCTACGCCAGGGACGAGGCAGACGAGCGTACGTTCACATTTCCTACCTGCATTTACCAGTGGATTGAATTTGGTGAGTTATGGTTTCAATCGTTTTCATACTTTGCGGTAAAACAAAGTTACTGCTGTTCGCTACAGCTAACGTTGAATAGGAATTATAATCGTGGAATTGAAGATTAAAAACGGAATTCACTCTAAATGTGCAATATAACAGAACTGAACGGCAATTTGCGTAAACCCGCAAACTTTTCTTCAAACGCAACCTGCATGTCGGCGCGTACAAGAGCCCAAATGGCATCAATGTGCGCCCACCTGGTCACATGTGGATGTGCACAAACGGCTCTACCTCTGGAATTAACTCTTGTATAAAAAGCGTGATTTGACCTCAGTTGAACCCCTGAGAAAATAGCAGAGATCGTCGTAAACGTCCTTATCGCCAGTTAAACCACAGAAGACCAGAGCGTGTTTACTGGGAGGATACCGACTATCTGGGACTTTTAGGTAGCCGCAGTGTTGGGCAAGTTCACTTTCTACACGAACTAGTTCAGTTCATAGTTCACAGAAATTAAAACTAACTAGTTCGGTTCATCGTTTCAAGAAATCAACTAAATAGTTCATTTTTAATTCTTTTTTCTTATTCTTTTTTAATGTTGAGTAATTTCTAACTTGGTTTTCCACACCAGGCTGCTGTCCGTCATGAAGGCATCCTCTCCCGACACAGAAGTGACCGTGGTCGCCCCGTATTTCTACTGGCTGGCACGTAAACCTCCATCAGTCTGACTGCCTGACTGTTTCCCAACCTTCTTCACTGATGCATTGAGCAAATCTTTGTCAATTTGTGGCTTTTTGCCAGTTTGTGCAAATTGTGATTACTGGTTGTCCAGTGCAAAGATGAAAAGCTGAAATTATTAAAAAAATAAGTAAAACAAAAAAAAATGTGTCTTATATCAATTTAAGCGATTAGAGATGATTTATGTCTCATGTAAGGTTGATTATCCTCAAAATACGTACCTGTAAACAACCCAGTCCATCATGCTTTTATTTCCATTCACCACAGCATGACACTCCCGCCACCGTGCTTCACTGTGTACAACAGTAACAGGTTTAAGTTAAGTGTGGTTTGTTCCTTAGTGGCTGGAACCTTCAGATTTAGCCTCATGTGACTAAGATGCCTTCTATAAAATGTTAAAGTAATTGCCACAGTTGGTCATTGCTGTTGGGATAGTAGCCAAGTTGTAGCTACTATGCCAGGATGTCTGGAATCTTCCCCTGGTCTTTGGCAGACTTGAGGAGTCAGTTGTGCTTGGTCATGATGGGGCTGATTTCCTGGAGTGGGTGCAACCTAATACTGTGGAAGCCACCCCCATATCATGATGCTACCACCACCATGCTGCACTGTGGTGATGGTGTAACCTGCCTGGCGAGAGGATTTCAAAAGATTCTTGATGTCAAATTATAAGATTAAATGCACATTGGATAAGTTGTTTTTACTCCATTAATCCAAAATTGGTTTTGATTTGTCCTTTTTGTTTAAGGTGCCACCTTAAATCAATTTAAAATGGTCATCCTAATTGATATTGTTGTGGATTTAATGTTGTGTATTTGCAAGCAGATGTTTCAGGAAGAGATAACAGATCATAATATTATAAAATGAATGAATAAGTCAAGATGTCCGGGATCAGTTTCATATGAAGCTACTGGATCTTTCTTACCTTCTCATTGATAAAAAAAGAAAAAAAAAATCCCAGTGTTGCAGTATCGAGCATAGTCATCCATATGACATTTTTACATATTTCTATGAAAAGATGAAAATTCTTTGCCATATCTTTGAGGATTCTCTGTGGCTATACTAAAATACTGCAAAAAAGGTGTGCAATGACGGTATATGCTTTTTTTTAAAAAAGCTAAGGGATACATAATTGAACAAGTAACAAAGTAATTTATAGTTCTACAAACGAGAAAGAGAATATAACTGGGTTGGGCCAAAATGCAGTGCCATGCAATGTCAGTCCAGATAAAATGAAGATGGGTAGGTCTGACTGCACCAGACATGTGTCTGCCTAACAAACAGATCATTTCATGAAACCTCCAAGGTGAGATTCTTTGTCCTTGTTGACAAACTCAACCCATTTAAATCGTCACAGTTTAGTAAGAAGAACGACTCGCAGTCATGTCTTGCACCTCCCCACGTGCAGGGAGGGATGATGGGACATTACAGCTCTCACACCAGGGGAAACTAAAAGAGCAGGTAGCAAGAACAGCAAGGGACAGGAGTCTTATCCTCATGACTGATGAGTGTTGCTACAGGCTAGCAGATTAGCTGCAGTTAAACTAATTTAGCCGGTAACCTAAAAGCCCCTCAGGCTCCTGTTTGTTTCTGTGTGAGAAGACTTAATTTATTTTTGTGGGGAAAGAACTGAAGAGAATTACAGGAAATGATCTGACTAGTTTATATATATATATTTTTTTTTTTTCAAGCGAATTCCACGAGGAGGGAAGCACAAGCTTTAATACGTCAAACCTGATCAGCCATCTGAAACATAACCATCGCTTCCATGGAGTTTTGAAATCGCGCTAATGTGAGCTAACATGAGCTAATGTGAGCAAACCAGCAGCAAGTCTCCCCTCCCCTCTGCCCTCCCTCATCTCTCTCATCTAAAGCTTCCATGAGAGATCGGTTATCGGTATCGGCCTTCAGGAGCTGAAAGTTATTGGTTATCGGTTTTTAAAAAAACTGTTAGCGTGCATCCCTAACCCATGTTATGCTTTACTTGGCTTTCAAAGGTTCCAAACAGACTGGAACTGTAATAAAGGCTGTCTTGTAGTCATTTTAAGAGCTACACAACTGATTAACCCTTTAAGCCAAACGTAAGCACAAACGTAAGCTTGGGAATTTACCAGAAATACACCAAAATCGGGTTCCCTTGACCACACCGAGTTATAAAGACTCGTTTGTGAAATGCTTATTTGCTGTAAAGGAGCGAGGTAAAATTCCATTTCTGAAATCAAACAAAACTGTTATATTATAGCAAACATAGAACGGGCCGAGGACAAAGCTAAAAGCCGAGGAGCCTTTGTGACTGACAGCTGACAGCAGACTTTTATAGCAGCTCCTGGCTAAGTTGGCTCGTGTTTTGTGACGTATCTGATCCTGTTCTTGGTAAGTTGTTCCAGATCATGGATATTGATCTTCAGCTCTTCTCCACAGATTCTTGACTGACATCTGGGCTCTGAGACTGCCACTCCAGGACTTTGATGTCATTTCCTTTAAACTGTCATGGTCTGGGGCAGCCATGGCAGCCATTTTGAGTTGTTTTTTGTTCTGTGTAAAGTTGGCTTCACTCTCCCTGTCTTTTGTGTTACATGTTTCCTGTTTTACTTTGAAAGGTCTGTCTTGTCCTCATTGTTTTCTGCTTTGCTTCCTCCCTCTTGTTATCCTGATTGTCTGCACCTGTCTCTAGTTGGTTCCTCTGTGGATTTAAGTCTTGTCATCTCTCCTGTCTGTGCTGATGCGTCTTTTCATGCTCCGTAAGTTTTCTTTCCAGTCTTCTTCTGTTGCCCTGTAAATGTTTTTCTTCTGGTTTTGATTACCTTGATGGCTTTTTGGTTTGTTTTGGACTTTGTGTTTTTTTTTTTTTCTTGGGTTCTGTTTTGCAAAATAAAGTCTTTAGTTTTGTACTCCTGCACCTGGGTCCTCCATTTCTGCCTCAAAACCTGACAAAAACAAACTTGGACAAATTTAATGTATGTTCTATAATGGTTCATAATCTTTGCAAGACCCAGTGGTCTGGCGGCAGATTTCTTTGCATTTTTCATTTAATAATTTTTTTTCAAATTTCCATACACTCAAACAATCAGCCCCAAAGCATTATACCCCCACCACCGTGTTTCACTGTGGGAATTGTGTTTCTCAGATGAAGGCCTCCCTCTTCCTTAAATAAACTTGAGTAAAGGTCTTCCAAAAGTGTTGAGAGTTGATGTCAAAGTTCAAAAGAGAAAAGAAAACCAAACTTTGATTAATGAAAAGCCTGAAACCACAGTAATGGTAAAAGGCCACTCAACTGTTTTTATCTGGATCATTGCTCAATCAAGCCTGGTTCTGACAGATATGATTGTTTTTTAGACTTTTTAGATTGGAAGGTTGGGGCTCCTATTTTGTTAAACTCCAGTGTAATTTGGTGGGTGAAAACATTAAGATGGTCGTAGACATTTGAATCTGTTCCACTTAAAAAAGAAAACGGGCCAGATTTGTGAATCTAAAGTGGATTCATGCAAATTCGTGACTTTTCAACATAATATATTGCAACTTCTTGTTGTAAAATGTTGACTTTTTGACATCAAATCCAGACATTGTCGGGAATCTTGTAAATTTTGCAGTATTGCACATTTTTGTTGTAAAAGCTTAAATTTCACAAAATCAAATGTCGATTTTGTGACATAAAGATCATAAATTAAAAAAAAACTGCAACATTTTGTTGTTGATGTTACAGTGAGAGAAAAAGATCAAAACTGGAACTCTGCATATTGTTCCTTGTTTTAAGAGTAAATTACTAAATTTAAGATTTTCTGGCCAATTAAGGCATAAAAGACACACTCATGGTAGATTTAAGAGAATCCTCTGACTCAGCAAGTAAATTATGTGTATTTGGTTCTGTGACCACTGATGTCCAGAGCAAACCTACGCTCTTGTCAGTAACTATCATCCCCAAAGTTTTGAAAACCCTCCGCTTTCAACTACGTTTATAACAGAATCAGTCTCTGTTTAATTTCCAGTAATGCAGCATTGAGACACTTTAATCTTCTAGCTAACTGTATGTAGTACCTTTGGAGGTCAGAGGTCAGAGAACACTGATGGTCTAGGCTCTCTTGATTAATGTGTTACTTCCTGATTAAAAGCAGAAAAGTGAGCAGACACAGCACTCAGTCTGGCGGCGGCTGCAGAAACTGCTCCTTTACTGCTCCCTCATCTATTTTAAAACACTCGCCCATTTTTTCTTTTTTTACGTCTTTGACTGCTGTGATTTTTCTCTCTGGTACTTTTGAATTGTCCTGAATATTTTGTGGACCTCTCTGCTGCCTGACTCCTGCAGTTCAGCTCTACTGTTGTTACACCCGGAGCAGAAGTATGGCTGAACGGCTCTATGAAGGTAAAGAACATGCAGCCTTATACCTGCGGTACAGAGTGGCGCCCCACGAGTTGATCGGCAAGATTATGGAATATATGGAGAAAAGGGTATGTGCAGGTTTTTGTTTTTTGAGAAAGCTGCCTCAAGCATATACATTTCAAACTGTGCTCTGTCTTGAAACGTTGTGTTTTAATGATTTATTGAAGTTGTGCTTATGCTAAAATATATATATATATATTTCATTCAGACACCACAACAGTACAAACTGGCGGTAGATGTGGGCTGTGGTTCAGGACAGGGGACCGTCTTCTTGGCACCGTACTTCACCAAGGTGGTTGGGGTAGACGTCAGCCCCGCTCAGCTGGAGATGGCATCAGCCAATGGCAGCCCAGGAAATGTCTCGTACAGGTGAGGATACATGTTGTAGATCACATGTATCAAACACAAGCCCCCTCGAGAGCTTGATCATTATTGGCTTAAAATTCAAACCAATATTTTAAGACTTTAAATAAGCTTACACCGCTTTAAAGGGCATACTGAAAATAAACTACATCTCCCACAATGCATTTAATCGCTACCCACAATGATAACAGAATCTCACCATGAACGAGACGTTAAGACGATTTTCAAAACTGATGGACTTTGTAGAAAAACCTCTCCAAAACTAGCCCCAACATGTCCAAGAAAAGAAAAAATGTTGCACCAGGAAGGCAGATTCATGAACAATGGAAAAATAAATCTAACTTGCTAACCTTAAGGTGAAAAAAACAGTATGTCTTTTGTGTTATGAGGCGGTGTCAGTTGTGAAAGAGTATAATCTACATCAGCATTTTGACAGGAAACACAGAGCTATATATGCTAATTTTAGCCTACAAGAGAAACAAAGAATTGCTTCCGCTTCTGAAACCAAGGTAATGGATACTCTCAGTGATGCAAGAGCAGGTTTACAACCACAAACCTTGAGTTTAATACAATAATGAGTGAAATATTTGAAACTTGAATACATAATAAGTACAGAAACAATTATGTAACTAGAGCTGAGCAATTTTATCGATTCTGCGATATATATCGATATTTTATTTCCTCAAAGAGTCACAGTCAATTCCGGAAAGCACTTACGTGATTAAGTTACGTCGGTTTAGCACGCGCATTGCAGTTGTAAACAACAATGGTGCCCACCAGATTCAAACGCTCCAAAGTTTGGCTTCACTTCACCAAATAAAGCTGTCAACAAGGCAACTAGCAGTGATTGTAAAGTGGAGATAACAGCGTCGGGAGGGAACACGGACTAACATGCAGAAACATTTGCGCACACAAAATGCGATAACGAGTGTCGTGTTATTTTGACGGACTGATGAAGATCTCACCAGCAGCAGTAGCCAAGCTTAAGATCACCTCTGGTAACTCTTTGTACAGTAGCTACTTTCCCTTTGACTGCCTATAATGCTTTTCTTTGTAAAACCTGCTATAACATTAATGCTATGCTATTAAACAAATGTCTTCTCTGCTGTTTTCACTCTTTTCCTCCATGACTGTTCCAACCACCTCAAACACAGACAGTGTCCAGCAGAGGAGTTACCGTTCTCACCAGGGGAGGTGGACCTCCTGACGGCCATAACGGCGGCCCACTGGTTCGATCCCCAGCGGTTCCTCAAGGAGGCTGACAGGGTGCTTCGACCTGGAGGCTGCCTGGCGGTCCTGGGCTACGACATCAACATGAAGCTGGAGTACGGGGACGTCTCAGAAGCTCTCAATGACGTCTGTAACGAGGTCCATGTCAAAGCTTAACTGTTGGATTTATTGTTGAGTTCTTTGAATACGAGTTTCCAAACTAAAGGCTGAATTATATAGAAAAGCTTAAAACAAAGTATCTGCTTTGATGTGTGATATTTAAAAAAAAAAAAGAAAATATTGGAAAAGGCCACAGCAAATATGATTTAACTGCCTATAAACGGACACACTCAACTAAAAATGGCAAAAATTCCTTTGTGTCACTTTTTATTTTTAAAATCACTGAAAAAGAAGGAAAAAACATATCTTTGTCAAGAAAAGTTTTCAGAAAATACAGCAACACGTGAGAAAAGAAAACATTTCACAAACATTCAAGAAAAAAAAAAACTAAAAATTAAATTCCTGAAATGTTACAGGTTTTAGCAAATATATTAAAGCAGCTTAGCCTCCACGCCTCTAGGGGGACCCACTGAGTTATAAATAGCAAAAACGTCTTTTGTGCCACTTCAAATTTTTACAATCACATAAAAAGTATTTTAGAAAAAACAATATTTTAATTTAATTTACATTGTTGATTTTGTTTTTATTTTCTTAAATGTTTACTCAATGCTAAATATATATTTTTTGATAAACCAAGAAACCATTTGGTTTTCTAAAAAAGAAAAAAAAGTTACTTTCTTTTTGACATTGTGACCTTTTTGTCTTTTCTTTGCAGTATTTCACCTTCACGCTGTTTTTATGCCCTCTCGTGTCTTTACGCCTTCACGATGTCTTTATTCCTTAATGCTGTTTTTTAAGCCTTCACTCTATCTTTACGCCTTCACTCTATCTATATGACTTCACGCTATCGTTACACCTTCACTCATTTTTTATGCCTTCATTCTTTCTTTATGCCTTCACTCTTTTTTTTTACGCCTTCACTCTGTATTCATGCCTTCAAGCTGTCTTTATGCATTAATGCTGTTTTTAAGCCTTCACTCTATCTTTACGCCTTCACTCTGTCTATATGACTTCACGCTATCGTTACGCCTTCACTCATTTTTTATGCGTTCATTCTTTGTTTATGCCTTCACTCTTTCTTTACGCCTTCACTCTGTCTTCATGCCTTCAAGCTGTCTTTATGCATTAATGCTGTTTTTTAAGATTTCACACTCTTTACGCCTTCACTGTGCCCTAATGTCTTCACACTGTCTTTACGCCTTCACGCTGTTTTGACGCCTTCACGCTGTTTTGACGCCTTTACGCTGTTTTTATGCCTTCACGCTGTTTTTACGCCTTCGCGCTGTTTTGACGCCTTCACGCTGTTTTGACGCCTTTACGCTGTTTTTATGCCTTCACGCTGTTTTTACGCCTTCGCGCTGTCTTTATGCCTTCACAGTGTCTTTATGCATTAATGCTGTTTTTTAAGCCTGTATACTGTCTTTACGCCTTCACTGTGCCCTTATGTCTTCACTCTGTCTTTACGTCTTCACTCTGTCTGTACGCCTTCACACTTAAAAGAATTTTATCAAACAAAGTGCATCAAAGGAAACATGAAAATAGCACCGTCCTCAACACAGTTCTTCTCTTTCCCTTGTCAGTTATACGCTGCCCTGCTGCCTTTCCAAAGTGATTATCTCAGACTGAGCCGTATGAACATCTACTTGAACATGTTTAATTCCTGCTCTTATCCGGACAAAGAGTGGTGAGTATTACTTGACGTCAACATCACATCCCAGCTTCCCGACTACCAACTCATTTTGTGTACCGCCTCGACTAGGACTGAGTGTCTGCCAGTGAGGAGGACTATGCCTCTGACAGGATATATCGGCATGATTGAGACCTTCTCCATCTACCAGAACCTGAAAAATCAGGACCCTGCTGAGGCTGAACGCCTCTCAAATGACATCCAGAACAAGTGAGACATTAACCTCCAACACATCCACCAGTCTGATCGTTAACTTGTGGCTTTGAGCTCTCACCTCCACTCACCTGGCAGCGAGCACCGAACTCATAATCTCCTCCAGAAATATATTTGTCATCATCAAAAACTGCTGAAATGTGTCTTTAAATACTGTCACAGTCTTCCGGGGTTAATCAGAAAAGCCTAGAATTGCTTGACTTAGCCTAACCGTTGAAGGCTTTTACTGCTTTGATAACATGGGCGTCATTAATTCCTGCTGTTGGTGACGGGACCGAACAGCCCACCCAGCAGAATATATGAAGAGTGCTGAGCTGTAACTTTTACATGCAGGAAAAGAGTAGGACATTGTGTTTAATTACTCTGACAGTTTAGGAACATTGAAACACAGCTCTGATCTCTGGCACTTTGGTGAAGTTGACCTGTCTTGGAATTCTGATTTATTTGCTCCTTGAGTAATTTCTAACTTGGTTTTCCACACCAGGCTGCTGTCTGTCATGAAGGCATCCTCTCCCGACACAGAAGTGACCGTGGTCGTCCCGTATTTCTACTGGCTGGCGTGTAAACCTCCATCAGTCTGACTGCCTGACTGTTTCCCAACCTTCTTCGCTGATGCATTGAGCAAATCTTTGTCCATTCGTGGCTTTTTCCCAGTTTGTGCAAATTGTGATTACTGGTTGCGACCAGTGCAGAGCCAAAAAGCTGAAATTAAAAAAAAAAAAAAAAAAACATGTCTTATAAATATCAGGGATTTGAAATGGTCTATGTCTCATGTAAGGTTTATTATCCTCAAAAAAACATACCTGTAAATAACCCAGTCCATCATGCTTTCATTTCCATTCACCACAGCATGACACTCGCGCCACCGTGCTTCACTGTGTACAACAGTAACAGGTTTAAGTCATGTGTGGTGTATTCCTTAGTAGCTGGAACCTTCAGTTTTAGCCTCACGTGACTAGGATACCTTCTATAAAATGTTCCATCCATGACTGCATGAAAACATGCAGGGACTGAGGCTTTTTTTGCTTTAAAAGTGTTTAGTCATTCAGGACAGAATGTCTCTTTTCTCAACATGAGTTGGTTCAAGTGATTAAAGGATCTTAAGCTCAGTTTTTGTTAAAAATTAGGTGTATATTTTGTGCATTTTGTACATTGTAGAGTTGTCCCTATTCTTATGCAAACATGCATCAAGGCACCTTGAAACTGAGGATTTCAACTCTGAGGAAAAACAAGTTATTTGCTCAGACGCTTAGAAAACAAATAGTTCTTGTTCAGAAATTCAACGACAACAGCTGAGACGAAAATAAGTCAATTTAATAAAGTATCCTAATTTATTATTCAAAATTCACAACATGCATTACAGCCGAGCAAAACAACCTCCCAGAAATGAAATAAGGAACTATTCTACTTTCAGATTCCAATATTCAAAATTATTTTGTCTGCAAGACATTTGTCAGTTGAAAATAAATGACATTTATTGATTTTTTTTTTTTTTTTTTAAAGATTTTCCCCTCAAAAGTAGAAAAGAAGTTTCTGTCGCCCAGCCAGCCATATTTGTTAACTTCGAAAAAATCCCGGTACAAAACATACCGAACCAATCGCGAAAGAGCTTTACGTGATTAATGCTCACAACAGCCGAACAAGTACAGCTGGCCAGTACGGTGTCTGACACCTGATAACACCTCTAACCATTTGAGTCTATCATTCATCTGCTGTATTCAAAGACTCCACTCCCAGATGCAGCAAAGCAGACCCACAGCATGACAGGACCTCCACCGTGTTTTACCATGGATCTCCTTTACCGGTTCATTGTCAGCAGCTTTTCTGATACTTCTGTCAGCTCTCATCTTGTTACAAAGAAATTAACTGCAACGAGAGGATTTCAAAAGATTCTTGATGTCATATTATAAGATTAAATGCCACATTGGATAAGTTGTTTTTACGCCATTAATCCTTTTTTGTTTAAGGTGCCACTTTAAATCTAATTGATACTGTTGTGGATTTAATGTTGGGTATTTGCAGGCAGATGTTTCAGGAAGAGATGAAGGATCAGAGACGGTGAAATGAATGAATAAGTCAAGACGTCGGGGCTCAATTACATATGAAACAGAACCTGAACCTTTTTGTTCAAAGCTCCATTATTCTCTCCACTTTCTGCTCCCCTCGCCGCCCTTTCTCCACCTTCTGGGAATCACTCATCCAAAGCCGGCTGAGCGTCCTCCTCTCTGCTGTTATTTATGAGTTCACAAATTGTTTCGGGCCGTGAGAGCAGATTGTAATTAAAATGTGAATCTCACAGCACTATTTTACTGTGAGACTCTCATCTCGGTAATTCCATCCACTAAATATGAATCCCATTTTCATTCCAAATAGATGCTTTATTTTGTTGAAGTTAAACATTTTTTTTTGTGACCTGAGATTTCCACTCTGTCATAATAAGGCGTCCACCGGGTCCCTACAGCATCCCCTCCGTGCGTTTGCTCCTCCACACCACGACGGCGGTCATCAGCAGGGTGACCAGCACGGGCACGGCGATGAACGGCGCCAGGACGGCGACCGGCGGGTCGTGGAGGAGCCGGCCGGTCAGAGGGCAGTCGTGGAAGTAGGTCCGGTGAATCTGCATGAAGAAGCCGTCGACCACTTGATTGGGCCAGAAGCAGTCCAGCCTCAAGGCCACCTGGTAGGTGCAGTTGGTCAGTCCCTCGTAGATCCTGCAGAGGGCGACGACACACAGACAAATGTGCATTTTTGCTTTGGGAACTCAAAGGCAGAAGCAAGAGAAAGAATTAGTGACAGATTTTTGGTGCCTTAGAGTTTAAAACTTCAGCTAAACATTTCTCTTTGCAGATTTCAGATTGAACTCTTTCCTTGTGATGTCTTTGAAACGTCCTCTCAGAGGGGGGCAGCAGTGTGGGACTCTTATTGGTCAGGGAGAAAAAATAAAAGGCAAAAGAGTTTCTAGAATTACCAGAGGGCTTAATGCAGCTAAATATAACTGACAGGTGGGAGAGAGCTGGAGATGCATACCAACAGGGTGGCACGTACCAGACCAGGGGGAAGATTCTGATCCAGACGGTGCTCCGACGCATCGGATCAGGAGCGCAGTAGATATCATCCCCCCCCCCCCCCCTTTTTTAATATGATCAGACAAAACAAGGTTTCTTCAAAATACTCCCACCTCCGGGCGGTTCAGATGACGGCTGAATCGATCACTGTGGATCCAGGATGCAGCCCAGTTTCCCCCCTCAACAGTTTTGTTAGGAACCAGACCCAATTCGGGTGACTGCACCTTTAATTTCGGTTTAAGACAAAAAATAACAGATTAAAAAGTGGAAAATCACACCGAACGCAGGTGTGACAAACATGTGGGGATTAACGCCTCATCACGGTCGATGATGTGTCGGTTCAGATTCGGGGCACAGGTGGCCAAAGCTGTCAGTCATTACAGGGTCTGAAGTAACATCTCCATTCATCTGGTCATATTGGATGTTATTATTAGGCAAATAAAAATATATTCATTTTTTACCATGTAATTATTCATTTAACAAAAATGAAGCCAAAAAACCCAAAAATAATTCAATGAACAGGCAATCCTAAGTACCCCTAGCAACGTGGTATGATTAGTTTGAAGCTCTCTCCGTGGCTTCCAGACAAACCTCTGGGGAATGTTTCCCCACTCGTGATTCAATCTTCCTGTCCAACAAGGTTTTGTGTCATTTTTCAAATTGATGTGCAGTAATATATTCTTTTGAATGCTATTGCTTATGTCTTACCCTCTTGGCATTGTGTTAACCCGTTAGGCGCCGGAGTCTTTTCAAGAAAATATACAATTTTGATATCAAGATTTCAAAAGGCTATAACTTGAAAGCAGTTTGGGATAAATGTATACTGTCAATGAGAAAATAGTTTCAGTATCACTCAAAGTCTGTAATGGGAGTGAAATTATTAATCTAATTTGCATATTATGATGTCACAAGGTGGCGGCCATATTGGAAAATGTTCAATTTTGATATCAAGGTTTCAAAAGGCAATAACTTTAAAGTGGTTAGAAATAAAGGACATACTGTAAATGAGAAATATCTTCAGTATGAACCAAAATGTTGGAATGGATGTAGATTTGTCATCTAATTTGATTATTGTGATATCACCTGCCCAAACCTGCCCAGTAGTCCTCATTTTCAGATTTTTCCTCAAGCCCCAATGAACAATGAAAGCTTTCATTTTCAGCGAACAATCACATCATAAAGTCATGAAATCTGGAGTTTGGTTTCAATATTTTCCTTTCAAAGAACTGGTGGCCATATCTATTTGATTGATTGGTGATGAGGATCCAGAATTCATCATTTGACAAAGGGATGAAATCAATGGGCTCAGAATTTGTCAGATCATCTCCATCAACAGACTCATCAAAATTTAGGCTCCACTTTCAATACTCTTCCTCTTCTCTCAAGAACTCTCAGCCGCCACCACATCATCATCATCACACCATCATCATCATCCATCATCATCATCATCATCATCATCATCATCATCATCATCATCATCATCACCACCGTGATTTCTGGTGCGCCATTAGCAGTGTATTTTTTTTTCCACGGCTTCTCCCATGTTGCCAGGACAACCGCGGTTGTTTTCATCCCCACTACATTTTTCCATATTTGTGGTGTTATGAGCCTCCCTGACACCTCGACCTGCTTGGCGATCGCAGAATGTTTTCACCCCCGGCCACACACTGAGGTTGAAGCATCCGATATACTTTGTGCTGATTGTGGACTAGGGTGCATAGACTCACCGTCACTAGTTTCTGCTTCACTGGACAACTGCACGTCTTCCTCCTCGGAATCGGAGTTCGCCAGAATCTGACAAAGTACTTCGTGGGCGGTAAACCAGCTTCTTGACATCGTGAGTAAATGAAAAAACATTTCGTTCTGCTCTGCTCTCGCAACGCTCAGCATTTCTACCACTCCTTCGCAGTGCTTCTCTGTGCCGGAGTGTGTTTTTACAAACTGATTTTACGCTAAAACTTTGAATAGCGCCACCACCAAAAATGGTTCTCAGATTACAGGCACACATGTCCGCCATCTCCTGGTGAAAAGTAGTAACAATAATCGGCTTCACATTTATAGATACAGCCCGTTATAGTCAGTAATGTTGCATGTCGCAATATTGGGACTTTGGCGCTTAAAGGGTTAAGACATTTCTGAATCCTCTGGAAGCCTGGAAGGGGCTACTTAGTATTGTCCTCATAATGGATTTTCTGTCTTGTGAAATACAAACCAGCAGAGTGAAAGCAGCTGTTGTTCATCCGGTCATCTTGAGGTTGTGTTTGCTTTATATCCTCTGAGATCAGAAGACTTTTAGGAGGTTTTTATATTAAAAGAAAAAACAACAATGAAGGAGATACTAGTTTTGACAGCCATCATGATGCCATCCCTCATGCTTGTGCAAATGCCTTCCTCAACTACAACAAAATATTATCACAGTTATTTTTATTCTCAGTTTTGAGAGTGTTTGTCACTTTAGATGGCACCAGGATCGACTCGGCCGGTATGTAGCGGTGTCGCGTGTCAGATTGTGTGCATACGTGCCTGCTGCATTTCAGATTCGGCGCTCTCAAGGACCAAAGCCTCGTTCAGGTGTGTAAAAGCTTGGATTGAGTTTCGAGTGGCGGGTTAAAATTAGGGATGCGAGTTTTAAGATTTGGATTCAGCTTGGATGAATGATCGTCACGAGTGCTGCATTTGACACGCGAACTGGGCTCAAAAATGAAGGAAACGTGTGTTTAGTAGGTGATGCCTCAGTTGTAAAGGTGCTTCCTGTGGTCGAGCTGGTCGCTGGTTGATCATCCTGTTTCATGACACAACTGCAAACCCTCAAAATGCCTGTTGAGTTTTTTTTTTTTTTTTTCCCAGCTGTCGCAGCACACACATGCTCATGCCAACAGGCACCAGTGATTTGGTGGCCCATGGGAGAACAGCGAGCTCTGTTTGGACTGGAGCTGATCCTCTGGGCCCCCCAGCTCCTTTCATCCCCCCCGTCTGACTCATCCTCTATGACTAATGTTTGGAGAAGAAGCCACGGCGCACCGGGACGCTGTCTCACACAGAAACACAAAGAACACCATTTCAAACAGGTTTTCAGTTTCGGGAGGTTGAGTCTCTCTTTCACAGTGCTGTCCAAAATGTATTTGTTTGGCCTTTTTCTCAATAACGTTCTCATTTTATCTTCTTTTGCTACGTTTTTGAGTTTTACAGCCAATGACGTGACTCTGAATGTGAACTTAAACAGATGGCGAATGTTTAGGTCCGATGAGCTGATGGTTTGATTAATGCTGAATGTGAAGCTGACGTCACACTGTGTTGAAGTTTGGGTTTGAGGTAGAAGCTTCTAAAATCACTTCTAAATGTGTTCATCCATTTCGTACTAAAATATTCACCTTAGAACATCATAAAATGAAAAATGCAGAAAAGGAGGAGCCAAAACTGTTAAACGACTGAATTCCAGTATGAGGAAAGGGTGGCAAAATGTTTATTTTTGAAACTACAACTAGTCTTCCTAACTGTTAAACTATTAGAGGGCTGCAGAGGAGCTGATGCACCCATAGACTGTATGAGGAGAACTGGACAAACCGCCTGTGACATCACCCACAGGGTTTCTGAAAAAACAGTTTTTATTCCCCGAACTGCGCGGTGCCATGAGGCAAATGGACAGAACGAGCAGGCGGGGAAACCCGCTGAAACACGCCTGCCTTATGTCAGTAACAGTTAGCTATCTTAGCTTGGCTTAAATAGCTAATGATGCTAATCAATATTACTTTACATTAATTCTCATCAAATCTGCTGTAACTGTGGCTCCCAGATGAGTTCTGCCAGAGCTGAATTGAGATAATCGCTCAAAGGAGAGGAGAGGAAAATTACAGTTTGTTGAATGACCACGAGGCTCGGGCTCCAAAGGCGACAGCTGGGGAGTTAGCTAGCACCGCTAGCACTGGCAGCAGCTGGAACAGCCAACTCCTCCAGCCAAACTGCCTTCCAGGTTGGCCTGGACTCCTGCCGGGTGAAAAAATGGTCTGCCAGCCAACAGCCAACTAACTTCCTTCACTGGAACCAAGCTCCCATGAGGCCGAGCTCAGATTAAGGTCTGCATCAGTCCTGGACAAGGAATCTCGGTTAGAAGAGGCTCCGCGCTGTCATGTAGCTGAGGTCTAAGCTCAGCCAGAGCTCCAGCAGTTTAGTCAAAATGGAAAATAATGGCAGTTAGCATCATGGGTTAGCATGAGCTAAGCTAAGCCAAAATAGCATGGTGGCTGTGATGACTGGGGTCAGGTGGGCGTGTTCCAGCCAGTTACCAGGGCTGTTCATTTTGCCCAGCTTTGGGTTAACAGGTGTTAACTGCTGAAAAATGACATCACCCGATGTTTGCCCAGTTCTTTTTATAGAGTTCATGACTGGAATGGCCTGAACTTTGCAAACTTTCTACGCTTTCTATGTAAAATGTCTTGAGATGACTTTGTACCAAGGTGGGGCTTTACAGGTGAATTGAACTGAACTGAACTGCACTGAATAGGACTGAACCGCAGTGATTAACTTACTCCTGGTTTTCAGACATGTTGGTGGCAGAAAATGAAATCATAAGGATAAAGATTTAAAAAAAAAAGCTTTGTTGTCTGTCATGCTCTGAAGCTGTTTATAGCAACTGATTTAAAGACACACTATGTAACCTTCCAGTCCAGGCCACAAGCGTGCACAAAGTTCATGTGTGATTTAACATTGAAATGAAAACGTAGTCATCTACTTTCATTTTAGTGACAGTTTACGTCTCCTCCTCCTGACTCCCTGGGATTTCCTTCCTCACAGTGACATCATCAACTTTCTCTCCTTCACTTGAATATATGAAGGTAAGCTAATAATTCATATCACCTCTAGTGGGACAAGATGCTGCCAGACAGCCACGTTTCAACACGGTAATTTTAGTTTTGGTAACAAACGGATCCATGTCTTCACCGTGGCATTAAAACAAGCTTTACTAAATTATCTTCACTTCGTTGTTTTTAAATATTTTGAAATCTAAATCTTACTTTTAGCAGCTTTAAGTCCACCTTAACTCTCTCCTCCTCTGTGTGGAGATTTTCTTTTGTGCATCTGTGATGTCACAGTTCAGCCCAGTGATGGATTTCCATATAAATATAGACACATGCGTCCTTAAAATGTTTTCCAAATGGTCGTGCTCAAACTTGACTGGTATTTCAGGAAGCGTCCCAACTTTTTTCGAGGGGGAACCTGCTGTAAAGGGACTCACTCGGTCGTGTCGGGCCAGCTGCACCACAGTCCTCGGTCCAGTCCCGCCATCTCCAGTTTGAACTTGCTCAGGCAGAGTTCGTCGATCATCCTTTCGTAGAAATGACTGTTGCAGCCAGACGCCGATGGGAGGACTTGAGCTGCAGAAACAGAAGAAACGGCGTGAATAGAAAACTTCTACTGCAGTGGATGATAAGCAAAAAGAAAAAGAAATGTCTAATTATAAATATACAAAGCACCGCAGCGGTTATCTGCTTGTTTTTACTCTTTATTAATTAGGAACGTGTTTGTGCAACAAAC
The DNA here is from genome assembly GCA_018398805.1 of Hirundichthys speculiger. Classification (NCBI taxonomy): domain Eukaryota; kingdom Metazoa; phylum Chordata; class Actinopteri; order Beloniformes; family Exocoetidae; genus Hirundichthys; species Hirundichthys speculiger. The sequence goes on along the minus strand of JAGFBZ010000821.1, from coordinate 9,732 downwards.
AAGGTCGCGTCCTGGCAACGGTTGTTCCTACCGGCTCATTTCTTTCCTATTAGGAAAGATTTTAATTTGCAGTGGAGTCCCAGTCCCGCTTGTTTACTTCAGAGATGCGTGTAAACAGCCTCTTAATGTGGAGGCGGACCAGCAGCGCTCCCGCAGGGCTCCGGCCTGAATGCAACACGGCGCCGTGGGCGGCGGAGGCTAATGAAGGCCCGCGTGGAGGCGAACAGGTTGCTGTCAGGACGGAGAAACGCCGCCATCTCAGTCTGCGCCGGACTGATAACAGCCACGTGGAGGCCGCCGTGTTAGCTCGGGGTCCGCTGGCTCTCCTGGGGCGCAGAAACGCTCGACGGGGGGGCGGACGTGTTGACCCAGGGGTTCGAGCAGAGACGCCATGTGAAAAACAGCCGAGGCCTCGAGAGACGGCGCTGCAAATACTGGACACGCTTGTGTTGTCTTTTTTTTCTTCCAAAATAAACGAAGCTCCGGCACACTTGTTTTGTATCCCGCCGAGCTGGAGCGCCGTCGTGTTCCACCCGTCTGTCTGCAGGCGGCTCGTACTGACGTTAATGTGGCCTCCAGCGTGGCGGTAGCCAGAACGGCGTTCTCCGTTCCAGGAAAACTGAGGCAAACACAACAACTTTAACAGAACTATAACTCAAAGAAAGCCCAAAACAAAAGGCTGGAGTACGAGAAGGTAACACCTGGAGGAACATCTCCCAACTAACAAGGTTATTTGGCAGCAGGTCGCTGGTACAACAAGAGCCTGTTGAAACTCTCAGAGTTCAAAAATTATGGGAAAAACTGCGTCTATAAATCTTTCAAGGCAGTGGTTCTCAAACTTTTAATACTGCGTACCAAGGTTATTATAGTTTTGAAATTTTCTTTAGTTTTTATTTTTATTTAGTTTTCCAGTTTGCTTTTTTATTTCAGTTTAGTTTTAGTTAGTTCAACAAGTAATTTAGTAGTTTTAGTTTAGTTTTTATTTTGAGGAATTGACTAGTTTCAGTTTAGTTTTTATTTAGTTTTAGTCTTAGTTTTAGGTTTTTCTTCTTCTTGCAGTATGCAGCAGATTATACACCTTTTCGACTTAAAAATTGTGGACATGCGCCCCTAGTGGCCCCGCCATAACTGGACTGTGCGGTGCTCCACCAACTAACCCAAACACAGCAGCGTGGAGCATCTGTTACGGATAACACAGACATGTCTTGGATTGATGATGTTAGGCAGTGGCCTCTAGTTACAGATGAAGGTAGTTTATCGCTGTTTTTAATGATTGGTTATGGAAATAGCATGATCTATTCCCATAATCAAACACTAAAAACTGTGGAACGCTGGCTATAACTAACGTCAACAAGCCATAAAGATTATGCTACTGTAACATTAACGCTAGCGGTAAATTCGGCTATGTGTTAATGTTATATTTAATTTATTTTATCATCCACCTAAGTCATTCATTCATTAATTTATTCATTCATTTATAGGCTTGTGCTAGTGCCGAGGGCTACAGTAGCCTCATACTGCTGTTCTTTCGGCCAGAATCGTCCGGGACTCTCAGTGAGACTATGAGTAGTACGAGATTGAATGTTAACGAAAACTCACCCGGCTGTATTCATTTGGAACAAAGTCATTTCTGTTGATATTTTTCACCCACGTCTTCCTAACTTCTTGTTCTGCAAACAAGGCAGTCTTCGTGCATACTTTCTTCTTCCATTGTTGGCACAGTTTATGACGGAACATGTATTCCCACTCGACCGACTCGACATTATAAAAATATATATTTGTAGAAAGAGAAAAAACACTGGTTAATCTGCGAGCCGGTGAAAGTGTCGCTCTGTAGCACCCTCCAGTAATGGCGGACGGGGTACTTCCGGGGGGCTGGCCCGAAAAGGTCTATATCCGCTATGCTGCCCCCTCTCTGGAGGGAGGGTAGCATAGCGGCTGCTGCAGGACAGGCGTAATCTCTATGGCAGTAATCGAGGGAGAAAACGAAACGACAACGAAAACGAAGCTGAATTTATCTACAATTCAGTTTAGTTTTAGTTAGTTTTACATCCTTCATTGTAGTTTTTATTTAGTTTTCGTTTTTTTTTTAATTGTAGTTTTTATTTTTATTTCAGTTAACTGAAATATTTTTTCATTGCTAGTTTTAGTTTTAGTCTTAGTTTTCGTTAACTATAATAACCCTGCTGCGTACCACCTGAGAGACTGTTCAGCTCTCTGAGTTCCACCATGATGACCAACTTTAAAATACAGTGATCCCTCGCCAATTCGCTCTTTAAGTTAGTTATTCGTGGATTTTTCAGAAATATATAATATAATTAAAAAAATCAATAAATCGTGGAAACATCGCAGGATCTTGTGCACATTCTCTCACAGCAAAGAAATGTTGTGAGTCAGTCTGGCCCCTTTAAGAAGGTGGCCTTATGGGTAATGTAGTGTGTGTGTCGTTGGAAGGCAGAATGAAAACGGGGTTAGATGAAAAGTGTAGTGAGCATCAACAGCAGCCCAGCGTGTATAGATTTACATTCTCTGTTAACCGACAGGAGCCCAACAATACAACCTGTGTGATGTTACAAGTTCCATGCAGAGAAAACCAGACTTTTTATTTTGTTGTTGTTAGCTTGTTACCCGCTAATTAGGAGCCAAAATTAGCCCAGTAGCGGTTTGTTTACTACGGTTCAGAGACCAGAGGCTGTGAAGGTAACAGAAAGACCACAGTTGAGCCTTTTTCTTGTTTCGCTGCAGTGCCTCACTACTTTTTTGCGGGTTTTTAAACATATTTTTAAAACACATCATTTAGGCTCGGGGGCTCCGGCTCCAGTTCATGGATTTTGAGTTTTGCGGGGGGGCACTGGTCCCCATTAACGTGAAAAAATAAGGGATTACAGTATAACCATATATGCCTTCTCAATTAGCTTTTAATTCACAGGTAAGATGTTTATTCCTTATTATAGGGTTGCTCCTAGCTTGCTCATGTTAGCTCATGTTAGCTCATGTTAGCGCGATTTCAAAACTACATATGATCAGGTTTGATGTATTAAAGTTTGTGCTTATTTTTCCCTCCTTCGACTTGGAGTATTTGTCCATAAATAACCAGCGAACTATCCTCTTCTGAAACTTTAACGAAGTTCCATATAATCGCCCCACGTTTGTTTGTTTTTGTCAGCGCACTGTTCCGCAATGCTGCATTCAAGTTGTAACGTAAATTCCTCCGTTCCCTCGTTTGCTCGTCGTTCTTTCGGCCTTCTCATTTTTTTTCTATTTTGTATATGTAACATGTGGGCAAATACTGCGAATATCAATTAAAGTCAGCAACTACTAAAATTATCACCAGAGTTAATGAGTTTTTTTCTGGCATGAGGGGGTATTCTCGATTTTCCTTACTGAGAAATCGTTTTTTCTGATTATGTCGACGTCACTTGAACATAACATTTACTGCCGGTCAAATATATATGTTATCGGGGCTGTTCGTCGTGATATAGGACTTATCGGGATGACGTCATAATTTCCTGTTATCGGTCCGATATTTATCGGGTCGATAATTATCGTGCACCCCTAATCATGATGCCATATTTTTTTCCACAACTTGGTACAGTTCCACAGTTTAAGCATTTTCTCTGTTTTCTTTGTTCTACTGTGAATAAAATATGGGTTTCTGACTCCTTGATTAAAGCACTTCACGGCTCACACGCGCACTCACCTGCCAGCAGCAGCAGCAGCCCTGCTCTCAGGGGCCACGCGCTCTCCGGGGCCATGCCTGAAAACAAACTCCGGCGCGCGCTTCGTGTGCTCACTCCCGTGGAGATCCGCAGCACGCGCCTCATTCTCGCCCAACCGTTCCAGCCAAACCGCCGGTTCAGGACCGACGGCGCCGACGCGAGAAAGCGAATCAACGGCGGCTCCGTGGTGCTCGGCAGGGGGAGAGGGCGCCCACTGACTGTGCGGAAAAAAAGGCGCCCCCCCCGCGTTGACCCTCCGCTGTCTGCAGCCCCCAGTCACAGCCTGTCATCTGAGCCCCTCACGCGCCGCTGCGCGCAACGTGGAGTCGCTCACAGGGGACTTAACAAGAGTCAGGCTCCAAAATTAGCGCCAGGCATTATGACGTCACAGAATCACACTGGAGTAAAGGCCACACAGTAGTTTCCACTGCAGATTTCTATTAAAGAGACGTATGCCATTTTATTTTTTCAATTTCCTGAGGCATAAATTTGATTTGATGCATATATATATATATATATATATATATATATATATACACACTAAAAACTGTTGGGTTGAAAAATAACCCAACCTTAACCCAACTGCTGATCAACATAGGGACAGAACACGCGCTGGGTTGTTTTGACCCAAGTGCTGGGTAGTCCCATTTAACCCAGAAAGTTGGGTTATTCATTTGACCCAACCTCTGAGAAAAATTAACTGTATTGCTGGTTTAAAATAACCCATTCACTGGGTTGTTATTCATTTGACCCAACCTCTTAGTAAAATTAACTTTATTGCTGGGTTAAAATGACCCATTCACTGGGTTGTATCCTGCATTATATAATTATTATTATTATTATTATTAATAATAATAATAATAATAGGCTATAATAATTATATAAATAAAAAGTATCTTATTATTGTATGGTTAGGGTTAGAAAACAACTACAATTTTAGTATTTTGTTGTGTAATTTATAATGATTTTCCATTATGAAAACACTATAGAAAAATATGTTACATTTTTTTATTGACATTTGTCCTCAGATTTTTTAACACCTTTAGAAATAATAGTTTGAACAGCTCTTCACAAATAGTATATAATAATAATTCACACACTCACACACACCTTTAGAAATATTAAAGTTTAAGTCAACAGTTTCAAAAAGCAATGGAACATTTCACACACACACACACCTTCACAAAGCAATGGAGCAACATCATTCACTCGCTCACCCACCCCTCCCCACATTAGACAGTCTAGGCTTCAGAACCTTGCAAAGCAATGCACAGCCTCAAAAAGCTGACGGACGCAGGCTCATGTCCAGCGATCTTGTATATGGCGTGCTGAAGAAACTCCCAGGTAGGGAGGCACTGTTTGGTGTATTCAACATCAAACACGTAAAACATTTTAAAGCACAGGTCCACTGTCTCCAACAGTGACTCCACAGCTATGGCGTTCCCAGCCACGATGGAAAACACTTGGCTGCTGGGTTGCATCTCATCTCCTAGCCACAGGACATGTGGGGATGGGTGGGTGGAAGCCAGGTACTTCACCATATTGGTCCCAACCTGTGAATTATACATCAGTCACTTAGTGTTGCAATATAAACAAAAATATAATGTATATATATATATATATAATGATAGTTGGATAAACTTACATAACCACTGTCGGTATCATCTTTCAGACAAGGAAATTCGTTTACCAGCGATGTAGCAAGAGCTTTCTTGGTTTCAGAGGATGGCCTGTCAAGTAGACAACAGCAGTTTCGTTTGTCAAAAAAGGAGCAATATGGTAGCATTTGATTCACACTTTAGTTGGAATATTTTTACTATCACCATGATGATACAACAAACTTAACTGAAAAAAATGACCAATTAATAATTTAATAGCTATTCACAAATAATAAAACATAACCAGTTTTTGCTATTTTAAATTTCATTCCAACTGTAAAATACATCAATTGAGAGCATATTGTCTTGAAATCTATCTATCATCAGTTTGAAAGCATCAGTGAAATAAGTAAGCACTCAGTAGGACATGGTCACGCATCCCTGCTCTGTGTTCACAGGCAAAATTATGCATAACTCACTTACGTTTAACCATTGGTTTTGATGAGGTGCGATATGAGGAGTCTTACAAGAAGCTTTCTCTCTTTGCTAGTTAAAGATTTTACTTCATTTAAACTTTTTAATATTGACTTTCTCTCAGGACTGCCCTCCAAAACCTGGCGAATTACCTATAAAAACAGAATGAATTACAATCAAAGAGTGACATAATCTCTGTCAGGAGTGTGCATTTTATATAACTTTAGGAGTAACGGAAATACAAGCACAAGTTAAAAGTGAACTACCAGATTTGTTTACACAAACAAGTACATGGCAGCACCAAATAGCCTACTGATGGCCGGGTCAAAAAAAAAGTTAGTTGAAAATCTTGCATAGTTTCTCTTTAAATCAACTCATTGCTGAATAAATTACATATTTCACTTGAATTAGGTCTCCTTCATAAAAAGTCAATACTTACAAATGCAGGATGTAGAGTCACAGTAAGAGGGTTTGTTTGTGTTGGCTCCACTGTCTCCGTCTCTGAACTATGACTCTCTGCAGAAGTTGGTGGGCTGCTGCTGTGATTGGCAACCTAGAGAGTCATAGTCAGGAGTTAGATATGATTCATTGACATTTACCTTAAACATACAGATAATATGAAGGTTTCTTAATGAAAAAATTAAATTGTCCTTATGGGCAAAACATGGTAAAAACAAGCACTTTTTACTTGTTTTGGCTGGGCTCATCAACAGGAAGTGAGTCGTCTGATTAGTCTACCATTTGGAAGATTGGTAATTATCAACTTCAGCAATGACCGCACCATAACAAACAGCGCAGTATACAGATACACGCCGCAACGGTTCAAACAGCCACTTGTAGCCACAGATAATGCTCAGAACAGCACCAAACGTCATCAAAAGTACAAACAGGGTTCAGAGTTTCATCTCGATGGAAACTATCAGTTTGAGACAGAGTTTACTGAAGACAAGCTGAAGGAAATGGAGGAGAAAAGTGAGGGAAGGATCACTGCGGTGGAGGCTATGTTCTGGAAATGGAGGCTAAAGTGACAGAGGGAGAGAGCCGGTGGAGTCTAAATGCTGAAGCAAAAATGCTAACTGCTGCTCAGCTTGTTTCTCTGATAACTTGCTCCGGAGGATTTTACCGTAAGCCGAATTATCAGCGGAGGGGAAACCTCCGCTGATAATTCGGCACACAGACCCGATGAATAACACCACATAAAACATGAAATAAAGCCGTTTGAATTGAAAAAAATTCACTGTTTCTCCGACGCTGTTCCCGGAAAAGCTGGGTTTACTTAGGTTGTTTTTCTGGTTAAAACATCACATACACATTAGCAACACATTAAATTGCTAAATTTAAAGCAGCTAACATAATACTAATGTAACAAAAAGGTTAGTCAGCTAACTTAACAGTTAGAATCTAGGGGAAAAAGTGCTAGCTTACAACTTTGTGAATAAATGACACAGAATAAACACCATTAAAAATCCATATGATCCAAGATTGTAAAATGATATTAGGGTAACTTTGTTGCCACAATCTTAAAAATATAGATAAAAATAAATTAACCTACCAGTTAGATAATCGGAGAGTTTGTTGAAATGACTGCCTGCTGAACACTTCTGCACTTCTGAGAGAAAGATCCAGAAAGTTAAAAGAGCGGGAACATGAATGACCCAGGTGTTGGGTTAAAATCTGGTTAAAATAACCCAACCATGTGTTTAGCTATAATTTAACCCTCACAACCAATTTTACCCAGCATAAAACAACCCAACAGTGTGTTTACAGTACCCCAAACAACCCAGAATTATGACCCAGCATGAACAACCCAGCAATGTGTTTACAGAAACACCCAGCATTTTTTTGTGTGTATATATATATTATATATGTATATATATATATCTGTATATATATATATATATATATATAATATATATATATATATATATATATATATATATATATATGTAGTCATGAAAAACCCTCATGAATGCTCTCAAGCATTTTTCCACTTTGCCATTAAAGCAACGCTATGTAATTTTCATTATAGTGTCAAAGTCCTGATGTTTCACTGGCCTGTGGTTGGATGATTGGGACCTCGCCCACTAACACAGTGGACCCAGCTGGACCTGGAATCGTCCTATGTAACTTTGCGAGAACATGTTGAGCGTTACGTCAACACATCCCGCTCCAACAGAACCTGGGCCTGGCTGTAAGAAGCTCGCTGACTGCATTTTTTTTTTTTTTTGGTTAAAAACTGAAGAAGACACCGCCGCTATGACTTTGATGACTTGTTGTATCGGATTACCATCTGTGTTCATCGCAGCACTGAACACAGTGAACCTGAAACTGCAGAGCTTCCTGACCAGTCACCTGCAGTCAACCGCGCTGCACCAACCGACGCGAGCGCCTCTAGTGAATGTAGCATCTCACAGAAGCGTTGGGCATTTTATTCAAGGATGTGCATGACTGAAGGTAGGTGGAAGGAAGACTTTGAGGATCTTCTCAATCCCACAGAGGATTCCTGAGCCTTTGGACTCTTAGGTGGACTCCAGGAGTATGGAGTACTGGGCCCTTTGTTTGTTGCGGACTGTCCAGTCCCTGTACAAACAGAGTAAGTGTTGCTGGTCCATGTTGCCGGTTGTAAGTCGGACTCGTTTTCCGTGACAGTTGGACTCCATCAGGGCTGGCCTCTGTCACCGATTCTGTTCATAACGTCTATGGGAAGAATTTCTCGGTGCAGAAAAAGAGCAGAGGGGTTCCGGGTCGGTGGTGTCAGGATTTTGTCCTGGTCGTGGTCCTGTTGGCACCATTGGCTGATCTTCAGCTCTCACTGGAGCGGTTCTCAGTCAGAAAAGGGTTGAATACCTTCTCCAGACTGGGACTGAGGTTCGAACCTCAAAACCTATATATATATATATATATATATATATATATATATATATACACACACACACAGAGGCTGAAGAATTAAAAAAAAAAATCTTACACAATACTGAGTTCAAGCCACTCTATGTGGTAATACTGCTTCTGTCCACATGGTGGCAGCATATAACAGGGCAGTTCATGCCCCTGGGCTGTGGCCTGACAAAGTGCACCTCTCCTGGGACAAACTAGTATTAAACGACAGAGTTGCTCTGAAGGTGTGCTGCGCTTGCACTTGGAAGTTGGAATTTCCAAGTTTCAAGTTGGAAGCTTTAAGCGGAACACCTTCTGAAGTTGGAATTCCAACTCATGAATCATAGAAACCTCACAGAACAATATTTTAGGAAACCACATCAACAATGTAAACACTTTCGCCCAAAGTGAGCTGGAATAGACTCCACCAGATCCCCGTGAGCCATAGGATTGAGTGGGCATAGATGATGGATAGATGAACATTAGTAGCTCTTTTATGAATGGATATCTTGCTGTATACTGATTGGATGATTGCATATATTCCTGTTAACACAAGAACATCCCTTTGAAACACATTTCATTTGCATTATGTAACAGTTTTACTTCAAGCGGATACTTAAAGGCAAAAAAGCTCAATTTTTGTCCAGAGCAGACCCCAAAAATGAACAATTTTGTCTGTGATTTGAACGCATCTCCTCTAATATGCGCCGTTATCTCCTCAGAGGCCAGATAAGACCGCAGTTAGACTCATTACGAGTTTTTAATTAAATGCCCGCGAGTCACATTTCCGCCATTACTTATGTATTACTTGTAATGGATTACTCTTCACCGGGAGCCGTTGTTCTGCAGCCCTGCAGCGGCGGACTCGTGCCGGGGACGCGCTCCGCGGCACAAAAGGCGGAATTTGCAGATTTCCATGTCAGTCTCATATCAGTGATGTCTGTAATGTCTGTAATTGAACGCTTTATCTGGAGATTTCTGGACAGGAGCGGAGCCGGAGGAGGAGGGGGGGGGTTCATTAGTATTCTCTGCGCTGTGCCGCCACCCAGCACCGATGTGCGCGT